>LR989970.1:5000000-6250000 GCA_905147015.1 Laspeyria flexula
TTATAACAGCGACTAGGGCCCTGATTCTGAGCTCTCGGAAAGATTCCAGCCGGAAATGCCATTTTATTTAAAGTTACAAATACATAGTGTTAAAAAATAGATAATCAGTTCTTCGTTCTTCTTCGATTTTACATTTATTTATTAAAAAATTAAACCGTTAATAAACTTCGTTCTGAGGTTCTAAAAGTGCACGATGCGAAAGCATTCCGGCGGCTCAGAATCAAGGGGCAGTGTTAAATGTAAAAACGCTTTGGTCGGGTTAATGGTCATAAACAAAAATATAATTACCAGTAATATTAAGGTCTCCAGTACGTTCATTGTACCGTATCATGTGAGTCTTGTCCAGTTGCATGGCGGCAGCTGTGATCAGTTCCCTGCGCTTCGTTTCTAACATCGGCTCGTCTTGTACATCGCTGTATGTCAGACCGTATACCTGTGGATTGATTCTCATTCTGACGAACAGGTACGTGTAACTTAACCACTCCACTGCCTCGTCAATATTTGTTACTGTGCCCAAAGCAACCTGAAAAAATATTGTAAGGTTATTTCAAATCAAGCTAGCGTCAGCTATATGTTTCAATAATATAAAACATGTCTAAGAACATGTCACGGTCATGTCAGCTTCCAAATAAAAAAACCATTATCAAAATCGGTCCAATCGTTTTAAAGCTACGATGCTACAAACAGACACGCAGGTACGTCAAAATTATAACAGCACTCTTTGCGTCGGAGGGTAAGAAATGAAAAAAATACAATGCTCTTGGTATTATATACATAATTAAGAATATATGATTCAAATAAAGTTGAGTTAGCAATAAAACTTTGAAAACATGACGACTTATAATAAATGTATACTTATTTATTTCACATCTTCAAATTTTGAACTTTAAATCAGTAACATAGAGTTCAAAATCAAAAAGTTGAGCAAATTACAAAATTTATCTAAATTGAACCTTATCCAAACATCAACTTACCTCAGCATTCAAATTATCGGCCAGCAGATTAATAAAGTTGCTCTCAATAGGGAACTGGTTAGTCATGGACTTCAAGTAATGCGTGAGTTTGTCGTGCGTTGTGATGATAATGCCTGTGCCCGAACTGTCGAACTGTGGCCGACCGGCGCGACCGAATATTTGTAGGACATCTAGTATACTCAGGTCTACAAAGGTTCCATGACTTTGGTCGTATATCTCTGTACCCTGAAGAAAATTTAGGTTAAATTGTATTATAATATAATGTAACTATGATACCAATTGAAATTGTAACAACTATGGCGATTAAAAAAGTGGCCTGAGTTTCTTGCTAAGTTTTTCTCAGAGCTCAAATTTGTCAGTGATCTGGCTGTAGGCAAATTTGCTGACACACTTTTTGGCTTTGTATGACGTTCACAAGTATGATGTATGTGATCCAAATGAAATAAAAAAAATTACTTTGACTTATGTTTAAAATCATCCGTGTAGTGACGGATTAAGCATCCGGGTAGTGACGGATTACGCATCCGTGTAGTGAAGACTTAAGAATACATAATGTTACTACTCCATTTCAACCCGTGGGTGTCGTAAAAGGCGAGTAATGGAGAAATTAAGCATTAAACAAGAGCACTGAGAGAAAAGGAAAAATCGAAACAAACCCTATACCAACCCGTCTTGCCAACGTGGTACAGTAGGCTAAATTCCCTCCACATTCTTTGGAGGAGACCCGTGCCCAGCAGTGGGACGTTTATGGGTAGAAATGATGATGATGTTTAAAAAATAAGCATGTCTAAGACAAAGTTATTGTCTTAGACATGCTTATTTTTTAAACATATATAATATACATTAAAATCATCTGGATCTACACTTATGGTCCCAAAGAGATGTCAGAAACCTATTCTGTCGCAGGATCAAGCCTTGAGAAAAGCTGATAAGTAACTGAGGACACTTATTTTACCGTAAATTACATTACAATAAAATTACAAAACTTACCCTGATAACAACCGCGTGCGCAGGTAAGTTCACACCCCAAGCAAGGGTTGATGTGCACACCAGCACTTTAATGAAGCCTTCGGCAAAGTATTTCTCCACCATGTTCCTGTAAAACGTATTTAATAATTTTCTAGTTTATAAATATTAATGAAAACAGAACGATATATTAAGTTTTACCGAATTTTAAACAATGCCGTTAGATTTAATGCACAAATTTTGAAATATTTTTTCATCAATTTGCACCTTATTGAACTTGAATAATAATAATAATATTCTACCACATTCACACAGCCCCATCTAGTCCCAAAGTAAGCAATTATATTTGCTTGTATTATGGGTACTAAGCAACTGATATACTACTTAAATACAAGTTTTTTTGCATCATCATACATACATATTATAGATAAATTACACCCAGACACAGAACAAACCTTTATGCTCATCACACAAAGATTTGTCCTGGGTGGGGATCGAACCCACGACCTCCAGCTTAGCAGTCAGGGTCACTAACCACTAGACCAACAGGCTAGTCATAGTATAAAATAACTTTTAAATAATTTTGTAAAAGTACTGTAAGTAAAAGATACCTTCCATTATGTTTAACTTTTTGTTAACATAGTAAAGAAAATAAAATATACTATTAAAGCAATAAAAGCGAATTTTCAACAGCCAGTTAGTTGGATATAGAACTTTATAGACGTACCTATCACTCCTTAACATCCCAGCATGATGACACGCAAACCCACAAGCGAATAACTCAGACAACTGTTTGTTAGGGCTGCTACTTATAGCTTTTCTGGCCTTCATGAACGCACCGGAATCCTCCGGCTCGAAGTATTTGAGGTGACCCTTCTTTTGAGCTATTTCTTTTAATATCATTGCGGTCTGATGGGTTGCGTTACGTGCATGAACGAACACCATTACTTGGTGACCTTTTTGTACCATGTCTGAAGCTTTGTCGTAGCATATTTCGTTCATGGTTTGCATCTGTTGAGAACAGGATTTGAATGTATATATTAATGGTTGATATACAATGATGGATTCTATAAATAACTAGCGAACCGCCCCGACTTCACATGAGCTTGCAAGCACTTGCTTTTTAGTAAGTAGTGTCTAAAGTTTTGTTGATTGTAAAATATCACCATAGCTTAGGCAATTTTCACAATATATATATAAATTATATACATAAACATTTCCCATGAATCAAACCTCTCATTAAAAAAAATCGTATAAAAATCCCCCCCCCCCGTTTTTGAATTTGAGCGTTCAGACAAACCGACAGATTTTGTATAACTATGTAGTTATAGCGAAGTTATTCGAGTACCTATATTATTTCAGAGTAAAATGTAGACAAAATAATATAAAAACCGTAAATATAAAACGAAAAAAAATTATATAAAATCTATTAAGTTAAAATGTAAGGGAGTACCAGTCTCAAATGTGCGCCACCTCCGCTGCCACTTTCCTTCACACCAATGAATTGTTGTTCCAAAGGTACTGGACGGAAACGGGAGTCGAAGAAGAACAATCCAATATTCGGGTTCACTCTTAAGAATCTGTATAAGAAATATTAATTATATAAGTTGGTATTATAAACTATATTCTTAGATTATAAAGTGCCAGGCAATATTCTCACGACGAAAATCTTGTCTCGTTCCATCCCACGATAAGATCGAATTTATCCACAAATATTTAATTTTATCAAAAAAATTGCTTGTCCCACAGTTTCACAAATTTTTATGAAATACAAAGAGAGCTGATATTTATTCTAAACAATTCTATAATAAACGAAAAATATAGGAATTAAAAAAAATTGGATTCGACTGATAGTTCTTAAGGGTTTAAATACACAAAATTTTCAGCGATACAAATTACTTTAGGAATATTATAGATAACAATAGATATAGCTATAAGTTTCTCACTAACCTGGCTACGTCCAAGTAATTAGGTAATGTAGCAGACAGTCCGACAATACGTATCATGTTCTGTGTAGACTCGACTTGTCGTAACGTCCTGGCGACTATGGCTTCTACTATGGGACCTCTGTCACCGTGCAGCAAGTGAACTTCGTCTATTATTATAAGTTTTACTATTGATGCTAATTCCGTATCGGCTGGAATATAAAGTTATAGGTTTTAGTATTTATTGCAATTGGAGGGTATAGAAAAACTGATAAAATAACACTTTTATGTTATTTGCTAAACGCAAAACTCAAGAATGGCTCGATTCAGATAATGTTTTTTCTCGAGGCGAATTCTCTACCAGGATTTCTCGAGTTTCCCGAGTATTTTTAATAGAGGGCATTTTTAATTGCCATAAATTACACTTATTTAATCAGTGGAGTGTCAGACATATTCACGGTCGCTCAATTTTGAAACTTATTTAACGATGAAACAATATTTTTTGCCGTAACTATTCCACGAAGTTACGCCATTGTGTGTGTAATTAATAAGATTAAACAATACTTACTGGCTCCTTTCCTAGTAACAACATCCCACTTCTCCGGCGTAGTAACAATCATCTGTGTTTGTTGAACCTCAGTTTTGGTAAGTTTCATATCACCCGTCAGTTCACGGACTAAGATGCCGAGCCCTTTGAGACGCTTGCCGAAGCTTGCAGTCATTTCTGACGCCAAAGCTTTCATAGGTGCTATGTATATTATCTGTAAGTAGATATTTGTACCTTCTCAATATATTTTCATTAGTTTATTTGCTAATAAGCCAGATGAAAGGGCTGTTTTTGTGCTATTTGATAAGGTGTAGCTTGGGAAAATCGTAATAAAAACTTTTAAAAATTTGTTATAAATGAGAAGTATAGGATATTGGTTGAAAAATTTGCTTGTCTCTCTCACTCGACTCCACTTTGGTGGAACCCTAGCATAAGAAGAGTTACAACCTAAAAATATTAATTGTTTCGAGGTAAAAAATCGAATCAGTTGATCACCGTATGATCGACGAGTATGGGGATTACGATATGAGGCGACTATGACTCATTATACAACATTATTCATGAGAGCGAGAGAGAGAGAGAGAGAGAGAGAGAGAGAGAGAAAAAGAGAGAGAAAGAGAGAGAGAGAGAGATTATGTCGCCACTCACCTTGAACTTATTCTTCATAATGACATCATTTTCTATATGCTGTTTGATCTGATGTACAACAGTTAACAGCGCTATGTTCGTCTTGCCAGCACCGGTGGGCGCACATATAAGTAGGTTTTCGTTGGTATTGTAGGCCGTTTGGAATACTACCGACTGTATCCTGTTTAATTCTTTTATGTTTTCAAATGCCATTTGACCGATCTATAAAAAAAATTGTGAAAATTAAATATTGAGAGAAGTTTAGGATCCGTTTAAATATCAATAGTAATTAAAGTTATGAGTTTTTTGTACATTAATTTTATAATTGTACCTGTTTGCGTAGTAAAAACTATAATGACATATAAGAAAAAGGTTTTTATGTGATAAACATTATAATTGTTAGCCTTCATTCCACAGGCATACTGTACAGCAGTCTGAGACAGGCCATAAAAATGTTGGCGTTATAAAATATAAATATATCACCAAGACTGGACTGATCTTTAGCCACTTATTGAAAAACATAAACAGTAATGTTTAAAAAACACCGGCTCTTCGAAATGTTTTACAGTAACAGTCAGCTCATTTTATCACACGGCTGGACAAAGGCGTCCGCTATGACTTCCATACCACTCTATTAATGGCCAGAGTGATCCAGTCTTGGTAATCAGGCTATCTTTTTCGTGGTCTGCTACGCCGTCTCAGGGCAGCACCTGGTGATAATTTAAAAATAAAAAATGTTTTATAATACAAATATTTAGTACCTCATCTAACTGTGCAATAGGAACCCTCTGATTCCCAACTTCGAGTGCTCCCGCCTCATTCTTAGGTATTATTACTTCTTCATACTCTTTATTGTCTTTTCTTACTGCATTCTCTGGTAACATTAGTTTTAGCCCAGAGACGAAACCTGAAATTAATAAAATAATCACACCACACCTTAGTCCAAAATTTCTTTAGGGATCTGTCACAGAGAAAGAGTTCACGCGGTTAACTGTTTTAGCGGTCAGTTTTGCATTACTTGTATTGTATTTATGTGAACGCTTTCTGTGTGACAGGTCCTTAATTGAATTAATTAATTAAAAGTTTTTTTTTTTTTTGCATTAATAACTTTGGTGAAGTGGTCGCCTTTAGTTCCATAAAACGTGTCAAATAAAGTTAATTTTTTACCAAAAGGTGCAAAATAAATGGTAATAAGTATAATTGACACGAGTTATACGTAATAATTATATACTCGTTATTGAAAATGTTTCTGAGAAAAACACATAATTGAAGAGCGTTAATAAACTGTATTAATTCAATTTCAAATTAATGATGGAAAATATTAATTTACCTGCGGCATTTTTTGCATTAATAGATGAATCGTACACATTTGGGTATTGGACTTTCGTTTGGAAATAGGAGATCTTTTGTAACACAGGATCTACGTTGTTCGAAGATCTCGATGTAGAAAATGGTACAACCGGTTTTGATAGTTCTGCTAGTCTGAAATGAGAAAATGAGTTTTAAAGGACAGTTTTTCTAAGCTAGCTTCTGCAGTAGTGTGCAGGATGCATCCAGATAGGTGGGCCCAGAACGTAACGCATTGGCTACCGGAAGATGTCCTCAGAGACGTAGACCCCGAAAGCGCTGACGAGACATCTGGACTCATTCGACAAGGACTGGAGGAATAAAACATCCAATAGAAAAGAATGGGAGAGCTTGGGGGAGACCTTTGCTCAGCAGTGAGACAACACAGCCTGAGAAATAGAAAAGTTAGCATGGCTCCACTTCGTAATATGCCGGTAAAAATTAGTCTATAGGGTAATATAAAAATATATATATAAATGTAATTATGTATATGCAAATGTACAACATCATAATTTAAAAAAATACATGTTATTTTGTTCCATGAACTTATATGATTCAATGAATAGTTATAGAGGGTTAAAATAATGTTAATTTTGATTAAGCAAAGTGCTAAAATTACACATTGAAATAAAATTAGAATGTAAATTGAATTCTATGTTACAACACATAAGAATTAAATTACATTGTGCATGCTTTGCTAAAGGGTTACCTCTTTGCTCTCATCTGCGCAATATTAATCTCTTGTTCTTCATCATCGTCATCATTCCTTCTGTTTTTTGCTTTCTTCTCTTCTTTTCTCACTAGTTTAGCTAACATCTTCTCTTGTTCAGATAATACCGATACTTGACACATATATTGGGGCATTTTGTTTTCTGGAAGGATTGCTGCAACTAAAAAATATATTATTTAGCTTAAACATAATGTAATATCCTGGGTTCTTTGTCCAACTTATTTAGATCATGTGAATGATACTAATTAACGTTTTTTTTTAAACCATGACAGTGGCAATTAGTTGGTCCACCCAATGGTATGTGCTTACTGTAGCCTATGAACGCCTGCAATACCAGAGGCATCACGAGCGTGTCGCTGACTCTAATTCTAATTCGCTGGCAATTATCAAGAAACTTTTTTTAATCACCAGGGACAATCATTTTAATCAGTAACAATTATTTATAGAAAGCACCATACTAAATTAAAAAGAAAATAGTTGAGTCAAGTTATACTTATAAGTTAAATTATTAGCTTACTTTCTGACAACGTAGGTCCAGGTGGAGGTGCCTTTAAGCTGTTAATTATATCCTGTCTATGCTCCAATATCTCTTGTATAAACTCGAACTTATCAAAGCCGAGCAACTCAAACAAATCATTCTGCATATCGTCATTACTTCGTGGAGAATTCAGGAATGTTATCACAGATTGTAAGATGTCTACACTTGATATGCCCGATGTGTTCTCGTAAAGTTCTTTGACTTTTGTTTCTAGCCAGGTTTTGCCAAACTGTAAATTAGTGAAATAAAATGTTTATGGCTTACAAAAACCCTTTTCTCAAATGGCATACAGAACTACAGTAATAATAGGGTTAACATTAGCCGAAAAAAAATAAAGTTGCCGACTTAATTTTTTTAACTAACTCTAAATTTGTTGATTTGGTTTAAATATATTTAATAATAATTCGGAATAAAATACAGATAAAAAATAGTTCAGTTTATCAAGATTCTGAATTCAGTCACTTTGCTGGGTTTATTTTAATAATGTACTTACTTTAGACTCAACAACAGGTTTAGCTATCACAGGTGCAGCACTTGCTTTACTTGCTGTCTGATCGTACTTCATAGAAAAATCAGTAACAAAAGCACTAGCTGTGGCTGGTTTAGTAGTTAACTTAGCGAGCGGTTTCTTTGCGGGCTTGTATGGTATATAGTGACATTGTATGTGGTCGCCCCATATCTTGATATTCTCTTTATTTTCAACCAGTTCCGATTTGATGTATTCTTTTGTGTCATCGTTCAACTGTTCTGATATTTTTGTTACTATCTGCAAGTTAGAATCATTTTAAATATTGCATGTTTTATGCCATTGTAATAATAATTATAATAATCAAGTTATTATTTTCAAATTGTGATCGAATGATAATACTTGTATTTTTCAAAACTTCACAATCTGAAGTGTTATATTTTTAATTATATTACTGGCGTTTATTACTTGGCGGTAGTTTACATGTGAAAAAGGAAAATTAGTTCCATTTTCCCTGTGGATAAATCTCTATGTCTCTAAATTCTACATACTCAAAGTTTTGATAAAAGTGTATGATATGTTCTATAGCATCTTAATGCACGTATTTAGCCTTAATAGGTTTCCAATATCTAATCTAAACAAGATAAAAACTAAAGAGACCATTTATAGCTTTAGTAAAAATCAGATATCCAACAATGTAATCAATACTGATATGTTTACATACTACTAAACCACAATTACAGTTCTGTGAAGAGTAAGAAGAATACAAAATGTCAGTATTTGTTTTCATAGCCAGGATTTTGTAAGAGGTGATGCATTAACAAATCACTGTCCGCCTCTCAGAGAAACAAACACTCTGTACCAATAAGCTTAGTCAGGTCCTGTAGACAATTAGCAAATGCTCCATATCTCATCTACAGGTAACATCAATACATTGACCATGTAAATTGTTAAATTGTCAATGGTGTGAACAAAATGTATTTGGAAATAAACTAGATCAGAATTGAAAATTTATCACTTCCCTAGACAGGCAGCTTGGTAATAATTTGCTAAGGTTACTATCTTGGGCCGAGACCTGTTATGCGTTACTTTGCTGATGAAATTATAACTCAATTTACCTGACAAATTTTGTTAGCAGTCGCTGAAACAACCGTACCAAATGTTTGCCGTAACTGTGATAAGTTCTTAAGCATCACAATATCTTGATCCAAAAACATTCGTAGAGTAAGCATTGCAGCATCTTCAATAATTTCATCTGGTTGGTCACCCGTAAGAGACTTGCAAGCATCTTTCAATTCATTAAAAAATTTCAAAATATCTGCCGCATTTGGTTCATTTTGCTTTACATAATTATAGATGTCAGAATATGATTTGAACCTACAAAAAAGTTTACTTTTAAATTAAGTATGTCATAGTGGCGCTGTATCAGGCATGTTCGCGGAGGCACGAGTTGATAGCTTCGCAGCTATCATTCGCAAGAGATGTGCCTCCTGCCTTCTCTCTCGCGTCCGTGGCAGCACCAACACTATCATGAGTGTGTTTACAGATCGGTGGGAGTCCCTCATGTTACAAAGATGGATGCGGCTCCACACCGGTATAACTAAATAATAAAGTTTAGTTTTAGTTATAGTATATTTATTTTTACTAACATTAGTCTTTAAGTATTTTGTAACTAACAATCAATATGGACTTGGTCTGAAATAAATGATTTATTATTATTATAGTATATACATTAGAGAGAGCACCTTTAACAAGAGTTACATTGGCTGCACTCCAATTCTTATATTCTATTGAAGTACTATTCAAAAACAAAGTCCAATTAGAATAATAATCCATCTATATAAATCTATATTAATATCCATCAATAGCCCATAGTTATTGTGCTGCTCTGACAGAATATATAGGAAAGTGCCTTCACCAGACACACCAATTTCACACAAAATTCATGTGGCAATTATAGCCCGCAATACTTAAATAAGGAAAAATAAATTTATTTAGAATTTCTACATCGTGATTTACACTAAAAATTCAATAAAATAATAAAATTACCTTTGTAAGGTTTTCTTTTTAAGTAGTATGGGTTTCGTGGGATCTATGACAGGTTTTAAACATCGCGGCTTGTCGAGTTGTGTATGAGCCCTTAGAGCTCTGGTTATACGAGGTAACTCGATCATTGTTTCCTTCTATAACGAAACTATAAAAAATATCATCAAGATAAGTATAGAATAGGTAGTAGCAGATACAATTCTAAGTTTGTTTGTCAAATTAATAGGTATTGTTGTTATGAATAATACCTTCCTGTAATCAACAAAAGAATGTTGTGAAATAAGTTGCAATGAAAACTTATTACAACAAAATGTAAACGTTATTATAGACAACACAAAAAGCCGGTAAGAATATTTACATTTTAACTAATTATTTAAAATGGTTGTAATTTATAAAAATGTTTAAATAATAATTACAATATTTTCGATGCACATATGATCGGCACTCGACACGTATCAATGACATTGACGTATTTGACGTTATAGCAAAAGATTGACAGCTTTTTGACATTTTCAGTATTTTTTTATACTGGTAATATTTAATTTTTATAGTGGTGGGTGCACTTATCTGAATATATTCAGGTGGGTGGGTGGCATAAGGGGGTCTAAAATATAGACCCGATATACGCTAACTTATCTAGTTTTAACCTCCCAAATAGCTAATCTATGGGAGCTACAATGGCCCAGACAAGAATGTATCTAGTAGTTTCATCTTTCTCCACTTATTGCGGCAGCTAATCACTTGTTGTGAGTTGTTGAGGAAGGAATGAGATCATATGTCATAAAATTAGTTCTTGGCAAGCATATTCTAAAGTTCCTACTTTGAGCTGGCAAGGCTTGATAAAAAATTATGTGTGTATATATATATATGGTATTATTTGTCTATGTATAAATCCAGGGTGTAAGCTACTTGTACACTAAATTTTGAGCGAAAGCGAAGGAGTAACAAACATACATCTTTATATGGTCGGTATAAAAACTATTGAAATTGATTCTGCTACTGATTTTGAACAAACTACTTTCAGGTTTCACTTTAAGTAGGAACCCGGAACGGAATGAAATGTATAAGCACTTATGCAGTAGTAGTTACAGAAGTGTAGTTTTGAGGGAGGCAGAGCAGCTATTCCTCTCTCAAGCTGAGATACCGGTCTGGTCGTCGGTCAGCATGGGGAATTACCTCCACCCTACAGAAGACCGCAGCCATCATGGTATCAAGAACTCATTGGAGTAGGAAGGGATTTTAAAGGGTCGGTATCGCTCATTTGATGCTCCTGGTGTTGCCTGGGTCTGAGCTATGGTAACTGACTTACCATCAGACAGGCTGTAAGCTTAATTGCCACCTTCGTGATATAAAATAAAAAAAGGTTCAATTCAAACAATTTTTTCAGTTACAACATTTTTATTTCATTTAATTATACTTTTATGACCACAATGCTTACAGCTATGGCTTACCTACTTAATAATGTTGTTTAAATACATCGCTTACATTCGTATAGCCAAAAGTTGTTTCTATTAAACAACGCTATAAGTAACAACAGCCACATTATTATCTAGATCCGATAACATACATTCTGGTGTATTTTTATTTTACCTTACAGTGAATGTTATTGAGGTCGCCATTTTTGAAACACAATAAATAAAAGATGAATGCTATCACTAGTAGGCATTTTTTTATATAAATATTTATTAAAATCCATATAGTTTCTTTTCAATATGTTTTTAGATATGACGACACAAAAGTGTCTGGCTCTCATTGTGGAAGAATGTATTAAAAGTTCGTTAAAATTTGAATGATACGTTTGTATTAAAATAAATGATGTGTTTATGATATTAGATAAAAACTAGTTACAGAATATTTTCTTTGTATATAATTTTCTATTTGAAAACTAATGTGTTTCAAAAAAGGGACGCTATTTACTTACTTATCTAGGTTCTCTCCCTAGTGAGACTGTCAACAATAACGAAGTGCTTACGTACATATTAAACATCGGTCTCCATACATGGTATGATTATAACTGAACCAATGTATAAGAAAAACCGATATTTAATAATATAATAATATTATGCTGCACGTTATATTTTCATCCTATAACATGTAGTACTGGCCAATCTTCCAATACTATTATTCTATATTGTAATTGTACACATTACACTTGGTCGTTTTTCACGTTCTGTGTATATTAACGATTGCAATAGTGCATAAATTGATTACGGCAAACGCGGCGGCTCAGTGCAGTCTGACGTGATTACGAAATGCGATTACAATTTTCACATAGCACATGTTATCCGACCAAATGCAATAGTATCGTAATAATATGATTAATAATAACTAATGTGTGGCTATTTATTTGAAACATCTAATTACCTATTGTGAATTTTTACAATTTCTAACTACAAAGCTGTTTTTACATACATTAATACACACACAGTAAAAAGATATTTAATGCAATATTTGTTGTTATACAGGATAGATTAAATATTTTTAAAAATATTGGCCAGTTACGATTATAATTTATGTAATAACGCAAGATAGCACAAGTCCTTATTATACTCTAATTTAATGTTACTTAAACAAACAACAATTCGAATAAGTACAAATTTTCGTTTCAAAGATCACGGTTATAGATTACAGCTATAAAAGCATTTAAAACATAGTACGTAAATAATTTACTAAACCGCTGTAGTGCTAACATGTGGGCCCAATACACGCTATGCTATCAAAATGGTTCAATTTTGCATTTAACATGGAACTTTGAATACAGAAAGAAATCAGCCCAAAGTTTTGTCCATTTCACAAAATGGGCCAATGTCTTTATACATTGTAAATATCTATTTATTATAACACCTATAAACTGGTTAGGATAAGCAGATAAACATATTATTTGTATAGGTAGACAGTAGACATTATCAAAGGTTAACAATTTGAAATTTAAAAAAAGTTCAAAAAGTAATGACCAAAAATAAATTTCCAAGAGATTTGGTCCAAATGGAAAAAAATACCATCATTTATAAGAAACAGCCTATTTTTCGAAAAAGTAAGAAATATTCAAGATTATTATGTACTGTATTTTTGATAAGTCTTATCTAATAGCAAATATTAATTTCTGTGGTAAAATTTATAACAAAGAAAGATCATCTAAAAATACTATATTTCGTTACTCAGAGCATTTTGTTAGTGATATAAAAGAAATCATGTCATTAGACGCGTGATTTCAAGATTTACAAAAGTATTCATAGGATAAATAGTTTGATATTTAGGAGGCAAAACATCGGATATATTTCGGTGATATTATCCAGAGGACATTCAACAACACTAATTTCTAGAAAATAAAAAATGTTTCAAAGTTCTTTTGTTGATGTTAAGTCGGCAGCTATGGATGTTAATTCATCTGGGAATAAATAAAAACATGTTTTATTCAAATTGTTTCATATTGTAGTAACTTTATGTGATTCATCGTTGAACATTCAATGATATACAGAAGATGAAGAAATCATCCAAATAAAATGATGCATACATTTTATTAAGACAAGTTTTTAATATGCTTTATTTTAACTAAACCAATAATTTTGCAATTAATAAGCTAGATCTTTATATCATAGTATTCCTGTAAATTGCAGATGGTACATAATCATTTTATACCATCAAACATTAATATTTATACAAATTTTCATTTGCCAATGAGCCAAGGGCAAGTCCATAGCTACATGTACCTAATGGATTTTATCTCAGTTTTGTGGAGATCAATCTAAATTATGATTTTGCTTGTTATTTAGTTTACAATACGATCACTTAATTTATGATATTTGAAAGATAATATTAGTATTATTCTAAGATCTTACCTCGGTCTCAATCCTCCATACGGAATGGCTTACAGACCTAGAAAATATTTAAAAAACATTATTATTCATCTCAAAATAAACACAACCACGCGCGACGTATTCACAAAATGAGCGATTTTTCACAAAATGTATGTTAGTGCATTTATGAGTAACGTAAAAGCTCCTATTACCGCCAGTTTTAGCTGTCTTAGGATTCACTTTAAAAAAATAGATATAAGCTGTTATGTTAGGAAAGATGTTATAATTTATAATTAATCTCTACGAAGTATTCTTTGCGATTCAGTACTTAAATTCAATATTCAATAACACAATAAATACTAAATAATTATTTAATCCAAAAGAGTAGTTGATTCTATTACCGACCCATAGAATGCGGCAGATTCTATTAACGATTTTTCAACTTCTTTTACCGACCGGTACTAAGTTGTCACTTCTTCTATACTATTAAATAAAATAAAATAGTTTTTAAGGCATTTATTATATAACAACAATAGTTATGAGATCAACATTATCACAATATGAACATAATTATTTATTGCAACGCTTAGAACACTTATTTTTTGTTATTTTAATGATATATATATAATTAAAATATAATATATATATATAATAATATATATTTATTATTTCTCTTGGCACGCAGAGTTATCCTCGGTATGCCATAGGTTTTTGAAGCTTCGTATATGCTGGTCCCTTCATTTATAGCTAGAAGCGCAGCTTCTAGTTGAGCAGAGGCGTACTGCTTGCGCTTCTACGGCTCCATATGATTCTATAAAAGAACACAATCTTTAAAGACATATAGAGAGATATAAGTTACATGGCCCGCATTCCGTCCCACCATTTTTATTTGATTTGAAAACATATGAAATATAGCCAATACCATGAAGCATGACTGAAACTGGATAGCAAATATTATTTTACATTAATAATATGTCCTGTGACAAAATCTCTCAAAACGTCACGTATGCAAGAAATAAGCCAAATTGTTCAAAAATATACATTTTATTTTTGTGTACTATATCACCAAAAATATCTTCACAGTTGTGAGTCGGTAATAGAATCAAGTATGAAGGTCTATTAGCGACCCATTATAATAATAGGGATATTGTCTAACGTTGAATCGAGTTTTACACAAAATCTTTAAGAAATAGCTTTGTCGTTAATAGATCTAACGATGTAAAATAATTTTAAGAACTGAACAAGAAAACAATAAAATCAAATGAGGTAGTTTATAATTGATATTATTTTAAAATACTAAATGTTCTCAAAATTTTTAACAACGCCATGGGTCGTTATTAGAATCAAGTTTTGAAATTTGGATTGTATTACCGCCTTAAATTAAAACATGATTTTATAACACAAAAACCAATAAAAAGTATTATATTAAGAGTTAGTTTAGAAAAAGAATATATACGTTACAGTTGTAATGTGATAACAAGAAGACAAATCCATTTTTAGTGTGTTATTTTCCTTAAGTAATATTTAGGTGTACTTACGTGGCTGGAGACGCGACACTATGAAATGTGCGTCCGCTTCGGGCGCGTCCCATTAACATTCAAATTATTTCTTTCACTGGCTATTTAAACACACAAACTTTACTCTTTTTGGTGGCCAACAAAAATACATAACTAATTTTTAAGGTATGACATTTCTGAAACTCTATTTTATGTCCAATATGAGTGATTTAAAAATTGGATCGTTAATAGAGTCACATTTTAGGGGGTCGTTAATAGGAGCTTTTACGTTAATAGTTTAATTGAAACGAATAACACACTTGTATGAAATAGTGTTCAGTGATAATATTATTCTATTGATTTTATCAAGAATTATAATACAAACCGAATGATGTGTCTTAAAACAGTTTTTTCGGATATTTTTTTGGTACGGATAAGATTTGACCAAAATTATGGTTTAGTCCACGTTCAACCCCCACAATCTCTACCCCCGGCCATGTTCAACCCCTAAACGTTGTCCACGTTCAACCCTCAGGGGTAGAACGTGGATTTCAATACATTGGTCATTTTTTCATTGTCCATATTCAACCCCAAGATTTTAGGTATCTAATATTAAAAATAAAGTATTAATGAGAACAGAAGTGTATTTATTTTCGTAACAATTTAATATTTTAAAGCTATTCAGAAGACATGGCTTATTGGTAAATGACAAAGGTGATTCCTTGACACACTTGTAAAGAGTTTAAAAAATAAATGGACACAACTTCTCCAGGCAAAGATCTACCATAATTTCACCACTTGTAAAACGATTTTCGATTTTCTATTCCGCTTATCATTTTCTATTTGTACTGGTCTTCTTTGATTAGTTTTTTTGCTTAAAACTTTTTGATAAATAGAATCATCTTCCAAAGTTTTTAAAAATTGAACGAGATTTGATGATTTACCTAATGTCGTATTTAACATGCCAACCTTTCAACTTGTTTGTTGTGCGATGTCTTTCACCATAACAACAACATTTGTCTTTCATTAGGTTGTTCTCGAACCACTGTTTTACAAAATAAGGAGAAACTTTTGAAAAATGTCGGGTACTTCTACATCAGTCGCTCTAGCATATCTGGTTTTTTTAACACCTACCGCCATATTCCTTTTCTTATATAGATCAGACTTCACATTTTTATACGACGGAAATTCTTTTAAAATGTCATCACTTGCGTCTTTTAAAGAAATCACAGCTTCACGATATACGGATGGGATAGTCTTCTTGAAATCTTCGCTAACTTTTGTTTTGAAAATCAAAATAGCCTTCCTGACTTGACATGATTTTATTTTCTGTTGGCATAATAGTAGTGGTTCCATGACATTTAGGCCAATTAACACACCGCCAGTAAGAAGAACAATTCTTATATTCTTTTTTCTGGTAATATTGATGACCTTCTAAGAGTAATACACGTCCTCCGCGCTTCGAAGTCACAAAATCAAAATGAATCAAACCACTACTCGTAGACGGAATATCCGCCATTATGATAAGAAATGACAAATAAAAGTAATGCACTTGATAACCACCGAACAACTACTGACGGGATAGACTCACTCATTGATATTGCAAAGTAATAGTAGAAATATGGTACAAATAGAGGGTACTTAAGGTAAAACTTAAGAATAGCAAAAATAAATTGAGGGTAGATGAGAAAAAACTTTTGTATTTAACTGTCCATTGAGGGTTGAATATGGATAAAAAAATATGCAAAATAAAAGTCCATGTTCTACCCCTAGGGGTTGAACGTGGACGACGTTTAGGGGTTGAACATGGCCGGGGGTAGAGATTGTGGGGGTTGAACGTGGACTAAACCAAAATTATAAACTATACAATTATATTTTTTTTACGTGTGTTCGAAGTAGACTATCTCTTTAATATGTTAATAGTTTTGCATTGATCACAGCTCACAAATCACAGACATTTTTCAAAGCATCGTAAGCAGCATTGAGTAACATAATATCGCTGAACTTCACATAGTGTATATAATTTTATGAGGACATACGTATATCTTCAATATTAAGTCAAAAGTAAATCAACATCGTGTCTGACTCATACAGTTGATTTTCTTTTGTTTTGTATTAACTTGCAATAAGCTATGTGAAATGCCACTGTTAAGCTTTTTTATTTCTTTTCGTAAGCGGGTTTTCATCCCATCCATATAAATAATACGAGAACTAGTTGATTGATAGTTCAATTACCTATACATAGTTATCTTAACGTATACTTTATTATAAGCAAGAACTAAATTGGGGGTAATCTGGGACAAGCATTGCATTCTTGGATATAAGTAGAATAACTTTTTATATCAAGCAATTTAAAGGATCTAATTGCTAGTTTTCATTAATTGTTTGCAGTATTTTTTTAATACATAAAGGTATACAATTAAAGAGCATCCCAGACACAAGAGTAAACACATTTGCAAAATAAAACTTAATTCACACAAGTTACAATTCACATCAGCAAATGAAAGACAATGAAAGTCCATTATGATACTCTGTATACAAAATGTCAAAAGTTTTAAAATAGCAATTTTGATTTATACTTTAAACATTTAACTTCATGTAAAAAGTAATTTTTATTTTGAGTAATAAACTTGAGATTAAATTAGTATAATTTGAGATCAGTCTGTTAGACTTGTGTTATTATATAGAGTTCTCCTTTCATATCAAATTGGTAATTTATGTTAATAATAAGCTGGTTTTTAAATATCTTAATTGTATTTTCATAGGTAGGTTAAGAATTATAATTTCTGACCAGTTCTTCTTAGGGATCTTATCTGTCAGCGAAGTGACACTATTTGTTTCAGAATTAGTTACCTGTTACATTCATAAGTTATGACTTCCTTAAAAGTTAATTTCGAACCGTGTAGGTGAATAAATACTTTTCATTTACTTTCTTTTCATTAATTTCAAATCAACATTTTGTATATGTCATGGTAATGTGTCTGTGCAATAGTAGGTGTAGGACCACTGATGTGAACAAACTTAGTATGATACAGAAGACGTTTGAAACGCATGAAAC
Source organism: Laspeyria flexula (assembly GCA_905147015.1). Classification (NCBI taxonomy): domain Eukaryota; kingdom Metazoa; phylum Arthropoda; class Insecta; order Lepidoptera; family Erebidae; genus Laspeyria; species Laspeyria flexula. The sequence continues at coordinate 5,018,518 of LR989970.1, forward strand.
ATTCTCCGATAGAGACAGATACGAAGTGACTATAGAACAGAAAAAGCCAACACTTATCATTAACAACGACAACGATACGTCGGCCCACTTACCAAAATAGGCTTAGTATAACGTAATAAAATTAACAACATACTGTTTATACTAGTATATTCATTAATATTATAACAAGTAACTTCTAAATTAAACTTCGTTTACCGAAACTTGTTCACACAAAGTTGGCTGAAAATGTGGAAAAAATTATGATATGATTAGTCTAAGAACTTAATATGTGTAACAAAAGATACATTATGGGCTATTAAAGATTGGGCATATTTTTGGGCGTATAAGCTTTTTATTACACAGTACTATAAAGGTACATACGCACACATGTCGTATACAAAAAGGTGCTAAATCAAAATAAGTCCATTTAACAATTTACATCTTGTAGCAGTAGAATTAAGGTCGATAATTGTGGGATTGGTTATACTACAGCGCTACTCTCTTAGTGCGTTTTACCCTTTGAAGGTGCGATATGTATTCGCTATCTGTGTTTTATTGTTACCATGGACTCTAATTGGTTTATGCAATATAGGTAAGTATTTTTTTATGGTAAGCGGTTACCGTAGACTAAGGACCCCTGCAAAACCAACGGCAATATGCGTATGCGATGACATCAGGTTAAAAAAAAATCAGAATACAAGCTTATACGCATTCAAAATAATTCCCATTCGTAAATGCTGTAATAATACGTACGTAAGACAATAGAACGAAATTGATTATGCAATGCAAAAGAACCCATAAATGTGATTTAAGTACGAGTATTAGTTAGCTTGTGATGTTCCCATTACTTCCCATAAAACGACCAATATTAGTGTGCACAATTATTTTCGTACTAAGTATAGATTTTTTTAGATTGTTTTTTATTTAATTATGTACAATACTCTTGTCATTTAGATCACGTTAATATTTTAGATTATATTACATATTTATTCTAATAATACAGGTTTCTTTACTGACTGTGTTATTGGTGAATTTCACAATTATTTTGAACGTTTATACTTAAGTGAATTCGAAAGCAGATACGATGTATGTATTCGTTGCCTTTAGATTAGCACATTTAATTTTGATAATTAAATTAAAATTGGTTTCTTTCATCATGTGCTTATTAACTTTCTAACACTTTTTGTAGTTTCATACGAAATATCTACATATTATAATATTATTGTCTAAAACATTAACGAGGTCTAAATCTATCGTCTGTGTATTAAATATATTCGTGTCGTGTGCGTTAAAAAGGTTTCTTTACTCACCGATGATTAGGGCCAGAATAATGATCCCAATAACAGCAGCGATTATCATCATCTGAAAATAGTGTTAATAGCTCATTTAACAATAATATATCTCGAATATTATATACCTATTTAAAATATAATCTATACTAATATTATAAAGTTGAAGAGTTTGTTTGTTTGTTTGAACGCGCTAATCTCAGGCATTACTGGTCCGATTTGAAAAATTCTTTTAGTGTTGGATAGCCCATTTATCGAGGAAGGTTATAGGCTATATAACATCACGCGACAGCCCATAGGAGCTGAGCAGTGGCCAAACAAAAGCGACGGGAGCGAAGCCCCGCGCGACTTCTAGTTTAAAATATTTGATGACTGATGCGCAAGAGGCTTCGATTCCCAGGTCGCACAAAAATAGGTAATTATGTTTTTCGTTATAGAAAAACATTTCGAACAACTAAGAATTCTAAGTTAAGTAAGAGTTTGTTTCTAATTTTCGTTTGCTCGCAGTGTTCTTGTCTGCATACGGTTCCCTTTGTTGCCTTTTACAACCCGTGGGGGTTAGGATGAGGTAGTGACATAATGTATTCTTAATCTGTCACTACAGACACTGTACTTGTTATGGGTATTTTACGGTAGACATGGAAAAAAATTAAATTAATTACCTTTAGATTTTGCAGCCAGAATTTGCTTTTCAGTTTCCCAGCTTGCTGTTCAAATTGTGATGCTCCTTGTTGGAGGGCATCTAACGATGGGATGCAAACAGAACAAATGTCTAAAATTAGTAAACGTGCTACAGAATGTATTCAAACAATTTCACTTGTAAATTTTGGTAATACGTATCTATAGGTCTCATGGGTAACATGCAGGTATAAGAAATAAGTATAAAACAACTTCCAATATTAATTATTGTACCTTACAAATGGACGTTGCTATCATCTTTTATAGATGATGATAATTATTGTACGTCAGAAAGAAAAGAAAAAATATATTCTTTGCATTATTAATTTAGTTTTATATGTATTTATGATACTGAAGATTTTCTTTTACAAGGGTCGCCAACTCGTGGGCCGTGTGTTAGCAGCCGTTGATTTAAAATAAAATAAAATCAAGGTGAAAACGCTAGGTGCTAAATATGCCTCGGCGTAAACGCTCTTAAATTTGCCTTGTTATTATACCTCACCTGCTCTGTCATCAAGTTCTGATAGCTTTTGGTCACGCTCCAATACCTTCTCCACGTTTGTTTTCATTATATCCACCACCTGAAATGTTATTGCCCGATAATTTATTTTGTACATTACTCACAAAAACAACATCAAAAACGTCTTGGGCCATAGTTCACCACTGACTGACAAATGATAGGCTACGGTAACCGCTTACCATCAGGGGCCCAAGTCTACTAACACAATCGTAACATAATGGTAAGCCGATGGTCTCATTCGACAGCTGTGATTGGCTTACTAAGTCAACCGCGCCATATTGCCGGCTTGTGATTGGTCGATATTAGTCCATTGGTCTGCTATCGACATGTGTAATTTAGCAGAATCCGCCCTAAGGCGAACCGTACACTTGTTTGCCACCGTCGTCGTGGTATAAAAAAGGGTCTACAGACAGAATTATAAAATATATTTTTCATATAAAAACTGTACTTGTGTTTTGGATTAATCGAACCCGAGGACTTAGAAACCGTATCCGAATACAATACCAATGCGTTACCAAGTGCAGTATTTATATATGTTAGCTAGATACAAAGACTCCTAGATGAAGTTCATCGTTTTCACGCTCTATATATTCGCAGAGACACAACGAGAATACCGATAGGATATCAGCAAACCCTTTCTCAATTTCAAGTGCCATTTCTCGGATGCTATGACGTAAGCAAGGCTCCAAGCGTATGGCAATGACGTCAAAGCCTGTACTTGAGCAATCTTCATAGTTACACGAGCGATAGAAACTTTAATCTTAGGATATGAGAGAATCTATTACTGTCGCTTCTATGTATTTTGAATATGGTAATAAGGGCTTCAGGCGTGTATTAACACTTCGAATTAAACTTAGTTCGTGTATGAGATATTTATATTTAGAAAGTTATTTGCGTATGTATTCGAGATAATTGGTTTTCATGTTAGTACAGAGATACATAGCATTTAATCAAGTCTGCGATTTCATCTATACAAATAAATAAAATTGACTACTACTTACTGTCTCTCTGTAGTATCAATATTGAAAAAACAATAAATAAAAAACAACATGGTTACTCCGTGCAATTCATACAAAATGTTCAAATATATACCTATTATATATTAATAGATTAAAATTAAAATCTTTTAGTACCTAAATCTCGTGTATTTTTGTTTCGATACTCGATGTATTGAGTGTACGATATTATTCTAATGAATATTCGAATTATTAATCATTCGATATTATGAAAGTTCGAGTACTTATTTAGTCTTTTGATGTATAGTGTGTGTTCGATCAATTGATTTTCTAATATTTGGCATTCGATTCGGCGTAGTAGACCCGCTTAAAAGAGAGAAACGTCTACCTTATTACTCTCTACTTCTCATGATTGTATTTACCTTTGGTGCCCCTAAAACTAACCTTATTTAGTAGCAAATAAATAGGAAATATATTACCTTTTCTGTTTTTTTATAGATTAGTGGCTTTTATCTTCGTTTATTGAATGTTACTTAGTTTTAGTGCTTTTGGTATTGTTATTTTATTATTATATTAACATTTTGATATTCTGACAGCAAATACCAACCTAGTTGGTCGATTGACAGCTATTTTCTACCTGCGAGTTTCTTATAAGTAATGTAAATACTTACTTCACTTTACTTTGTTTTTTTTTACATTTTAAACTGCGTTTTAAACCTACAGGTATGCATGCCGTGTCAGATAAAACAATATCTATTCATATACAAATAAATAAAATTGTTTTTGTTTGTTATATCAAATTAACAGCTGTTCAGAGTAGGCATATGAAACTGCTGCTGACAAACTGCAGTTTGGCAGAATAAAACTACTTAGAAAACTAATTAAAAAAAGAATAGCCTATCCTTTTCCCTGAAAAGGTAATAAACATAAGTTTTGGAAGATTAAAACCAAGCCCTTTCATTTGATACCCCACTTGATCTAATAGTGTTAATTTAAAATTTCAACCCCCCATATAGCCACTTTTGCAGAGAAAAAAAAACATTTTTCCAAGCTTTTAAATTATAAAAGAGTTGAATCAACAGTGTTTATTACTATTCTGAATTTTATGTCGATAGCATAAGTAGATTTCGATATATAAAGCTGCGACAGGAGGAAAGACGGACGTTCAGAGCGAGACTACTAGAGTATCTTTTGTACCTTTTTGGTACGGAACCCTAAAAAACGTTAAATAAGAGAAATACTTTCAATGTACACCACATTGAAACTCTTACCGGGTTAAAACACCGAGAGCTTTCTCAGACATTTATTGGAAATACATTTTTAAGTAAGTACAACAGCTCCTGCCCGTATTTCTTTGGGTTTAATTGTAAATTAAATATTTAGGTATACGCCGACACGTTACCGGATAAAACCTTATTTTTAGACATTCTCTTAGGAGATCTAAAGTTTTATTGCAGCGTAATTAGAAATAGTTTGCATACTTTTTTGTCTGTTTATCAATAAAACGTTTCAGTTAGTACAAGATCCCATTAAGGAATATATACCCTCATTTGTTATTTATTAGTGATCTGGAATAAATGATAGATAATATTCACATAGACTTATTGCAAATAGGTTGCCTAGTTAAATCGCGCCCGAATAATATTAATATCGTGCGCAAAGTTTTTTGTTGGAGATATTTCCAGCATGGTGGAATGAGATTGGAGTCCATACCTTTTATTTTTTTCATAAAGTGCTCTCATCAATTATTTTGTCGAAAAAAATATCAAATGAAGGCTATTTACAGGGGGGGGGGGGGGAAATACGTTTTACCACTTTGGAAGTGTCTCCTGGGCAAACTACTCAGTTTAAAAAAAAATGAACTTAGAAACCTTAATATCATTTTTAAAGACCTATCCATAGATACCCCACACGTACCGATGGGTATGATAAAAAAAATTTTTGGGTAAGTATGGGAACCCAGGGAAATTAAGAATAAAATATTATCCGGGCACGATTTAACTAGGCAACCTATTTGCAATAAGACAATGTGAATATTATCTATCATTTATTTCATATCACTAATAAATAACAGATGAGGGTATATATTCCTTAATGGGATCTTAGACCAAGTGACTGCAGTTAACTTGCTTTATTTAAGGCCGTATTCACACAGTGGCAACGCCGCAATTTAGTCTCAAATTTCGTGGTTTTCAATTCTTATTTAAGCATATTATATTAAATCAATTTTTATTATTTAATCAGAACTATATTTTGTAAAAGTTGCTACAATTTTTATAATTTTATATATTAATGTGGTCCAAGGTTTATCTCAAAGTGGTATTTTGCCTGAAAGTGGCCGAAGTTGAGATCGAAGCTTTATGACTAAACAGCCGATCTCAATAACCTATCTACTTTTAAACTGTCTGTTAAAATAGCTACTATAACTACTGTCAACGCATTTTTAGGTTTCAATAAATGAAGATAGAAAGCAATAGCTATCCGTCATATTGATCTATCTTTTGGAGGGTTGTTGCTTCGTTTTGGCAAGTCATTTAACATAGTAAATTCTTTTTTAAATAATAATTATTGCACTTTTTGAATTTATCTTATATTAAATAGGTGTACAATTACTAAACCAGTTACTATATTAAAAAAATAAAATATAACTGCCTTTTTATGTCTGTACTTATCAAATGTAGCTCAACGTTTCGGAGGAACATCATAAACCAAAGATAAAGGTTTTATCTCTCAATAAAATGCAAACTTTTTGTTATTGAGACGCTAGTAACAGATAGCTTAACTTTACTGTAATTGCCTAGGCTCCAGTAGGTCATAGGACATACGGCCATAAAACACTAGTATTAGGCATTTAACAGTTGTCTCAATTGTTGTACAAAACTTCCAAAACCTAAGTGATAAGTGAATAAATAATAACAATAATATTCTACCACATTTACACAGCGCCATCTAGTCCCAAAGTAAGCAATTATATTTGCTTGTGTTATGGGTACTAAACAACTGATATACTAACTACTTAAACACATTTTTTTTTGTAAATACATACTTATTATAGATAAATCACACCAAGACACAGAACAAACCTTTATGCTCATCACACAAAGATTTGTCGTGGGTGGGGATCGAACCCACGACCTCCGGCTTAGCAGTCAGGGTCATTAACCACTAGACCAACAGGCCAGTCATCAGTCTATTGCTGTATAAGAAGTCCAAAACCTAAGTAATAAGTGAATAAGATGTAGTTACCTCGTCCACTTGCGCCTGCGTCTGCTGCAAGCGACGCTGGGCAGCGATCTGTTGCGGTGTCTTCGGTCCGCCCACAGGCATGTCTCCTTCGCCACCCGGCGCCAATCCTCCTTCCGACGTCCTGGAACAACGATATACTATGTTAGGACATGTTTCAACATTTAAGGACAAGTATATTTGATAAGTATATGGGTGAGGCCTATGTTCAACAGTGGACGTCATTCGGCTGATATGATGATGATGATGATTATATTTGATAACAACGTAGGACGAACTAAGGTCGACAGATGATCTGGTCCAAACCGGAAGATCGCACTGGATGCAAGCGGCACACGAACGGTCCTATTAGAAATCTCTTGGGCAAGCCTATGTCCAACAGTGGAAGTCCTACGGCTGTTATGAGTTCCGAATGTCTTGGCGGCACAGTGGTAGTGTGTACGAAGTTACGCATGAGGTCTAAGGTTATATTCCCGAATCGGACAAAAATGGTATCTAGTCAAGAGTGTGAAAGTCTAAACTAACTTCTGAACTTGATGTGCGAATAAAATACGAAACTCATTAACGAATTTGTAGGTAATATTGACTGGTGACGTGCTATTCTTAGACTTACACTTAGCTCAGTCCTACCGTAGCTCTTTACTCACGTATTCAAGACAAAAGTAGGTTTAAAGCCATTAATGCACATTATGGAAACCCGAAATTGCTATGATAAATTGGCTACCGTTATCGAAACGATGAATATATATATAAACTATTGTAAAACGGACTCAAAATAAAAAAAAAAAAGTAAATACGATTTACTGACCACTCCACTACCAGCATTGAACACTGTTAAAACTTTAAACTAAGCAAAGTTCTAAAATAGTTTATTTAACTATCTTTGCGGACCAAAATAATCACTATAATGTAATCCAATTTTGGTAATTTAGCTCAAGACAAAACCAACTGAATGACATACACATTTAGAATAAATTGAGTGACATAATCTATGGAGTGACATATGAAAATTAAAAATATAGGTATGTAGTCTATACTGTGCGCTTACAAGCATGTAGGTTTAATATGAAACCTAAAAAGAGAACCACCATTACCAACCCGCATTAGGCTAGCGTGTCTGGATTATGGTCTGAACCCTCTCAGCTCTCTAGATAGAGGAGAGAAGACCCGAGCCCAGCAGTGGGACATTAATGGTTTGCTGATGATGAAACCTAAAAAAATCCAAAGTTTGGCTGCGAAACTTCTCTCTGGCATTTTTCGTTTTCTGCTTATTAATGTAAGGTCCAAAATTGTCCATCCAGTGGCATTTCTCACCTTTCCACTCATTTCTATTGTTTAGTGCGATATATATACATGTAACATCTACATACTTATAATTTAAAGTGTTTTGACGAGGGTCATGTATTGTGGTTACACCCTCTTACAGTAAGTCTCTTAATATAACTCTTACGGTCTACACAATAATGAGATGTGACGATTAACATTCTCAGAATCTATTGTCTAACCCCCACTTTCTACAATGACTTGACTGGCCTGTTGGTCTAGTGGTTAGTGACCATGACTGCTACGCCGGAGGTCGTGGGTTTGATCCCCACCCAGGACAAATCTTTGTGTGATGAGCATAAAGGTTTGTTCTGTGTCAGGGTGTAAATTATCTATATTAAGTATGTAATTACAAAAAAAAATTTATTTAATTAGTATATCAGTTGCTACAAATGTCGTGTACGTATATATACGCATACGTTTTTAATACAAATCGTAATCATCATCATCATCATTTCTACCCATAAACGTTCCACTGCTGGGCACGGGTCTCCTCCAAAGAATGTGGAGGGAATTTAGCCTACTATACCACGCTAGCCAGACGGGTTGGTATAGGGTTTGTTTCGAATTTTCCTTTTCTCGCAGTGCTCTTGTCTGCATAAGGTTAGTCCCTTAGTCGCCTTTTACGACACCCACGGGTTGAGATGGGGCAGTGACATTATGTTTTCTTAATCCGTCACTACTCGGAAACAAATTATAGAATACCGGACATTTATTATGTCACTATGGATGCCGAGAGTGGGTTCAATTCCCGCACGAGACAAATATTTGTATGATTTATAGATATTTATTTCGAGTCTGGGTGTACTTTGTATCCCGTTAATTTGTTTGAAAATTCCCTCACGATGACAAACGAAATTTTTAGATTCCTTTCGACGCCATATTATACGTTGTTACTTTTCACTTTACCACCAGAAAATCTTATGTAGCATTAGATATAGATTGTTGTAACACAATATCACACTACAGTATTATGTACGAACCCAAAGGGCGGGCTTGTATTTGATCTATTTTGACGTAATTCCGACTGAGCCTCCATCACTCGCGACGAAGTACTTCGTGTTTACATAGTCAAGAGTACTTGGGAAAACGAAAATAGATTACTAAATAAACAGAGATTTCGGCAACCAAACTGATCTGATATTAGTTATTAACTTCGTAATATTATGTATAATAAATAGTGTCGTTTAGTTCAAGATATATTACGAGAAATTCTATTTACAATAGGTACGTTATGTCTGAACGTTATGTTAAACGACTAAAAAGATTTAATTTTGAATATTATATTCGTAATATAATGTGAGGATTATATAAAGTGGTAATGTGGTATACTCCGTATAGTGTATAATCTATGGACTCTATGGTGGTATAGGTTCTAAAATTGACAGAAGAAACTGTTGCCATAAAGTAGTATTTTTTTTTTTTTGGATTCTGTAATGAAAACTCTTCGAATTAACATGCAACAGTAACTATGAACTATACTTACAATATGTTCTGCTAACTTTTACGCAGCTTCGCCCATGTGGTATCCCAATAAAAAGTAACCTGTGTCCTCCAAACTATAATCAATTTGTGTGAAAAATTTCAAACAGATTCTTTCAACAGTTTAGGCGTGATTTTATCCATTCATGCATCTTAATTTTTCATTATTTTTAAGAGTCTCCCAAATATTGGTTATTTATGACCATCGAAATAAAAGTTTCGGGTTCAGTAGTTGAATATCATGACCACAAAGCCCCGAGGCAGTCTTCCAAAAAATATATAGACTATATTATGAGTATAAACACACAGAATACATAACGAATGTAAATATAACTCACGTGTGGGTAACGTGTATGTATTCAACGAACAATGTTGTATAACTTCCAACAATAGCCCTTAAAAAACAATTCACAAAGCTCGCAGCTTAATTAAAATATGTTAATTGTTTTATTTTTATACATACATATATAATACCTATCATACTATTTGCTGACCTTTTCATGTTGAAGAGAAAATAAAGACCTCTATTCATAAAACATTACAAATTTCTTTTTTTTCTCACTATAATAACATAATGATTTTGTTTGTTGATTTTATCTATGAAATATAAGAATTCATTCAGATTTCGTTAACTTGCCAATCCATTGATACATTTAACAATGGATTTTCGTTGAATTAACAGTCAGAAATTGATATTTATGTAAACCAATCTTCAAATATCATCTCCTTAAATTCAAATTGGATCCGAGCTAACATTGTCACCCATGATCTTTGACATTTACGTACCACGTTTGTAAAGGCCCTTCGAGATTCTGTTTCTTTATTTTTATTATAGATTTTATGAATATAAACTCCACGTGGGATTCGTTGTAGCTGATAATATTTTACGATATTTGTTCAGGTTCAATGAGATACGGGTGGTCCCCGATTTTATAGTTCATTTTGTAATAGCGAACCCTTTTCACCTTTCGAAGGGACAAGGGTTGAAGGATATACCTCGTAGCTAATCAACGAAACGGGTAAAATCTGACCTTTGCCTTTAAGAATAGGTCAATAAGTGAAGATATTACAGAGAGTTCATTTTTATAACCAAGCCTACGGTTCATTACCGTGGGTTATAGACGTTTCATAATAAGCATCTTAAAAATATAACAAAATCTTGCATTACGGTATTTTCCCTGATGGGGCAGTTGGAAATGGATCAAGTCCACATTTCGCCAGCTAAATTCGGTCTCAAGAAATAGTGGATGAGCCTATTTGCCAGAGTATTGGCTGATACTAGAAATTTTAAGTACGAAAATCTAATATAGTTTTTAATTCCCGACAGAAAACTGTTATAAATTTGACATGTCTGTATATCTGTCTGTGGCAACATAGCTCCTTAACAAATGGGCTCATGGATGCGGATTTTGGTGACATGATCGTGATGTTTCTTAGACATGTTTTATTAAAAGCTCTAGTCTAGGGTGACCTAAAATTTTCAAGTTTTTTTTATCCGACCTGGGGATCAAATCCGCGACTTCCCGTAAACCTGACATGCATGTTGTATAATTTTTGTTAGCAGGGAAGTATAATACATTGTGGTTAATACTTATTTGGTTACTTTATATTTATAAAGGCAATCTTACAGTGAAATGGGTCACGTATATCAAGCAAATAAAACCTTTTTCTTTTCAAACATTCTCTCATAAAAATACTTCGAATATTTTAATTCTAATTAAGCACTTGAAGAATTTTCTCAACCAAAATAAATCTTATAAGTGCGTTTCGATTATATCGAAGCGATTTTAATACGCTTGTTGTTGTAACACGAAAAGAACACAAAAGATAATTTTATCCTACATAATGAGATTTACCGGTAAATTGGATCCGTTTTCCGTTGATGTCAGTACACAATTTACGTTGTTCGGAAATGTCGTGTATTACCACTTTGTATTAAGGTTTTGTCGTACAATTTGTACAAGCTGGTGGTTTGGGAGTTATAATATAATTTTGACGATAAAACGTTTACTTTGTAGACTGTGCTATTTATATTATAATTCGTGTTTTGGATTTCGCAGACAATTAGATGCAACCAGGCTTAAAACGTACTGGTGTTTCGTGTCCCATTTTGCCAACCGTATAAAGAGGTTTATGGTTTAGTGATTCATAATATATCTAAAAATGATATGATAAACATGTGAATCATTTCAATTTTATTAAATTAAATTAAAATTTAAATAAATACATGATAACGCTAATTGTAGGGAACTTAGAATTTCATCATCATCATTTCAGCCTATTGCAGTCCACTGCTGGACGTAGGCCTCTCCTAACACGCGCCATAGCACTCTGTCCTCCGCCTTCCACGTCCAGTAAGACCCAGCGACCTTTGGTCCTTTGTCGGATTACCTCGTTACGAAGTTTGTCCTTCAAAGAGACGCCCAGCATAGCTCGTTCCATAGCTCGTTGAGCGACTTTAAGTTTGTGGGCTTAGTATTTAAGTCCATCAAACGTGTATGTAATTAATTCACAGATATTCAAAGAACTACCTATCAGAGAGTTTTTGAATCGAATCATAGGTAAGTACGTATTAAAATAGCGACCCGTTTCCAAGTGTTTGAGAAATAGGTCACATGACATTTCTCACTTAAATTGGAGCAAACATACTGAAGAAGTTAGATGTGTTAATATTATTATTTTAATATATATTGCTATAAAACTCTTGTAGGTATGTATATAATCAGCATTCTACTGTAGAGTGAGTTCAGTTTCCAGATCTTTAAAAATGCTTTGTGTTTTGTAACAGTTTGGACTGAAAAAGCCACCACGACTAGCAAATGAAAATAAAAGCTTTTGTTTAAAGAATAAAGCACTTTTTCAATTGTTGGTTTGCAGGCTATTGACGATTCTAAAGTTCAAAAGGTGAAGCTGTAAGAATATTTTTCTATTGTTACGAATTTGAAAGGTGTACGTAAATATAACATTTATTTATATAGATTTTAAGAAATGGTTTTGTTTTGTTAACAGTAGCACTGGAAGTCAAATAATTTAATTTCATCATCGTCATCAGCAACCTATTAAGTCCCATTGCTGGGCTTGGGTCTCCTCTCCTCTAACTAGAGAGCTGAGAGGGCTTAGGCCATAATGCACTCACGCTGGCTACTCATAGAATTTCTTCTAGGGTATGTGGGTTTCCTCACGATGTTTTCCTTCACTGTTAGCAGATGGTAAGTCACTTGACTAGTACATATAAATTCCATACATATCCATATACATTGGTACTGCCGGTCGGAATCGAACTCGGACCGCGTAATTTTTACACCCGCCGGTCCCTTATCCATTCAGCTACCATCGCTGTTAATTGAATTTACATAAATGTAATTTACATAAAAACCAACAGCCGGGCCGTACTTCTGTTTACCACCGTCGTATAAAAAAAAATTGTGGCCTCTGTATCACCACTGGCTGAAAAGTGTCTCATAGCGCAACTAAAACTTATAAAAAACATCCATCCCAACTTATGCACTTATAATATTAGTAAGATATAAAATATACCAGTTAATATAAGTGAATTAAATTAATTTTGTAGTCGTGTTGTATAACTGATTTATTATAATATAAACATAAACAATGATTTTATTCTAGTACGGAAACACTACATTTTACAAAATGACAAAATATGGCGCACGCACACGCCCTGACGCGACGCCTCGAGAGAAGATGAGTGTGGCGTCCTTCGACAGTAGTAGAGATGAAACGAATATACTCATATTAGGTATGCATATTATAATACGAGCGACCCGTATTCATATTAGGTTATAGGAATGTCATCTATTAGGTTACTCGATATTAGTCAAGTATTAGCCAGAGACTACGCGAACGAATACTAGATATAGAGCATAATACTAAAACGTTCACTCCTTATCGTATTATCTGACTAATATCGAGTAATAGGTATGGTATTAGAATATGACGAAACTAATATATCCTATATTAGGATTATGCGAAATTGACCCTAATATAACATCTCTAGACAGTAGCGCCAGCGTTAGCGTTCGGGGTTCTCAACGACCCGAGAACGAGCCGTGATTGGTTGGCGCGCTACAATTTTGAAAATTGCATGTATTCTCTGATATTATTAGTACGATCACATAATACATATTTAATTGTTGCTAATGTTATAAAAGGGTGGAGTCCTGGTGTCCCGAAACACAGGCCATTGAGCCTAGTTCAGGCACCAGTCTCCCACAATATAAATTTATGTCAATATTTTTAATTATAAATTATTGCAAGCTGTTTATTTATGAAATTCTATATTGTGGAGAGAGAATAAATTATTATTACTTATTAGTTCAGTTTTTAATAATTTATCAAACACTAAGATAGTGGTTAATAACGGCCTATTGTAACTGAACACGTTTTACATTAAACTCTTGAAAGACAAAAATACGAGTACTAATAGACAAAAAATTAATATTCAAACAAAACATAACTGAACAAGACCACATCCAATTGGCAAAAAGATTTCTAATTCAATAATGTTTCCACTACAAAATTATAATGGGGAACCAAGACTTAGCCATGCCCCTTTGACGTATTAAAACGTAATGCAATTTCTATTAAAACACTATCACAAGATACTCTTAAAGAGATTGTCTGGAGTGCTCACAGCAATAATGATAAAATCTTCTCATAAACTTAGTTTCTGCCTCAATCTCTTTTAAATTATGTTTTATAACTCCTTTCATCATTCATTTATTTAAAAAGTTTCTTATTAGCTGTTCCATTTCTTGGTAAAGCTGATTTACCGCATACCGTACTCACAATGATTAAATAACTCTTGATATTTTAAGGATTCCGATCGAAGCTTTATCAATATAAAGTTAAATTGACAAAAAGTTCTGTGATATGTTCAAATAGTATGGTTTGGTGATACCATATTAGATTCAATTGATTGAATTTAATATGGATCTCTTGAGGAGGCCTATGTTCAGCAGTGGACTTCATACGGCTGATATGATGATGATGATTGAATTTATAATAAAATCAGTTGTGTAAGGATTCTATTTAGACTAGCTTTCGCCTTGGTGTGTCAGTAACAATTAACTTAATTAAGTGTTATTCTAGACTATATAGTACCAAATTTCATATAGTTCCATTGAGCCGCTCTCGAGTGATTGAGTAACAAATGTCTATCCATCCACCCATTCATCCAAACTTTTGCATTTATAATATTAGTAAGATGTGTATTTATCTCACTATAAGGTCACTTATAGTGAGATAAATACACAAACTGCGTCAAAACTCTGTCAACTAAGTTTCGAATAGGTTATCAGACACTTATCTGAGAGTAGTGAAACATAATACTTCAGCGAAAAAAAGATGAAACAATTCTCTTTGATACATGACACATTTTCAACGTGTTATGTTCTAAAGCTGATCGTCAATTGTGGGTTTTATATAGCACAAAAAGGTGTTATTTAATATTCATAAAGTTTATTGGAAGACTGTCGAAGTTAGAACTGCCAACACAGAGGTATCAGGTTAAAACTAGATACCTTTGACCTTTTTAAATCATATGGATTGGGTGTCGAACCTTACTCACTTTGAGGGCAAATAAAACATATGTAATTAATTTATTATATTGCTGATAAAAATGAAAAATATGTTGGTGACAAAGTAGTGGAATTTTTATTGTAAGGTCTGTCAAGATTGGTGCCATGTAATTTTTCTGTTCCACCGTACGGTTACGCAATTATTTTATAATTTTTTTATGATTGAAATGTAAGATATTTGTAGGTAAAGGGATAGCTATAAGGTATAACTATTCACGTAAAGGAAGGTAGGTGCACCATCTTTATGTACCAGTCTGGAATAAACTCTCACTCTTTCTTTATAGCACAAAGAAATAATTTTATTTAAAAAAAATATTGTCGCAAGCAGGTTTACATAATATTGGCTACTTTTTATTTTCGTTTTATTTCTGTCTTTGATAACATCAGTGTCAAGCGCAAAAGAGAAGGGTACTTAATAATTCCGCTTCCTCAATTCGTAGGACCTTTTAATAATTTTGCAAATTGACGATATAATTAAACTCTTTGTAACGGTATCATTGATGAAATAACTTTCCGTCAAAGAAATTCAAATTGCGTTTTAGGAGGCAAAGACAATATCATATTATGCTTATAAACTTTTTTTTTTGCTAACCACTGTTACCATGCTTTATTATTATAAATTTAGTTACTATTAGCCTTTCTCTGTAGTCAATAAGTGTCTATATGACATAGCCGGCTGTTAATCGTCGATTATTATACCCAAAATTAAGTTTTAGTTAAATGAAATTAATTTTCTTATAATCAAAAAATAAATAACGCATTTACAATTTCAAAATGACCAAACGTCTGTTCCCGATAAATTTATCATCTAACATCTAACCTATGATGATGATGATTATTTATGATGGTAAGGCGCTCGAAGCTTTTTGGTACTGAGATGTTGGTTACAAGTTACAATCATCATAGAAAAAGACGTTCAGCAAGCAGCTTCTTGCTGACAATAAAGCTAAACTTTGAACACCGCTTTGTAAAATGTATTGACACCACGATCCGGCTGAACGAAAACGTAACAGCGACGTTTTTTAATGGGGCGTGCCTATTTGATCTAGATCGACATAATGTACCCTCTGTAATTATTCGTATCCAATATAATAACGCCTTCTGGGTGCTGTTGGGGCTCCGGCGCGGCGCGGCGATTCTATAGTGCATCAGGTATGTTCACGGAGGAGAATACTGATAGCTTTGAAGCTATTATGCGCAAGAGGACAGCTTCTCTGATGCTAAGAGTCCGCCGGAGCAACAACAGCATCCTGAAATTAATTGGGGGTAGGCTAGATTGTTCCTTCCTGTGGCACTGGACACGTAGGCACGTATAAGCATGATTGCACAGAAGCCCGACTGTATTTATATAAACCGATGTGCTGCTGTCTCACACGGAACATAGTCGAGCCAAGTGTTTTGTAATTGCAGTGTAATTAAACCCCATTATAGTCATTATTTTTACTAACAATAGTTCTAAGTTTTAACTAATCCATTATGAGTCTTGGTCACTTAAATAAAGTAATTTTTATTATTATTATTATAGCTGCGGGTTCGGTTCGGCAGGAAGATACATGAACTAAGAATAAATAAATGAATAATTAAATATAATAATTTTTAATTAATGTTGTGCTAATTTGTAATCTTGTAATTAATATAATTCAATTTACTAACATAGTTACTAACGAAATATAGATGTTTTTTCCGTAATTAATGCTTATTATTATTATTATATATAGATGGGTTACCGTTTATGGCATTTTAATTCTCGAGCGTCTTGCTTTGGAAGGCACGTAAAACCAGCCTGGATTATCACCTAATATGGTAGTTTAGTCAAGTTGGAAGATTTCTTAAACTTGATAAACAATACCAGGGTGTGCCTCAAACCAATTCGATACGAAGAATACCTATGCTGGTAAACGGTAATAGCTGTCATGGAAAAATTTAAAACTCACTCAAACGAAGTTAAAAGTTATCTATATAACTATAATTATATAGTGCTATCGTTTTCCAGTCATTCTGTTTGTGCCCAACATTTGTATACAGGGGTGTTACGTTCATAGTCTGTCGCTTTGTCCGCCATGTTTGTGTAACGTCAAATTTCACAAACACAAAGGTGCTCGTTATTTAAACAGTAGCTTTTGACTGAGGTGCTCAAACTTTGAAATGTTGAATAAAGAATATTCTATTCCATTTATAATAAAAGCTTTTATTGTACGTTTCTTTTGAATTTTGCTTATTTTTTAGCCATTATTGTTATTTTTTAACTGAACAATTTTATTAAATTTTAATAGAGTGCGTTTCGTTTAATCAATATAATGTTATAATAAAATTATGTTATAATATTAACGAAAATAGCCGCAAATTTCATCAAACATTTTGAAATTTCATGCAGTAAAAAAATACGTTCGAAATCTTTTGATAAGATGTAAAACACAACAATGCATTGAGACGCCTACCAACAACTGAGAACCTTGTAAATTTTAATAGAGTATTGTAATGGGGCACAAAAGGGTAAACTTTGATGGCCACTGGCTACTGTTGCCGAATGAAACTTTTATAACATCGTGTTTGTTGTCGCTACTTGTTTGTATTTAATTAATATTTCGTTTGTGTACCCTGTTCTCAATTGAAGGCTTTCGAAATTGAACAATGTTGAGGTTTTGGGTGCCACGTATTTGTGTTAGGGTAGAGGGGCTAATTGTATTTGTGATGAAGCTTTGAATCAGACAAAATTGTTGGATTATTGAGGTTGTTGATGTATACTTAATTATTATACCTATTAGAAGCGGACTACCTGGGTGGTATTTATGTAAGATCCTATTGGTTATTACTCCGTTTCTCCGCTCCGCAACCTCGCTCCTCGTCAATGGTCAGGCAGCCTTAAAATCCTTGCCCTTCCTAATGAGTTATAGACACCACTACCCACAAGAAAGAGCATATCACTATCGAGGCAGTGTTAGCAGGCAGTTAAAGGGTTGCACGCTTTGAAATTCTTCTAGGATATGTGGAATTTTTGTAACATGAATAGTACATAATATTATTTCGATAAACTGTAATCCACATTAATAGGTAATGTTTTGAAACCATATCCACCAGCAAAAAGATGCTTTCTTATGTGGCACGTAAAGGATATTTTCGTTTACAGTCAGTATTGCATGGTAGATGAACGTGACAAAAAATAAGATAAAATATCCTACAGAGAACTACTACATAACCCTTTTTTGCAAGGGTTGCTCAGTCGTAGCAGCCTTAATCATATAAAGTGACTATCGACTTATGTGTCGCGTCGGTCATTGACCCAAAAATGTCTGTCTAGTATATTGGTTTCAATTAGCTTATATTGTGTCTGTTCAATTTGGGGTGTATAGGTACGACATGTATATAATATATTCCAGACTGAATACATATAAGCCGGTCATTTAAAACGTCTGTTTCGTACCAGTAAAGTGAAAAGTAACCATAATTTATGACCCGATTAAGTTATTGCATCATAAAATTATCTTCATCATCATCATCATCATATCAGCCGTAGGACGCCCACTGCTAGACATAGGCCTCCTCAAGAGAGTTCCAATAGGACCGATTGTATGCGGCCTACATCCAGCGCGATCCTGCTGTTCGGATCAGATCATCTGTCCACCTTGTGGGTGGACGTCCAACGCTGCGCTTGCTGGTGCGTGGTCTCCATTCAAGAACTTTTCGGCCCCATCGGCTATCAGTTCTGCGTGATATGTGCCCACTGCCATTTCAACTTGCTGGGCAATGTCGGTAACTCTGGTAAAATTATCTTACCTTCAGGAAAACTTGCTATATAACTTATTTGATAAGGGAAAATAGGCTTACATCGACCATATCATGGTAAAGTGGTTACTGTAACCCAAGGACGCCTGCACAGAGGAGGAAGGAGGATTATCTAAAGCATTGCCGAAATGCCGACCGGCGCGTATGTCTGGTACACCAACGCATTAGGCGAGCATGTGTGGATCAGTGTTGCCGTTTGACGAAAATAAAATGCACTAAACCCTTATCAAAATTACGCTAGATCTTGCATAAATCCTTCTAAAATTCACTAAATTCCGCTAAACGATTGGTGAATCTAAAATTAAAAATAAGGTATATAAAAATCTATCAAATAAAGACATTTTCGTATAAGTATTTATCTTATTTATTAGGTACTAAAATCGACTAAATTAAGCAATTCCACAATATCGTCATTTTCATCACCCCCAGATGCCGATGATAAGCTTGTACTAGCTACTGTCGCTTTTTTTGCATCATTTTTACACTTCAAAATGGCACAATAAGGCATATATATATACTTCATACTACACAACTTAAAACACAGATGTCAGAGTTAGAAGCCCGCTTAACAAATATAACTCTTCAACATGAAAAAGAGACTTATGAATACATTCTCAAGTACGATGAGATAGCCAGAGTTGGTAGGGAAAACATAGACCGTGTTAACTTACTGACCAAGAACAACTTATGCTCAATGTGTTCATCAACAACAACACCTGATACTCTGACATCACTGACTACACAATCAAATCCACTCAGTAGTCCAAGTGGGGTTCATTATTATTCCAACAACTTAACTGACTGCTGTCCAACTTCTCTTGAGCCAGATTTACCTGTAAAATTAATTCTTAATAAAAAAGTTTTGATTTTTTCTGACCTGATCGGATCGGGCTTAGGTCAGATAATGAATAGCTACACTGAGTGCCCTATTACAAACTATTGCTACCCAGGAGTTAAATTCAGTACTTTAGTTAATAATTTAAAGAATAGTTCACTACTAGATTCTAATTCAACAGTAGTTTTTATGTATGGTGATTGCTTCTCAGTCACCAAAAGAGACATATTAGATTTAACTGAAGTTATGGTTATGCTTCATAATAGAATAGGATGTAGATTTATTACTTGTGCTTTGCCATATTCATATGCACTAACCGAGCAACAGAATAGACACATAGGGAAATTGAATTTATTACTTTATAACAGTACATGTCGATATAACGATTATATATTATTTTTTGACACTAATATTTTTATTAGTAATAATTTTTATTTAACAAAAGATACTCTTTATCTTTCTATTTATTTTAAGCGACTTATTGCTAAATTGTTAGCATACAATTTATTTAGTGACATAGGTACTAGTAGGGTATTGAAGGTTTTTACGGACACAGGTACCAGTAGGGTATTGAAGGACTTGGTAGGACATAGTAGTGATAGGACAACCACTAGTTTAGATACATCTGTTAGTTTAAACTAATAGGTGTGACAAAGGATAGGCATACATTCAATTTAGTTCATCAGAATATTCAGGGCCTATTCAGCAAAGACTTAGAGGTAGATTTATTTTTGAAGAAACACAATATTCAGGTTTTGTGTTTAACTGAGCATTGGTTAAAGGATAGTCAGTTATCATTATTTAACAATGAATTTTATACAGTCGCTAGTGCATTCGTAAGAAAGACTGCTATCCATGGTGGTTCTCTCATATATGTATGTAATAATTTAAATTCTAAAGTTCGTAATGACATAGTGAATCTTTCTATCGAGCGCACTATCGAACTATCTTGTGTAGAGATTGATCATTATATTATAGTTTGCGTATACCGACCACCACAGAGTGATTTCAGTTTATTTGAATCAGTTATGGAAGATGTTTTGAAACGCCTAATTAGCAGTAAGAGAGATATTATAGTATGCGGTGATTTTAACGTAAATTTATTAGAGCAATCACAGACTAGTACTAGATTAATTAGCTTATACAAGTCCTTCGATTTAGATTTTTTATTCTCTGCACCCACTAGAATTACATCACATTCTGCTACATGTTTAGACAACATATTTTGCAACTGTCAATGCTTGGATAGTGTTATCATAAGTGACTTAACATCTGATCACTATGGACAAAAAGCAATATTCCCTTTAGGCACAACCACTAAAGTGGATAAGATCACATGTAGGCCAATGACCTCTGCTCGCCTAAAACTTTTTAGTGATAGTATTGCTGATGACCTCACCAACATTGAGTTTAGCCAGGATAGTCCAGACGACCTATACGCGTCTTTGTTTAGTATTATAGAATTGCAATTTAAAAATATTTTTAAAGTTAAAACATTCAATAAATGTACTAAAATTCAGTTCTGTGATTGGGCAACATCCGGAATATACAAAAGTAGAGCTAAGTTGTATGAACTTTACGGTATGAAACGTTATAATTTTGATCCTACTTTTGTTGAATATGTTAGAAATTATTCTAAAACTTTTAAAAAGACTTGTGTTGCCGCCAAGTCCTTATATTTAAGTAATAAGATTAAACAGTCCGACAATAAAATTAAAACTACTTGGAATATAATTAATAGTGAAACTGGTCGGACTAAACAACGAGATAATAATATCCAATTAAACATTAATAATAACATTATCTCGAATAATATAGATATAGCTGAAGTATTTAATAACTTTTTTGTTAACATACCGGTAAACACAACCAGCTCCTTAGATTCTTGCCCGGTTAAAGCTGAACTCTTGGTTAGGAGCAACACGGCAGAATGTAGTGTCATTTTTAGTTTTAAATATACTGACCCCAGCGACATAATAAAAACATTCAAGTCGCTCAATTCAAAAAGAACTGGTGATCTATGGGGTATTTCAGTCAAGTTAGTTGAAAATATAATTTTTGATATAGCGCCATACCTAGCTGCAATTTTTAACAGATGTGTAGATACAGGTAAGTTTCCTGGTCTAATGAAACATAGTAAAGTTATACCTTTGTTTAAAAATGGATCTAAGAGTGACTCTACTAACTTTAGACCAATTTCCATATTGCCAGCTATTAGTAAAGTGTTTGAAAAAATCATATTGCAGCAATTAGAGAGTCACTTTCATTTAAATAAATTATTACACAGTGAGCAATATGGTTTCACAAGGGGTCGCTCTACTGTAGATGCAGGTGTTACTCTATTAAAACATATTTTTAACGCCTGGGAGAATTCGATGGATGCCATTGGTGTCTTCTGCGATCTTTCGAAAGCATTCGACTGTGTTCAGCATAATACACTTTTGCGAAAACTCAGTCACTATGGCATTAGGGACGCTGCACTTGGTCTTGTTGCCTCTTACCTAAGAGATAGGGTACAATGCGTTGATATTAAAGGAAATAGGTCTTCAGGACTGCCTGTAGAAATGGGCGTCCCTCAGGGCTCAATTCTTGGTCCTTTTCTATTTTTGATTTATATTAATGACTTGCCATTCTACGTACAGCATTTTTGCGACATAGTACTATTTGCAGATGATACGTCTCTTATTTTCAAAGTTGATCGTAAAGTAACAAATTTTGACGATGTAAATGGTTCTCTAGCGAAAGTCCTGGACTGGTTTACGGCAAACAATCTATTGCTAAACTCCAAAAAAACAAAATGTGTCAGATTTACAATGCCAAATGTTAAAAGTACTAGTATTAATCTTAATTTAAGCAATGAAACTCTCACCCTTGTTGACAAAA
Organism: Laspeyria flexula; assembly: GCA_905147015.1. NCBI lineage: Eukaryota > Metazoa > Arthropoda > Insecta > Lepidoptera > Erebidae > Laspeyria > Laspeyria flexula. Next base: position 5,041,086 of record LR989970.1, read on the forward strand.
CAGTTTTTTTGGGTATAACTTTAGATTGTAAACTTCAGTGGGGAGCCCATATATCGTGTCTCGCAGGTAAACTTAGCTCTGCGGCTTTTGCAGTCAGAAAAGTACGACAACTTACTGATGTGGAAACCGCGAGATTAGTTTATTTTAGTTATTTTCACAGCGTCATGTCCTATGGTATTTTGCTTTGGGGCAAGGCTGCTGATATTGAAACAATATTCATTCTTCAAAAACGAGCCATTCGCTCTATTTATAACTTAGGTTCACGAGTTTCCCTGAGAGAACGATTCAAAGAAATAGGTATTCTGACAACTGCGTCCCAATATATATTTGCAAATATTATGTTAGTCAAACAAAATATTCATCTATATACCAAGAATAGTGACATTCATTGCGTTAACACTAGAAGTAAACATAAGTTAGTAGGCACATATCATCGTTTACATAAGGTTCATAATTCTTTTGAGGGACTCGGTGTACGATTTTATAACAAAATTCCCGAAGACATTATGAATTTACCCTTACTCAAATTCAAAACCATTGTTAAAGATCATCTTATTCGTAAGGGGTATTATACAATTAATGAGTTTTTAGATGATAAAATGTCTTGGGAATAATGTTATTATTGATTTGATATATCTTGTTTGTGTAGAATGACACTTGTGACGTGGGGGCACGTTGTGAATATTTATATCAGTTTTCTCGTGCATTTCCTTTATTTTTTTTAATAACAGTTTTTTTTATTTTTTATTATGTTTTTACAAAATTAAAACTATATTTTTATTCACAGACTGCCCCTAACGGCTGCTTAGCAATGTGTAAAGTGATGCAACCGCATAGCCTAATTTTTTATTTTTTTGTTTATTATTTATTTTGTAAACATTCATTTTAACTCTTTAATCTAACGGTGTGGTGCTCTGCTGCATCACTTTACACGCTACTCAAATTGTAAATTACAAAAGATTGTAACTATCCATTTTTTTTAAAAAGAGTGGCGTGAGTTTCTTGCCAGTTCTTCTCATAGCTCCACCCCGTCAGCGAACTGGTCGTAGGCAAATTTGCTGACACTACTTTTCGGATAACCTGTTACATTCTTGTGACTTTCATAAGTGTTACCTTGTAACCTAGATGAATAAACGAGATTTCATTTCATTTCATTTCATTTCATTTCATTTCATTATTCGCGGTTAAATCACGTAAAACAACCCAGGGCACAAGAAGACTGACTGACGCGATGTAAAATACGATTGGAGACGATTTAAGGTAGCGGAACTACGCTTACTTGTGGCACGCGTGCCCGCCCACTTAGCACTTCCACTTGTTTTTTTAGGATGAAACAATAAACGCATCAGTAACATTTTGGTCGGGAAATACCCGAACTAACTAAATCAACTCATTTTAGGCGTCCTATACACAATCAATATCAACTCGCTGTTTTTTCTCTATGGTTTTACGTGTCCTGTCTCGATACTGTGCACTTTAACTTGGGTTGTTAACTAATATCGAATTTTGCACCAGATTCCACTAGATATTTTTTTAGCGCATAGTCATGAGAAAAAAAGCGCCAGAAACCCGAGAATTGCACTAGATCTAGCGCCAAATCCGCTAAAACGGCAACACTGAGTGTGGATTATAGCATAAAACCTCTAAGCTCTTTGAATAAAGAAAATGAAACCCTGGCCTAGCAGTGTATTTATTGTCCTTGTTACTTTGATATTAGATAGAGCAATTATCAAAAGATAAGTTTATATCTCAGGATAACCTTAACCCTTTATCCGTGTAGTGATGGATTAAGAATAGGTACATAATGTCACTTTTTGTCACCCCATCTCAACCCGTGGGGTGGTAAAAAGCGACTAAGGGATCTTATGCAGACAAGGGAACTGCAAGAAAAATAAAATTCGAAACAAACCCTATACCAACCCGTCTGGCCAGCGTGGTATAGTAGGCTAAATTCCCTCCACAATCTTTGGAGAAGACCATGCCCAGTTGTGGAACGTATGAGTTGAAATGAACATGATGATGAACCTTAACCCTAAAATTACAAACATACTATATTATTAACGTATTTCATTATTATTCGCTTGTAACGTTAATTCAGATAATATCTATGTCGATTCAAAGCCCGCATGTTCTCTGCTTCGATCGTGCTTGAAATTTTAATGTATTGTGCAGTCGTTGGGCAATAAAAGGGCGGGTAGCCTACTTTTGTGATGACATTCAAGCTCATAATGTTTTTACGTTGTTTATTCACAGTCCGATTTGTTGGCTTACATATCGGTTTGTTGTTGGACGTCTATCCTAATAGCATGTGTTTATGTAATATGTAAACCTGAGCATTCACTAGTAATGAGCATTCTAGCGTAGCTCATATTTCAATCAATTGCCATTGTTCTATATTTTTTGCTTTGGTTTTCACTACTTGATGTTTCTTGACTTATCTTGATCACAACACGACCCCGACATTTTCCTTCACTTTTTATCTACTCTTACCTCTCCTTCCTTAAATTTTTTTTTATCTAGTAAATGAACCTATGTTACAGAAAAATAAACAGGAGCTTTTTAGCGAGCGTTCTACTGAGCTTTCAATCGACAGTATTGCTTTTTTCTGTACAAATTAGCACACGTTACCGTACAGAATATTTTTTGATGAGCATTGACATAGCGTTATCTGGAATGATTGCGAATATATACAGCCAATGCTCAATGTTATTTACACCTAAAATTTTGCGTTATAATGATAACTATGTATAGGATATTTACCGTATTTTAATTGATGCATTTTTCGACCAGGTTACTTAAGCCCAAACATCAATCTTAGTCAGAATATAAATCTTGGTGGTCTAACAATATTTACTGCTCGTTTATAAACGTTACTCCACGTTTTAAACATTATATCCATTTAACACATTAATCATAACATATTATGTAGTCATTGAAAATCAGAATCTACGTAACAATAACATTAGCTTGTAGACTGAGTGCCTACGAGTACCTACTTACTGTGTTTAGGGAAACAGCTTACGAAACGCGAGGTCATTGTTCACCTTGATAATAAATATGGTTTTCTTTACAAAATAGGCATTCTTATGTATAAAAAAAAGGGTTTGTCCCTTTGGCACAGCGGCAGTACCGACTGCTGTTCAAGAGGTCCCAAAAAATTAAATTATATGTTTTTAAAGTTGAAAGATGATTTAAATTTAATTTCAATTTTCCCGTAATTCCTAGAGATTTTGCGTAAACACGGATACAGACAGACAATGGTGAAAATGTCTCAAAAAAAAAAACAACCACGAAGATTGAAGCATCCTTTGAAATTTCGTGAAAATTCAAGCTATCAAAACATCCTACGACATAAATCAAATCAATTTCTGATGCAGTATCTATAAGGAATTTAATACATAATTGTATACTCCTTAAGATATGCCAGAATTTTCAATATTTATCGTCCAATAAAGAAGAGTGTACAAAAAGTAATGACAACTTATCTTTTAGCCTCAAACATCAACATGATTTTCCTGCAACTGACTATTCGGCATCGAGTCAAACCAAAATTGTATACAGATAAGATAAAAATATGGAATTAAGAACATTGTGGAATACTGAAGTATGTTTATCAGTTAAAAATAATGTTATTAAGTTAATCTTAAATATTTATTGCACATTTGTAATCATGTCAATGTTGGCTATAAATTGACGTCTTATAATTGTTTTTATTCAAATATTTTTAAATGTAAAACAAGCTGAATTAGGTCAGCGTGTGTTGAGCTATGGCCCGAACCCTCTCAGCTCTCTGGATAGACAGGACACCCTTAACTCAAACTTAAACTCTTTGTGTTGATTAACAATGGGACAATTAATTATTTGCCCGGGTCTTCGCTCCCTTCGTTCTTTGTTTGGCCACTGCTCAGTTCAGATTGCTCAGAGGATGATGTTATATTGACTAGAGCCTTCATCAATAAATGGACTATCCAACACTAAAGAATTTTTCAATTCGAATCAGCAGATAGTTCTTGAGATTAATCAACCAACCAAACAAAAAAAAAACTCGTCTGCTTTAGTATAGTCATGTATAAATATTTGTTCTGTATAACCGTTATTATCTGTGTAGTGGGCGGATTAAGAATAGATAATGTCACTACCCCATCTCAACCCGTGGGTATCGTAAAAGGCGACCAAGGGAATAACCTTATGCAGACAAGAGCACTGCCAGAAAACAAACCACCGCCACCGCAACAGCCACCTTGGTATTATAGGCTAAAGTCCCTCCACATTCTTTGGATGAGACTCGTGCCCTGTAGTGGGAGGTTTATAGGTTGAAATGATGATAAATGCAATAAAGTACCTAAGTGATTTAAGACTCAAAGGCTATCTTTTTGTATAACACCTAAAGTACTACGGTGTCCGATTTTTGTTAGTTCATCGTGACAAGGGGCATGTTTCGTAGTCCCAGAGTAGTCTTATACGTAGAAAAGAAGCCACCGGTCGATAACACATATTCCGTTTCGGTGTTGGCATTAACTATGTTTTGGTTGAACACAGTTTAGTACGGATAATTGGGGCAAACACTCCTTTATTTAAAATATACAAATAAAGGCGTTGAAATTATATGAATACTATAAGGAGCTATACATATGTATCGATAGAAATGAGTTACCATTATCATACTTTGATTGAACAATATACCAATATATTTCAGTATGTAAATCAATTGTTTAAATTTCACTTCTATAGGTAACACATTTGGGCTTAAAATCGAAAAACTTACATTGTTCGCTGCTTTTCTTGCTCGGTGCTGTGCAAAGATGAGTCAGGCAGGGGCCCGTTTATTGATCTGGACGCACTTGTATCTTATCACCAAATGATACTGTAATTCACTAGTGAAATCGCATCCAACTGTGTTTCTTCACTGCCCGACACCAAATGAATGTAATTTATGAATGAAAAGCTCTCACTCGATTTCCCTACAAGTATATCGGGCAGTGTCTATTTTTAGTCACACCTTTTACTGACGAAAATCCTTATTTTATTTAAATATCCCACCCCTGAACACACACACAGTGATTTGACGTACGAACTATTGTAAAAAGACCCCGAAACTGTGATGTAAAACGAGATTTTTTCAGAAAATATAGACAGAAAGTGGAAAACCTTCCGCGACAGGTTTTCCAATTTGTATGGAAGAGGGCGCGTCTGTACTCGCCATAATAGGCACGTATTGTCTAAAAATACCAACTGTAGAATATTACTAAGTGAATCCAACTTTATTTTATTCGAATAAAGTCTAATTTTCAGTGATAGGGAAGTCTGAGGGTGCGTCGATGTGTTGCGTTTAAGTGAGGGTGTGTGCGTTAAGTTATTGGCGCATGCGCCATGTGGATAGTGAGATGGCAACAAAAATCAATCCGCGTCGGTCGTGGGTGTTACGTAATGACTAAGACATGTACACGTCCACAACCGTACTTGCCCCTAATTGCTAATAATCTTATAAATTATATAATTTAAAATGGATCTCAGTACAATAAATATATGTATATTATATATTTATTGTACTGAGATCCATTTTAAATAATGCTCAATATTTGAAGAATATAGTAATAATTAGCCAAGTTCTAGTTAAATTAAAATGTATTTGCGAATGTAAGCGAGTGCGTAGGAGGACGACTTGTACCAAACATTATTTCAACGAAACCTTTGAATTACGCTTTCTGGAAAATGAATAGAACATTTTTAAAGTAATATATTCTATGTTTAAGCATGAATTATATAAAAATTTTTGGTTAGTGGGTGTTCAGCATTGTGATAGACGTTTTATGCCCACTATTTCAAAAACTACCAATTAGCGAGATGTTTCTTATTTTAGATTGTAATATTTTTCATCTCAGATTGTTAGCCAGTACGTTGAATGTCTGGAAATATAAGGTCGAATTGATATAAGTTGGTTATTTGACTTTTTGTAGCTATATATGACTGTCACCGTGGCGCAGTGGTTAAGGTGGTCGCCTCGCCACTACATCGCCGTGCTGGGTAACGTGGGTTCGATTCCCACACGAGACAAATATTTGTGTGATTCATAGATATTTGTTTCTAGTCTGGGTGTACTTTGTGTCCGTTAGTTTCATGTTTGTAAAGCTCCCCGCGACACAGGGCTCGTTCCCTAGTGCGGGCGTTGTCCAAAAAAAGAAAAAAAATAAAAATAAAAAAAAATACACGAATATCATCATCATTATCATAACAACCCATAAACGTTCCACTGCTGGGCACGGGTCTCCTCTAAACATTGTGGAGGGAATTTAGTGTACTATACCACACTGGCAAGACGGGTTGGTACTTACTCAAATTTTCCTCGTCTCTTGTCTGCTTAAGGTTACTCTCTTAATCGCCTTTTACGATACCCACGGGTTGAAATGGGTTATTAACATTTTGTATTTTTATTCGGTCACAACACGGACGGAGGCTTTAGTCAAATCTATACACCGCTGACTCGAAGCGGTTCATTGAAACAGACAATATTATACTATTAAAACAAATGCTCTTTAAAAATACAAAGTCAATGATATTGTATGTTATTTTTTAACATACAATATCATTGTACAAAGTGCTATAAACACAACAGATGTTGAATTTATACGTCTACCTACATAATCTAATAACTTTCAATTGTTTCTAACGATACAACGTGTAGGTGTATCGCCCACGTTGGCTTCTAAGTACAAAGAATAATTTTATTGCTTTGTAACTAATCGCAACAAAGTTTCATCATGAAAATAACAACAGAATTATCTATACTAATATAGCTGAAAAGTTTGTTTGTTTCAACGCCCCAATCTCAAAAAAGACTGGTTCGATTTTAAAAATTGTTTTAGTTTTGGATAGGCCATTTATTGAGGAAAGTAATAAGCTATATAACATCACGCTACGGCTAATAGGAGCTGACAGTGGCCAAACGAAGAATGACGAGAGCGAAGCCCCACGAGACTTCTAGTTATACATATTTCTGTCGTTAGGGGCTGGTAGTTCGATTAGAAAAATAAAAGTTTGATCGTTGTGTTTTATTTTATCTTTGAATTTTTTTTAATTATTTTGTTTTTAAAAAATAGTTCATGATCGGCTGAGAAATCGCGTAACTCATATACAAAAACATACGTGTCGAATTGAGAACCTCCCTCCTTTTGTTTTGGAAGTCGATTAAAAAGGTCACTGGGTCTGACTAGATGCGGAAGGCGTAGGACAGAGTGCTATGGCGCGTTGTTAGGTGAGGCCTATGTGCAGCAGTGGACTGCAATAGGTTGAAATGATGATGATTTGGTTTTTATTTATCTTTGATTTTTTTATTATTTTTGTATTTATTTTATCTTTGAAATATTTTGGATGGTTTTGCTTTAAACAGGAGGTAGACGAGCTAGCAGCCAGAAAGAGGCTACCATGCATCGGTAATTGAAAAGATGCAGTCAAATGCCTCTTGCGTTTTTATATTATAATAAAATTAGCTTCCACTCACGAATTCACCCACATATATCAACGAGTATATTATTTTTTTATGTGACTTACTTTATTACTACCGGTAATCACCATATTTGAGCAAATAAATAGCAAACTATTACACATAATGAAGCAATTAAAACTGTAACAAACCCATCTATTAATCTAAATGCGGAAGTAACGCACGGAAGTTTATCTCAAGTGCGCCGGTCATGCGCCCGCGCAGCCAATGTCAATTTCGAGGCAAACTGGCTCATTTCTCAGTTGTCAACCGGTGCGTGCGGTTGTATGATGCAACGGTTGATGAATGCGTACGTGCCGCGTAGTCATGTTTTTGATTCGATGTAGAAAATTATCGGCACGCGGCGGTATAGTTATGATTTATGGTGGAAAATTATTGTTTTACATAACACTTGGATCGCTGATGTAAATCAATAAATTTAATACGTGCGTATTTTAAAATATATGTGCCGGATTGTGATGCAATTATAGTATTGCTGAAACCATAATTATTTCAATCCATAAACGAATGTGAAGGGAAATAGTATGCCAAACGGGTTGCTATAGGGTTTGTTTCGAATTTTCCTTTTCTTGCAGTGCTGTTGTCTGCATAAGGTCACTCCCTTAGCTACGATTCAGACCAACCGGCTCGCATCGGCCCGCGCCGGGCGGCATTTTACAATGCGTTAAAGAACATTGAAATGTATCAACAGTAATTACAGTTCATATTTGCATGCAACTTACGGTCGGAGCCGGTCGGCCGTCGCGACGCGTCGCGGGATGCCGACGGAGGTAACTATGCGTAAGTTGCATGCAAATATGAACTGTAATTACTGTTGATACATTTCAATGTTCTTTAACGCATTGTAAAATGCCGCCCGGCGCGGGCCGATGCGAGCCGGTTGGTCTGAATCGTAGCTTAGTCGAATTTTACGACACCCACGGGATGAGATGGGGATGGGGAGACCCACGGGATAATGACACTAATTATGTATTCTTTCATAAATTACAAATTTACTATGCTTATCTACTTACCTCTTCTTGAAAATAGGGTGTGATGATTTGTTACCTTAAATTTATGTCTATTGAAATTTTATTAACAGATCACAGTACATCATCGTAACAAAACTTTGACGCTTCTATTATATATTTTCGCAATACATATTCTTATTGCGAAAATATATGGAATTGACGAAATTACTCTTCGGTAACGATCTCTACAAGCGCATTATGTTTATGGGTTGACCTTTCTGAATGTTTCTGGAATGTTCGAAGATATTGTCAGTGAATGAACGTGTTGCGTTGTGCAACTAGCCTAGAGGAGCCTGAGGTCAGTTTGTGACCTTGACTTCAGACATTGATACGTTGAGATTTGACCACTGGATTATGTTTATATTTCTTCATAGTGAAACCACATTTTTTATTAATGTAGTGGTTATTACGCCTTTTCTACGAAGGTGTAGGCAGAGGTGTTTCACACCTATTGTCGGCGAATCTGATTGCCAGTAACCGGACACAGTTCTGAACACCGAATGGAACTCATAATTTCAAGATAGAAAAATTCAAATTATTTTTCCCCCAAAAAATAAAATAATAATTAAATACTAATACAATGGTTACACACATATAGAACGATGAAGTGTTGGATAGACACTTTGGACGTCGCGTCGTGAGATTTGGCAAGCCCCCCCAATGATGGTCGCCGCGCATTTATAAGATGACGTGATTTAGGTAGGTACCGATACAATAGATATTACCTATACCTACTGTAACATTAACAGTTCTACGTGCTCACGTCAGCATGTGATATTAATATCTGATAATAGCAAATACACACAATCGTGCAACTTATTAGACGAGTCGCATCCCTTTATAGAAAATGTTAGTAGGTTATCTAATATAACAAATTGTTAGAAGGTTATCACAAAAGTATGAAAACATGAAACATTTTAATCGTTAGATATTTATTCGCTTAGCATAATATTCGTAGTTGTAAGCGTTTCAAAATCTCATAATAAAACATTAAACAAATCTTTTAATTAGTCTCGTTTTTAATTAGTTTAAATATTTTAATTTGTAAGGTTAATTTTCTACTCAATAAGAGAGACTTGTGCCCAGTAAAGGAATATAACATTTCTCAACAAAAATAATAGCTATTTCGGTTGTGAATTAGTGTCTGTTCTAGTTTGTTCCTATTTCACATCACTTCTAAAATGTCTAGATGCCCTTTGTTGTTTAGGAACATGGTGTTTATCTTCAACAACGCTAAAATAATAAATTTATCTAAATTATTATTTATGAAGCCTTCGCGGAGGACGGACTTGAGATATCATAGCATACATACCTATTAGATGGAAAATCAAACAGAATTCCAGCAATTTAACTTCAAAAAGACGTAAAAATTTTGTATTAAATTTCTCGGAAATTGTTTTACCCTTTTTGGAAACTGATTCCGAGAACTCCATTCACAGATGGTTGGAGGTTTCTGTGAATGAGTCACTTATACACGGTTGGGGTTTCATTCTGTAAACTTGGAGTGTTCCAGAATTTCTACTTTATTTTTTGCTATAATTTATGTTTGCATAAAATTCTCGTAAACATGAGTCACTATCTATTTCTTGAAAATGTAGACAGAATGTAGGCTGAAATCTGAATCGTCACTTCAGCGAGGAGACGCCCATAATTGAACGGAAGTCTCCCTTAAACGTTTTCTTGAATCTATTTAGTGGCTTTCAAAGTTTGCAACCAAATTAATCTACAACGCTTAGATATTCCTACTATAAACCCGCAACAAAAGTACACAAGATGTTTTGTACGGGACAGTCCCATTCTAACAACCACCTTTGCATCTCCTGATAGCCGGGATTTACATCAATGAACCCTTGAAAAACCAAACTATGACACTTGGACTCGCTGAGAATGTCAAACTTCTTGTCTTGAAACCCGCGACGAAATTAATCAGAAGTACATAGAGGCGTTGGAAGGAAATCAATAGTACTATATCATTTAATTAATGCTTCTAATGCGAGTTATTTGCTTGCTAATTACTCATTTATGAAGTGGGGTTTAGAACGTTTGTATAATCAGTCCCACGATATCTTTTATTGATATATAAAAGCTCTATGACCTTTTCGATAAGAGGGTTGGGATGTTTGATTTACTAATGAATGTCTCCGATTCCGGAACAGGCTGCAGAGATTTGTTCTTAGAATAGGTTTCTTTCAAATAAACCATTCGCCGAATGTAAATACCATTGTTAGTAGCAGGAAAAGAATAATATTACAGTGGAATTTTTTTTTTCTCTTTTTAACACAATAAGAGGGGTGTCATAAGTTTGACCATGTCCGGGGCATCGTAACTCTTAAACGGATGAAACCACAGAACAATGAAAGTAGTAAAACCTATCTCTGTTCTGTGGGTGAAACGATATAACTGCGGTTTCTTTTAGCAATTGTCTAGCGATGGTTTTAAACCATCATCTCTTTTGTTAGCTGCAGTTGGGATGGAATAAATGCAAATTGCATGAATTTTAATTCTCTTTGGATTCCGTGATAAGCAACTAAAACTTTAGAATTGCAAGTCTGACTGTCTCTACTTAATATCCGTAAATTTGTAAGAGGACTCCATTCACAGATGTTTGGAGTTTTCATTGAATGGGTCACATTCATGTTTTCGAGATTCATTCTGTAATTTCGTAAACTTTGTTTGTTCCGGAATTGCTTCTTTATTATGTAGCCCCCGCTTCTATCTCAGTCGTCATTATAAAGTGCCTCGCGATACAAAAAAATATATTTTAGTAAGGTAGGTTTGTATTAAAAACTTAACTAATTATTATTACTTAGTGTCTATGTTCATTGATGAAATGGTTGAATAGTTGATGTTATAGTGATTCATAAGAAACATAATTTAGTGTCAAACATGATAAACATAAAATTTGATGATGATATGATAATGATGATAACAAATAAAGACTAATAAAATTATCTGCGTAGTGACGGTTTAAGAATATATAATGTCACTACCCCATCTCAACCCGTGGGTGTCGTAAAAGGGAATTAAGAGAGTAAGTTTAAGCAGACAAGAGCACTGTGAGAAAAGGAAAATTTGAAACAAAACCCTATATCAACCCGTCTGGCCATCGTGGTATAGTAGGCTAAATTGCCCCCTAACTTTTTTTTTTAATAATAATATTCTACCACATTCACACAGCGCCATCTAGTCCCAAAGTAAGCAATTATGTTTGCTTGTGTTATGGGTACTAAACAACTGATATACTACTTAAATTTTTTTTTTGTAAATACATACATATTTATAGATAAATTACACCCAGACACAGAACAAACCTTTATGTTCATCACACAAAGATTTGTCCTGGGTGGGGATCGAACCCACAACCTCAAGCTTAGCAGTCAGGGTCACTAACCACTAGACCAACAGGTCAGTTTGCAAGAGATCCGTGCCCAGCAGTGGGACGTTTAGGGGTTATAATGATGGAGATGATGATGTATATAATACAGCATTTCGCCTAACGCTGACTATATTTCATTAAGTGGTTTACGTTCTAGATTTTTCTGAATACCATCTTAACAAGTACCTTTAAGGTTTCATTAGACTTAGAACAAGACGTAGAAAACTTCAATAAGAACCAATCAAACCGTTTTCCAGTTCAATTTATTGCTTGTAATAAAATCGCGGAAATAATTCACAAAATGCGATGGAATATATTGAAATGAGTTTTCATGAATATGACACAATATTTGTGGATAGTGTAGTAATTTAAAAGACCAAATCTTTTTAGTTAAAGAGTTTATCTTGTAGAAACAACGGTGTAAGAATGAATGCAGCGTAGATATTATGATTGGAGTTTTAATTGTGTTATGTAAGTTTATCTATACTAATATGAACTCCCTAACGAGGTTTTCCCAAGGGACTACAGTATGGGGGTTCTTCAAAAAAGGAGTGAATAGGTTTCTTAAGGGTCGGCAACGCGCTCGTGATGCCCCTGGTGTTGCAGGCGCCCATAGGCTACGGTAACCGCTTACCATCAGGCGGAGCGTACGTCTGTTTGCCACCGTCGTGGTATAAAAAAAAAAATATTATTAGGCTGAAAAGTTTGTTTGATTGGTAGAACGCGCTTAGATCAGGAACTATTGATATACTTCCTTTGTGAGAGACTAGTGTAGTAGAAAAATCTTGTGTGACGGATACGATTGAATATTAAGTTAATTAATGTTTTATGTTTTTACAGATTTCATACAATTATCAACTCAGCATTTTATCAGAATGGTATGAATTTCATCTATTTTTAATGGAGCATTAGAATTTATAATTCGATTGTTTTTAAATAATTATTTGCGCTGGCATATACTTGTATTGCGATGTACAAACATTATGTTCAGTGAAAGAAATCATCTGCAATAATTCCTAATACAATGAGTAGGGTCATTGACCGAAATGGTGCGTAGACAGGAAGCATCAGTCAATAAGTCGACTAGCAGTGCTGTACAGCCTTGAACGATGACCCGTGGTTAACCCTGGCATTTATAAGCCTTAATTATTGTAGTGTTGAAATGCGAAGTTGAATCTAGAAAAACCAAAGTCAAGGTAGATAACGAACGTACAAAAATTATAATTTTAAATGCTTTTAAATTAATTATTCAATTTTTTAAAGCCATTCTGTAAAAATCATAATTAGGCTTCTAGTTTTATCCACAACGAAGTTATAGGGGGTCGCCAACAATGGCGTGAACTGCTTCGAGAAAAGGATGGCACGGTCGTGCCGCATTTTTGCTCGACTTGGCACTGCCGTGTCCCTAGACTAAAATTGTTCGTTTCTACTGTTACTATTCTTCTTTCACTGTTTTGATCGGTAATTGAATAAAAAAAATCAAATGTCTATTCTTCAGTAATGATGATTATTTTAACTCAGAATTGCTTATTGTTAAATCAACGCTGCTGATTTATGTTCCTAAAATTTGAACGTTATTTTTAGACACAATCACATTGTGAAAAAGCAGTCCAATGCAAACATACATGGGACCCATTATGTGCACAAGATCCACACGACTTAACCTATAAATTGTTTCTGGATGATTGTGATATGTACGAATTTAATTGTGATAATAATCTAAGTAAGTATACTCAAACAGGTAAATAAAATACGTTAAAATATTATAAAAGTAGTAAATACTTACATATCATTATTTTTAAAAGCAAACCAGCATTTTTTGTCGTCAATAGTCATTATAATCACCATCAATCTTTATCGAAAAACGTATGTTATTTTTTGCAGATTATGGTTCAGTCGATAATATTAAGTTGTGTGCATACAAATGCACCAAAAAACATTTCGACCACAATACCACAACAAATCCAAATGACCCTGAAACCAAAGTAACCCCTTTAAAAAAGAAGAGAAAGAACAAAACTGTAATCACTATTACCCCAAGGACAACAATTAGTCTAACTACGACTGCAAACGTTCAAGAACAAGAAAATGAATATTATTCGATTGAAGAATCTCTGACAACTACTATTGCATCAACTTCAAAAAAGAAACGAAATAAAAAGACGACAACGTCAACTACAACAGCCGAACCTGAAGAATCTGAAGAATATTACAGTGAAGAATCTACAACAACAAGTACTCCTACAACTAGAAGAAAAAAGAAACGTTCTTCCAAAACAATTACTAAAACAACGGTTGCTGAAACTGAAGCAGATAAAAATGAATCTGAAGAAGAGTCTTATGAAGAATCTATGGAATTAAGTACTACTTCTACTACACCCAGTACGAAAAAGAGAAAATCTTTAAAAACAACCACAGAAACGCCGGCCGCTGAAAGTGAATATGAAGAAGAGTCTTATGAAGAATCTACGATATCAAGTACTATTTCGACTACACCAAGTAGGAAAAAGAAAAAATCTACAAAAACAACGACTGAAACGACTGTTGCTGAAAATAATGAAGCAGATACAAATGAATCCGAAGAAAGGTCTTATGAAGAATCTACGATATCAAGTACTATTTCGACTACACCAAGTAGGAAAAAGAAAAAATCTACAAAAACAACGACTGAAACGACTGTTGCTGAAAATTATGAAGCAGATACAAATGAATCCGAAGAAAGGTCTTATGAAGAATCTACGATATCAAAACCTGTTTCTACTACGCCCAGGACAAAAAAGAAAAGATCTTCAAAAATAACCACTAAAACAACTGTTGTGGATCCAGAAAAATCAAAAGAAGTTTCTAGTGAAAAGTCTACGACTACAAAGTCACCTACAGAATTGGAGGAACAAACAACGATTTTAACAACAGAAGACATATCTATGACAATAAATGTGACCACAACAGTAAATACAAGCACGACTGCAATAGTTAAAAATGCTTCTTGTTATCCCAAAGACTGCTGGTTACCATCCACTTGGGAAACTACTCATAAAGCCGAAGATAGAGATTTTTTTCAAATATTGAAACAAAAATATGGAGAAAGAGTTAGATTAATGAGAGATACGACGCATTTTCCTAAAGATAACCAGGCAATAGCGAGAAAAGGTGCGACTTTTATGCCTCATCCTAACTTACTGCCGCTCTAACATAATTTTTACGGTATTGGATATTCAATTTTACTGTAAGCTCTATTAATATTTATTGTAGTTATAAGTAACTTGCAGCATGGCGGCATAGTTAATAAAAGGCCAAGTAGTCGTATGGATTTAAAGTTATTTTTATGGAATAATTCATATGAATTATATTATGCAGATAAATATTTGTAGATAAAGATGTTCCAGTAAGGGGTTGCTATTAACTTGATTACTTACTATAATTTAATACTAAATACCGGTACTAATTTTTGAATATAGGCATCAGGTATTTCCTAAGCTGTTTTTTTTCATTTTTTTTTTGTAACTGCCTCTTACGTTACGCCTACAAACAATTAATGTTGTATCTTTAATGTCGTCGTCTTTAAGTTCTTAACTAACCGTTTTATTTTTTTACTATTGTAAAAATTATTAGGTTTGATCTAATTGTGAAGAATGAAGAATGGTGGCCTAGAGAAGCCAGCAGGCCAGTGGGCAGACCACCAGCCTGATGGTCAGACGATATCGTCAAGATCACAGGATCTCATTGGACGCGGCTAGCACAGGACCGTGAGAAGTGGCGCTGTAGAGAAGAGGCCTATACTCAGCAGTGGGTGGATGTGGGCTGATGATGATGATGATGATGATCTAATTGTAAAGTTTCTGAAGATTCAAAGTTTCATACCAATTGTAAGTCCAAAATAAATATCATAAAGGATTTAAAGGAACGGAAAGGTCACGTTACTTTGTGACAAGCGTGTGTAAAATAAGTAGTACATTAAGAAGAAGAGCAGTGGGGAATTTATGGGTTTAAATGATGATGGTGATTAAAGAAGAACATGGCTAGACACGGTATTGAGTGTTGAGATAGTTATCTTTGTTGATGTTTAACCTTTTGTACTTCATAGATAAACTAATATTTTAATATGGAGACTTTTGTTGTTCTAAAAATATTCTCAAGCAACACAGTTGACCGGAACTTTTTACATTAAATTAGTAATATCTATTAGACTCCATGCATTTATTTGTTATTATGCACGTACTTTGAGCAAAGGTTCGATACTTGAGATCCCAGACACTGATATTTTCACATGTTGCTTGTATTAAATAGCTTTATTTTAAAATGTTACTTGTACTTGTTCTGCAGCCTTTAAATCTTTGTTTCTTGGAACAATTAAAGGCCGTATCTTGCTCTTTACGATTAAATAATTGTTGCTAAGGTTATTAAACTATTTACATTGTTATTGTGTGAAATCATGAGTAGTATTTAGAGGATTTTTGATCTTACCTGGGACCTTTACGGTATTTTGATAAGTGTTTATTACGCAGTCGTAAGTAAATATATATTTTCACTTGAGTTGTAAACTGACGCATATAATAAATATTGGATTGTACGGTATCGCGTCAGAATCTACCTTTAGAATAGCTACTGAGAATGAAATATTCTGTCTACATTAATATCCTTTGCCTTTTGTTAGAAAGAACAGTTAAATTGTAAACACGTCGACTAACCTCATAATGCAAGCCGTAATGTCAAGGTACTCCTGCGATTGTGGATACAACAGTCAATAGACGTGTTACAATATGATATGGTTTGATTATTAAATATTGCAATAGATGCATTTATTATGTCGTATAATTATTATAGGTCTTAAAATAAATATAAAATGCCCCTATGTTATTGATAATAATAAAATTATTATTCTAGGTGACGTTCGTTAATAAAATAAAACGCCGTTTTGACGGCACGCTAGCAACGTCAATAATATGTATCATAAGTACTGTATGTGATCCAAATGAAAAAGATTTGACTATGAAAATGTCACTTTCCCCCTATAGGCTAAAGTATTCCAAGCAGCTTGTAGATTCCTTACTACAAACTTCTTGCTTCATACCTCGCGCCTAATGCCTCTTACCCTGCAGGAAAATAGCACCCGAATTAGATTTTGCCTTGTGCTTTGTCTTCTTGCTGCACTGTCAGAACCAAATCACCCGTGCCACAAACACACTCACACTCACTGCGCTTAAGAGTGTTTTTATTAATACACTTTTTAGACAAGAAAACTGTGTATTTCTGTATGAACCCTCATAATAGTCTCCTGAATTCTTAACCAACCATTAATGTGTTTCTGGATCGATGAGCAAGAAATTTGTTGGCATGCTTGAGGTACGGTGAGATAGATGAATAATTGACTTTTTATGTTTTGTTTAGTAGGATTGATTTTGCAGCATTTATTTATAAGTTTAATTAGAATGGCTGCAGCTGCAGCTTTAATTACTGTAGCAGATTTAAACATATACTTTAGTCAGCACATAATTTATACTTTAGTCAGCACCAGGTTGAGTGATATGTCGCATTTCTATGACAAAAGACCTGCAGCCAGAGAGTGTCCACAAACAATCAATTAAAAATTCCACAAATCAAGGCACAAGTTTTCATTTTTACCCACGACGGAACGGAGACGGTATATGCGTTTGGGGTGAGAGGCTGTGTGTTTGTGTGTTTGTGTGTTTGTGTGTTCCAACATAATGCCTTATATCACGGAAACGGTTTGACCGATTTAGATGCGGTTTTCTGTAAAGTGTGTGCGGCTCTTGGGGACAGGTTATTAGATAGGTGTTATGTTAATAGCTCGCCAGGGGGCGCTACAATACACTGATTTCGTTGAATCCTTTGTGCCCTCCTATCTTTAAAACGATTAGACTGATTTCGATACGGTTTTCTGTAATGTATTTGTGATTTATCGAGGATTGTTTTTGGATTCAAGATTTTGTAATTTTTCGCCAGGGGGCGCTGCTATAGACTAGGCAAACCTATGTTGATTTCGTTGAAACCTTTGTGCCCTCCTATCTTTAAAACGATTAAAGCGATTTCGATACGGTTTTCTGTTATGTATTTGTGATTTATCGAGGATGACTTTTGGATATACGATATTGTATTTTTTCGCCAGGGGGCGCTGCAATAGACTAAGCAAACTTATATTTACAGTTATCTGTAAAATAATTAGACCTGTTACTGTATAGGGACACGTAGCATTGTAGTACTGAGATATTGATTACACTCATGAGGTTAAGCAACTTCAGATAAGGTCAGTTCATAGATGGGTGACCGTTTATGCAATTTTAGGGTTCTGTACCTCAAAAGAAAAAAACGGAACCCTTATAGGATCACTCCGTTGTATATCTGTCTGTCTGTCTGTCTGTCCGTCTGTCTAGAATATTTTTCTCAAGAACGCATAGAGATATAAAGCTGAAATTAATATCATATACTTGGGTCTGCAAAACCTCGGCGTAAAATAAAAATCAAAATTCTAAGTTAACGCAATCAAAAGATACAGCTGTTTATGCTCCATTTATCTTGACGATCATAATCTATAGGGAACTTACCGTTGACCTAGAATCATGATATTTGGCCAGAAGCAATAACAAGTTGCACAAGTAAAGGAATAAATCCGAAAACCGATCTCGTGTTGTTATATCACTGAATATTAGTACTGAGGTATACAATGATAAGCCTAAAAAAAATTAGTAAGAGTGAGAGTTTATTCCAGACTGACGTTATATAAACACCTACCCACCTTATTTATTCTAACTGACAGGTATCCCGTGCTCGGGGTGTAACCAAATTTTCATCATTTTTGCGATAGCACTCACCGTTTTCGAGATACAAACTATTATAGGTGGAAATCTGCGCTAACGCCGAAGGCAGTCCGGCTACGGCAATCAATGTGCGATAGCTAAACTTAACACCCCCGATTCAGAGCAATCCGAATCGGACTGGTTAGGTTAGGGTTTTTTTTTTTTCAAACCACCCAGAAGTAGGAGCCCCGCCAAGCGGGGCTCCCGCGACTTTTGTGCGACGGATGAGCACACAAGTCAACAAAAAATTAAAATATATATAATATAGTCGAAGCTCCGTGCAAATTCCATTCATTCTAGAGCTTATATGGTAGAATAAGGCGCTCCTTAAAAAGGTTAAAATAAGAAAATTAAAATGATAATTTCAAGTTATAAGACTTACTTACAGTTAGTAAGATAGGGCGCTCTTTGAAAATATTTAAAATAAAAACAAAATTAAAAATTTTGAAAAAACCCACGACGATAACATCTATACAAAATAAGAAACGTAACATATAAAAAGATTTAAATAACTATATTTTAAATCCCCGACGAAAAGATAATAAGTAGCGTAAAAACAATCCCAAGAAAATTCGTCGGGGGCTGCCAATATCATTACTGTTTCTAGTATTAAATAAATATTAATAATATTGTTAATAATTAGGTAGGTATCAAATACATAAAACTGCAATACTTTCGTTCATTTCAAGTCTGGGTATGGCAGCCCCCGACGGATTTTCTTGGGATTGTTTTTACGCTACTTATTATCTTTTCGTCGGGGATTTAAAATATAGTTATTTAAATCTTTTTATATGTTACGTTTCTTATTTTGTATAGATGTTATCGTCGTGGGTTTTTTCAAAATTTTTAATTTTGTTTTTATTACACTACGCTTAAGCTTTTCAATCAGAGATGGCCGAGATAACTAAGCTAAGGATAAGTGGCGTGATAAATTTCATGCTTCGTAAACGAGCAATCAGAAAACAAATTGCGTTCGTACTTAACCATAATCTGATAATAATTTCGTAGTTAGAATATTATTTATTATTGTAATAATTCACTCTATAATTAGTAGAGAGGTATTGTTATGATCTTTGAAACGTTACAAATATATTGCTTCATATTGACTGTTATTAGAGGTCCATGACCACCGAAACATGCATGCAACAACATATCTATTGTTTTGTTTGTTGACTCGATTTCCCAAGGCAGTTTTTTCTGTTGAGGATTTCATAGCATGTTTATTTACTTGCACTTAAATTACAAATAAGTTAGGTTATGTTTATTTCATTGTGTCGATTGAGCTTATAAAATTAAATGTATTATTTTTAAATGTGGAGCCCACTGGATAATGGACAAAATTGTAAACTTTTTTGATATAACGATATTTTATTACCATCACCCAGTAAAAAAATTCAAAGAACTTATCAGTACAGGTACTTATCAGTTCATAAACAATAAAATAAATTTATACACATTAATAATCTGTATTTAAGTACATTTTAATTGGTTACTTACCCATTCTAATTTATTCGCATAATGTTTGGCCGTGTGCTCTTGACAGTGAATTATTTCCTATGGGCGTGACAATTACGAGTATAGTGCAATTAAATAAATACATGTGTGAGTTTCTTCCGTGTTTATATACGGATATGAGTACACAGATTTACTTGTAATTCAGTTGTATCGCTACTCATAAGTTATTATTACAATATCTACCTATTAGCTAATATAAGCATAAGAACTTCAAACTTGATACCTATAGGTACTTAATTTATATTTATAATATAAAGCTGAAGAGTTTGTTTGTTGGTTGAACGCGGCAATCTCAGGAACTACTACTTTCCGATTTGAAAAAGTCTTTTAGAGTTGGATAGCACATTTATCGAGGAAAGAAAAAAAATTAAATAAATTTAAATATTTCTGCAATAATTTTTATTATATTCTCATGTTATTACACTATTTCAAAGCGCTTTCTTAAAAATTATTGGAAATACATATTTAATCATTAATAAGTTTTTTTTTTCACTCGGTTAATCAAATGTATTGTGGTGGTTTGACAACAGCGTTTATTTAAAAGATTGACATAATTCGATCATGGACCTTAAGTAAATTGCCAATAAAATATAAAATAAAAAGTATCTTGATATTTTTCAGCTGAAATTTTCAAAGGATTTAAAGAAATTTAATAAAAAGTAAAGGTCTTTATAAAATTATTTCTTTAATAAAAAGTTACTCGTGTAAAAAGTTTCTAACAACGTTGTACAAAAGTGGGCAAAGTTACCCTGTTTAAAACTTTGTAAATTGGAGGTTAGAAGAATTACAGAGTTAACATGTTAACTGAATAAATTGTGTTAAGTATTAATGAATTAGAAATGATACAACATTAGGATTTGGCGAGATTTCCATCATCATCCACCCATTGCGGTCTACTGCTGGACTTAGGCCCTTTTGCTAGATGAGTCAAAAGCCATTCACGTCATAACGAATCTTTACATAGCGAAGTTTCATTATGGTTTTTATTATCATTTAGATCTGGTGGCACAGTAGTGGCTTGTGCTGTGGTTTCGTTACTACAAGAACTATTGTATAACAGAAAATTAACACAGTGGATAATTTTTTTACCTTAGGCCCATGTTTATATTTAAGCCATATATTTGACTAAAGTGTAGAATTTGTGAAGTTAGGCGTGTAGAGTTAGAAGCTTGGCTCTATATGAGATCTGATAACTTTTTGACAGTGCGAGGTTTCGTCTTGGCAACATTTTACATGAAAATTTTTTGGTGGGATAATTTCTTCCTAAAGATTTAAGCGCGTATATTTATAGAAATAGGAGAAAATACATTTCACCCGTGTGAGGTCAAGACCCGGTGAAATAAACCGAGAAAGTAATTATTTGCTTATTAATTTTTATGTAATTAACCTTTTCGTTTAAAAATAAACATAGAGTTCATAACATGATACTCAGTTAGAAATGTTTTATTATGATTATGTAATACTTCTTAACTCTGGTTTATTCGTAAGAAGTTTAAACAAAGAGATTTGAAGCGTTGTTTGTCCAACAAAACAGGGTTCTTACGAAAGCTCTCGCTTAATTCATGTCACGTAAACAGATGCGAAGGACATGCAAATAGATTTTTATTAACTGTTTCAACTTAAAAGATTGGTGTATAGCAATTTTGTTTAGTTAAATATTGAGAGCATTTGCAGAATACGGTCGTTGAATTGTGGGTCCGGGGGTCTGATACCATGGTAAATATAATATTACTGGAAGTCGCACGACGTTTCGCTTTCGTTGTTTTTATTTTGCAACTGCTCAGCTCCTATTGCCCATAGCGTTATGACTAAACTCGAAATCTAGGCAAGTTTGAAAATTTTAATATGAGAGCGATATCAAAATCCACAAACTCCAATGTCAAAATTAAGCCCGCAGAGTAGTTTTAAAAGATAAAGGTTATTAAATTTTAACAAAACATTTCATTGAATTTTTCTGATGTATATTTACTATATACTCGTAACTAAGTAGGAATAAGTATTCTTTTTTTAAAGAAACTAAAATTTCTTCCAAACTCAAATCCTTAAAAATTCAACTCAACGGTATTTCAGCTACAATATACTTCACAATTGAAGCACTCTTTTACGTTAATCCTGCAAGAGATTCTCTCAGAAATCTAGCAATAAATTGTGTTCCTCCAGTACATTGCACACACGTGAAATGACGTAAGCAGCGGGTACATCGTTTGACCTGCATTCCGCTCTCGTAAATATACCATTGTGTACTAGCGTGCATTACGTAAACTACAATACAATTCACTCTGTAGTTGATTTAAAAGAAAATAGAAATGGGTTGGGATTCTTTTGTTGGAGCTTGAAGAGGGCATTTAAGCTACCGTATATGTGTTTTAATAGGAAATGTTAGGAAAGGGAATTTACTATAAAATGTAGTTTTTATGAAATATAAATCAATGTTGCGTAAAGGAGAAGTATATAGGCTGTATATCATGATTCAAAGCTTTGTAAATAGGTACATATAAGTATCGGTTTATTTTGCCGCATAATGTACCCCATCTCAACCCGTGAGTGGCATAAAATACGACTAAGAGCAATACAAGAAAAGGAAAATTCGAAACAAATCCTATACCAACCCGACTGGCCAGCGTGGTATAGTAAACTAAATTCCGTCCACATTCTTTGGAGGAGACCCATGCGTAGCAGTGGGACGTTTAAGTACGGGTTGAAATGATAAGGCTGTAGAATGTATTATCGTTTTATTTTAAACGACTAATTCTATGACACACTCCTCTCACCGGTCGCTTTGCCAAAGACTTTTTATGTTTCAGTTGAGTAAAACAAAATCAACAATATTTTCACGATTCACACATTTCGCTCCATGTAAAAGAGGTTAGCCTATATCTTATGTATGCCTATGAAATTTCTTATTTTAATTTTCTTCCATACATTGTATACATATTGTTTCAATTGGTCACAACATTATCGGAACAGTACAAAAAGTAACAACATGAAACGATAAACACGCGCGTAATAAACAGATATTGGAACGGATATAGCTCATTACAGATACGGAAGCTGCGGCAAGCCTCGGAAATGAATACCTCGTCGGAATGGAAGCAAGGCAAACTGTTATAATATGAACCTATTACTTATTGATTAGCATAATAATGTGTTTCAATTATAATACTTTATACGTAACTCAGTACATGGACTATAAAGAAAGAAAGAAAGAAAGAAAAACACTTTATTTGTCTTGAATAAGATTAAATAACATGAATTTAGAATGAAAAATTCCCGCCACCAGTAAAATAAACTATATTGCTCGTAATTAAACTAATTACCTAAAAATAAAAAACTTAACAGACTAAAGAAGAAGAGAAAACAAAATGAGATATAAAATAGAGGACAGAGAGAACAAACAAAACAGAACTAAACTGAACAATGTTAGTCTGTGGTCATGTATAATGAAAATTCTGTAGTTCAGTCTTGCATCACAGACCACAGACAATATTCATTAATTGCATCTTTGTTTATGTTTAAAAAGCGTTATCGGATATACCATAGATTATACAACTAATATCGGGTAGGCTATGCTTTATATGTTGCAATATGGCGGACAGAATAAAAATAAAAACAAAAAGAATTTGCATTTTAGTGCATAGTACGTGTCACGTCCATCAAGACAAATAGGATTGTCGATCAGCTAAGTGCTGCTTTGCTGCAACTAAAGGAGTTGCACCTCCACAACGTTGATTTTCATCGACATCCTTAAAGTGCGTCAGTCAAAACCGAGGCAACTGATCGCTCAATAAATACAATAATGAAAAGTGTAACTGAGTGTGTAATTGTGCGTTTTGTGCCTAAAATGAGTGTATAATGGATAAATATTGGTATATAAAGAACAATGGAAAAAAAACAAGGACTATGGGTAAGTATATACGGAGATGAAGGATGGTGGGATATGGTGTAAGTATAAATGTCGGTGTGTGATTTAATTTAAAAATAATTTTTACTATTATAAATTTCAGGGCCATGGTCATGGCTCCTGAAGCCATCGAAAGGACGTCATGGGGGCATCAACAGGACTCCAAAGAGAGGGGAGATCTCCATCCCAGGCTGGCGCGATTAGGCAAGTAAGTATTTACTAATTTTAAGTGTACCTACTTAGGTAAAGTAAGGTGAATGATTCAATTAATTATAGATTTATACAGGTTTAATTATGGATGAAATTCAAATTAAGTAACAATTCAATGTACTTACATTAGATTAAAATAAAAATTCAACTTTATGATATAATGAAAAATAAGATAAAAATGATAAATGGATTGCAATACAGTTCAATCAAGTTTATAATAAAAAATAATTTATAATCCTATTTGTGTCAATAAAATCTGTTTTGTCAGGTACTTGTTTTTCAAAGTCTTATTTAGTGTGAATTTGGATTTCAGATTGCGAAGTGGAGGTGGCAAGTCATTCCAACAGCGAGTGGCAGCATATCTATACATTGTCCTTTTGATAACAAGAACCCAATTATAACGTGTAATACATTTTAATATTGTGAATCATAAAAAAACAGCTGAATAGGTGCTGCTTTTTAGGAGTTTAGTGTAGAGAAGTATTTTATAACATGCGAAAAAAACGCCGATTTAAAATGTAACTATTCTGACGTAAACGTGCTTATCAAAGTGCGAAAATTTATTACAATGTATTGGTTCCTTTTATCATAAATAATATTATAATAATGAACGTAAATACATAATTATAGACCACGCTTGTTTCCCAACAGAGGGGTTCCTCATTACATGTTAAGTTTATAACTCTGCGCATAAAGTCAAAAACAAAAAAGGTAGGTAAATGCCTCAAAACTTATTTCATAGGACATGATGCCAATAGGATATCAGTTTGTCGGAAGTAGAGGCCTGGCGCGGAAATGAACATGCCTGCAAGCGACGAAGTGAGGCTAGCGGGGCTAATTCTAGCTTCATTCGCTTTTTATATTATAATTATTATTTATGATCGGACTAAGAAATACGTTTCGATTACTAAAAAAGTGTCTATTTCAAGTCAGAGTATTTTATTAGTTATATATTATTTATTTACTCGTATGTATATATTTGAGAAGGACAGGAGGATCAAACATCCAATAGAAAAGAATGGGAGAGCTTGGGGGAGACCTTTGTCCAGCAGTGGGACAACACAGGTTGACAAAAAAAAAGAAAATGTATATTTTCAAAGATTTACTATATTCCTAGAAATAGAAATTAAAGAAAATGTAAATCCGTCGATGCAACCAAGTAAATAACACACTTAATTATATGCAATTTTTTGGTCTAATAGCAATCACATTTGCGCATTTATATAATTGGCTAACGGTCGTATTTTGCAAGCCTCCGTGTTTTTTGCAAATGCAAACAATATATACTCATCACTCATCATATTTCACCACCAAATTATGTTCAGAAGAAGGTGCAAAGACGTTACCAATATACAGATAATCTTCTCCACTTATACCTCATATAAGGTGCTAGCGGATTATCTCTAAATATTATTATGATTGAAGAGAACGTCCTACGTCATAACCTCGTACTTGACCGATTCTCTGAATGCCAGCGCGAGTCACATGACCGGACAGAGTTTCCAAATGTTTTGCAAAATAAGATGGTACTCTCACCTTGTGTTTTTAATAAACAATGATGACTTTGTACGTATAAGTATAATATCTAATATCGTAGTATTTAATGAACACTTCTCAAGGTTTAATTTAGTTGAAATGGACGTAATTTGTCAATAATAAAGGGTATAAAAATACTGGACCTGGACTGGGTGGACTGGACTGGACTGGAAAATACCCCATAAGAAAATACTGGACTATTTATGTGTGAAAATTGCAACCTATGGGTTTTAACAAAACGAGTGATGTATCTCTTGAGACTTTAGTGTCATCGTACACAAGACCATATTCAATAATATCTACACTAAATATAATGAATAATGGAAGTATTCGTTCCCGTTCCGTCGCGGAGAAATAATATCGCATCCTTAGTTACAAATCTTTATTGAACATTTTCCCAATAATAATATTTTGTAAAGTCAAAATCTAGATTTTAAAAAATTAGGTCCTTATAATTCTAAAGGTGCAATATGACCCAAAAGTATGGTATTTCTTTTTAATGAGTATTGGTCTTCAAATCTTAATAAAACACATCTTCTGATTAGGCTGCCAAAACACGTAAATTCTACTTGAGACAGTAACACTTATCAGGCTGTACAGTTTTTTGTCATTTAGAAGGTAGAAAAGAAATACAGCAAGTCGTGACAGACCACGAATAAGATGGCATTATGAGCTGATAAATATCACCAAGACTTTTGTCACTATTCGAAAATCATGGAAATCAACGAGAGCTTTGTTCAGCTGTGGAATGAAGTAGAATGACAGTAAGTAAACTATACGAAGTAATAATCTTATGTAGACATAGACAGTTCTTCAATCTTTTCGTAAACATAATTAAGTTTCTTTAATGAGAAGGCTGTAGACATCTTTCTTCTACTTACCGATTACGCGTAAATCTGCACAACATACAACAAATTTGGTTTGTACAGAACCCTCTTTACGCAATATCGGCCTCGCACCTAATCGCTTCTTATTTCCTACGAGCATTGTCTGTCCTAATCTTAGAGGATATGCTGATGTAATTAATTTACATGCATTACGATATTATCTATGAATTATCATATCACTTGCTAATCTATTGCTTAAAGATATAGTAGGAGGATATTTGTGTCACAATTTGGCATCTGATTGCGTAATTAATGTACGGCGAAGATGTCTATTTGATTGGAAATCGATGTTAGATTGTTGATACATTTTTTTACCTTGGCAACTGCATGGAATATAAAAAATAAAATAAAAAATGGACAGAGATAATTACTTTGCCAAGTGAAGTACTATGAGTTTAAAATAGTTTGGGCTGCGGATTCAATAATAATTGCTGCTGTAAGAAATGTTAATTAATTTAGATAGGTGCACAGTTGGATACTAATCCGAGCTGATTTACAAATTTATGATAAAACTATTTACACTAGAGAAAAAAAAAATCTTTTAACACAATGAACGCCAGACTGCAGACACAATGGAAATTTAATTGTTTGTCGGACAACGGTGTCCGACATGGCGTTTAAAGACTTAATGTACCTTTTAAGTAACTTGTAAGATTATATTTAGGTACTGCTATATGAATATAGCTGGATATTAGGAATGTGACTTGGAAGAATCTACTTAATTCATTCCGTGATTGTTATTCATGTTTATTTTAAATAAGCAATCTGTTACTTCCTTCTGTGAAAATTTTTAGATTACAGCGTAAATTCAGTACCTAGTGTTCTTTCTTCGTGATCTTTTAGTGGAAGGACGCGCTTTCTCAATCACGTTTCTCAAATTTCAAGTTTGTTTTTTTTCCTAAGTACAACAAAAATAGTATAATGTTTTGTGTATAATACAATAATTTGATTATAAAACCTTGCATCACTTTGTCGTAAGATTTTCTCATACGATAACTGATGTTATTAATGTCGAGGATAATAAGATATAATCATGCATTCATAGCAGTTAACAGATACACAATGTATTCAATGTAATAAAGATTTGTGTGAATGGCGCCAGAGTAAAATTTATGATGCATAGAGCTGTCGTCTCGGTGGCGCAGCAGGAATGAAGGCATGAGGTCCTGGGTTCCATTTCATTGGTTTTTCTGATATGGAATTTTCAGTATCAGCCCGAAGTTTGGAAATATTCCTATTAATGGTAATAGGCTTGTTTTATATTATTTAGAACTTAACATAGCTGGTGTTTTACTGTCCCCGCAGCGTAGCGGTTAAAGTGGTCTCCTCGCTACTACGACGACGTAGCCGCGTGGGTTCGATTCCCACACGAAACAAATATTAATGTAATTCATAGATATTTGTTTTGAGTCTGGGTGTACTTTGTGTCTGTTTGTAAAGTCCCCCGCGACACAGGTCTTGTTCCCTATTGCGGGCGTTCAGGGCGGTGTCTTTAAAAAATAATAATAAAAATCAAAATTAAAGAAATGTGCGAGTTATCTATCACTGCCTACCACTATTGAGAAAAAGGCGTGGTGGTGCCATGTTATTTTATTTTAGCATTTACCTTAATGCTCCCCTCAACAATTTCTACTGCGATTAATAATTTCATCAGCAAAGAGTTTTAAAACGAAATGGCACATAATCCAATATGAGACTCACATAAGGAAGATCGTTTCAAAATTATGTTTTGTAATAACTCGATCATTGCTCAAAGCGATACACAACATCATAACTAATACCATTGGCACCTCTGCCATTTTTATATCTATACCTTTATAATAAATAACATTCGAGTATGTTGTAAGAGTGCCGTTTAAAATATGGCAAAATATATTATTTCTTCAGCGTTGATAGGATTATATCCATCCGTGTAGTGACGGATTAAGAATACATAATTTGACTACCCCATCTCAACGCGTGGGTGTCGTAAAAGGCGATTAAGGGAGTAACCTTATGCAGACAAGAGCAGTACGAGAAAAGGAAAATTCGATACAAAACCCTATACTAGAAACAGTAGAAACCTATCTCTGTTCTGTGCCCTATACCAACCCGGCTTGCCAGCGTGGTATAATAGGCTAAATTCCCTCCACATTATTTGTACTACTACTACTAACTACTAACTGGAGCAGTGGGACGTTTATGGATTGAAATAATGATGATGATGATAGGATTATAGCTTCACTTTTTTCTCCTCGGCAAGCGCAGCGTAATCCACAAGGTGGACAGATGATCTGATCCGAACAGCAGCGTGCTGGATGCAGGCCGCATAGGTACAACCGGTTCTATTGGAAATCTCTTGAGGAGGCCTATGTGTAACAGTGGACGTCCTACGGCTGGTATAATCATGATAATGAGGTTAGGTAGTGGTGCATCACACAATTTCATTTGGTTCCATGTAAAATGTCTGCAGTCAGGCAATACGCCTGACTAATGACAAACTGCTTCATTGGCGCAGTAGGAAGTGCATACGACTGCTGTGCAATAGGTTCAGGTTTGGATTCCCGGATCGGATGAAAATGGTATTGGTTTTTCTGTCATAAAATTCCAGTATTGAGATCCTCTCAGAGTTTGGAAAACAAATATTCCCGATTGATGACAATAGGCTCTGCCCCTATTTCATGGGACAAAACATCGCTGGTAAGTGTGATACCTCTGGCTACCCTTTTGGGAAAAAGGCGCTATATAAAATAATAATTTTTTTGACTCCTTTGCTAGAGCTTAGGCTTACGCTTGCAGATTTAGAGAAATGCCGTCGAGATTTTTAATAAGCATGTAGTCTGAAATTTAGCTAGGTATACGGGATGATGTCATCAATAAAAGAAAGAATTTGGGTATTTAAAATATATCAAAACTTTTTGGTACAACCTTAATTGCATTATGAATAACCCATTGCTTTTATTTGTATGTAATGTAATAAATGCTAATGTATTTTTTTTGTAATACCTCGTAATCAACATTTTGCATAGCATAACCCGACTGGTCTTCCGGCAGTGGTAGAAGGTTAATTGTACGAAATATATCAAAGTACGTAATAAACACACACATTTTAAAACTTGAATTTAAAGGGCAAAACAAAACATGTATCTACATAATTGCAACAACAATTAAAAAAGGTTTTATATGAACAGTAATAATTACGCGGGCATAAAATGTACACGGCCTATCAAATATCACTATTTTGTTTTTAAACGCACTTTGGACTCACACTCTCACTCATTAGGCATCGAGAAAAGCGTGTAGGCTTTTTTTGGACAACATTCAAGGCACAGAACAGAGATAGGTTTGTGATTCAAGGCTTGCTCGTTTATAACACTAATCGTGCCTGATATAATATTTTTTTTAAATAGGAGACTGCCAAAATGGTCACACATCTATAACTTATTTTTTCTATAATTATATAGTATTGCGTAATGACCATCTTGTTTGGAAAAAAGTTGCTTCTTCATCATCATAATTTCAACCCTTAAACGTTCCACCTGCTGGGCACAGGTCTTCTCCAAAGATTGTGGAGGGAATTTGGCCAACTATAAGTTAAGTTTCGCCTTATCCACTACTGGATCTCCCAGTTAGCTATTCTATCAGCAAGATATCAAACCTTTTTTACCGATAATTGGTAAAGTAAAGTAAAAAAAAACTTTGTGAATAATTCCCATGTATCCCGGAAGCATCGCAAAGCTCAGCATTTTGAAGGTTACCAACTTGGAGTATATATTGGTGCAGTGGTATGCGCGCGATCAGTTCTCTCTCAAGCGTCTGCGCCGTCGCCGTTGACACATTGACATTGAAGTTAGTTTGTAAGTGTTTCTATGTTACGTGTGTATTAAGTGTGTAATGTGATGGTTTTTATTCCGTTTTGAGTGTGTGCATCTTATGTTTAGATTGTGGTTTATACGATAGACGTATTTGCGTGTTTATATATAGTGGCGAATTTTGTGTTTACTTTACCATATAAAGAACGAATTGGTTTCAAAAGTGATTTGAACCGTGAAGTATAAACCGATCCTTGTGTATTAAGATCTTGAGTTAATTAATAATTGTGTCTAAAACTTGTTGAGTTGTTACTAATGCGTGTTTTAACATCGCTGAGAAGTTTTTTAGAAACTTAGCTGTTACCGATAAAGTGATATAAATAAACTTTGAGTTTAAAGCAATTGAGTTTAGATTATGAATAATAATAACTTATGAGTATTTATAATTTGCTACAAATTATATCAACTCTATATTAAGCAAAGATCTTCAAGTTGCGTAGCGTAATCTCAGAAAACACACATTGAATAATAGTTCTTAGAGAAAAGTATAATACTAATTTATGTAAACAAAGTAAACAGTTATTCGTTAATTTCATGCGAATCAGACCGTTCATAGTGCCCATTAAATATCCTTAATTTTATAAATTTCATAGGTCCAATGAAATTTATAAAAATTCTGAAAATAATTAAAATGGTTTAAGAGGGTTCATACATTTTCAAGTTGCTCGCAAATAGGTTTTTAAATTACGCACACAGAGCCGAAACATGCACACTTCTCTAATGCTGTGTGGTACAACAATATAGCGCGTACTAATGAGTTTGGTATTTTCTAACCTCGTATTTTGTTAAAGTTGGATAGGACAAAATTTCAAATTAAATTAATCAATAATTAATTGTTATTAATCGTATTGTATTCTATAAACAATTAAAATACAATTTTATTAGAAAGAAAGAAAAATACAATTAATTTTATATAAGACTAACAATTAATTTCTCAATAATAACTGCGGCTGATATGATGATGAATGTGACTATTTGAGGTCAAAGTGGTGAAAATGTCCGCCATCTTGAACTTAGGTGTTTTTGGGCTGATCGCCTCCAAAATCGATATCTGACAATCCCACTGATCACTGGGCATAGTTCTGAAGTCAAAATTGTAAAAATGCCCTCCATCTTGAACTTTGTTGTTTTTGGGCTGATTGATACCAAAATTGATATCTGACGATCCCATTCATCACTGGGCATAGTTCTGAAGTCAAAATTGTGAAAATGCCCACCATCTTGAACTTTGTTGTTTTTGGGCTGATTGATACCAAAATCGATATCTGACTATCCCATCGGTCACTGGGCCTAGTTCTGAAGTCAAAATTGTAAAAATGTCCACCATCTTGAACTTTGTTGTTTTTGGGCTGAGTGATACCAAAATCGATATTTGACGATCCCATTGGTCACTGGGATAGTTCTGAAGTGAAAATTGTAAAAATGCCCGCCATCTTGAACTTTGTTGTTTTTGGGCTGAGTGATACCAAAATCGATATTTGACGATCCCATTGGTCACTGGGCATAGTTCTGAAGTCAAAATTGTAAAAATGCCCGCCATCTTGAACTTTGTTGTTTTTGGGCTGAATGATACCAAAATCGATATTTGACGATCCCATTGGTCACTGCGCATAGTTCTGAAGTCAAAATTGTAAAAATGCCCGCCATCTTGAACTTTGTTGTTTTTGGGCTGAATGATACCAAAATTGATATCTGACGATCCCATTCATCACTGGGCATAGTTCTGAAGTCAAAATTGTGAAAATGCCCACCATCTTGAACTTTGTTGTTTTTGGGCTGAGTGATACCAAAATCGATATCTGACTATCCCATCGGTCACTGGGCCTAGTTCTGAAGTCAAAATTGTAAAAATGTCCACCATCTTGAACTTTGTTGTTTTTGGGCTGAGTGATACCAAAATCGATATTTGACGATCCCATTGGTCACTGGGATAGTTCTGAAGTCAAAATTGTAAAAATGCCCGCCATCTTGAACTTTGTTGTTTTTGGGCTGAGTGATACCAAAATCGATATTTGACGATTCCATTGGTCACTGGGCATAGTTCTGAAGTCAAAATTGTAAAAATGCCCGCCATCTTGAACTTTGTTGTTTTTGGGCTGAATGATACCAAAATCGATATTTGACGATCCCATTGGTCACTGCGCATAGTTCTGAAGTCAAAATTGTAAAAATGCCCGCCATCTTGAACTTTGTTGTTTTTGGGCTGAATGATACCAAAATCGATATTTGACGATCCCATTGGTCACTGGGCATAGTTCTGAAGTCAAAATTGTAAAAATGCCCGCCATCTTGAACTTTGTTGTTTTTGGCCTGATTGACACCAAAATCGATATCTGACTATCCCATTGGTCACTGGGCATAGTTTTGAAGTCAAAATTGTAAAAATGCCCTCCATCTTGAACTTTGTTGTTTTTGGCTGAGTAATACCAAAATCGATATTTGACGATCCCATTGGTCACTGGGCATAGTTCTGAAGTCAAAATAGTAAAAATGCCCACCGTCTTGAACTTTGTTGTTTTTGGGCTGAGTGATACCGAAATCGATATCTGACTATTCCAATGATCTGCTGGGCATAGTTCTATAGTCAAAATTTGTAAAAATGCCCGTCATCTTGAACTTGAATTTTGACTTCAGAACTATGCTCGGTGACCAATGGGATCGTCAAATATCGATTTTGGTATTACTCAGCCCAAAAACAACAAAGTTCAAGACGGTGGGCATTTTTACTATTTTGACTTCAGAACTATGCCCAGTGACCAATGGGATCGTCAAATATCGATTTTGGTATCACTCAGCCCAAAAAAAACAAAGTTCAAGATGGCGGGTATTTTTACAATTTTGACTTCAGAACTATGCCAAGTGACCAATGGGATCGTCAAATATCGATTATGGTATCACTCAGCCCAAAAACAACAAAGTTCAAGATGGCGGGCATTTTTATAATTTTGACTTCAGAACTATGCCCAATGAGCTATGGGATAGTCAGATATCGATTATGGTATCACTCAGCCCAAAAACAACAAAGTTCAATATGGCGGGCATTTTTACAATTTTGGCTTTAGAATTATGCCCAGTGACTAATGGGATCGTCAGATATCGATTTTGGTATCACTCAGCCCAAAAACAACAAAGTTCAAGATGGCGGGCATTTTTACAATTTTGACTATAGAACTATGCCCGGTGACCAATGGGATCGTCAAATATCGATTTTGGTATCACTCAGCCCAAAAACAACAAAGTTCAAGATGGCGGGCATTTTTACAATTTTGACTTCAGAACTATGCCAAGTGACCAATGGGATCGTCAAATATCGATTATGGTATCACTCAGCCCAAAAACAACAAAGTTCAAGATGGTGGGCATTTTTACAATTTTGGCTTCAGAATTATGCCCAGTGACCAATGGGATCGTCATATATCGATTTTGGTATCACTCAGCCCAAAAACAACAAAGTTCAAGATGGCGGGCATTTTTATAATTTTGACTTCAGAACTATGCCAAGTGACCAATGGGATCGTCAAATATCGATTATGGTATCACTCAGCCCAAAAACAACAAAGTTCAAGATGGTGGGCATTTTTACAATTTTGGCTTCAGAATTATGCCCAGTGACCAATGGGATCGTCATATATCGATTTTGGTATCACTCAGCCCAAAAACAACAAAGTTCAAGATGGCGGGCATTTTTATAATTTTGACTTCAGAACTATGCCCAATGAGCTATGGGATAGTCAGATATCGATTATGGTATCACTCAGCCCAAAAACAACAAAGTTCAATATGGCGGGCATTTTTACAATTTTGGCTTTAGAATTATGCCCAGTGACTAATGGGATCGTCAAATATCGATTATGGTATTACTCAGCCCAATAACAACAAAGTTCAAGATGGCGAGCATTTTTACAATTTTGACTTCAGAACTAGGCCCAGTGACCAATGGGATAGTCAGATATCGATTTTGGTATTACTCAGCCCGAAAACAACAAAATTCAAGATGGCGGGCATTTTTACAATTTTGACTTCCGAACTATGCCAAGTGACCAATGGGACCGTCCGATATCGATTTTATAGTTCATCAGCCCAAAAACAGCAAAGTTAATAATTTGATCTTTAATAAAAAAAAAATCCATAACAAAGTATCAACTGGTATTGAACTCTCTTGAAATAAACAAATATTACGTAAACATCGGACCGGGAGCGCGGGAAGCAAAGCGTTACGTCCTCTCTCTAGAAGGCCTCAGCCGGTACTGATTTCTCACGGCCTGTGCGCCGAAATATAAGGCGTTTTTAGGCTCTTTTCAAAAATCATTTTAAAATATTTCTAAAGGGATTTCGAAAATATTATGGACATTTATAAATGACAACATCTTGCTTAATAATTAAATGTAAAAAAATCGACTTTTTAAACATATATAGTGTACCAAAATTCTAATCAAACTTGATCAAAGTTCAACATTTTTAAAAATTTTAGTTCTTAAGTTTTAGTTATAAAAAAATGAATATTTCAAATATTTTTTCAATACACTAACTAAAGGACTATATGTAGACCTTAAAACAAGCTTTTTTTTCTATGCATTTCAATTACTTTAGTCCCTGGCGAATCTGAAAGTAGGCTTGTTTCGTAGAATTTCTTAAAACACTGTGCGAAAGAACTGTTCTAACTAAAATACTAATAATAAATAGTCTGTTTTTCTTAATACACTTTTTAGACAAGAAAATTGTTGTCTATGTATGCCAAAAATTACTTCGCTACATATAAAGACATATTCTGTAGCGAACGTGGAAATCTCGTGATTTCATGGATTTCTGTATGAACCCTCTTAAAAAGAATAGTAAAATGTATTCATAAAACGTCGAAAAAATAAATTTGTAGTTATGTTTTTTCGAATCATTGCTGTTTTCAAAACGTCAGAATGTTTTTGATATTAAATGAGTTCTACTCAATTATATAGAAAAACAGTTCTCTTCCTACTTATAGAATATAACCTTGCACTTTAAGCGAAAATATGCACTTATCTATATTTATCTCAATATCGAGGACATCAAGTTTGTTAATTAATTTTTTGACAAAGAAACAAGTCAACACACTGTCTTAATGTCCTGACCTAGGACAATACATTCACAGTTTCTTAATCTAAATAAAGTGTCTTTTTAAGTAGGATATGCAATTAAGAACTTTAATAGAAGCTAGAAGAGTGCTTGTATTAGGTAGTATATACTTATGTTGCAATAGGCTGCATTGATTGATTGATTGAATATAACCTTCGTAATAATAAGTAAAGAATTTATTGCAAATTAATAGATAAATCAGATTGACAGTGTAATGTTTATGATGGTAAATGTTTTCGGAGGTTTTTTATATGATAAATTTTAGTAGAGAAACGATTAACGGGTCATCCAAATATTTTCTTTAATAATATAAATGAAGCAAATATAATGATGATGCTTTCATCATCAGCAATTTCCCATTTGTCATTAATGTCTCACTGCTGGGCGAACCCAGACCCGAAGGTCTCCTCTCCTCTATCAGGAGAGCTGAGAGGGTTTTAGGCCATAATCCAAACACGCTGGCCTAATGCGGGTTGGTGGATGATGATGCTTTAACGGGTGACATCATCATCATCTTATTAACAATCAAATTGAAACAATCAGATTGTAATGAAACACACCTATATTTTTGAGCCGTTAATATTTGTATACTTATTCTTTTTTTATTACTTACAGATCAATATGCGTTACCTCATCATCGCCACAGCCATCTTCGCGATGGCTCAAGCCAGACCCGGCCTGTTTTTCGCCCCATCAGGCTTACAACCAGCTGGAATTGAATATGCCTCCCTAAATACCGCTGTACACCCTCATCCAGCAGTAGAACGGAATGCAGCAAATGAGGCTTTACTTCCTAGGCACCTGTTAAAGTCCAGAGCCTTCTATGACAACCCTTCGATAGCTGCTGGTCTTGCCCAAGAGTCCTGGTTCACGAATAAGGAGATGCAAGTTGTTGAGAGAGAGGCTGAGAAGATTCCCCGCGAAAGTATCTATCATATTGTGAAGAATGCCGGGTTTTTAGATAGGCATTAATTTAGTAAAGGTGTTGGAATAATTATGTATGATATGCCGTTGAGTGGAAGTGCTATAATAATATTTTAGGGTTATAATATATAATCCTAAGAACTACATACCTATTAATATTAGTGTTGGTGTCTCCTTGAATACGATCTAACGAATACATATACAGTGTATTTGAATTTGGTGTAATTTGGCGATATTCCATTGAAATATTTTTGAAAGAAATTGATAATAACTCCTCCTTCAAAGATATTTTATTATGGATACAGAGAAGTTTATTCAGATTAGATACACTTGTTAAGATACTTTCATACATAATAATTCTAAGAAACAATGTAAATTGTTGTGTAAATAGCACATTAATAATAATATAATATAATAGGTTTATTTCAGAAACATGTCCATAGTGTAGGTAATAAAGTCAGAAAAACAGTCAGCATTAATACAAAAATTCAATAAATTAATCATAAAATACCATAATAACATAAGAGACAAAAATTATAAAATACAAATAGAAATAATCAATGAAAAATGTCACAAAATAATTCATACTTAATATGTCAAGAAAATCAATTAATTAAAAATAAATAATATAAAATGTCAGTTCTGTCCCGTTATAATTTTTATCGATTTGAACTGGATCGGTCAATTTATCTAGTAATAGTATAGGTATCGATAAAATGTATATAATATTGTTTAATGCATGGTACAATTAGTTTTACCTAGAATATGTCGTCACCTTGTATAATTTTACTTGAAAATTAGCCTAGAATAGATCTAAGCTAAGATTAGATTAAATCAACGCTCACGTGGGCGACTATTGTAAAGGAATTTCTACTTTATTGCTATTATTTTAGAACGTGGTATTTAGCGTAGCAAAATATATGAACCCATCTGTGAATAGTGGCAAGGTATCTATAATATTTTTTGTTTGTATTTTACTAAGTCAAGTATACCAATACTTGAAGAATATTCTAGTTAATGTACCTATTCATAATTAACTCAAATTATTTATGTAAATATTGATTTGATGCTAAGGTTAACCGGTGCATTTGAATACGTAGGCAATCATATTTTAACAGGAAAAGCGATAGAATAGATTTTTTATTTTTTTGTAAATATTTTCTTTTATATCAATACCAGAATAGTCAATTAGCTATTACATTTTTTCTACGGTTTGTTTCATGTAGATGTCTCAAAACTTCGAACTAACATATATATTTCATTCTTGTTGGAAAAAGGTGTTAAAGAAGACGGAGCCCATTTAGCTATTTCTATCTTGAAATAATAGCATTATGGTTGATATTTGTGATGTAGATTTGATCATGTTAGTACACTTTACCTCTGAGGATGTGATATGTAGGATGGTATTTGCAAAAGAGATTTTTTTTGAGACGACGAACTGTAGCAACTATATTATCGCGATAATAAGTTATTAGTACATAAGAGTAATACTGTGATCTCGAGCAATAAGTACTGTAAGTAAGTTATTGTTCTATTTAATTAAAAATGTTTTAAACAATATGGCAGTTTTATATTTTGTTGACGTCACAATTGGTGCCATAAAGCGGTTTTTTGAAACTTCTTCCCCTTTTACATGTCACCCAACATTCGTGGGTGGGTTTTTGGACGAAATCTGAAAAAAGGAAAGATCGATATTTTTATTTTATTAGCATCATCTAAGTCGAAGGAGGAAGGCGAATGGAAATGACCACAGTAAAGCCCACCACTGCAACTCCTTTGAGCCAGGATTAACAGCGATGACTCTTGCAAACACGGAGTTTGAAACTCGGGAGTCCCAGGGAATGACTGACTGTCACCGTGGCGCAGTGGTTAAGGTGGTCGCCTCGCCACTACATCGCCGTGCTGGGTGACGTGGGTTCGATTCCCACACGAGACAAATATTTGTGTGATTCATAGATATTTGTTTTTTAGTCTGGGTGTACTTTGTGTCCGTTAGTTTCATGTTTGTAAAGCTCCCCGCTTTTTAAAAAGAAAAAAAAAAGAAAAAAATGCCTAACCTACTGTCTTAGAACTGTCTTAGAAGTAAATGGAGGAGTTAGAAACAAATTATCTACTTCCCTCCATAGCAAAACGGGAGACAAAAGTAATAGGTATAGGATCTAATCCTATTAGAGAGTTAGCACAGCGGTCAAAAAATTTTAAAAAATGTCCACATTTTTACTGCTGGATCAGCTGATGATATAAGATAACCGCCGGTCATGATAAATAATAATTGATAATATAATTATTTTACTCCAAAACCGCAATCTATAAGATAATCTGTAAGGATTTAAAAGGTTATCTCTAAGGTAAAGCTAAGTTAACGTAGATAATTGCGTTTTCCGTTCACATAAATTGAGTTTGGACTGTTGTGTAATTAAGAATCAGTCGGGCGAGAGGATCGCTCTCTCGTATTGGAATTTAAAGCATCTTCGGCGAACTATGGACTGATATCTACCGTATTATTACTATCGAATGGGCCTGCGGCAGACCTTGGTGTTGGAATTTATCTAGTCGCCCAGAAGGCTTCCAATTTGACTTAACGACTACCATATTAAGGGACCATGGCCAAAGATTTCAACGACCGAAATACGGAGCTTTTATATAGATATATTTAATATTATCCAATATTTAATTAAACAGGCTCATACGTTTTTGCAGACTTAACATATCGCTCTTCCGGAGCCATACTGATGCAAATACTTTGTAAATATTACTCTACGTTTTTAAGGTGCCGTACCTCAAAAGGAAAAAGAGGAACCCTTATAGGATTACTCCGTTGTCCGTCTGTCTGTCTATCTGTCCGTCTATCAAGAATAATTTTCTCAAGAACCACTATACTAGAGGTATCAAGCTGAAATTAATATCAAATATCGGGTCTGCAATACTTTGGCGCAATAAAAAAATCTGAGTTCTAAGTAAACGTAATCAAAAGGTACCTCCGTTTATGTATATTTTAGTCGCTTATCTTGACGATAAAAAAAGTCAAAACCTATAGGTTACTTCCCGTTGACCTATTTTTCAAATCATAACATTATGGCTATCTCAGTCTCTATCTATAACTTACAAATCTCGGAACTCACAACTCTGAATGACCGATATGTATAATACATGTTGCTGATGATATGTGCGTGTGATGCTTTTCTGCCTACCTCTTTCGGCAAAATGAGACGTGATGTTATGATAATACCGATTTTCAACTCTCTATTCTATTTTTATTCATACTCTATAGACTAACAAAACAATTGAAAGTCAGATAACTACTGTTCAATACTGAATGACTAATCAAAGGTCGTCTTCAGACGAAAATTCTAGAATTGCTTTTCCATTGAACATTTCTATTCAAATATATGTTCTCTAAAGCTATAGTAGGTACATATATTAGTCGGCGCCAGCGTGGGAGGCTAGTGCCAAACTATATTGACCTCAAATCTATTTAATATTTCCAGCAATGTTCTACCAAGTGGGAGCTCTGATTATTCTGGTTTCAGACGCTTTGTAGAAACGTTTTAGTTGAAAACTGATAGGAGTGAGTTGACTTTGAAACAAAGAGCTTTGGAAAATCTGCTGATGACGTATATTCTAGAAATGCGTAGGATTTTTATAAAACTCATGAAGCTAGTCTTTTGTACAGACAGTTTTTTCGCAAATAACTGAATAATACGCGTTTTGGAACATGTTTTAAAAGTGAATTCTATTAAAACATATCATTTTAGCTCCGCCTCGAAAGGACAGAATATTGAAATGCATCACACCATGATACTATTTTTGATTAACCTGATGTAAAATGATCTGCGCTTACTAAGGACATCTGCAGCACCGCTGGGTCTCAAATGCGTTACCAGCCTTTTAGAAAGAGATATGCTTGTTTCTTGAAGATCCCTAAGGTCGTATCCATCCGATAAATACTGGCTTATCGAGCTGGTTCCACAAAGTTTTCGATCTAGGCAAGAAGTACAGTATGGGGTTCTTCAAAAAAGGAGTGAATAGGTTTTTTAAGGGTCGCAAATGCGTCGTGGTATAAAAAAAAAGTTCGATTCCGAACACGAAAAAGTTTAAAAAATGATATTCCTTAAATAACTTTCTACTATAAAAAGATTGTCCGCTTAGAGACGGATTAAGAATACATAATGTCACTACCCCATTTCAACTCGCGGGTGTCGTACAAGGCGACTAAGGGAGTAACCTTATGCAGATAAGAGCACTGTGAGAAAAGGAAATTCAATACCCTATACTAACCCATCTGGCCAGCGAGGTATAGTAGGCTAAATTCCCTCCAAAATGTTTGGAGGAGACTCGTGTCCAGCAGTGGGACATTTATTTATAGGTTGTAATGATGATGATGATAAAAAAATTAGGTACTCAGTTTAAGAACTACCTATGTTAAATTTTTCCGAGTATTTCCCTATTTGTTTTTCTAAAGTACTTCAATAAAGACACTCAAAGAAACTTGAGCTAAAACTAAAATTAATGAAAGAGCACGCCACAGTACTTTGTCCCTTTTACTACATGTCTAGGACATGAAAATACTGAGATTAGAGGACTCGATAGTGACGTCAATGAAGTCTT
Source organism: Laspeyria flexula (assembly GCA_905147015.1). Lineage (NCBI taxonomy): Eukaryota > Metazoa > Arthropoda > Insecta > Lepidoptera > Erebidae > Laspeyria > Laspeyria flexula. Next base: position 5,082,329 of record LR989970.1, read on the forward strand.
ACTATTATGACTCGCTGTTTGGATAATGAGAGGTCAATGCACTGCGTAGGTTGACTGCGTAAACATGTTGAGAATTCTAGAGAGCTATTGAGACTGAAATTTCTTTAACGTTTGGAATACAGTCTTTGTATTCTTGGGACACTTCTTTGTTTCGTTTCATTCACTAGTTAATTTTTCGATTTTGAAGACAAGATTTTGACAGACGGACAAGATTGATCCTATAAGGGTTCCATTTTTTCGTTTTGAGGTGCGCAATCTATATAAGAAGTTAATTATTCTGTAATGCCATTTTGACTGTCTCAGTGCCGTAGCGGTTAATAACATCGCCCCCCATCAAGGTCACCATGCTGAGTGCATGACACTCATCATGGATCAATTCACACGATACAAATATTTGGATAAGTGTACTTTGTGGCTCGTTAATTGTATGATTGTATAGTCAATCACAACATACAGCTCGCTACCAGAAAAAGGCAGATAGATGATAGAAGGACTAATTTCAAACTTTTTTAGAAAGTAAACAAAATCAAACAAAGAGACAGAAATATAAGAAACTTTCGAGATATGGTGTGGGAGGAGAATGGAGGGTATATGCTGGGCAGACGTAAGTTCAAACGAAAAGATGCTGGAAAGCAGAAAGAGAAAAGATCCATCCTAGAAACTATAGGGAACTGAAAAGGAAAAAATATTGGCCACCTGTGACACGACTTGTTTATAAAAAACATCATCAGAGGGAAAGAGCTACCTCTTTCCGTGCAAGACTATTATTACATCGACAAGAGTTGCTCTTAAATAATTAAATAAAATCATCCAGCAGATTTTTAAGATTTGGATTGCCAGTTCGTATTACCTTTTTGGCTATCACAGTTGAACTCATGCATGTCACATGCGTCTATGTACGTCCTCATCTCGCCGCAAGAGTCGATCCCACAGACTGGCACCTGGTCGTGGCGGCAGATCTTCGCTATGTTGCATTCCTCTTGTAACTGAAACGTTAGCGAAATTTGTTAGTTTCTGGCTGGTTCTGCACTGTCAGATCACAAACGGATAAGTCGGAAAAAGAAAAGTAACATATTTTTTCTCTTATTTTACTACCCTATTACCCGCCTGTTGTTTAAGTTATTTCTGCTAAAATCAAGTAATCAATATTAATCAATGAACATTTGAACAAAATTCAATCCATAGAACATATGAACTATCTCTGCTCTATGATTCAATCGAACTCAATTTCATAAAGGGACTTTTGCCGTTTGGACTTTACAGGCCTTGACAACTAAACATAGCATCAATAGCTTGTAGAAACCAGAAAGATTTTAGATAAAACCTTTTTTAATCAACAGTGACATTGATTAACCCATTGTTAGTTTCTCGATTCATTTATATTAATAATTCGTCAATGTTATATTGAAAACAGATTAACCCGTCCAATGTATTGACCGTTGACAAAGGTCAAACGGTAAAGGTTAAACCATTAAGTCGTTTAATGACGTCTCACTCCAGTAGATCAGATGTAAAACTATTTACCACCGTTTTGTAATTAATATAAACGAAACGAATTCATATAACCTAATTAACCTAAAAAAATTATTGTAAATGGAATATAATGCAATTAAAAACAGTACCTTTGCGCTGTCTACATGAGCCAATACTTCCTTATTAAAAGCCGTGCACAGTATCATTTGAAGAATCAAATATTTTAACATCTTAACCAAGGTTAATATAAATCATTTTATTTGATTATTTTAGAGAACTTTATGAGTTTGCTCTCAAAATTCATATTTGATAGAATAATAAAACAGGAGAATTTTATCGCTCACTAGAAAAGGTGATAAAATCTTTTGAAAACTTTTGCCGATTGAAAATATAATTTGTCGTTATGGTGAAGTATCTAGTTCTAAGTTAAGTCTAGTTAAGTCACTAACTCGATATAACTAATATTTCGCACGAGTTTGCAGCAATGAAGTTATTGTAGCTACTACTACTAGATTGTACGATATCAGTTTTTTATACCATATTTGTAAATGTGGAACACATGTCTGTGCTCCTTCCTACAACATGGGTTTCTTCAAGTGTAGCATGAATAAGCACCTTCTAGCCCAGTATGGCACTGTCAGCTAACATTGCATTCAGTATCCTGTCAGCTGGCAGTGTAATCTGGGCTCCTCTTTTGAGTTCCATCAGGCGAAGAGGAGTCAATAGACAGATTCTTACTCGTGGAGATAAACAGATATGGTGAAATTGTTCCACAACCAACTAAAAGCAGCTGATTTAAAAATGAAATGTAATTTCATGTGAAATTTGGGATTTCTTTCATGATAGACTTATATCTGCTTTTATCATCATCATTATTTCAGCTTATAGAGCATTTCAGACCACTGCTGGACATAGGCCACTCCTAACACGCGCCATAACACTCGGTCTTCCGCTTTCTGCATCCAGTCAGACCCAGCGACCTTTTTTAGGTCGACGGCCCATATAGCTGGAGGGCGTCCTACTCTACGCTTGCCGAGTCACGGGCTCCACTCCAGGACATAGGTTAGAAAATAAAACAATCTGATTCAAAATAATCTACTATGCTCTACTAGGTTTCTGATTAATATTACAATCTGTTCTGTATTCTGGTTTCTTGAATGATCGTCCTCTCTTGCATGTCACCCAACATTCGTGAATCGGCCGCGACCTGAAATCTGAAATGAATTCTTTGGTTGGAACACTATTTAAGAACCAGCGGGTCTACTATACAAAAAATATACTGAAGCTTCGCAATTTCGCATGCAATTGTTTTTAAGTCATCATCATCGTATTTATCGTGTCCTCAATAACAGAGTTATTTTTATTTAATAAACTTCATCATGCATCAAATGATGACCACGATCCTCAGCCGTAAGAAACCGACTACAGAGAGAATTTGTTTTGTGTCCGAACCTAGAAGACGAGTATGTTTCTTCTAATTATTAATAAAGAACGTTAATGATAAAAAGATATTACCTTTCTTGCTATCACAATTGAACTCGTGCATATCGCAAGTATCGATAAACGTCCTCATTTCACCACAAGAGTCGATCCCACACATAGGCACCTTGTCATGCACACACAAATCGGCTACTTTGCATTCTTCTTCGTTCTGAAATGATGAATAGAAGAAACTAAGACTAACTTTTTAAGCCTTGCCTAAAACATCATGCCGTGTCAGACAAAATAATATTTTTCTCATGTTTCTATAGAATTGGACAGCTCGTGGCAGCAATTGTGCGACCTGCGAGTTACGGTAGACATAAATGGGTTAATACACACTATTTAGAGGAATATTTTTGTCGAACACGGCACGTGTCTGACACGCTCAATATATGTAGATACAAACGCATTTTAGACGTATGCCGTGTCAGTCAAAATAATGTTTTCCCAAGAATTTGACAGTCCGAGTTTGTCCACGTTTGCGCAGCACGTTACGGGAGATATTAATAATGAGTTAATACAGAACACAGAAGATTTTTTTTTTGACGTGTCTGACACGGCACGTGTCTGTATCATATCTGTAGATATAAACCTAGCTTCACAAGGAAAGATAGTAGTACTTTATATGGATTCAGACTACTAATCAATAAACATAATCTTCGTCTATCGAAATCGATATTCACCTAGTAACTACCAAAATATATAAAAGCCAATATATTAAAGTTAAATATTTATGAACCTTCTCTTTTCCACCCACTCACCGGTTCTAGAGAGGTTCTAAGAAACGATCGAAGTTATAGCAATAATTTCCCCAATGTAGTTCAGATCGTCAGAAAATATGATTGAGACAAAGTATATAACTATCATGAATACATAAGTTCATGTCTTAGATTACTCCGAGTGAATGAGAATGAATGAATGAATGAAATAACATCGAATGAAGGCTGCTAATAAATATGTAAATGAAATTCGTGTTATAATTTAAAAATTTAATCGTGTAGGTTTCTTGATAGGGGACAGTTTAATCTCATACCTACAACTCCTGTAGACGACGATTAAGAGCGATAAACCCTTGCAAACGCCGACGAGTTCCAGGAAAAGCCTAACTTTTATGATAATTATATTGCTTTTGATGAGTTACTGCGAGGGTTAAAATATCAAATAAATGTAACCTTTGCTCGCTTGAACGACAGTAACGGAATAATTAAAGCCTGTGTTTTTCTAATGTTATGCTGTTACTATAATATTTCATCAAAATCATTCCAGGAATTCTCGCGTGAAAGGGTATACAGAATAAATTAAAATATATCTATCGTCATAAATTTCCGCATTCATAAATAATAGTAGAAGGACATATTGCTATAAAGGCTTCAGGTTGTTCAACATCATTAGCCTATGCATTAATTTGTGCTAAAATTATAGTATATGTATGTACTACACTTACTTTCAACGCTTCACTGTGGGCGTTTATGGACGATATAAAATATCCGATGATACCTAGAAAACAATAAAAATATGTAATTTATCAACGCGGTAATGTGGTTAGCCTTTTGGGTACGTTTCCTCAGGAATCTGATCTTAATCAGATATTCTATTTATAGGAATTATTATTATTATTAATTTTATTAAATAGAGTATCTGGTTCATTTTTCTTTTAATAGGTTAGCTGTGTATGTTTTTAAGTTATGTGTAAATATTTTATGTAATTTTAATTCACATTTTTATTCAAATTTGCAAATATAACATAAAGTTCTATACACAGTCGTAATAATATGTAAGTAGTTATTGCTGTTTGGAAATCCGTAATCTTAACGATTTTTTTGTATGCTAATGTAAGTATGGATTCTTTAGATTGAAACTTCCAAGGAATCCAGATTTTGAAACCTGGGCGCTCGCTATTTATAAAAAAAATATGAATTTGGATGCCCTTGTTGATAATTTTGAAATTCTAACTCAGGATGCTTCCTTGGGAACTATAAGATGTGAAGTATACTCGTTAGCTACTCAAACAAAACTCTTGATCTAAACGTAATTTAAAGTTAACTTATTCTTAGGGTGACCAATTAAAGTCTATATTCAATCTTATATAAAGTTAGATAAAGTTATATATCAATCACTTTATATCACATTTATTAAATTAGTATTAGATTATGTTTCACCACTTGAAGATAAATGTCTGGTAACTTATGAAACAGATTTTATATGAAAAATGCTAGCCCGGGGCTCCGCCCATGTGGTATATCGGTCAAAGATGATATTTCAGACTATAACCTAACTGAATGCCAAATTTCATACTGATCTTCTTAACCCTTCTGGCGTGATTGAGTAACAAAAATCCAGACATCCATCCAACCTTAGTTTCGCTTTTATAATATTAGTAAGATGTCTAAAGGAGTCAGTCACTTATCAGTGAAACAGTAAATTAGTAAGTATAACTGTAAAAAAACACTTACCTAATATTATATACGTCAGCATAATGCCACGTCATAATCGTGAATGCATTTTGTGAAAAAGGATTTTAAAATAAAGAAATAAATATGTTTGTTTTACACTTTATTCAAGCTATAAAGTTTATTGACACTTTATAGTTCAGGAATTGATGAAGGAAATGAAATGGGTACTGTTATCTTTATGTATTGCAACGTCATATCGACTGCCAAGGTTGTTTTGTGTTACCCATATCCAGGAACCACCTCCTTTGGGTTCGGACACACGTCGTCTTCTTTCACATGTCTGAAAACTAAATATATTAACTTTAAAAAACTAAAGTCCTTTCAGAGTTTCGTTGTAAGAAGTTCTTAGCTCCCTCGCCTGTTGCATGTCCAAAGAAGTCAGACGGTAGCTACATAAATTGGGCTTGGATCCAAGCGGTTATTTATCATATCAATCATCATAAAAAACAGATGATGGCCGAATGGGACAGTGGTTTACATAAAAAACATGAGGTTTTTGGAAGTAGCAATGTGGATTTCACTTTGTGAAATTTACATTTAGAATTTACGTTAAGTAGGTACTTGTAATATGTCTAAAGCTCTGCGTTTATTGCCGTCATTGCATTGCACATGGCAAAGATTTATTCCATGGACAAGTCGCGAAAGTTTAAAAGATTTCATAGGAATCTCGTTGTCCCATACAAACTTTACACCCCATTTTCACCCCCTTAGGCCTCGAATTTCGGAAAATCCTTTCTTATCGGATGCCTACGTCATTCAAAGAACATACCTTCCAAGTTTCAGGTCTCTACAATCAGCGGTTTAGGCTCTGCGTTGATCCGTCAGTCAGTCATTCAGGACAAAGCATTTTATATGTATATAGAAGATGATATAGTTTTCTGTTAAGTAATGACGTCACAAGGAGGGTGACACGTTGGCGAGGAAAATTCACATAATTATAATTGTCTCGTCAATTTTGTATGATTGAAAAACTGATATTACTTATTAGCTTGATAAGGAGCTAGATAACATTATTCATTGGGTAATTATTAAGCGACTATCTGAGGATGGAAATATCTTAGTTAAGTTATGTTATGTTAATTACCCATATTATATTCACAGGAGTACTCGTAAAGGTCGCACAGGTCCAGGAAGGTCCTCGCCTCATTGACAGACTTGCCGCACGCCAACACCGCGTCATGAAAACATACATACGAATGTTCACAGAGCTTCTTTAATTCTGTCTGAAATGGACAATGGGTATTTTTAGTTCTGTTTGTATATCGCAATACCTCGAGAAATGAAGGAACTAGATATGCCAATGTTAAAAAAGCACTTAAAACTTATTTAATTAAAAATTGTTTCTACTCCACGACTGAATTTATAGATTTTAATTAATAATAATAATTTATGTCTTAGTTTATATTAATTATTAATTCATTTTATGATAATTTAATCGTAATAATGTCACTTCAGATAGATGTATGTATGTATGACTGGCCTGTTGGTCTAGTGGTTAGTGACCCTGACTGCTAAACCGGAGGTCGTGGGTTCGATCCCCACCCAGGACAAATCTTTGTGTGATGAGCATAAAGGTTTGTTCTGTGTCTGGGTGTAATTTATCTATAATATGTATGTATTTACAAAAAAAAAAAAAAAGTATTTAAGTAGTATATAAGTTCTTTAGTACCCATAACACAAGCAAATATAATTGCTTAATTTGGGACTAGATGGCGCTGTGTAATTGTGGTAGAATATAAGAATAAGAATAAGAATGTATGTACCTAATTATGATAAGTGTTTATTTTAGTTTTATTAACGATACATAATAATTTGTATACTCTTGAGTAGAATGTAGCGAACTAATTTATTTGTATAACTTCTATTGTAAACGATACCTACATTGACAAATAAACTATATTTCTATTTCAAAGTACTTAATTCGGCAAACTATTTTATTTTTCATCATCATCGTTTCAGTCGTGGACTTCCACTGCTGGAGGCCTCCCTAAGGCATGCATCCAGCGTGATTCTGCGGTTCGTATCAGAAACATTATAAATTCTAAGTATATAGTTTGGTACACATATGTAATTTGTAGTAGTATCTATATGCCCAGAGCTTCGCTTTCGTTGATCTTTCTTTGGCCACTGCTCAGCTCCTATTGACCGAAGCGTGATGTTATATAACTTATGGCCTTTCTTGATAAATGGGCTATCTAACACCAAAAGACATTTTCAAATCAGATCAGTAGTTCCTGAGATGAAGTCCATTTGTCTTTACTTTGGCTAACCATATTAGGACTGATTACAAGGGTCGTTCAGGTTTAGTCGAATAAAAAAATCTGTTGTGGTTTAACATTACCCCTTCGACGATAAAGGGTGTGACGTTATGATATGATATATATTTTTGTGTTATTTATTTTTCCATATTTCACGATGTAATATAGTATAGTTGGACTACTGCAGAAACAAAGGCTTTGACATTATCATTAAAGACTCTTTGAACACGCCAAGAAAAGTCGCAGGTATACTAAAGAACTGGTGTCGTTTCTACACACAAACTGTTATCAATGCTCTGGTGCACTCGTCGTGTACGTGAATTGGTCTTATCTGCCATAAACACGGTGAATTTCTTAGCGTGAACAAAAGCCGTAATGATTCCCATGGACACTGATAAATCTAGCTAGTAAAACTATATTTCAAAGACCTTACCAAATGAGACTTATCACCCGCAAGATGACAGCGAACCAATAATGCTAAATGTAGAATTAATAACAAGGCACCCTTGATTATAAACATTATTACACGACGCTATTATTTCAAACGTGTTCTGTCAACAACATGTTAAGGACCAATAAGGTATCGGTTCAGGAAACAATGGTAGGATGTTTGTCTAGGTTTTCGTGGTAGCGGTAAATTGTTTTACAATTATATTCTTGTTATTATAGGAATTCTACATAGCATCACGTTTTCACTCCCTGAAAGGATAGTCAGAAGTACATTGTACTCATCTGTGCTTGCTACCTACATTTCATCAATTTATAAGTTTTATGTATAGAAGGCGAGACAATTATATAAAGAATTCTTAGTAAAATAGAACTGAATTTTATAGTGTGTCAAGCCATTACTGTCCCACTGCTGGGCTCGGGGTCTCCTCTCCTCTATTTAGAGAGCTAAGAGGGTTTAGGCTCTACTCCACGCTGGCCTAGTGCGGGTTAGTGGATCAAAAATTCCCTTAGAATTTATTTTTGGATATGTCTGTTTGCTGACGATATTGTCCTTCACCATTAGCAGATAATACATTTTATTCCACAAAGTGAAATCCACATTAGCACTGTATCATCGTGTAGCATCATCATCATTTCAACCCATAAACGTCCCACTGCTGGGCACACTGTATCTATAATAAGTAATAATTCAAAATCACGAACTAATCTCTCAGTTTATAATATCTCGCATATTAAATAAAATATTTCATCGTAATATAATCTGAAAAGGAAGCATCAAAGCGAGCGAATGGATAGAAGAAGTCCAACAAAAAAGTTGGATATTAACTTTTATAGGCACAAAGTCGACCGCCGTAAATCTAATTTGAGGAATATAGATTTTATTTGTGACTAAACCTTATTAGTATCGACATTTGGACTTTATTCGGTTATAGATAATGGCACTTATATGCTTTTATGATAAGTGACTGGATATTTTATGCAATTGAAAGCAATCGATTCTTTAATAAATACATGATTTTTTTTCCACCTGTGAATGTTTAACTATACATCTTTCAAACTGGGATTGGGTAATAAATTATTTATCCATTTCTTACTACATGATGATGTTATTGTTACCCACATACATAATTATATTATTTAGTATATTTTTTTTTATACCACGATGGTGGCAAGCAGATGTACCATACACGTTTAATGAATTCATTTCGTCTGTCTGCCAGTAAATATGATCCTTGTTTATAAAAACAGAGAACAGAGTCGTCTGCTACAGAGAACAGAGAGATTTTATGTGAATGCTAGTTCTACTATTAGGTCTGTGTTTCGTGTGTGACTGCTACGTTCAGAAATTTGAGAGACGGATAAAAGTGGCATGCCCAGTCAACAAAAATAATGTAATAGTTTCACAAGCTATATATAATTAAATTGAAATCAAATACGACAATAAAACTTGAAATACACTTTTATTTGAGAAATAAGATGTTTAAATATGGAATAAATAAATTGGTACATTAATTTTGAAGTATTAAATGATGTCATCAGTCGTCGAAGTAACTGTTGGTGGGTCGACGTGAAACTGTCAGCAAGGTCCTGTCATCTGGGCAAGCGGTTTGCTTGTAATCTGAAAATAAAACAATATTTTAGACTGTCGACTAAGGCAAGACTACTTGATGACATAATTACAAAGACAACAATATTAATAATAATATTAACAAATCACAGCTGTACTACAATAGTGCAGCTGTGATATGGCAACGGTAAGCGTCTCGTCCCATTTTAAATTAAAATTCTTTAAGAGGGAACGCGGCGCACGATTCTTCATACAAACGTATTCCCCTGTTTTCTCCCTGAATAATGTCTAAAAGGCAATTTTTTTTAGCTCAAAAATTCAAGTTCAGCTATAGGCATGTCCCTATCATTTCCTTTTTTTCCAAAACTTATTAATACAGAAAAAATGAGCCTCCAAATATTGCTAAAATTGCCGTATTTTTAATGTCGTAATTAGAGGACTACCAGAGGAATTCTATTAGTTATTTCCATAAAAAAAATGATAGGAACCTAGTCATACTCTTCCTGGAATTTTTCATGTCAAAAAGGATTGAATCCGCTCAGTTTTCGAGGAGAAAACAGGGGAATACGAAACGTCCATTTCGTCAAAATTTTTGTCTTAAAATCTGTCTGAGCTGTAGCTGTCTTTATCGCACTCTTCGGGGGTGACTTGAGGTAAGTGGGGTCACTTACATGTATATGACTAGGGAAGTGGTATCTGTCGATATTTTTTTTATCGATACTGTAGTGATGTCCATCAATGTCGATGTTGACGATTTACTGTTTTTATTTATTAAATTGTGAAACTGTATGGTTAATTTCCGACTTTTGTATTAAGTTAATAAGATTATCAGATCAGGTCGCAACGATTTGATTTAGCTGCTCTAAAAGTAAGACTAGTCTTATCAAGTATATTCATATACACGCATTATAATGGATGCAAGAGAGGTGTAGGTTGTGGGTATTTTATTTAAAATAGCTGGCAAAATGCGAGTTGGATTCGCGCACCGAGGGTTCCATACAATTATAATTTTTTTTTATTATTTGTGATTAAAATGTAAGATATTAGAAGGTAACGGGATAGCTATAAGTTACAATAAACATTCACGTAAAGTTCACATCAGTCCGGAGTGTATCATCTTATACCCGTTCCAATAAAGTTTTAATATATTCAGTGATAATAATATAACTACACGATTACGGTTTTTGGACTTTTTGCTTTACTTGTGCAAATTAATATTGCTTTTTGCCAAATTTCGTGATTCTAGGTCAAGGGGAAGTACCCTATAGGTTTTGACTTTTTTGATCGTCAAGATATGTAGCAAAAATGGAGCATAAACGGCTGTATCTTTTCATATCTTGCATTTACTTAGAACTCTGATCTTTTATTATATTCCAAGGGATTGCAGACCCGAGTATTTTTAGGGTTTCGTCCCAAAATTGATTGATACCTCTACGCATTCTTGAGAAAATAATTCTTGACAGACAGACGGACAACGGAGCGATCCTATAATGATTCGTTTTTTTTTCCTTTTGAAGTATAGATTATGGAACCCTAAAAAGAATTTAAAACAATAAATAGGACATTTATTCTATCGTCATTTCCGTCTTTTCGCTTACGGGTAAATTGTGTGATCCCGTCAATTATTTCAAGCAAAGGCCATTCGTGAAAAGAAATATCTAGTTTAGATAAGTTCGATCATCATCAGCAACCCATTAAGTCCCACTGCTGGTCTCGGCTCGATATTTTGCCAAAATAAGACATATTTTTTTAGTTTCTATTCCATTTTCTGGAGTTTTTCAGAAATTTTATACCGATATTTTATTTGTATATTTATTGAGCCATAATATTTTACAAGTTCATCAAGACTTGCAGCTTATAAACTTTTATTGTTATTGACGAATAACCAAGTTGACGGACAATCTAGTTTCATCTGAAAATTGTTTTTATGCACCTCTTCTTTTACCATAATTATTCTCTTGCTGTATTAGGAGTGCCTTTGATTTACGAATACAACAATGATCTTAATTACCATTACAATGATATTAATAAAAACTAAAATTATATTATAATTCGAACAGAACCCTCAGGACATTTTATTCATTTATGTAGGTTAGCGATAAAATATTTTATAAATCTTAAATAGAGGTAAGGTAAGTACTACGATTTTTTCCATTATTTACATACACGTAAAAGCAATAATAACAACGTGTAGGTAACTAAGTAACACGATGACATCAAATGGACCGATTTAAGCAAAAATGATCCAATCAAATAAACCTCATTTTGACAGCCAGAGAAATACTGCAATGAATTTTAAAGTCAAATATCTCAAAATGAGGTTTGTGTTGATTGGATCATTTTTGCTTAAATCGGTCCAAATTTCAAAAACCAAATAAATGCAAAATGTAGATTCGCCGACTCGCCGGTACACGGGCGCGGGGAAGATGCTAGTGGGGAGGAGGGGGGGGGGGGGGCTACTACGCATGTGGACCATCCACTCACACATTTAAATCTCAGGCTTAACGCGACAGCTATAGCTACTTCAAATACCTACTTTTCAAATTTCTCGCAGACCGCGTCCCCTCTTCACGCAGAGGCCCTCCAAAAAGACCGGGTATACTTCTCATCATACAGAGAAGTATAGCCGTGAAGGAAGAGATATTAATAAATAAAATAAAGAACTATAGTCGTGAAAAAAGAGACATAATAAAATAAATAATAAAATATAAATTAACATTATTATTATTTTAATTTATATTTTATTATTCATACATACTTATTTATTTTTTTTAAAATTATTGTTTTTTAAAAAAGGTTTAATTAATTTGAATGTGTCTACTGATTGAATATACTTAATTGCATGCAGTATTCACCTGTAATAACATAGTTATAAAATTAGTTTATGCTATAGGTAAACATTGTGTATCACTAAAATGTAATATTATAATAACTGTTGGTGAATATTTTTAAATAAATAAATAAACAACAATAATAGCGTAACTATAGGGTAGAAAGGACGCTGAAGTTGATACGATACATTGTGTCATTTACCACATCATTACAGTTCCTAATCGATTAATCGTATTTAATCGAGTGTCAATCAGTGCGGGCTATGACGCTCATTCTATCCGTGTCCTACTTTCAGCTAACATCCGACAGCTGACGACAACGATCGCCATTCTCATCGATATCTATGTACTTCGATTACATGTCACTGGACAGTTTACAGAGTAATTTTACTGTGACGTCAGATTTTGCATGTGTGGGTTGCTTAGTAATTTATTTATTTATTTATTAGGAACTCAACAGCTTTTTTACAATTTACAAGCGTAGAAAACAGTGACATCGAATCTTAAGCCAATTACAGAGTTTCACGACATTCGTATATAAAACTAGAAAGAGCAGAGTACCTACTCGTATTTTAACATAAAATACTAAATATAATTAAAAAAAAAAGCAGAAAACAAAAAAGCTAAACACAATATTTAAAACAAGAATACAACCTTTCTGTTTACCAGTGAGTTTGAGAGTTGTTTTCGGTATGAGTCTTTAGACAGATGAAATATATCTATATTTTCAAAATTCTCAGTATAAATGCGAGGTAGTCGTGTCATAACAGCATTCTTTCCGTAATTGGCTTTAATCTAGTTATGACGCTCGTCATAGACTTGTTAGTTTATAGTTTACTATGGCATCGGGAAAGTTTGTGTTTGTGAAAACTTTGAGTAAGATTTAACATAAGATTTATGCTGGGTTTAGGATTTTAGTATTAAAAAAACCTTAAATATAGTTGTATATAACAAACGCGGCATTACGCTTTTTTCCCTTAGGGGTAGGCAGAGGTATATGACACCCACTATTCGCCAGCTATGTTGGATCCCATGTAATAGGATGCTAAGTCGCCTTTCTCCTTTTTCCAGATTCCGGGTTGATATTGAGAATAAAAAAACTTAATCTCATATTTTGTTCGACCCGGCGATCGAACCTGAAACCTCTTGTTAGCAGTCCTACACAATGCCGTTGCGCCACTGAGGCAGCTGCTAGAGGAAACAAGATAATAAAGAAATTGAACTAACTCCTCCTCCTTATGCAGTTGTAGTCAAACATGTCACACTGGTCCCTGAAGCCCATGACGTCTCCAGCGTGCGATAGCCCGCAGATTGGCACACGATCATGGTTGCATACCTTCGCCATGCCGCACCATTTGGCACCCATCTGTTTAGAAATATGGTATTAAGAATTTTGTTAGAGAAGGATTTGAGTGAAGAGAATATGAAAAAAAAATGAAGGTTATACTTAACTTTCCTTTCTTGTGGAACTCTGTTCATATTATTATTAAGGGAAATTTTAAAAAGTTAAAACTTTTATTGACAATTCCCGCAGTAGACCACAAGCTGTCATGTGTAAGGCAAATACAGATACTTAAGACAACGGACACAAGTACACTTGAACACAGAATTACTGAAATATTTTGCCCAATACGTGGACTGAAAGCTTTACTTAGCACTCACATATTCATAGATCACAGAGAGAATAAAAAAGTAATTCGTTATACCTATTCACGTAACTTTACGTGTACACAAAAATATTTTCTAAAGTAATAGTACAAGAGCTTAAAATTACAAAAAATATTGAAATTACTTTCACCTTCCGACCCATTGCAATGTCTTCATTATCTCTCTCCTTTGGGGGTCCGTGAGCTGCCGCCATTAGGACCAAGCAGCTGAACAGACATACTGAAACATTTACTATTAATATACATTGTGCACTTTTAGTTGTTCTAAAACCCTTTACGGGGTCATAGCACGCCCATCATCATTATCATCATTTCAACCCATAAACGTCCTCTGCTGGGCACGGGTCTCATCTAAAGAATACGGAAGGAATTTAGCCTACTATACCATGCTGGCCAGACGGGTTAGTATAGGGTTTTTTCGAATTTTCCTTTTCTTGTAGTGCTCTGATCTGCATAAGGATAACTCCCGTAGTCGCCTTTTACGACACCCACGGGTTAAGATGGAGTTGTGACATTATGTATTCTTTATACATTTCTTTTGATTGTTTTCTGTTACGACTGTCTGTCTGTATGAAAATTCTACACATGTACTTTAAATGCATAATTTATTCACAAACATAGCCAATGTGATAGTAAATAGGTACTGGAATTCTACAGATTTTTTTATGATTTTTTTTTTAAGACAACGCCCGCACTAGGGAACAAGCCCTGTGTCGCGGGGAGCTTTACAAACATGAAACTAACGGACACAAAGTACACCCAGACTAGAAACAAATATCTATGAATCACACAAATATTTGTCTCGTGTGGGAATCGAACCCACGTCACCCAACACGGCGATGTAATGGCGAGGCGACCACTTTAACCACTGCGCCACGGTGACAGTCAAATTCTATGTATCTAGAATCTATTGATTCTATCTAGAAATTACCCTATTTCTGATTCTCAATTCTATATATAATGTATAGAGAGATTAAAGTTGGTATTTTAAATATTAATAATTAAATAAACAAGTCTCGAACATTCGATACATAAAGCATAAGTTTGGTGCCGACCATATAGGTACAGTACCATTTTTACCGTCAAACGATAACTACATTAAAAAAATATGAATCGCGCATAAACCCAGTAGCTA
The DNA here is from genome assembly GCA_905147015.1 of Laspeyria flexula. NCBI lineage: Eukaryota > Metazoa > Arthropoda > Insecta > Lepidoptera > Erebidae > Laspeyria > Laspeyria flexula. The sequence goes on from LR989970.1 coordinate 5,097,645, forward strand.
TTCTAAGAGTATCCCTATTCCAACGACCTTATAGGGCCAGCGTTTATTAAAATCTAATAGGCAAGAGTCTTAAACTCTTTTAGTTTTCTTAATAGACGAGACGATGTGACCTGTGTCCAGCAGTTAAAAGTTACTAATATTAAAATCACTTACCTAAAGTATTATTTTTCGATGTCATATCAAATTTATCTACAAACTTACTCACACGAAGGATACAGAAGCAATGACGGTGTGTTGGCTTGCGATTATGTTCAAACAAGCTTCCATTGTCTATTCACTTAGACAAACTTCCTCAAATTCTACGGAATCTGCTAAGTTTAGTAAATATTATAACTATAGGTCGCTAAGTGAACGCTAAAATTATCAATATCGAAGAAATGGTAAACAATAGGTATACCTATACCTTATATCTGTACCTATATCTATATCTATATCAAATAGTGTTAATAGCACAATGGTAGATGACCTAGGTTCGAATGTTGTTATTCTCAGAACAGTTATATTAGGCACTAGAAATCGCGCGGGGCTTCAATCCCGTCGCTTTTGTTTGGCCACTGCTCAGCTCCTATGGGCCGTAGTGTGATGTTATATAGCCTATAACCTTCCTCGATAAATAGGCTTTCTGATGATCCTAGCGTTCAAACAAAGAACAAATTCTTTAGCTTTATAATATTAGTATAAATTTCGAAAAACAAATATATAACACGAATTTTATCTACTTAATATATAGACAATTATATTTTCATTATTTAACTAATTATGAAATTTTCAAGACAAAAAATCCGATTCCTCGAACAGCACCCAGTCGAATAGCACCTGCGCAAATCGCACCTAACATTTTTCGAAGAGCACCTACCAATATTTTTGCAAGGTCAACCTCTGCTGAAATGAGAATAACTGAGGCTGCCATAACTTCCAAAAGGCCCTGTCCTTTTTATCATCACCATTAACATTTCAACTCATAAACGTCCCACTGCTGGCACGGGTCTCCTCCAAAGAATGTGGAGGGAATTTAGCCTACTATACCACGCTGGCCAAACGGGTTGGTATATAGGTTTTATTTCGAATTTTCCTTTTTTCGCAGTGCTCTTGTTTACATAAGGTCCTCTTCCCTTAATCGCCTTTTACGACACCCAGGGGAAGAAATGGAGTAGTGTATGTATTCTTAATCTGTCACTACAGGGTCGTCTTTTTTATGCAAAGTACAAATTTTACTTCGCAACACACATTTTTCCCTCAAAGGGCAGACAGGTACATTTTACCCACACACATTTCCAGTTATGATAGGTACAATAGGGGGCAAACCTATTTTCATCAACCGAGCACATTTGTTTCCCAATTCCGGAAAACTTACCGCTAGACTACCAAGGCAGATTTTACATAGTTTTAATAACAAATTCTATATTGTATAGGTACATATCAGTTGATGGTATCCTTGATCTAGTTATACGAGTAATTGTAACGATCGCACTGTAACTATGTGATTTTCTGACATTGTTATATTATACCGTGTAACAGAATGAAGTAACAAGAATGCAAGGACGGTTTTAAATATCAGTCTCGTCAAGATAACTATCAGTTAAAAGCTGTAGATAGGTGCGATTAACATCATAGTGCCTAATTATAATAATATATGTTTGTCTGCATGCGTTATAGTTTATTACCTATTTCCCTTAGTCACAGCATCACGGACCGATTTCGACGGGACTTTTACGGGCGGATAGGTAATGGAAGGTGGGTATCCACCACTAAAATATTTTTTTAAATCAGACCAGTAGTTTCTGAGATTAGTGTGTTCAATTAAACAAACTCTTCAGTTTTATAATTTAAGTATAGAAGTATAGATAATATAGTAAAATCGAAAGTATACTTTCAAGTTTAAAACTTTTATATACTTACAAATTCAACCCTTTTAAATTACGTAATATGTTAGGTAAGTATTAGAGCGGCAATAATTCGTTTATATACGACAAATGTACCATGCTACGAGAAAATTCCATAAAATTTACTCACTCTTCAACTAAAATACTTATATTTTAACTGCCGTGGTCGCGAGCTGAATAAAAACAATTCTAGTGTGTAATGCTGTTATTCGACGGGTTATACAGTCACTTAAAAATATTCACGTTATAGTTTATAAGAAATTAAATGGATTCAAGATGATAATTGAAATTAACATAAAAAAAAATGTGAGTATATTAAAATCAATTTAGCCTTATAAATAAAAATTCAAATCCAAATATTTAGATCAACAATACCTATATCACTCAAAATTTTTCTTATAAATGAACCAAAGAACGATACAAGCTTAATAAAGTTGACAGCTGTCACAATTTCGTATGCCTTCTAATTCCGACACGTGGCTTCGATAAAGCTATTAGAAATAATTAATGTGTTAAAACAATAATAATTAGTTTCTAATGAATTGTAGAACGTGCTACGGTTTATAAGATGATTTAATACAAGAGAGCCGTAACAACGTTACTAATTCAATTTCTACCACGCTTAATAACTATAAATCTTATGAAGAGGTGAATTGCGATGGACTAATCTTGGTCGTTTTAAGAATATTTGGTGGTTTTATGAGTGATATTTTCTGGTGTATGCTCTGCAAAAATAAACAGAGAATCTACTCGAAATATCATCATTCGACTTTGTCAATTTTCTCGATCGTTTCATTATGGTTGTCAAATATTTGAAAATTACAATGACTCATCAGATTAGCTAAGTTTAATACAAAATAATTGTAAATCTATTTTGTGTTTATTGCGTTCTTGTAAACCACCCCAGAACAGTGTTTTCTATATACTAATATTATAAAGCAAAAGAGTTTGTTTGTTTTGTTGAACAACGCAAATCTCAAGAACTACTAAACCGAATTGAAAATTTATTTTTGTGTTGGATACCCTATTTATCGAAGAAGGCTATAAGCTATAAAACATAACGCTTCGACCAATAGGAGCTGAGTAATAGCCAAACAAAGATTCTCGGGAGTAATTCCCCGTGCGATATCTATATCCTATACTAATATTATATAGAAGAAAGATTTGTATTTTTGTATGTAACCAATAAACTTAAAAACTACTGGACTGATTTCAAAAATTCTTTTGCAGTTATAAAGCTACATTATAACTGTGTAACATAGCCTATAGGTATAACACCACGCTACGGCCAACAGGAGCTGAGCAGTGGTCAAATAAAGAACGACGGCAGCGAAGCCCCGCGAGATTTCTAGTATCTAATATTTATGTAACATAATAACACGGTTCTGAAACATTCTTAAAACCTTTTAGGACTGGTTAAATTAAGATTGGTAATAAGGACGGCATAAATTTAAACTAATACAAGAAACCTTTAAGTAAATAGCCTGTCGATATACGAGTATCCTGCGCACTAATGAATGTTAATTGCTTATTTATGGAGGATGTAATCAATGCACTTGTGTTTATTGCTAATTACGTCGAGTATTATATTGCTTTATCAAATTTAAGACCCGGTTTAAATTATTGCTTTGCAATTATTTTAGTATTGGTATTAATGAGTATGTGTGTGTTTATTTTGTTTTGCAAAGCATGAATTTTGCAATGCTACATATTAATTTTTGATATTTCGTTTTTAGTGCTTAAAAAGTTTATGTAAATCTATTTATATGATTTAAAATTCTAAATCATTTATTGGTAACATGGGCGTTACTAGAACGGTATTATTATTAGAAGCGTAATATTCACCTTTAGGCATACAATATTTTATATTATACTTTTATTAATTTACCAATAATGGGACTATCTATTCATTGCTTTATATTCATAAATGTCAAGAAAGTGAGAGAGGGACCTCTCTCACTTCCTTGACTAATAAGAAATAGTCAAAAACAATTAAGAGTGTTCATACATTTCCAAGTTGCTCATAGTTGCGTTGCTCTAGTATCATAAAATGTCACTAAAAATATGTCAATTATATAAAATAAATGAATATAATGATTCAGAATTTTCTTTTTAAGATATATATATACTAGCGTGAACTCAGTGTTTTCCGCAAATTCTAATTCAAATCATTTATTGCGAACACAGGTTACATATTTGGTGTTACATTTTACGCAATGGTAATTATATTTTTTTATTTTATTTTATTTATTGTATTTATTGTATGTACAACCATAATTATACTCTAAGAATTATCGTTTATTTAAATAGCTATCCTGGTAACGATACAAAATAAGTACTTAAATATATTTTATACAATGTTACTGTTACAGCTGATATGGAATACAATCAACACGAAGCAATAAATAGCTACGATCAAAATCAGTTGCGCGAGTATTCAATTACCAACACTATAAGTGGAGCAGGTTCCGTTGCTTTGTTCGTACTGCCCTTGATCTCAAGTGCACACCATGAGAACCGTAGCTATTGGTAAGATTTTGATACTTCTACTGATTAAGGTACTAGGATTTTTATTCGATAACTGCAAATCAAAAGTTTGGAAAAAATGTCATTAATTTATTCAAGACCAGCTCAAGCACGCTTCATCTGTTTTTTTTTTAATTTTATCATTAATTTTTCTTATGAAAACTTTCATGAAACTTCAAAGAATGTTAAAAAAATAAATGCCAAAATGGTCCTGTCGTTGTTCAGTTTTGGTCTTAGCAACACATTTATTCATGTTTAATTAAATAGTTAATATGTTATTTTTATGAATCCTGTTGTAAGTAGTGTTTACTTCCAGTTTCCTTGGTCTTGATGATGGCTGTTCACATAAATACGGAAGAAGAAAAGGGCCCTTTAGACGACATCCTCGTGTACCCCATCGAAGCACCGGCAACATCCTTGGTGAGAATATATACATCATTGCCTATTATAGTACACACGTAGATTGAGATAAGTCTAAGTTTTTAGTAAGAAAATTTTAATTTTTACCAGAAAATTGCAAAACGAGAAACATCGAAAGATTCACCAGAAAATTTTAACATATTTCTAGAGGAAAAAATAGCAAAACAAAATCAAGCATTAGAACATATAGTCACACAAGTTGATCAGCAAGGAGAACTGATTAAAAAATTAATAGATAACTTGAGTAAAAATCTTGAAAAACCAAGATTACCAGTAAAAGTTGAACCACACAAGGTGAAACAGGTAGAAAGACGAAGTAATACTTATGAGGAACCTGAAAATCCAATATTAAGACTAGGCAGAAATATTCCTAAATATGGAAGACTTGCGAAAGACTTATTTTTGGGAGAACTTCAGAGTGAAACGGACCCCACGCCTCTTGTAGAAAGAAATCCAGATCCTTCTACTATCCTAGAGGTAAGTGCGATGTGAATCTCTTGAAGAGATTTATGTAGAAACATACTTTATATATTTAATGGTAATTTTAATTCCATAAAGTTTGTTTCAAGAGATGAGCACACACTTACCTTTTAACTATCTCGTGGAATAAAATTATTTTCTTAAAATTGCGTTTTTCAATTTTCATTATCGTGTTGTTTGATAAAAATGACACAATACCCAGTGGTATACAAATAATGTCATGTTATATACTTGCTTATTTGTCCGCAATTTTAAAGTGTTGGTTTTGAATTCTTCATGAAATTTGAGTACTGTGTGTAATGCGGGTTAAAATCTATTTACTCTGTGAGTATTGTGTCACCTTTATAAAACAGACCAGTGAAACCATTTATTAGTATTGCCTGAAACGATAGAAAATTTATTATAACATTAAATTTTTATGAATGACCAAAACTAGGCGATTAAATTACCAAAATATATTACAACTTAAATTTTCTATCTTTTCAGCCATCACGGAGATCAAACAGCGGTGGTAGTCCGGGAATTGATCCAACCCAGAACTCACTAGAAGAAGTAAGTTCTTGGTGTACAGCAGCCATGCTTTGTGCTAAAACCGTAGAGCCAGTCTGTGGGTTTGATGACCACTACGGTTACGGCAAGTTTGATGACATCTGTCACATGCTGCATGTGAACTGCTACTATAAATACAGTAAGTTAGTCTCTTAGCTTCATGTTATAAGCAAACAATAATATTTTATTTCAAGTTGTAAGTGCTACAAGTACTTTATACATTCTTAGGCCTGGATTAAACCAAAACCGAGATTATTGTCAAATGTCTTCTAAAAATCAATAGATTTTAGATTTTCACAAACTTTAAGTTTGTGAAAATCTAAAATATGCACTTTCCTGGATAGCCACCTATATCAGGGACAAGAACCAAGCTACCGGTGGCTTGGGCTTCAGAAACTAAAACTTCCTAATGATACGTACCGTGTCTCGAACTACCGCCTTCTGCATCAGGTCCACTACCCATTTACCTAAAGTGAACCTTTTCATCTCCTATCGTCTCCGCTTTGGAGTCCAAGTCCAAGAATATGTAAGTAAAAAAAATATTTTTTGGAAAAGTTGCATAGATGTTTGTCCTTAGCTAATTTAGTATCATAATTATCATAGTCGCAAGTAATTCTCTTTTTTTTTTCAGATTTTGTATTGGTACATACCTGCCACCCAACCATATGAAATTAACTACATAATTAATTATAAGTTTTTATTCATTGCATTATATTTTTTCACAACAATAAATTGTTTTATTCTTCTCTTTGTACCCGACTGTCAAGAAGGGTATTGTTTTTATCTTCTAAGTTCCTTTACAAAGGTGGCAATCCATAGCATTTTGATTTATTGTCAATCTGAAATGCTGGAATTAAAAACTAAATTTATTATTCTACTAATCCTACTTTAATGTAATTAATGCCAAAGTCACGTTAGACATGTATGGATGGATGTTTAGTACTCAATTACGACAGAAAGGCTAAAAGGATCACACTGTATAAAATAGCCTAGTAAACAGCATTGGCTATTTTTTTTCAATGCCACGCGGGTGACGCTTTATTCGCAAGTTATTTTTGAAGCCTCAAAGATACTCAGTGAGCTTATCTTTCAACAAAACGTTATTCTAATGTTTCGATGAAAACTTGCGTTTCTTCTTATGAAATACTTTAGTGGTCTCGAAGAAATCTCGAAGGAATTGTACTTGAAGCAATTGCCGGTATAATCTCATCACTATATTTGAATATCTATGTATCGTGGCTCATAAGATTAGTTTTTAACTAAATGCTCAGCACTTACCGGTTTTATATTCACAGTTGAATTCCATAACGTCACATCTGTCCAAGAACCACCGAACTTCCCTTGTTCTTTGGTCGAAGCCACATTTTCGTCTTTTATTATGAATACAACCTAGTAGCTCTATGCAAGGTATCTGTGGATAACATTACATAACATAGTATCACACCTTTTTCCCCGAAGGGGCGGCAGAGGTGTTTCACACCCACATTTCTCCAGCTATGTTTGGTCCCATGAAATAGGGGGCGAGCCTATTGTCATCAACCGGGAACATTTGTTTACCAAACTCCAGGAAAATCTTAATACTGGAATTTTATGATAGAAAAACCCAATACCATTTTCACCCAACCCAGGAATCGAACCCGGGACCTCTTGCACAGCAGTCGTATATACTTCCCGCTGCGCCACCGAGGCAGTTGGCTGTGGGTGTGTATTAGAATAGAGGTTAGTTGTGATCACTTCCTCGTCCTAGGTTCATTCTTGTTTTACAATCTTTGTGGGTTGAATACGTCCTATGGAACACGTCTGTTTGCCACGACGATATAAAAAACACCTGCTATGCAAAACGTGGCGATGACTTTACTGGTTTCCTTTGAGGCGAGTGATAACGTAGTATTTTGTTTGCGACCTTAGTGATAAATTTCTTAGTATCATATTCCTACAGCTTAAAGAAGCTCATACATTTACCAAATAGACTAAGGTTCCAACTACATCTAGAGAAGGCACTCTTATGTTGATATTCGATTGGTTGATTTTGATAAAATCGCCACTCCCTCTCATTTCTGGGATGTTGTAAGAAGGAAAAACAGGATTAAGGGAAAAATTGCGCCAGCGTTAGAGAAGGAAAACTCGAAACAAAACCCTGTATCAACCCTTCTGTCTTTCGTGTTAACAGTAGGCTATTACCACCTTTTCAGGTGTGGCCTATGTCCAGCAGTGGGCGTCATTGGGCTGATATGACGATGATGATATTATGATGAAGTAATTTCAAATATTTGACAGCAACTTGAAAATCAGCTAGTCGTATATCGAAATTGCGTAGCCCTGACCCCCTAGACAAATGGCAAATCACTTATTCAATTTGAAATATTTAAACGTCACTTCAACACATTTGAACTTATCTCTGACATAAGCTAACGTCATGTCACGTAATTAATGTATTAATTTGACATGTCGTTAGAATAGATCAAATTGATTGCCACTTGTCTAGAGGGGCTCTTAACACTAGAGTCGTTAGTCTATCCACAATATGCCCTATATATAATACATTTGCACTTAGTAACTCACTCCTTTATAGTTCTTCTTTGTTTCAATGTGAGTAAATAACAGTATTAAAGACATATAAAACATTTTTAAACACAGAAACATTTTAGTATTCCGTATACGTATATATATATACCGTTATTCATATAAACTAAATACGAATTGTAAGTTTGTGTGTCGATGAAAAATAATTTTGTAGATTATGGTGGTCTATATACTATTCAAGGCTATTTATTATCTATCTATGTGCCAAAATTTTATACAGTTTTCTTCAACCATTCTGGCGTGATTGATCCATTCTAACTTCCGTGTTTATAATATTAGTAGGATAATTATACTGGGTGGCGCAAAAGTAGTGGCACTAAAGAAAATGCTTTTTTTTTTTTTATTATACATTTTCTGTCATTCTGTTGTTGAAAATTGTGTAGTGAACAAATGTAAAATACACTGAAAATAAACATGGACCGTTTTACTCCCCAAGAACGTGGAATATCAGTGATAAGAACACAACGTGAATTTCGTCGACGATTTCCCCACCGTCCGGCACCGATTGGTCGCACAATTCGACGCTTTGCCACACACCCACTAAAAGTTACTGTATGGTGTGGCATCTGTGTTGACAGAGTGATCGGACCCTATTTTTTCGAAGACGCTGGAGGCAATGCGATAACTGTCACTGGAGAACGCTACAGAACCATGTTACGTGAGTTTTTGATACCCAGTTTGGACGAATTGGGGCTGGAGCACATCTGGTTTCAACAAGACGGCGCTACGGCACACACAGCGCGCGACACTATGGACTTAGTGAGGGACGCTTTTCCAGGCCGAGTTATCTCTCGTTTTGGCGATTTGCCTTGGCCTGCAAGATCACCCGATCTGACCAGTCCAGACTTTTTTCTTTGGGGTTTTTTGAAATCTCGGGTGTATGTGAACAAGCCACAGACTCTCGCAGCTCTAAAAGAAAACATTCGTCAAGAAATAACGAACATATCGCAGGAAGTGTTACGGCAAGTTATGCAAAATGTCATAAATAGGGCTCAAATGTGTATCAACTCTGGAGGTCACCATTTAAAAGACATCATCTTTAAATCCTAATGGTACGAAATTTAATGGCACAAATATACATTTAAAAAAATCTAAATCTAGTTTTCTAATTTAGAAAAAATGTTATAGCTGAACCAAATAGGGTCTTTACTTTTGCGCCACCCGTTATTAGACATACATACATGATATTAGAAGGATATAAATTTATAGGATTTTAATTTCATTTGTGTTGGGAAGGTATGGCGATTAAGACAGACATTGGTTCGACTGTTTTTCAAGTATTAGGCACTGATCATCAGGTATTATAATATCTGAAAGTTAATTAGGTAATAGTTTATCTAAGAGATTAGCAACCAATTTATTTGACAACAAAAAAAATTCTTATTATTTACGAACGAATCCATATTTCCTACATATACCTTAATACCGTTTGATATAAAATATATTTCTGTTAGGCAATGACAAATAAAATAGTTGGAAACTAAAATACTGTTGTTACTTTTATTTAAATTTAAATCTGTTTGAAATGCGTTTCGTCACTTTATCGATAGGTGAGTTTTGTTTTACTTATTTGAGGGAAAAATCTCAAGGGAAAATTATTATTGATTGCCTATGAGTAGTCAAGCAGAATGAGGCATAACTTTGTTCATTTTATAGATAATTATATTTACAATCTACTAGACTAGCTGAATTTAATTTCACGCGTCAATGTATTGTTTTTTTTTTTATCTATTTGACTGGCCTGTTGGTCTAGTGGTTAGTGACCCTGACTGCTAAACCGGAGGTCGTGGGTTCGATCCCCACCCAGGACAAATCTTTGTGTGATGAGCATGATGGTTTTTTCTGTGTCTGGGTGTAATTTATCTATAATATGTATGTATTTACAAAAAAAAAATATTTAAGTAGTATATCAGTTGTTTAGTACCCATAACACAAGCAAATATAATTGCTTAATTTGGGACTAGATGACGCTGTGTAATGTGGTAGAATATTATATTATATTATTGTAACGGGTGGCGCAAAAGTAAAGACCCTATTTGGTTCAGCTATAACATTTTTTCTAAATTAGAAAACTAGATTTAGATTTTTTTAAATGTATATTTGTGCCATTAAATTTCGTACCATTAGGATTTAAAGATGATGTCTTTTAAATGGTGACCTCCAGAGTTGATACACATTTGAGCCCTATTTATGACATTTTGCATAACTTGCCGTAACACTTCCTGCGATATGTTCGTTATTTCTTGACGAATGTTTTCTTTTAGAGCTGCGAGAGTCTGTGGCTTGTTCACATACACCCGAGATTTCAAAAAACCCCAAAGAAAAAAGTCTGGACTGGTCAGATCGGGTGATCTTGCAGGCCAAGGCAAATCGCCAAAACGAGAGATAACTCGGCCTGGAAAAGCGTCCCTCACTAAGTCCATAGTGTCGCGCGCTGTGTGTGCCGTAGCGCCGTCTTGTTGAAACCAGATGTGCTCCAGCCCCAATTCGTCCAAACTGGGTATCAAAAACTCACGTAACATGGTTCTGTAGCGTTCTCCAGTGACAGTTATCGCATTGCCTCCAGCGTCTTCGAAAAAATAGGGTCCGATCACTCTGTCAACACAGATGCCACACCATACAGTAACTTTTAGTGGGTGTAGAGGTGTTTCTTGAATAATGCGCGGATTATCAGTGCCCCAGAACCGAGTATTCTGCTTATTGACATGCCCTGAGAGATGGAAATGCGCTTCGTCACTCATAACCAATTTTGAAGGAAAATCATCCTCTTCAAGGTTGAGGTTTATGACGCGCTGGCAGTAATCTAGACGAGCTCGGTGGTCAGCAGGCAGCAGCTGATGAGTCATTTGAGTTTTATACGGGAACATCTTTAAGTCTTTCACCAAAATACGCTGCAGGGTCCGTCTGGAAATGTCCAATTGCGTGGCACGTCGCCTCGTTGATGTTTCTGGACACTCTTCCACATCTTCGCGCACAGCATCGATATTTTCAGCTGAACGGCCTGTTCTTGGTCTCCCAGACTTAGGTCTATCCAATGTTGAGCCAGTTGCTTCAAGGCGTGTGGCAAAGCGTCGAATTGTGCGACCAATCGGTGCCGGACGGTGGGGAAATCGTCGACGAAATTCACGTTGTGTTCTTATCACTGATGAATTATTCCGTAAGAACATTGACACAATTATTCCACGTTCTTGGGGAGTAAAACGGTCCATGTTTATTTTCAGTGTATTTTACATTTGTTCACTACACAATTTTCAACAACAGAATGACAGAAAATGTCATATAAAAAAAAAAAAAGTATTTTCTTTAGTGCCAGTACTTTTGCGCCACCCAGTATATGTCTCAAACTAATTTCAAACGGTCAATACTAGGTCCCTTTGTATCTCCTGAACTTCATAAAATCCCCAACCAAACTGTTATGCACTTGTGAACGCAGTACCAACGTCTGACCAGGTAATCATCAGCAACCCACTTCTCACTGCTGGGCTCGGGTCTCCTCTCCTTTATCTAGAGAGCTAAGAGGGTTTAGGCCATAATCCACACACGCTGGCCTAGTGCGGGTTGGTGGATCAGACATACTCATAGAATTTCTTCTACGGTATGTGGGTTGTCTGATTGTCTCACGATGTTTTCCTTCACCGTTAGCAGATGGTAAGTCACTTGACTAGTACATATAAATTCCTCAAAGTGGAATCCACAATGGTACTGCCGGCCGGGATCGAACTCGGACCGCGTGATTTACACGCCGGTCCCTTATCCATTCGACCACCATCGCATTCAAAGTGGTAATAGAGAACTAGAATTATTTTTTTATGATGAGAGAACTGTATCCAGCATTGGGGTGTAAGGCTGTACAGGCAGGTGTAAGGCTGTGATGTACAGGCACATTGACGCGGAGCGAGGTTGTGGAGCAGAGAAAAAGAGAAATATTATATCCGCTCTCAGATTTTATGCAATCCTATTAGTTAATACTTCTCTGTTTCGACGTTCCGCAGGCAGCCTAATAAGTTGTTAATGAACTGAAGCTTTGTCATTGAACAATTAATCTTATTTCAATATTTCTAAACTGTATTTTGCATGCAATTATTCTGTTTACTGAGCTGGTTGTCGGTATATTTATATGTTACTGTATTATATGTAAAAACCAGAATACTGGTTAAGCTTATTTTTTACCAGTAGATCATAAGATTTACTAATACGAGTATTTTCTTTTTTCTGACTTTTACCATTTGAATTTAGTTAGTGTAGTGCTAGGTTTTACCAGTGCCGGTTGTTTAATATTGATTTTCGTGATTATGTCCTCTTTTTGCTTCTTTTTAGGCGAATCCGAGATAGTTAAGTTAGGTTAGAATAGATACGTATCGCCGAAATGGATAATTCATTTCGGCGATGCGTATCGGATACAATAATAAATTCGTCAATGTGTTGTATAAGGGACTGTTTTTTTAAAACACATTTACCAATTATCTTCACAGTGACAATACTGCTGTTAATGATATGGAATACAGAAGCACGCTCAAAAAATAGAGTAAGTAAACTAGAGTTTTGTCAACTTTTTAGGGTCGGAACACATTTAGCGAGCAACCTAGAGATGTAGCTTAGGTGAGACAGCGCGAGGACGCAGAAGCATCATCATATCAGACTATTGCAGTCCACTGCTGGACATAGGCCTCTCCGAACTCGCGCCATAACACTCGGTCCTCCATTTCCACATCCAGTCCGACCCAACGATTTTTTAGGTCATTAGTCCACCAAGCTGGGGGCCGTCCTACACTATGCTTGCCGAGTCGCGGTCTCCACTCTAAGACATGTTTAAATTTTCGGTCCTCTTGCAGATATGACCAGCCTACTTCCACTTTTTTGTCGGATGCCTCGTTCCGAATTTTCATTAAAAAATACGCCGAGCATAGTTCGTTCGCGAGAGCATGCTAGAGTAATTTTGGATGTTAAAAGCTGTTGCCCGGGGCTTCGCTCCCGCGCTTCTTAGCGTGACTTTAATCTTAGCGTGATTTTATATAGCCTTCCTCGTTAAATGGGCTATTCAACTCTAAAACATTTTTTGATTGAATTCGGCTCAGTAGTTCTTGAGATTAGCGCGATCAACCAAACATACACATACAACATACATAAACATAATAATCATATTGTAATATTAATTATACTAGTATAGATTATATTGCAGCAAGGGTGATAATTAATAAGAATTAAAAAATACACTTCGTACGCTTCATCATAATACATTATGTGCGCCGGCCCTTAAATTCATTCCGATTCTGATCGCTGATATATATTTAAAACACGATTTTAGTTCATGATTTTCGGTTTTAAAAATGTGTCTGAAGTGTCCAAGTATAAACTGAATTAGCTAATGGATAAGTACATTTTAAAGTATAAACTATGTTAAGTTTCGAAAAGTCATCAAATCATTGGCTCTATCAGTTTCTCATATAGTGTTTATAAACTATGTAATGAGCAAATATTTATGAAGATTTATGTTTCAGGCTTGTTACAATGCAAAGACATGTATTCACAATGGCAATGAAAAATGTGGCATAGACGTCAGTGGGCATGTTAGACGGTTTTATGACACCTGTGATCTTTTAGAATATAACTGTTTGTATGGAAAAGGTATGAGTACCAATAAATCTGTTTAAATGCCATTTATTCGACCCCTTTTATATAAATTATAATATGAACTTAATTGTATACAGCCGTAAGTTCATATTTGATTATAATCTATTATAAACATTTGATAAAATTTACGTAGGAGTCGATTTGTTAAGATTCACTGCGGTCATGACTGAATTATTGTGATTGCTGCTAGGCTCATAGTTCGCGGCGACGTTTCTATTTAGCTGTGAAACTGAATTTCTTCAGGAAGTTTTCTTTGCTTTAAAAAAAGTGTGGAAAATGATGTTAATAATGTTTATAATAATAATAATAATATTCATTTATTTCGGACAACATCCATATGCTTAGTGTAATACAACTTTCTTATATTAAGTATAAATCTAATGTTAGCATATATAGGTTAGTTTATATTAAACGATCGATGAAAATAAGCAATAATGCGCCATTAATGTGGAGAAATTTTCTTACATAAAAATAAATAAAACATACTATATCGATAAAAAACACTTGGCGATAATTTCCTTACGAGTTTCGTATGACATCGTAGGCGAGTTTTTGTTTTTTTGGTTCCATATAAACGTCTGAAGGGGATTATCGTCTTACGAATATCGCCTACGGTAATATCATATGAATTTCTCGCACAAATTGTCTTTTTCCTACATGTTGTGAGTTTCTCATACGTTTACAGCAAGAAACTCGGCCACTCGCCCTGTCATGTACGATATTGTATATTTATTTTACATGATTATTTATTTTTTTCTCGCTTAAGATAATCGTCTCTTCGAGGTAAAAAACTCGCTCCATGTAAATGGCGTTTAAATGGGCCTTATGACTTTCCAATTGCAACCTGCAATCTCTTTTACTTTAGCAGAACATTGTCATAATGAAGGTATTCTGCAAAATCGTAAATACCTATTTTTTTTACTTTTTTCAGCTTTTACTAAAATACCGAAACATAGATGTCATCATTTGCCATCAATTGCAAACCAAGAAAAAGCTAAAAGGAAAAAGAAATCGAAATCTGAAATAAAAACTTGAGCAAATAATCCATTTTTTATTTATTTTCTGGACTTGTGCAGCAAATTAGTTGTTAGATGATAAATGACCCATTACCTTATGGTCAATTTAGGTATAAGGACTAAATTATGTAATATATACATATATTATTACTCGAGTCGAGTTGAACATGCCAATTAGAAGTTTTTAGTAAACAGAGTTATATCTGTAGAGCGAATTCAAAGCGAAAATAGTACCTAATCCTGAATTCCCTATCCCGTGGGAATTTTCAACATTGCGCACCTATGTTACATATGAAATTTGCGTACGAAATTTTGAAGTTTCTAGACCCAGTACTATATTATATCGGTCAGTTTCTTTTTTTTAAATTATATAAACACAATGGCTACAATTGTCATGCTGACTAAACTGTCATTGCTTGTGATGTCGATGTCTGATTGACCGGATCATTTTCCTCTCTTAAAATAAATTGTTGGTTGAGAAGAATGATGGCTGGGCCGCGCGTCATGCTCGTGAACGGGCGTTGGTTTCGGTGACTGGTCCCTTGTTAGTCGTCATATGCTTTGTTTTTTTTCTACAAAAATATTAAATTTCAAAATACACATAAATGTAAACTTGTGTTCCAACAGCGGTAACTTGAAGGAAGCTTGGATTCCATCAGAGTAATTTGTATGATATCAGCTTATATCATATTCTCTTTTTATCAATAGGTTATACAATATTAAGAGAGTTTATGTAAGTGTTTAATACCTTTAATTTAAAAATGTAATTACTATTATTGTTCTTTTATAATCCTATTTTAATTTTTTCATTATACAGATAAAAAATACAATGGAAACATTTAAAGCTTGTATTGCGTTTTGTACGTATTAGTTCTATAATTTTATTGTTTACCAATAAGATATTTACTCGTGTATATATAACAAAAGTGATGGTGGCCGAATAAATAAGTGACCGCCATGCAAAACAGGCCGTCTTAGTTCGATTCCAACCGACAGTACTAATGTGGATTTCACTTTGTAGACTTTATATGTAGTAGTCAAGTGACTTACCATCTGCTGACGGTGAAGGAATTTATAATAAACAACTTAAGTTTTGGATAATTTATAAAACATTTATCAGCCAGCAATGGGACAGGACTATAGACCCTATTTAAAGAAACTTAAACTGCCTGTCGACTGACGCGGAGCAAGGTAGGCGAGAAACGGAGGTATATTAACCAATATGATTGCATAAGATCTCCGCGACTCTGGTTAATATTTCTCCGTTTCTCTGCTCCACAGCCTCACTCCGCATGAATGGACAGGCAGCCTAAAGTTCGAACAATCCAATGCGTTCAGCCTGCGTCCTGCACGGTGGCGATCATTGGCCGCGTCCAATGAGAACGCGATGCAAGTGATCGTCATAGCGGACGCGGACTGAACGCGTTGGTTTGGCTACGCCTTAAAGGTATATCAGCATAGTAGACACTTTTAAGTCTGTGATTCCCATATAATATACGAGATTTTCAAATAAAATAAAAAAAATGTTTGCATATTTATTTTACGTTTTACAGTGCTCCATACAATGTGCTTGCATGATGGATTGAGTTTTCCTATTACAACTACACAACTAACTACAGTAAGTAGTAGCATAATGCTGGCCTTGCCAATTTTACTAATTATAATATCAACCCATTAAAGTCCAAATGTTGAACAGGAGTCTCTTCTCTCTATCTGTGAGGCATGAGCTGAGACTGTTAGGTCTTGTTGATTTAGGCCTAGCCCTCCCAGCTCATGCCTGGTTTAATAAGGATTGAAGGATTAAATATATTAAATAGGCGATGGCGGCCAAATGATTAAGTGAACGTAATCCGTTTAATAAAAGGTATACTTATAGAATAATCTATGAGATTAAAATAATTATTGCAGGATAGTAAAGCCAAAGATCTGCTACAGAATCAAAAGGCAACTGCCTGTCAAGAGGCAACGTCTTGCATTAAAGATGACCAAGAATTTTGCGGCATCAATGAGTTTCAACCATCCGTAGCTATTTTCGACAATAGATGCACCATGCATAGAGCTAACTGCAATGGAACTGGATGTCAGTAATTTGTAACACACAAGTTTTGTTTAATTTAATCTATCATCATCATCATCCCCATCATTTCAACCCATAAACGTCCCACTGCTGGGCACGGGTCTCATCCAAAAAATGTGGAAGGAATTAGCCTACTACACCACGCTGGCCAGAAGGGTTGGTATAGGGTTTGTTTCGAATTTTTCTGTTTTTGCAGTGGTCTTGTCTGGATGAGGTTACTTCTTTAGTCGCTTTTTACTAGAGACTACTACATTATGTATTCTTAATCTGTCACTACACGGATAATGACATGATCATGATGGTTCTTGGATAATGTTTAGTCAAAATCCGTGCAGTCGTTTTAAGGTTATCTGCTCTTTACATAAAATATTAAGCAATTTCCATCGCTTTTATATAAATGCTAAACAAGTAATGGAAAAATTCAAACCCACGACGGGAATTAAACCCGCGAAAAGTCCCGTGAGTTTGAATTTTTCCATTACTTGTTTAGCATTTATATAAAATGTTAAACCAAAGCGATGGAAATTGCTTAATATTTAATAAAAATATTGAGTTTCTACTTTCATTATCTGCTCTTGTCGGGGGTTACGTAAAAAACTCAATTTTGTTTGTTTTCAAGTAGATATATTGTCTAATAAGAAGTTGTTGAGATGTGCATTTGTAACCTATATACACCTTTATTCCTACTCAATGCGTAACCTGAAAGTAGTTTGTTCAGAATCAGTAGCAGAATCGATTCCAATTGTTTTTATACCATATTAAACTTTTTGATGAAAATGTATTAAAATTTTGACAGCTTGGATACCGTTGTTTGAAGAGTATCATTGGTCACCTAATGTCTTCTGCCGCACCGTCTAGTTGCAGTGATATATAAATAAGTACTAAATAGGTACATACATAAACTACTGAAATTCGGCAATATTCTGCCGGCGCGCAGCAACAATAAGAATGAAAAATGCATATTTAATAACTTCATGAGATTTAATACTTTTATAATTTAGATTTTTTATTCTGATTCTGCAAATAAAGACAGTTGTATGGTTTCAGCTTTAGTATTAACGAAGAATAACGTTGTATGTAAGATTAAGGCGATAACTTTGGTCATTAATTCATCAATATCTCGATGTGTGTTTGCATTATTTGTTCGTCTAGGAAAATGAATGCGGCTATCCTATATACCTAGTAAAAGTTGCGGGTGGCCGTTGATTGCAGAAGACAAATTTGAGTTTTCTACCAGTAAACCTAAAGAGTAGAGGAAAGAGAATATAGCGTGAAAACAAAAGAAATGTATAATAAAGTAAAGATGAAAGAGAAACAAGACCAGAATAGAAAAAGCATAAGTACCATAATGTTTACCATCCAAAAAAGTACATACGAGAAGGAGTAAATATAAAATATTATTTAATACAATAGGTATAGCCTTTCTCGATAAATAGGCTATCCAATACTAATATAATTTTAAGATGCTCCGTCTAAAACGAACGGTACTTTTTTAACCCTTAACTACCTACCACCTATTTCTGTAACATAACCACCTACGTGCGGTCCTGGAGACCGCTCATGAACAATCGCCTTAAATTCGGGTTCTATGGTATCAAGAAAGGATTTAAATGAGTAAAATACTTCTTTATGCTTTAGACTTTTATTATATATACCTTCAAATAACATAAACTATAGTAAAATCTTGAGATATATTATAATCTTTCAAGACTAGTAGTTTTAACACAAAAATTTACACTTCTTAAATTAAGAGATCTGAGAGATAGAAGAACTTAAAAAAACATCTTCTTTTGATTTATTTTTATAAACTAAGGAGTCCAACTATAAAATAAAATAAAAAAACGAAACATTAATCATCAAATTCAACAAAATTGCAACCCCCAAATATTCACAATTTTTCGCGGCAGTTGCAGCATTTTTTTTTGCACACTCCAAACAAATTGACACTTTGCACATAATACATAACTAAGCAGTCTAGCATTTCTTCTTTGGACCACACGTGGAACATGTTTTGCGAACTTCAAGTTTTTCCACTTCAGATGTGCTCGGTAGATCTTCACTTATCTGCAGAATACGACGAATAGAACTCTTGACTTCTCGTAGAATGTGATCATTCAACAAGAAGTCACTACAATCTTCGTCTGACATAACCTCGTCGTCTGATATCTCCTGTTGCAACCATATTTCTATATTTTTACCATTTTTATAAATTTTTCACTAAAACAAACAAAATCGTGTGGGTGAAAAAAAATCACATAACCACCTACGAGCGGTCACGTAGACCGCTGACGAAATATTTTTACTTACCCTGGCCAAACGCGCGCATGTTCACACTCGCCGAGCGCTAACATGGTACTGATGTGTATGTAGAAAAGGTATATAGACGCTCACTGTCGTACGACGCATATAGTTTGAAATATTTGAATTTAAAAATACGTTGCGGTCTCAGAGACCGGTGGTAGGTGGTTAAGGGTTAAATCTTAGCAAAGAGTTTTTATGTCAGAAAAGTGGTCAACATTTTATGAATAAAATTAACTTTGGGACATAAAATAATTATTATATATATATATATATATAATAAACATTTAATTCTTTAACTTAATTAATTTAGACCATAAATTACAACCATTTATCTGTAACAAAACACAAAAATATTAATTTCCTTTATTAGTAATACTGGAGGTTTTTGAGCCTTTGCCTTAAAAAAAAAGCGCTGATGCGCGCGCATCGATAGTTAAATTTGTGACAAGTAAAAATTATTCCGCGCGCTTTTTCTTTTCGCTGTATTGTTTTTTTCTAAGAAAGTCCGAGTTTTATTTATTTCCTCGCAAATATGTTATAAAACGTCGTCGCGCTTTGATAATTACAGCCTTTGCTTTCTTGTAGCCCTCGCCGCCTCGGCTGTAATTATCAACTTACCGCACTTATGTCATAATGTTCTATTTTATTTCTATTCATTACATCTTACTTGTCTATAAATACATAATTTCTTTTCAGTTTTCAGACCAATCGATATGAAAGTATGTGACTCGAGAATGTATTTTAAAATAGTAAACAACAGCTTGGCTATAGAAGTCGAGTTTAATACACCTAGACCAATTTCTGTTGCTGAATCGAGGAACATGTTTAGCAATAATTTAAAAAGGGGATCCTTGCCTAAAAGAGTTCGTCTTACCCAACATTTTCCTTAAAATAAAATAATTACGAAATTAATGCAGTTTCATTTACTGAGTATTAAAAATTGTGACAAAACTGAACCTGAATGGAAAATTAACTGTTAAGAGTGTTATATCTTATGTATAAACGCTCTTAAACGAAGCGGCAGATCCTGTAGTTTTAATGTTAATGTGTGGATTCATCATCAGCAACCCATTAATGTCCCACTGCTGGGCTCGGGTCTCCTCTCCTCTATCTAGGAGCTGAGAGGGTTTTTAGGACATAATCAACACACGCTGGCCTGCTGCAGGTTGGTGGATCAGACATACACATAGAATATCTTATAGGTATGTGAGTTTTCTCACAATGTTTTCCTTTAGTGTTAACAGATGGTAACTCACATGACTAGTATATATAAATTCCACAAAGTGAAATCCACATAAGTACTGCTGGTAGGAATTGAACTCGGACCGCATGTTTAGCTTGCCGGTCATTGATCCATTCAGCCACCGTCGCTTACTGGGCTACATATATATGTATATACTTCTAAATACATACATATTGTACACTGGAAGTCACGCAGGGCTTCGCTTCCGTTCTTTGTCTGGCCACTGCTCAGCTCCTATTAGCCGTAACGTGATGTTATATAGTCTATAGCCATCCTCGATAAATGATCTATTCAAAACTAAAATATTTTTTCAAATACGACAACTAGTTTCTGAGACTAACGCGTTCAACCAAACACACAAAATCTTCATCTTTATGATATCTATAATATAAAAATGAATCGCTAAATGTGTTGGTAAGCACATAACTCAACAACAATTCTTTTTTTAAAATGTTCGTTGAAGTCCAACGAAACCATCGTTGAACTTCAACGAACATTAACGTTTTTTTTTTTTTTTAATTTTTATGTAGGTAGGTAGGTAGGGTAGGTATGTAGGTAGGTAGGGTAGGTAGGTATACTTTCATAAAATCATAAATTAAGTAGGTGGTACGAAGTTCGCCGGGACAGCTAGTTAGTATATAATTAAAAATATAGCTAGATTATGTTTCTTCTTGCAGTTCGAGAGATTCTCATCCCACCATTGCTACAAACACAAGAAGTGTAAATTTGGTGGCGATAGCATTTGTGCTATAGAAGTAAATCAGAACTACACGGCACAGTTCCCGGATAAGTGCACCTACCACGCTGTCAACTGTTACAAGCAAGGATGTTAGTATGAGAATTTGAATTTGACTGGCCTGTTGGTCCAGTGGTTAGTGACCCTGACTGCTAAGCTGGAGGTCGTGGGTTCGATCCCCACCCAGGACAAGTCTTTGTGTGATGAGCATAAAGGTTTGTTCTGTGTCTGGGTGTAATTTATCTATAATATGTATGTATTTACAAAAAAAAAATTATTTAAGTAGTATATCAGTTGTTTAGTACCCATAACACAAGCAAATACAATTGCTTACTTTGGGACTTGATGGCGCTGTGTGAATGTAGTAGAATATTATTATTATTATTATTAATTAGCTATTCCTTTCTATCATTCACCAAGTGTCATTCCTAAGAGCGAGACAAAAAGAAATGTCTACACCTTGCCAATATATTCTCTTCGTTTGTAAGTCTAAAAAATGGTACCTTCGTTTTATAAAAAAGTACCCAACTGTCCGTGTAGTGACAGATTCATCATCATCATCATATCAGCTGTAGGACGCCCACGGCTGGACATAGGCCTCCTCAAGTGACTTCCAATAGGACCGGTTGTAAGCGGCCTGCATCCAGCGCGATCCTGCTGTTCGGATCAGATCATCTATCCACCTTGTGGGTGGGCGTCCTACGCTGCGCTTGCCGGTGCGTGGTCTCCATTCAAGAACTTTTCGGCCCCATCGGCCATCAGTTCTGCGTGATACGTGCCGTAGGTATGTAGTGACGGATTAAGAATACATAATGTCACTACCCCATTTCAACCCGTGGGTGTCGTAAAAGGTGACTAAGGGAGTAACTATAAGCACAGAACACTGTGAGAAAAGGAAAATTCGAAACAAACCCTATGCGAACCTGCCTGGCCAGCGTAGTATACGAGTAGTAGGCTGAATCCACTCCACATTCTTTGAAGGAGACCCGCGCCCAGCAGTGGGACGTTTATGATGATGACCAAAGAGCCACCTTCCAACGTCATCATCAGAAATATTGTATTTCATAATGATAATGCATTGTCATCCGATTTAAAAATTACAACTCAGATTAAATACCAAAAATAAATCACTGTACTGTAATCAGTTTTCGACCCACGCATGAATAAACAGAATAATTACAACAATCACTTTATTTCCAGATTTCAAAATTATAAATACATTAGAGTGCAATGCTAGCATTGCATTTGACACTGAGCACATAACTTATTTGAACGGTCACGTGAACCTTAAATTCTTCATGACTAAAGATCCTACCACTGCAATGAAGTACCATTTTGGAAATATACCCACGATTATTAAAAAAAAAAATCAAACTACAACTGCTATGAAACTTCTTACGCTTCAAACTGATGCAATTCGTCGAAGGACCTCCGATAACTTAGTGGATTTCGATTCAGGAGCTTTTTAAAAATCCTTCCTGTCGTGATGAATACCATACATGTATTTTTTATAGTTTTAGGTGTATTTTATTTAATTAACAATATTTAATATATTTAAAATTAAAGTAATTTGCACCTACTGTTATCATCTATGCATCACCCCAAGGTTGGCTCGTAGATAATTCCTTTGGCATTAAGGTACATGTTCCGATATGCCTCATCCATACATTTTACTAACGCTATTGTCTCTGGACATAGATTTTTTACATAGAAAAGTTCATTTTATCACTTTTCACTTTTCATTTATACCCCGTGCATTGACTTTTTGATCATTACTTCATTAATTTATTGAGAAAAAAGAACGAGAAAAATTTTACTCTGTCAATTCGCGGGTCTATATAGTAGAAAAGTGATAAAATGAATTGTTGTTTATTGATTCATAATTCTAATAGGTATACAGGTTCTATTATCTTTTAAAATTTAAAATTTATGTTCTTGTTGGGGGAGTTAAGGGCAACGAAATTACCTATGCAATTTTCGAAATATTTTTTACTTCCATGCTTTCTAACATTAATTTCAATCAATGAGTAAATTAGATTTATTGACACGCTACTCTCATATACTTTACCATAGAAAGCTCTTTAAAATACACGATAATAATAATGAAAACATTATAATTTATTATAATTATATTTTATAACAATTTTCTAAAACGTAACAGACACCCAACGCCATCTTTTGGTATTAATTAGAACTTGTTTACCCTGTTGAAAGACGGTTTCTAAACATTCCAAAGCCTTCGCGTTCAAACAGCTATGCGTACAGCGTATCATAATGCATAGCTTATCTCTGAATGAACTTGATTCGTGTTCTTGTAGATGGCACCACTAGTATGAATATACCATATATTTATACTAGTGGTATACGATGTTAATACGATTAATGTAAATAACCTTCTTAATTATAATAATTAATAGGTATTTTAAGTACAAAAAATCTGACACGATTTCCAGATTGGGTTAAGAGGAAGGTATTGGAATGCCACTCCTGAAATTTTCAGAACCATCAGGAGGATAGACGCGCCAAGTATTGCTAAATACGTAGATAGATAATTACTGGTCCCAAAGATCGCTATCTAAAATAACAGTTGTCGTATTTTTGCATTTTTGAAGTTCAGATTTACCATTTTGTTTTTACTTGAAAAAGACACCACTCACATTAGGGAACAAGCCCTTCTTGCTCCCTATCACGAGGACTTAATAAACTTACAATTTACAGACACAAACTGAACACACAATAGAATTAATATTATATCACACAAATATTTGTCTTAAGTTGGAATTGAGCCCACATCTTTGACTGGCCTGTTGGTCTAGTGGTTAGTGACCCTGACTGCTAAGCCGGAGGTCGTGGGTTCGATCCCCACCCAGGACAAATCTTTGTGTGATGAGCATAAAGGTTTGTTCTGTGTCTGGGTGTAATTTATCTATAATATGTATGTATTTACAAAAAAAAAATGTATTTAGTAGTATATCAGTTGTTTAGTACCCATAACACAAGCAAATATAATTGCTTACTTTGGGACTAGATGGCGCTGTGTGAATGTGGTAGAATATTATTATTATTAACGATTCGACCACCACTACGCCACGGCGGTAGTGAAATTATTTCTGCACAAAAAATATAAGAAAACCACTTCCTTTAAACAATACAGCTATCTGTTTTAACTTTAATTAACCACGTATTCCTAGAGTTCGGAAATGATTAAGTCCTAACTGTAGTACTCTGATAGAAAATGCAAAGGAATGTCTGGGTTTCCGTCTAACGGATTTGAACTAATTCGTAGTAGGAAAGCGACCACTGATCACTGACTTCAACTATGACTGGAATGGAAAAACGTATTGTTAATTAATTATTATGTATCAGTCAGGCTTTTAAGTGTTAAATAGACAAAGTATGTCTGGATTCCATCACAGCAATGTCGACACAAGAACAGAGAAGATGACAATTGTATTAACCAATAGACTATAATAAAGTGTGCGCATTATAATAATTACGTCCTTCAGTAGTCCCTCAGAGTGTTGACGACGACGCACGGCTAAGCGTAGCGTAGGATGTCCGTCTACAAGGTGGACAGATGAATTGATCCGAAGCGTAGGATCACGCTGTATGCAAGTTGCATACGAAATCTCTTATGTAGAACTATATCCAATAGGTGTAGACGTTTCCGTCTATTCCCAGTTGTGACCACTGAGGATAAATGTAAAAATTATCCCGACTATCGCCAGTGGGGAAGTTTAACTTAATTTCCTAGTTGTGGCAACTGTCACCAGTGATGATAAATGAGGAAAAACAATCGAACCATTCCTTCATTCCATTACGATCCACCGTCTAGGGTCCACCGGTGGATCTAGGGACTATGTCGACGCAAATATGGTTGCAACAATTTTATTAGTGGTTACAAATACGCGTGACACTGTTCTAGTGGGGAAGGCTGTCAAAACTGTGAATTATATTATGCATATTTTATGCATACATATATTTTTTTTACAAATAAAAAGCAAAATACTAAAGACTACTAAAATAGACTTCATTTTAATTTAATCTTGTTTCTATAAAGGAAATTCGTATAAAGGAACAAACACACCTGGTTAAACGCGGGTAGCATCTGTGCTAACCCCTTTGGGGAATAGCCGTGATGCTATGTTACGTTTAGTTTACGAGAGAGAGTTACAAGTGGCAATCCAAGGCATCGTGATTCAGCGTGCGTTAGTTTTTGTGAAATTAACATTATTACGTATTTATAATCAGATAAAACAAAACACCCACGTTTCACCTGCTGTTCCCACGGCACAGTTTATCCTACCGTCATTTATAAGGAAAACTTTTTAGAAAATAAAACATTTATCATCTCTATTAATCTGCGTTAAAATTTGCGCAGTATTTAGTTCGTAATGAAAGCTTAATGTGCCTTTGTATACGAATGCGGAGTAAGTTTAAACAGGATGTAGTAGAACAATTTCTCTTATATTAAGTCGTAATGAGACACTTTATGATTTTTCATTTGATAATTTCATCTGAGTGTTGATAGCAATTATTTGCAAAACTTTTTAGATATTTATCATTTCAACCCATAAACGTCCCACTGCTGGGCGCGGGTCTCCTATAAAGAATGTGGAAGGAATTAGCATACTATAACACGCTGGCCAGACGGGTTGGTATAGGGTTTGTTTCGAATTTTCCTTTTCTAGCAGGGCTCCTTAATCGCCTTTTACTACACCCACGATTTAAAATGGGGTAGTGACATTATGTATTCTTAATCCACCACTACACGGATTTAGATATTACTTTTTAGAAATTTACGTAATCATAATGACAAATGAGTCTCAAGTAACACGGAATGTAAGTAAAACGACTTCAGAAGCTTTATATATTTTAATTATATTCATTTGGTTTATTTTATTAATTAATTAAAACGTAATGCAGCATGTGCAATGGCGGACTTAAAGTCACTAACTGCCATACTCAGAGACGTTACTTAACTTTAAAGTTTATTTAGTAAAAACGTGTAATACTTATGTCTATACGCCTAAAGACGATTATTAAATAAAAAATTGTGTTAATGACAGATTACTGCTAATTGACGTCCCACATTGTCAAATTTTATTTCAACTTATTTTTTATCGTATACCTACGATCAAAGGAGCAAAAATTGGCGGGTGAATTTTCAACACTAATAAAACAGACCAACGAACGTTCATTATCCCAGTTTTTAATGAAAAATAAAGTAAAAGATCATCTTTATGAAATCTACATATTCGATTGGCAAATGCGAGTAAAGTTTTATGTATAACTAATATGGTTTTCATTTGTTTCGAATATTGTACATTCAAGATGTATTTTTTCAGCTATCAATTGCTACAATTTGTTTTTAATATTCTTTCATGGAATCCAAATTTAACCTAAAGTAGAATATGCTATTAGTGAGTACTAACATATTAGGTATTAGGTACTTACTTAGCACTCTCTGACTTATAGTTATCTGTGCTTAGCACCTACCAGTTTTTATCTCCGCATCACCCAAAGGTTTTGGTGGCAAAGAAAGATTTTAGCATAAGACCGTCTTTTGTCACATGATTTGTGCAAGAAATTTTCTAAATAAATAACATATTGCATTTAAGCTTTGACATTCTTGTATTAAAGTACGATTGGAAGAGAATAATTTCCTTTATACAAATTTATATCATGATTTCGGTGCAGGTGTACATCAAAAGGCTACAACACTTATCAACAAACCAAATCCATCCTTCCTTCAACGTATCCTCTAAATAAAGCACAAAGACACCGATACTAACGTTATTGTTCCCCTTCCCTAACGGTATATCGATGTTATCGATAAACCGTTATTACACCCCTTTGTATTTTAATGATAATCGATATCACTAAATTTATACCGATTTAGATTCAGTTACGTTTCTTGGCACGTGTTATGAAATGCGTGCGTTAAAACAATTACAATTGGAAAGGGTAAAAATGAATAATATTGTTTCACTAATTTCCGATTCAGGGTGTAAGCTTAAGTCGTGTATACGCGGTGAACACGTGGCAAATGACATGGAAATCGTGCGTGCGTATGAATCGATAGAGTTGATATTTATCGATAGAAATTATCGATTTAAGGTGCTATATACTTTGACATATCTCTGCATCACCCAAAGGTAGACTGGTAGATAATGCCTTAGGCATTAAGTCCGCCTATACATTATATTGTGTATGAAGTTCAAATAAATAAATAAATAAATAATAACAGGCACAATAATAACATAGGAACAAACAAATTTCTATTCAAGTAATGAACAACAAATTAAGTCTAACGCTATAAGTTCTTTCACGCAGTGTGGAAAATTAAAAAGCTATAATTTAGGTCAAAATGGTATGAGTAATATTTCATCTTAAAGAATCCATTTTTGAGGAGGTGACTGGTGATTTAATTTTAGAAGCAGCATTACTGAACATTTATTTTATAGATTTTTAATTTAATGTGTTTTTTGTTTACATGTTCATAACTCGTTGGTTAATTCCATTATTAAAATATTATGTTAGGTATAATTTGGTTAATTTCAGGTTATATTTAAAAATGTTGCTCAACCATACAAATGTAGCTACTTAGTAACAAATCCTACGATTATACTAACCCAACCCAAATATTCGCGAAATATATTCAAATAAAACAATTACAATTCAATTTACCATACTCACATTAAAAATCATGGGAATCAAGAATTCTCATTTCAAATTCAGAAACATATCTAGAACCAATAACTCACTTTTTTCTTTTAATTACTTATCGATAGTTAGTGATGATTGTCACATCACTATAATAAAGCTGTCGAGTCGTGCGCTACCCTGTCGATTGTTTTCAATATCGAATCCATTTCGATTAACACGAATAAAGGAATCGTTTTCTTTGATGGTAATCTACTTAGTATGCATCAAGTATGTTAGTGTGAAGCGGGGGCTGCATTTTTGCGCCCTAATTATAATAATTATTATCATTTTGCTTGAGTTTTTGACCGCTAATGTGTTGTAAGGATTTAGGAGAGTGCGTGTGATGGATATTTTATGGTAAAATAAGGATTTGGCTGTCGAACTAACCAAGTCCATTATGATGTTGAAATTTTTGGAAAGCTTCTTCTGAATATGGATTTGCATTCATAAATAAGCCATATTTTAAAAAACATTGTGATGACCAATAATAATTTATTTGTGAAATTGTATTCGTCAGGCCTATGTCCAGCAGTGAACTAGATAATGATGATGAGATTTTATTGAATTATTAGTCTTTTATTTATTTAACTGTTATTATAAATTGAACCACAATTACGCAGGCCGTTAGCTTACTTGCCA
Organism: Laspeyria flexula; assembly: GCA_905147015.1. NCBI lineage: Eukaryota > Metazoa > Arthropoda > Insecta > Lepidoptera > Erebidae > Laspeyria > Laspeyria flexula. The sequence continues at coordinate 5,126,437 of LR989970.1, forward strand.
CATAAGTAAAAAAACAGAAAACATTAAAAAAGTAAGAAATACATACCAGAGGCTGATGTTTAACTTTTCAAAATAGGTAGATTTTGTTTGAATTTTTTTGTGGTTATTTCTATGATATCATACTTTTAGGCAACTAGCTGCCTGCCCAAATAAAAGTAGTAGGTATCTATAATAATTAGTGCCCGCATTGTTTTTCAAATGTTTCTTTTTCCAATGTATTTCTCTATTTTATTCAAGCTCTCTTTTAAAAAGTATATTGACTTTTTAAACACGTATCATTTTAATATTATTAAAACTAAAGTGAGATGTAGACATATTTGTTATCTAATAATACAAGTCACTCACGAAAGAAAGTCGGGATTGCCGCCTTAATTTTCCGTATTTAATCATCAAGGAATGTAGGTAAGCGGTTAAAGGCATTTATTTTTTCTCAAAAGATTAATTTACAATAATTACTTTCAGAGAAAAATACAATAATTAACAAAAATATATTAACCAATTTAGTGTAATGTGAATGCAATCTTTATAAATATATGTATAAATAAAAGTTTCATACCCTTAATTTATTTAGGAATCTGTTTTATTAAATTCTATTTAAACTGAAAGAAAAGGGTCAAATTCCTAAAATCTTCAGTTCCACAAACGATTTTTATTTCAGAACTTATTCTGAAATAAATTTTTTTTGTGGAACTGAAGATTTTTAATATCATATTAATATCATATAATATCATATTAATATAATGATAGAGTATCTTAATACTCTGAAATAAAAATCCAATTATAATCCATTTAGCACCAGTTAAAACATTGTTCTTAAACTGATATAAACGGATAAAGATCCGTTTAGAATTTATAAGTAAAGTTACCATTACTAACGCGTGACAGGATTTATAATAATTTCCTTTTAAAATTGCACTTGAATACTTTGAATAAGTCACAAGTAGAAAGCCGACATTGAACACCAACACTTAGGTACTCTATAAACTGTCCATTCAACGTGTGATATAATCCGTTCGCGTGGTTATTTTCCTTTTTAATCCGAATCCAGGATGTATGGGGTATATTTGCATGAATATTTATCATAGATATTGTCGGTTCCTCGTAAACGCCACTTCCATACATTTTTATCTGACACGTTTGAGTTATTCTGTTGGACAGTTGGAGCCCACTCGGAAACGAGACATTCGTTTTACGCAATTTTGATGTTGTTGTCAAATGTTTAAAAGTTGAAAATCGTAGGTCTGTGAGCGTTAAGATGTATTTTAGAATTAATTATAAAAATACTGCGGTTCCTAAGCAACTTTTAAAAGACAGTTCGTATTCTTAAATTAATGGTAATGTAACCAATTGACATCACAGACACAATTCTGCTAATATTGAGTACTCTAAAAAAAGTTTAACAATTATTATATTAATTAAATGGTATTGAACAAAATGAAAGTTGAAAAACTAAGATGCGATTTTTGTTAGTTCCCTAATGAAATTATTACAACACATACATACATTACTAAAAAAGGTCGCTGGGTCTGATTGGATGCGAAAACCGGTAATTAAATGGTATTGAACAAAAAGTCGAAAAACTAAGAAGCGACTTTTGTTAGTTCCCTAATTAAATTATTATAACATACATTACTAAAAAAGGTTTCTGGGTCTGACTGGATGCGGAAGGCGGAGGACCGAGTCTTATGGCGCGTGTTGGGGGCGGCCTATGTGCAGCAGTGGACTGCAATAGGCTGAAATGATGATGATGATGATGATACATACATGAAGTTAATGTGTTTCTAAACAATTTAGATTGTTGCTCAGCGAATAGCAATTTGGCAGGCTTGTTTTACCCACATAATGTCAATGTATCTATTAGTATGTAAGTATTATATATTTTTACGTTCTAAAGAAGGGACAGATTAGGAGTACCCTCAACCGGCGAGAATGCATGAAAAGACTGACGAATGTTGAAGAAGCGTAAGATGTATGTCGGAATCGTAGCAAGTTTAAGGAAATAGTCTCTGCCTACCCCTCTGTTGAGAAAAAGGCATTATCTATATGTTTGTCTGTATCTATTAGTATTATTACACAATAACATACCGAGTTTGTTAACCATACATTCTACCAGTTTATTTCCTTAGGTAGTAATAATAACTTCATTGCCTTCTGTTCGTAACATTGATGTTTATTACTGTTTTAAGTGGTCCAAGTAATAGCTAAGATTATTGCTTGGGTGATAACACTCGAGGTTGAGGTGTCAATGTTGGATAGATAAAGATTTACGTGTGCTGTTACGGATACGTTAAATACTGTTTTGATTTTTTCAGTTCATATATCCATAATGTAATATTTTTTGTAAAAAGGTACGTAATACGCTTAATAATATGGCCTTATTTCGTGTACAGTATTTTTTTAAGAGGGGAAATGCAAATTATAGGTTCTTCTTCGTTTGGTGACGAGACAATCATATATGGTACCGCTGCGCTGGCTCAAAGATGGCAGAAGGTCGGAACAACCATTACACCAATGTTTATGATATATTCGTTATTCGTTTAAAAATTTAAAGAAAAATAAAACTTTTACTTTTTGCGTTTCTGTAAGTCTTAATCGTATTAAAACCCCTCAGTGCAACTCACTTTGGGGTACACCCCTCATTTTGGCCACAGGTACAACCTAGCGCAACTTAACGCCACCAGGGCAGGAGACAGCCTCTAACAGCGATTCCGGTGACGCTTTCTTACGTGAAATTGTTCGGCTGAGAAGGTAGGTACGAAAAGAGAAGCGTGTATTTCAAACTACAATGTTATTGTAAAATTTATTCGCAAAATTCAAAATTTATTCAAATTTTGGTCTTACCAGGTAAAAGCGAAGACTTATAATCTAATAAGTTACCTGCTATATATTTCTCACTTTATGATGAAAAAAATTTCGTTCACAGACTCTGTGGTGACTAATTCTTGGATTTTGCACAAAAATATTTATTCTTGAACGTTTTGGCAGTAAACATGAGAGTTATATTGATATTTGGGCAACGTACGTTTCATATAAACCATTCAAAGTCCTAAACGATTAGAATACGGCAGTTTGTTTATAAAATGGAGTTTTAGGTGCATACAAATTTGTGTTTTAACCTCCAAATGACGATATACCTACTTCGATTACTGACAGCTTTAACTATAACTTGTGGATACTGGATGCTAAAATTATGAGTCATTCATTAGACTGCTCTGATTATGCAGTTTAAATTCAATCAGTTGTATTTTTGCATATTGCCTTGGTGGTGCAATGGTAGTATATACATCTGCTGTACTAGAGATTCTAGGTTCGATTTGGTCGAGTGAAAACAGTATAGTATAATAGTCTGGGCGTCCATCATCAGCAAATTATGATAACATCTTCATCGTGTATTGAAGTCTTTAGACATACTTACGCATACATACATAACAATTATTATATCTGATTAAACAACAATATACATATTATAATCCTTGTAGTGACGGATTAAAATACACAATGTCACTACCCCATCTCAACCCGTGGGTGTCGTAAAAGGCGACTAAGGGAGTAACCTTATGCAGACAAGAGCATTACAAGAAAAGGAAAATTCGAAACAAATTCTATACCAACCCGTCTGGCCAGCGTGGTATAGTAGGCTAAATTCATTTTTCATTCTGGAAAGACCCGTGCCTAGCAGTGGGACGTTTATAGGTTTAAAAGAAAAAGATGAAGATACATATTATTATTACAAGGGGTATAGTATAGTTAATGTTGGATGCTCTTTGCTATAAATATATAGCAAAAAAGCGTGGCCAGCGTGGTATAGTAGGCTAAATTTCCTCCACAATGTTTGGAGGAGACCCTTGCCCAGCTTTGGGACGTTTATGGATTGTAATGAATAGCAGTGTAGAAGTGGTAAATAACAATTGTAAACGAGTCTATTTCTTCAACGCTGGCAGGGCACGGCAATTCAACACAGAGCTGGAGAGAGACTGATCTCTCTCCAGCTCTGAACTAAGAACGATACCCATGGCGCTGAGCCTGAGCACAGCGCCATGGGTCGCGTTCTTGTTGCATACGCGGAAAGACCACTAACTCCCTAACTAGGGAAGGTGATGTAAAGATTCACCAGATGACTGGCCTGTTGGTCTAGTGGTTAGTGACCCTGACTGCTAAGCCGGAGGTCGTGGGTTCGATCCCCACCCAGTACAAAGCTTTGTGTGATGAGCATAAAGGTTTGTTCTGTGTCTGGGTGTAATTTATCTATAATATGTATGTATTTACAAAAAAAAATGTATTTAAGTAGTAAATCAGTTGTTTAGTACCCATAACACAAGCAAATATAATTGCTTACTTTGGGACTAGATGGCGCTGTGTGAATGTGGTAGAATATTATTATTATTATTACCATTTCAGACCCGTGTCCAGCAGTGAGACGTTTATGGGTTGTGATGATGATGATGTTATAGCAAAAAAGCATCAATTATTAACTTACTTCCTAAGTTAAAATTTCCCAAAGAGCGAGTTTTTTATTCACCAAAATAAAGCACTTCGTTACCGAAATACCTATATAAGTTTTATACAGTAATAGCGACCGCAATGTCATTTTTCAGATAAAACTTTGTGATTTAATCATGAAATGGTTTGTGTGCTCTGTTACTGCATCTTGGCATTTTGCCAGTTGTAACTTTTCCAAGGTAAGTATTTAAAATTTCCGAAGTGAAAATTTATACTATTGAATTAGTGAATCATTATGTTAGCGTTTTTACTGCGTATGCTAAGAAATAACACCTCTAGATGAAAGGAATTTAGAAGAGAATGAGGAGTCCAGGCTTTGGACGGCACATACTTAACATTTTTTCACCTTGCATTATAAGCCTATTATTGAATTCGATAAGATTAAAAAAAAAATATTTAAAATTTTCAAGCTTTTTGAAAAAGTGCTATTTATAACATTAAAAATAAAATAAAATAACCAAATACTTGGAAGGTATTTCTAAAATTAAATACCAACGCATATATGCCTCATAAACTAATTGAATCTCAACTAAATTACACAAGACAGTATTGACACTAATGAACTAATAATTTAAACCCCAACACCATCTGCAATCAAAATTAAGGTGGGTACTCATAAAATACTGTTAAATTCCAAATTCAAATCACAGCGGCCATATTGCCCGTTTCAAAAAACAATTGCGCATCAGCGAAGTGATTGCTATGCCCACCCCCACGTATCTTGTTTACGGCCCGTTTAAATAAATTAACTTGTGGGGAGCTCATTTCCCACGCATACTGGTGTGATCGGAAAACCTTAGCGGGGTATAATTTATTAATTTGTTTTCCGCTAACGAGTCCGCTAATGCGAATTGCGAACCGGTGTGGCTTGGCAAGCGATGTTTTATGCAATAATGAGGCATTGCATTATTGAATGTTGGATCATTATTAGTAAGGGATGTGTTGATTTGGAATATCACGAAATTTACTGTTATAGAACGTGATTGTGAGTTAGATATAATATACGAGTTGTAATTTTTATACATTACAGAAGGTAGCATCACCCTTTTTATTCTCAATGGGTTAAGCAGAGCTGAATTACACCCACCATTCGAGAGCTTTGTTAGATATGTTGTAATAGAGTATATATAGCACCTAATCACCTAATATTTAGTTTCAGATTCCAGAATATATTTTAAGACAAAAAAGTCAATCCGTTTTTACTGGATCAGAGCAGGCGCTTTAATATTAAAACAACTAATTTATTTTCATTGGTGACAACGCCCGCATTAGGTATAAGTATAACTCCCTGTGGTGTGAGGGACTTTAAAAATATTTAATCAACTAACACAAAAGAATCGAAACAAATATTAACACACAATTATTTATATTACGTTGATTTATATAAACAATATGATCATCATCATCATATCAGCCTAATGACGTTCACTGCTGGACATAGGTCTCGCCTAATCTCCGCCACAGCGGCTGCCTGCAACTAACGGCCACTCGCAACCTTTACTAGGAAAAGATCTTTACTTTTTTACCCTTTTTAGAAACACTAAATTACCATAAAATATAAAAATAACCATAAATTACAGCACCTCTACTACATGTAATACAGGATTACATATCCTAGTACAAACAGCGTAAACTATAGTACTAATGTAATAAAATAAGCCTTAGGTACATCAATTTATAACTTATAAACTTGAATAAAAAGTTATTTGTGTCGTGGTAAGGCCATTTTGGATGCGGGCGGCACAAAATCGCTCTTTGTGGCGGAAATTAAGTGAGGCCTATGTTCAACAGTGGACGTTATTGGGCTGATATGATGATGATGATGATGAAGGACATTTTAACCGCTACGCCACAGTGACGGTCACACGTTACATAAACCTCTCCATATACTTTCATCGTTTACTATGCAATAAACAATCACAATAAGACGCATTAGCAATTATTTATTCTATAAATGAACATATTACCCACATCTTGATATTCATACTATCATAACATAACACGGTACACAAATAGAGCAACCATATCCATACACATCAAGAAGATAATCACAATAAAAAAAAATTTAGTCAGAGTTTTTTGTTGTTCTAAATATATATTTTTCATGGTGTTTAAGAAGGGTTGCACGAATTTTGTAGCCCATTATATCACAGGTTGAGTTCGGATATAGGATCACGTATATATCCTAGACATTAATAATTCATCGCGCTGCAGTAAGACAGGCTTGAAATAACAATGGATCAAAGTTTTATGCCAGCTTTTATGAAGAAAGGGTTAAGTAATAAACGTTTAGGTAATATTAACTGTTATTGTGGCGTGGAGGTCGCCTCGTCGAGTGTCGTGGGTTCAATTCCTACACGAGACAAATATTTGTGTGATTAATACATAGATATTTTGTTTTGAGTCAATGAGTGATAACAGGCGAGACTAATATTGGAAAGAATTAAGCCCATCTAGAATTTCGATTGGTAGCACCTGTTATGGTCACTATCTAGAATTATTATGGACTTTTGGGCTTTTTTCTTTCCTCTTAGTTATTATAACGCAGGAGGAATTTTTGTTTAGCGTGGGTGGATCGATAGTATAAAAATTTATTGTTATAATTAAGATACAGAATCTTCACTAACACGCAGTATATACGGCATTTAAATTGTCAGTGTTAGCCCAGAATCTGGCATTCAGCGATAAGTTCACCCTCTATTGTTTTCTAAATAACAGACGGCAGCGCTATTTTGTTAAGTAACATAAATATCATAACATAATATCATCACGCCTTTTCCCCGAAGGGGTAGGCAGAGGTGTATCACAGCTACATTTCGGCAGCTATGTTTGGTCTCATGAAATAAGGGGTGAGCCTATTGTCATCATCAGGGAACTTTTGTATTCTAAACTCCAGACAAATTTTAATACTACAATTGTATGATAGAAAAACCCAATACCATTTTTACCCGACCCGGGAACCGAATTCGGGACCTCATGCACTTCTGCTGCGCTATCGATGCAGGTTCTTGTTACACTAGAGTCAAAATTCACACGTTGCGAGCCATTGCATATTAATTTATGTATCTCAAAATTACATCATCACCAGACTTAATTAGTCCACTGCTGGGCATAGGCGAGACCTGAATCACATACATTTCCTTATTTACTCTTACCTTAAAACGAACACAACGTTCTTACAACTTAGACCACACACAATCGGGCTAAGCTTTTGCCTGATTGACAGCCAAAGCGCCACCAATACAACAAGACCTCTCTCGCGTCTTCATCTTCAACTAAATCACGTTAAACTCACCACCTTCACAGCTCTATTTAAACTGGTTATTTACTAAGCGTATTACATCTATTAAGAAGTTCGACGCTTGTACTTCCAATGTAAATCGCACGCATTAGACATTTAAATTTAATTCGTTGTAACTTATGCAAGTGCAGTGGCGACTAATGGGTGATATTACGAACAGCACTCTACAACATTACGCTTAGCTTAAATTTAAAGGACGTGTCATGTTTTACATAGGGATTCGTGGAATAGGCTTCTGGTTATTTGTAAGGAATGTAGTAGCGTATTACAGGTGGTTGATTAATGTCTTACTACTGTTATTGAATGATTATGGGCGGTTGATAACAATGTGTATTGAATTGTAAAAAAATAAAAGAAAACCCTATAAACCAGCGTGGTGTAGTAAGCTAAATTCCTTTCACAATATGAATGATGATGATTGAATTGTAAACAAGTAAATATAATTAAAAAATTTTAATAACCCGACTGCAAAAAATCAACAGAGAGCAACGCACTAAAAAGACCGTAAAATTATTGTAATATTATTATACCTGATTAAATTTAAATACATAACATATATTTGTAATCTCCATTTGATTCCCTTTATTTTGATACACAAATCGATAGGTTTGGTTACAAAAAAAATTGAACTTCTTACAAATTTTCTAGACAAATCTAACGATACCCTAATTGTCAAAATCCATTCAGCCGTTTGGAAGATTCGTGGGAATAAAGAAATTTACAAACATACAAGATACGAGCGAAAAACAATACCCGTCCTGACAGTCGGGTAAAAAGGGAAACATCGGAAGGAGAAGACCTAGAAGAACGTACCACTACCAAATAGGGCACATTCTAGACAAAAGGTAGGAGTATCCTTAACCAGCGAGAATGTTTATTGGAAAAGACTGACGAATGTTGAAGAAGCGAAAGATGTATGTCAGAATCGTAGCAGGTGGAAGGAAAATAGTCTCTGCCTACCCCTCTGTTGGGAAAGGGGCGTGATCTATTTGTATGTATGTATTGAATTTGTTGTTCATCTCATCTGCTTATTACACTTTTGAATTAAAAAGCAAATTAAAATAATGTCGTTTCCATCTACATAATTATGTTTAGTGATTGATTTATTAAAAATAGCTCGTCAGTTTTTATTAGTAATTGGTATGAAACAGGAACATAGTGTTTCTTTTAATTGAGTAGTAATCTATAGAGCTTTGGGAAAGGATATGCTGGCAATAGTTAGGTAGGCGAAATTTTTTACGCAAGCTTATATTTACTGGTTTTCCATTTGACTTCATTTTCCTGGTTGTGTGAATGGCTGTCGACTGTGGTTATTGAAATGGAATAATAATGAAACCTCGTTATATTTGTAACTTATCATTTCTTTATTTTATATCTTCACTTTTTCTCTTACAATAATTGAAATATATTCAATATTTACATGAATGCCACTATGTTATTTACATTTACATCGAAAAAGAAACTTACCTATTCCTTTGGAATGCAGAAATATTTGGACGGAACCATATTCCAATACTTACAATTTAATACAAAATTTAATTGATTCTAAACTAAACTTACAGTTAAAATACTGTTGTATTCTTATATTTAAAACAATTAAGAATTAAATCTAGTAACAATTTTAAATGCATAAAATAGGAAGAATAAAATATACAGTTAAAACAATTATCCCGACTTGACGGGAAAAAAAAAATTCTATATGTTGAAAAGTGTTACAAAATGACATACTATTTTGTTTTTAACAAGTGATGTATTGATAGATATTTTTGTTTACTCGATAAACAGTAGTTTTCCATAATATTAAATAAATCAAGGAGCGATTATCCACAATGCTCGAATATCCTTCACGTTGAAATATACAAAATATAATTGAATTTTGCTACTATCATGGATCAAATTTTCAATTTATTGTAACCATCTTCAAAAGAAAAAAAGACTTGAGACATATTTACATACCATACATCTGTGAACAATTTATATCAGCCAAAGAACATAAGTCCGAAAATAAAAACGGGACAGGTCAAGTACGAGTCAGACTCGTGCGAGGGTTCCGTACCGTCAGGATTATGGAAAAGTATTATTAAAAAATATATAAAAATAAAATCTTTAGCATATAAATTTAGTTATACGATTTGGCTTTTTAAAAGTGTGCTAGTTATAAAAATAGTTTTATTTTTCATGTAATGTTTACAATAAAAATGTATTAGCTGGAATTATTTAAAGGGGGCAATGGTACTTTTTGACAATACGGACGGATTTTTCCATAAAGGTTCCTTTAGCACCTTATTGGTACGGAACCCTAAAAAGGACAATTTTATTTGTCCTCCTCTTTATACAACAACCCTTGAAGGCTCTATTTGAACTGATACAACAGTTCCAATAAGCCTCAATCTTCCAATTCCTTAACTTAATACAGTAATACCAACTTTTAAAGTTGCGGTTGTGCCTTACTTAACAGTAACTATAATAATATTAGGTGACCATAGCTCTTTCAGGAGGCATTGGTACCATGTGGTTGTATGTGAATCGTTGGCTATAGTCTGGTAGTTTGAGCGTGGTGTCCGACCATGGTGGACTTGGGTTCCATCGTTCCATACCATCCGTTTCTTCCAAGGTGAGTGCTGGTGGGGCTAGCCGCATTCGTTTTGCACTTGGGTATTCCATACCTGGTTTAAAAGAAAAGCCAATATGACTATTTATTAAGTAAATTTAATATTTTTTTATTTATTTTTTATCCACCAACCCGCACTAGGCCAGCGTGAGTGGATTATGGCCTGAACCCTTTCAGTTCTCTAGTTAGAGGAGAGGAGACCCGAGCCCAGCAGTGGGACTTAATGGGTTGCTGATGATGATGATGATGATGATTTTATTTGTATTACGTCTCGTGAAACATACCACAGCTGTGCTAAATTGTAGTAGCAATGATTTGTAAACGGTAAGTGTAGGACTATTGTATGATATAATATGTAGTCAAATATATTATAGTTGGGCTATGAAATAGATGTGGGCGGTACAAAGTCGCTCGCTGTGACGGAAGTTAGGTGAGGTCTATGTCCAGCATTGGACGTCATTGGGCTAATGGGTTTAGTTGTTCGATAGAATGGTAATATTTGTTAAAAGGGAAAATACTTCATCTACCCTTCTGTGGTGAATAAAATCATGTTCTTATTTTATAGCAACCCAAGTTATATTAGAAGGGGTGGTATTAAACCTTACAGCGGGAGTGAAAAACACTGCTGTGCAAGAGTTCCCGAGTTCAATCTCGTTCGGGTAATAATACTATTTCTGTTTTTTTTTTTTTCTGTTTTTTTATTCTAAGTATCCAAAGTCTGAAGATACGTCACCGTATAGGACAAAATTTATGAGGGGTCTATTTCCAAAAGAGCGCGTTGCTGAACCGCCCGTGGATACCGGAATATCCACTTGACATAATTCTGGACAGGCAACTCTAAAAAACTCTCAACAACCGGGAAATTTGAGGGCAGATATTGTTTTTACTGTAATATACGTCAAGTGTAAAAAAATACTGAAGTGGGTCGAGCGCCATTTTTTAATCAAAGTAAAATTGAGTATTTGAAAGAGGGTCACTACCACTGTGGTGATATTTGGGTGCAATGCGTGACCCCTGCTTAACCCTTCGAAAATTGCGTGATGCTATTATTATTTACCTTCAATAGAAGTGCTAGGACAGGGCTCTTGCACGTGATAGTTGACTCGTGGGTACTGCTCGTAGTACTCCCTCTTCCCGTGGTGGGGATACATGTACATATTGCTGTTGACTATGATGTCTGGTGGTGGGTCGTAGTGGTGGGGTGACCTGTGAAGAATTAAGGTGTTTTTATATTCTTAGAACAGCGTACGTTTACGTGGATCTAGTAATCTTTGACTTATATCGTTTAAAATGATATCGTGATAAAAAATCTAAGTAAGTACATTAAGTTCCCGCAGTCATTTGAGAAAAATAATTGATGATTTATAGTCAGCTACGCATTAAAGGTAGTTTTAAATCATCAGAATTCAAAAACAAGTCGAGTATTAGCCAAGTTGTTATATACTAAATATTAAATTGGTAATAATAGAATTTGGATATTAAATGATTTTTCATGTTTTATAAATCTAATACAAAGATTTTTAACAACACCTGTATACAGGCAAAATAAATAATGTTACCACGGTCGATGCAATTCCATCGAAACCCGCTAAAATTAAATATCAACCCAAGAATTGATTTTGCCATATTAAGTATAATGAAGTTACTTCAGATAATATTTCAGTTCAATAAGTACATACCTATAAGTTTGAATTCAGAGCAAAGGCAAAGTCTATCTTTAAATAAACTATTACAAATAAGTAATAATTTCCATAATAAACATACGTCAAAACCAATACTGAATTACATCAAATAACGAACCATCATAAATAAACTCTTAACCCTTTTCGAGTCAGTCTTTTCATATTTGGTTTACAATATTCAACTTAAATTTGCAATTGTTAAACAGTAATACATGTAAATATAAACTTTGTAGTTATAGAAATAAGGATGTTAAGTTGTGAAAATGATAGTAATACGATGTTTGTTAGAGCGACTTCACAATAAATATGGTAATGAAAGGTGTCAAATTACGCGGATAGACGGACGGACGGATGGGGTGATGATTTTCTTATTTATATTCCCTCGGTGTGACATGACGGGTACAAATTGTATGGCTGACCTTGCTCTGCGTTTGTTTGTTATTGTTTGTATTTTTTTCTTATTTTGTTTTTGAGCAATGCACACTAGGAATCTACATTGTTGTATATTGTATACTGTTTTTGAATTATATATTTTCCAGGATTTAACAGTGCTAGTAATAGAGCTCAATTTAGCACAACGAGACACTGCTTGCAATTTGACATCCGATTGGTCGAGTTTGATATCGTTGTCAAATCTATACTAATATTATAAATATGAAGAGTTTGTTTGATCGCTAGTATTTCAAGAAGTACTATTCCGATTCTAAAAATTATTTTAGTGTAGGATAGCCCCTTTATCGAGGAACGTTATAGGCTATATAATATAACGCTACGGCTTATAGGAGTTGGGCAGTGGCATAAAGAATGACGGGAGCGACGCCCTGCGCAACTTCAAGTAATTTTAATTAATAGACTTTGTTAACTTACCGTTCTTCACTAACCGTAGACTGCGGTGAATGAGTAGAATAGTCCACTGGTCCTCTTTCAGAATATACTCTTTCACACCCACTATAGTCTTCCATAGTCTTCGGCTGCACATAAGACGATACATGATACCCTGCATACTCTAATTCCTGATTTTCTATATAAGGGTATTCTTGATATGGATCCTGGTAACACTGGTCTCTTCTGAAGAACTTTTGACACCGAGGGTCAAGCATCCCACATGGTTGGTTTTGGTAACCATAGTACTGGTATAACCAGGCATTGGCTAGCATTATGGTGGCTTCTTCTTCACTGTGGAAGGAGAAAACAGTTGAAATTTAAAATTGGTGATCCATAGTTTTGTTTTGAGTGGTAAGTAAGTATATTTTTTCATAGTCATTGATTTTACAAACTCTAACATGTTAAGTCATAGAATTTCAATATTGACACGTCTATTTGGTTGTTGAAATATTACATCTTTCGCTTTGGTGAACTATTATTTCAATATGACGAGATGTCTTTACGAGATGTTCGAATGAGGTTACCTCTTTCGAAATTATTACTATATCTATAAGCATATTGTCATACTTAATTATTGTTTCCAGACATACTTATTAGTGTTTATCATAATAAGAAAGTATTTAGAGTACGTACATAAAATCTAATAGCAAATATTTAATTGACCTAAAATGCTGATTTTGAACAGTATTTCAAATGAACTAAACTATTACATGTGGTAAGTTAATTACCGAGTTATGCACAGTACAGCATATTCAGGCTATAACTTACGTAATTTATACAAAACTAAAATAATTTCCTAAAACACTTGTCAGTTAAAAATTTAAAGTAATACAGAGTGTTGCGAATAAGAATATGATTGATTGAATAAAAGTGTTGCAATTAACGACGAATAGCAATTACTTTATTCCAATAGTTCAAAAAGTTTTTGATTATGATAATTGCACCTGTCAAGTATGTAATCAACATCTAATTTTTCGAAAGTTTCACTTATAGGTGCTATATACATAATTATGTATATCATGCTGCTAGCTTCAGCCCGTGGCTTTGCATTCTCGTATATCGGTAAAAAGTAATTGTATGTATTAAGCGATAGTCTAGTAAAATAAGGGAAGATTTCTAGTTCTAGACTGCCAATTTGTAAATTTTGATTAATATTCAGGTAGAATTATGAATTTTTTACATATTATATTCGATTCGAATAGATTTTATGATTTTGATATAATGGGATGTAAATGTTCTTGTCACTTTTATGTTTATAATAGGGACTAATGGACTGTATAATATGTTTATTCACGAAAAGAACAACACACACTCACAACACACCACACTTGGGCCGTGGGGTTCAAGTGCTCGCGCTCTTTTTAAAGAGCTATCCAAGCGTTTGTCCGACGCTTCCCGTGACCAGCAGGCTGGATATTTTCTTGCACAATGAATAAGCATTGCCATACAACGTAGCAATGCTGCCAGCTTGGGCTGCTGGGCTTGCTGGGCACTTTTCCGATAGACAGTGGCAGCGATGCGGAAGTATTTTATGATGCCATTTTTTAATTATTTCACCACTTTTTAATATTTTGTTTTTCTATTGTTTTAGGTTGTAAATATTGTTTATTTTTCTTTTTAATTTTAGTTAGTTGATAACCTTAGTTTAATATAGTTTATATCGTTGTAATTAATAAACCTAAAAATATGAAATACATAATAAATACAATATATGTTTATTGAATTTATGTGCCTACTTGAAATCTTGACATTTGAAATGTCAATCTTGATTTTATTAGATTTGTATTGTATTCGGCCATGTATTGTTATAAAAAAATATTTCCATTTACCTTAAAATCTGGTTAGTAGCAACAATGAACTGTCGCGGTGTATCCGTTGCATCTTTGACTTGTAACACGACGTGTACCCAGAGGAACTGTCCATTGCGTTGCTGTAACTTGACAAGTAGTATGCAACACTTGTCTTGTTCCGATTGTGTTACTGCAACAATTAACGTACACTTTAACTTAGTTGAAATATCTACAATAACATTATAAAGCTGAAGATGTTTTTTGCTTGATTGAACACGCTAGTCTCTTCTCGTATAAGATATAGAATCATTAGACTGTAAAGTTTTTAGAATCGAATTTTCTAGAAAAAATAGTACATACTACCAACACTGCTTCCAAATATAAACTCCAATTAAATTAAATAAGTACCAAATACATTTATATTGCGTATTTCTTGAATGTCATTGCGATAAAAAGTTCAATTTAACGTTTTAACATGATTGCTAATAAATTGGCCTGTCACAACTTGAGACATTTAATTCAGCAGTTTTATACAAAAATATTTTTTTCTATGAGACTAAATAAAAGAACTTTTTTCGTGGATATAGTTCAGAGACTTTACTGGTCATATTTGTGTACTTAAAAAAACAACTAAATATCTGTATAGGTACTTAGGCTGGTGCTATTTTTTAAATTGTTATTTTCGTAAAGGTATATAATTCAATGTCATGTCTGAAATTAGTTTAATAGGAATTCAATACAAGAGAAAATAAACGATTTTCTATTTAGATATAATATTATAAACATAAATTTAAAATACTTACTTAACCTATGTTTACTTTGAGCTTCTCTTAAACTGTCCCAATGTATTAACTGGTACCATGAAACATCGGTTAACTCAGATTTCTTCCACCCTAAATACCATTCACCGCTGAAACAAAACAAATCCATTATTCATAATCCTATTCTAATCATCGACTTGCCTAGTGAACGGTACGACAGGATATTATCAACCCAGCGACTCGTGAAAAGGAATTAGTGACAAGGATATTAACAATGAAATGGTTTATCGCAAAATCGTACTGATGTAATATGAAAACAGTACAGTTGGTACCAAATCTATATTGTGATTTTAATACAAGCTCGGTGGTCGATTGGATAAGGGATCGACCAAAAAGTCAATCATCATCATCTCAACCCACAAACGGCCTTCTGCTGAGCACGGGCCTCCTCCAAAGAATGTAAGAGGGAATTTAGCCTACTATACGACGCTGGCCAGACGGGTTGGTATAGGGTTTGTTTCGAATTTTCCTTTTCTTGCAGTGCTCTTGTCTGCATAAGTACTCCCTTAGTCGCAACTGCTTAAACACCATTGAGGCTTTTCGCTTATTACCCGCTTGTGCCAACTGTGGAGCTATAAAAAACCTTTCCTACTTCCCATTCATTTCAATTAATCATATTAACTATTTCTTAATTAAAAATATAATTAAACGTTAGATGGTTAATGAAGAAATCGATTCATAGTAATATTAAATCTAAAAGCTTTAAAATTTTGCGGTAAGTCGTTCTACGAGCTATCAATTAATCTAAGTCACAAACTAGATTATAATATACCGCTATGCAATAAATTGATTCTCAATGTTGAAGTCTTCCGCAGACTACCAACGACTTGGAACGTATCGAGTATAACCTTTTTTCTTATTGTTGTTTGTTGTTTTGGTATTTATTTAATTTACTATTTTTTGTTAGCCTTCTATTGTTTACTTGAGTCTCGAGTTTGTGTACTATGAAATAGATGCTAAAACCTCCTTGGATTTATTTTGTATCATCTTTAATTAATTCTATAATATAATATATTATTAAATTAATATAAATATTAAATCTTCAATCCTTTATTTTAGAGGTGTAGTTATCCTATTTCGAATGCATAAACTTATGTTTGATAGATTCTAGATTGGAAATGTGACGTGACGCTTTAGATTTATTCATATATTCTAATAACAAGGGGCAGTAAAATAGCAAGCTTACTTGGCGTCGATGTGCAGTATCTTCATGTCCATGGCGTGCACGGTGGTGAAGACGTTAGTGGCGCCGTGCACGACGCACTCGCGCGTCTCCGGCATCGCCAGCGGCGTGCACACACACAGGAACACCGGCTCGTTGCGGCTGCACAGCGGTAGGTACGACACGTAGTGGCCACGAATTAGAACTACCTGAAAACAAGTAAGGATTTAAAAATTGTTTCCAAATTTGAAAATTGAAATACTCCAGGCAATAAAAAAAAATTAAAGTTGTGTCACTTAGAGTAAATGTAAGTGGCTTTTAATAATTGTGATCGTACAAATTATTGCGGCGTTTAAGTCAAATTAAAATGTATCATGTGATACGAGCAACTTCCAACACAGATAGGAGAAATAGACCAAGATCAAAACCAGAGTCAAAAGTAAGTATTAAAATTGTCTATCAATTTATTTCATCAACGAAAAAGGCATAATATATTAATTATCATCAGCACATACACTGATAATAATTGAAAGTATTCAGTGATCTAGATGTGACTGTTCACTTACTTTTTGGTCGCCGAACCTCATCTGTCTTCTCGCGTTTCTTGATACATTCATTCTACAGAAGAAATGTCTATTCTTTGGTACATTTTCAGTCTCTCCGTTACCGCCCCTATTCAGCTCCATTTGGACAGTTTGGTGGTCTTGTCTATCTATTATATCATACACACTGTCACCATGTATTAGTAGATCCTCCTATAATATAAATAAATGGTCAGAAATACCAATATTTTCAGAAAGATGAAGTTATATTTGTAGTACTCATATAAGATCATTAAAAAAATCCACATATACAAGAACTAAATCCAAGATTAAACCTTTTCCAAATTCAAATTTGAACATTGCTAATTACTAAAAAAATCGTGAAAAGCTATGAAACTCATTTTTATAGAGATGTTCCAATTGAAAAAGTTAATCTCAATTTTAGATTTGATCGACAACATTATGTTCCAAAATATACCCGAAAATAAAAATTCATCTTTGATAAATATTTCATTAATAAATTATTGAATTGAACATACCATTGAATGTCCTAAGTATTCCGCCGCGTTTTCCGATATGTACAACAATTTACCGTTCTGTGTCATCATCATCATAAAACCATTCATTGCCTGAAATAACATTGTAAACTTAGTTTAATATGTTCACATTAAACTGTCGTAAACTTGAAAAAATAAAACGAACCTTTGAAAATCCGATATTAGGTGTAGGAGTTGGTTGTTCCTGATACTGATAGCTGAAGTCGTGACTCTTGAACACTAAAACAGAAAGAAAGACGGTATTATGGGTGAAGTAATAGCAACCGTAGATAAGATAGCGAACTAAATGCATTTTAAACGTCTTAATATGCCTTTTCGTGACTGAAGGTGAGTTGACAAAAAGTTTGGGAGACAACTTACGGAGATGAAGGATAACGGGGACGTGATGAGCTTGGCCAAAGATTTGGAGCATGAGAACTAGACGGGGAAATCTTACATGGAAATGAAGATGTACGAATGAACGCACGACTTTGTAAATTAGGGGTAACTGTATTGTTTTGATAAGGAAAAAAAACTGTTTTTTATACGAGGTTATTAGGCTGGAACAGACAGAAGGAGACGTAAGACGGGGACGCGTTGCAGACAAATGAAATTCAGTTTATTTATTTAAGTGACATTAGATTACAATTTATTGAAGGGGTGCGCGCCGGGTTTGCCACGCGTTCTCGTTATACATCTTTTCTTTTTCCCCCATAGACAAATTAATAAAAACACCTGTTTGTTAAGTGAAATGAGTAAGGAACAGTTTTTAATGTATGAAAATAGCTGATCGTGGCAACAAACATATTTATAAAACTTGGACACTTTTCTATTTGTTTTAATGTGCCAAAATATATGATAATTATATACCTTTCGTATGTACTTAATCTATACTAGTATTATATAGATAAGAATTTGTTGATTGGTTGCACGTGCTAATCTCAGAAACTATTAAAATAAATAAATACAATTGTTTATTCAGCGTACAAAATTACAAAATTCTTAAGATGAATTAGATAAGGTGATGAAATTGTATGAAATTGTTTTATTTTTAAGATAAATTAAGTTCTCATAAATAGCTTCTTAAGTCTTTTTGATAATAAATTCTTTAAACCTTAGGTACAAAAATGTTTGACACCTGCATTAGGAATATTCCTATGTCGCAGGCAGCATATTGGCCCGATTTGAAAAATTCTGTCAGCATTGGGTAGCCCATTTATTGAGAAAGGCTATATATTTCACTGTCACCGTGGCGCAGTGGTTAAGGTGGTCGCCTCGCCACTACATCGCCGTGCTGGGTGACGTGGGTTCGATTCCCACACGAGACAAATATTTGTGTGATGCATAGATATTTGTTTCTAGTCTGGGTGTACTTTGTGTCCGTTAGTTTCATGTTTGTAAAGCTCCCCGCGACACAGAGCTAGTTCCCTAGTGCGGGCGTTGTCTTTTAAAAGAAAAAAATAAATAAATATCAGGCTACAAGTAACACAAGCAGTGGTCAAACAAATATTCACGGGAGCAAAAACCTGCGCAGTTAGTTATGAAAATAATTGAATAATGTGTGAAATGAGAGAATCTGTCGAACTTTTACTGCCTATAATATGTTTTTTTTAGTATGTAGTAGAACGGAATAATGTTCACAGTAATGACTACTTATTTAAACTAAATTATATATTTAATATTACTATAGAACGTGGGCAATTAATTTTATCTTTTAATAATAAACTTGTAGATTATAGTTAGTCTGTTATATTATGTTAAAGTAAATGTAATTTATGTTTATTTGTCCATAGTTATAATAAGGAAAACTTTAAAATTAATATAGCTAGAATCCATAATTGAAAACTTTATTACCTGTATTATATTGACAATAGTTACGCTCTAACAAAAAAACGGATAAATATTTAATCAGAAAAGCTTATTTTTAAATTAACTACGATTGAAGAATAATAATTTATTTTAGACAATAAATAAGTCTACGGAACATAATAAAATAAATATTGTTAGAAAATTTTGGGCATTCTTTCAAAAGATCGTAGTTGTAACTATTAACATACGCTTTTTTCCCCGAAGGGCTAGGCAGAGGTGTATCACACCTACATTTCGCCAACTATGTTTAGTCCCATGAAATAGGGGGCGAGCCTATTGTCATCAACCGGGAACATTTGTTTACCAAACTTTGCTAAAATCTAAATACCGGAATTTCCTGATAAAACCAATAATCCATTTTTACCCGACCCGGGAATCGAACCCGGGATCTCTTGCACAGCCATCGTATACACTTCCCGCTGAGCCACCGAGGCGGTTGTACTATTATTGTTTCTTTATTAGTAAAACTTCTTTATCGTTTAATATTTCGTGAGTCTACGCGCTAACAAAAGCCAATTCTCAAGCGGTCCATTTTTTTAGCATAATGAATCAGAGTCGATCAAATCAGCTAAACGTCATCAATCTAGTTAATCCTGACCTACTAAGTATTATATAACGTGGACAAAGTATCGCGTGGGTGTGTTGGGAACATTCTAGTGTAATGAGTAATGTTGAAAGTGGTTCACCGGTCTCAATGATATGCTCTTGGTAGAGGCTCGGGTAATTATGTTGTGGTTAAAAATGGGTCGGCTAATAAATGGACAAAATATGGACTTGGAATTTGATGACAGATTTAGTAAACCAATTTTGGTGTGATAAGTCCGATAAGAAATGATGCGGAAGGCGGAGGACAGAGTGTTATGGCGCGTGTTAGGAGAGGCCTACGTCCAGCAGTGGACTGCAATAGGCTGAAATGATGATGATGAAGTCCGATAAGTGATAAGATCGCCCTTTGTACTTACTAAATATTCACTTTAATGTATTTTAGATTTGCAACATTTTTGGTGTGTACAATAAAGCTTATTATTATTACTATTATTTGGTTTAGAGTCGACGACTCTTTCATTGGTAATATTTTAATAATAGACTTAATGACAATAACAGTAGGTTTCATTTTCTTAGAGTCCAGCAGTAGGACGTTTTGTTTATAATGATGATGAATAGGTTTGTAACAATATTTTGTCTCTCAGCTTACAACATTTCAATTTCAACAATTATATAGTATTAATAGTTTATTTTCGTATATTGTATCTAATTTAAACTGTATGATCCACTAACCCGCACTAGGCCAAGGTGTGTGGATTCACTCGTTTCGATTGTTGTTGTTATACCCATAGGTTGGCATATTATCCTATGGCTTTAAAATAGGCTTTATGCTTAAATGGTATTATTGTAGTACAGCCTGTATTATTTTATATAATTATTAATTAATCGTGTATTTTACGTATATGACGTTCTAATAAGAATTTTATAGTGGGGAAACCCACATATCCTAAAAACATTCTATGGATATATCTGATCCACTAACCAACAATACGCCAGAGATTATGGCCTAAACCCTTTTAGCTCTCAAGATAGAGGAAAGGAGATCCGAGCCCAGCAGTGGGACTTAATGGGTTACTGATGATGAATTTAAACTATAGTTACGCTAAACCCCAACTTATTAATAGTTGAGAGCTATGAAACCAGTTCACAAGTCAATCTAAATTTCCTAAAGCAAACCTATTGTTTGTACACCGTTCAACTTCGATATCGGACAAATCCAAAGCTTAACTTTAGCTTAGTTTAGTTGAAGCAGTATAAGTAGTTATTACAGCGAATATGATAGCCATTTTACTACAATTAGAATAGTTTATACCTTGAGTTCATACCTAGCATTGCTTAGATTTAAAATAGCCCAGAAAATCGATAAGGGGTCTTTACTGATCATAGAACCACTGCCTAAACATCTGTGTGAGTTTATAGAGTGATCAACTCAACATTCCCACCTCACTCAACAATCCACCACTGGAGTTTTTATTAGCCAGGATTAAATCGATGCACTCTTTCAACGCCTAACGAATGTCTTGGAATGAAAATGGAAAGAACATTAAAATGACAGTCAAATAAGGCGTGAAGCTAAGAAGATAGTTGGTCTTTACCTTGTTGGAAATAGTTCATCTTCCTGACGTAAACGCAGACAAGTGCCATGAGCTGCAGCTGTGAGAGACGTTGTCTGGTGGAAGGTGGCAGTGGCAGCAAGTCTCGAAGGTTTGAGATCTCCGCGTTGATCAGGTCACGCCGCATCTTACTGGCTCCTTTCGTTGATTTTGTAGGCTCGAATCTGAACAATAGAGAGATATTTGTCATGATTATTATATGCTATGTATTCTTTGTTTATTTTAGCATGCGGCCCTGCCAGAGTTTATCCGATAAAACAATGATATTGTATGTCAAAAAAGGTGCAATATCATTGGATAAAAATATATTTCTAAAAAGTACGCGCTTTATATATTATGATTATTATATAACTTAGTACACCTTATTAATCGAAGTAGGTTTTACATTATTTCATGAGTTACTAGTTAAATATAACCAAACCATTTGGAATCTCCTAATGAATTAGGAAATACAAAATAAAATTTCCTGAGTAGCGCAGCGGGATGTGTTACGACTACTGCGCTTACTAAGATGTTCCCAACCCACTCAACTATAACTAGAATTAACATAAGCAAAACTGGAAAACATAAAACTTTTCCTGTTATAATAAGAAGAAATTCATTTGGCTCTAAGGATGTAAGACAATGCGCGGATGCTATGTTCCGGACAGGTGTCCCTTGTCATTCATGTACTCATATTAACATAGCATCTCTTCGTTGTGTAATCGCGCCCGCGCCGACTGCTAACGCATACCTTATGATTTATCGTTCTGTCAATGTTTTATTTGTAAAGAACTTAAGTAATATTTGATTTCTAATATAAATGCTTTTTGAGTTTATTTGTTAGAGAAAAAAATACACAATACAAACTCATTGTGTATATCATATTTCTATTAGTCCATTGAAATGTTACATGAGCTTTGCATTTTTTAGAGGACGCAATTTTATTTTTGGGACATGTGTCAATAGAAGCTTAACCTGAAGTTTGTGGGGTCACCACCCTTGTCCCCCGGCCGCCATCTTGGAAAAAGGGGTGAAAACACCCTACACACATGTCCCAAAAATAAAATTGCGTCCTCTAAAAAATGCAATATTCGGTCCTTAAATTGTAACATTTCAATGGACTATAATGGTTCAACCCGAATGTATGTACTATTTTCATGATTTCTCATAAAAAAAAAAACAAAATTTTTTCACTACATATTTTAGGATAAGTTTTAGTCTAATATATATGTTACTATTTTCAATTTCCATGGCAATTCACGCATGCAATGGGAAAGGTAACGTAATGAATGCTGATAAACCAGGTGAAATATTATAAATCAATAAGTGGCAGGTAATAATGTAATGGCAAACTTTATGTTAAATCCAAGTCACGTACAGGAAGTATGGATATATTACGTTGACAACTTACATTATTAAAACATTATTTTTCATTTTCATTATTTTATCAAAGCGATGGTGGCTGAATGGATAAGGGACCGGCGTGCAAATCACGCGGTCCGAGTTCGATCCCGACCGGCAGTACCAATGTGGATTCCACTTTGTGGAATTTATATGTACTAGTCAAGTGACTTACCATCTGCTAACGGTGAAGGAAAACATCGTGAGGAAACCCACATACCCTAGAAGAAATTCTAGGAGAATGTCTGATCCACCAACCCGCAGTAGACCAGCGTGAGTAGATTATGGCCTAAACCCTCTCAGCTCTCTAGTTAGAGGAGAGGAGACCCGAGCCCAGCAGTGGGACAGCAATGGGTTGCTGATGATGATTATTTTTCTTAGATTTGAATGTATCTTCTCTCTATCTTGTTTACAGAAGTCCAAAAGAAGTGCTTAAAAAAGTTAAGTACATATAACCAAAAGGTTGAAATCATCATCATCGTATCAGCCCAATGACATCCACTGCTGTACATAGGCCTCACCTAATTTCTGCCACAGCGAGTGATTATTAGGATATTGTTAGAAAGTAATTATATCTTTATCATCCATTAGTATATAGTATATCGTAGGACTTCCACTGTTGGACATAGGCCTCTTGAAGAGATACTTTGTGAATTTTTAACACTTTTTTGAAAATCAGGTATTGTTATCGCTTAAGAATAATTATGATAACTAACCCTTCGACAATTACAGATGTTTACGCCAATTTACGATCTCTCAGAAACACAAAAATAAAATATTGATAAATTCATTTTTCAAAATCGCATGCGAGTTTAATGGCGTATCTTATTTACAACAGCCGTATGCTGTATTTGATTCAAAATGAGCTTTAGTAAATTGGTCCACAAACAGCCGCAAAATATGGCCAAGTCTGCCAATACAATTTCCTTTTTCTCATTTTTCGTGGTCGTAAGTGTCAACTTTTTAAATATGTTTTTCATTTACGCGTTCTGAAATCAAATAAAACTTATCGATATACTAGCGATGCAGCGATGTTAAAAAATCATAACGAGTATAAAATAGAGCGATTGTAGCGTGTGATTTGACGTTAGAGGTTTTATGTTTTCTACTCACGCGCAGGATGTGTTGATTTATTGTCTTGCATTTATAGAATGCAAATATTTTTTGAACTTGTTTTTTTTTCAAATATAGATATTTATACTTCGAATGTCGAAGATTGTCACGTGTTATTTACTTATTAACAGGTTTTTAAGCAATGGAAAATAAGAGACACGTCCATTTTTTTGACTAATGATTTTTGGCTAGATTCTGCGCCTGATATAGTTCAGTAATATTCAATCACAGATTTACAATTCTCCTTACATAGCATATATTTTGTTGTCAATAATTTAAATTAAAAATGAACTATTTATTCATAACATTTACTATAAACAATATTTTTTTCTGCTTACAAAAAAAAGAAGATTTACTAAAGTTGACAACTCTTTTCAGAGGTATGAATATTAATTTTACTTTTCTATATTACTGTACCCAAAGTAACGCAATTATACAAGTTCTTAGTGAAAAAAAAATATAAAGACCATGTAATAAAATAATCGTATTATAACATAATTAATTCAAACAAAACAAATTGCTTACGAAACGAGAAAAAAGTTGAGGAAGTGTCTTTCCGTCCGTTCGTAGCATGTTAACATGAGCTTAAGCACCCGACGCGCCGCCGCTGTGCCCATGCCGCCTCTTTCATCTCACCTGGGAGTCCTTTTTATACCTACCTACCTCCTTTCTACTTTTTTATTTGAGTGATTAGATTTTTTTTTAACCATCGTTAAGTATGATTGTGGGAACGACGGCCAGTGTTATTAATTCCATTGAATCGATTGTTTGTTTTCGATGATCGATTGGCGTAATAGCGAATAAATTTGATGATTAATCGATTTTTGTGTGTGTGTTCTCAGTGTATTTGTCATTTTGAAGTGAGATAGATTTATTGTTTGGCGTATGAGTTGATTAAGAATACTTATTTTATCATTAATAATAATATCAAGTTATATTTTCTGTTTTAAAAACTTACATTCGGGACTATGTGTAAAAATGCATAAGAGTATAAATTATTTTCTTCATTTAATTAAATTTGACACTTTTGTCAGATCGAAACTGTAGCACATGAAAATCATCTACTTACTTTGAATTTGAATAAAAAAAAATGTTTTAACTATGTACAATTTTATTAATTACTTATAAAAACATCTCTATGCATGTTTTAAAATTAAATGTTTATAAAAAATATTAATTAGTTTCACTAGAATAAAACGAAATAGTTTTTTAAATTTAAATTTCGAATAGTCTTTTTTAAATGCATTGTTTGCATGCATTGCATGCTTTGTCATGGAAATTATTCGCTCTAAATATGCAAAACTATACAACCTAACAAGTCTGACAAAACGTGGCTATGTTAAATTTTTCAAAAAGACGTCTATTTTAAGACATTTCATTACTCTCCAAATCCAAAGGACACAAGTTATTACAACATGATATACCGCCTCTTTACACAATTGATCGAAAAATAAGTTTCATTAATTTTTTCGTTAGCCATCGTGACCTCTTCCTTACTTTTAAATATATCAAATCAAGAATGTGTCTGTAAAATCGTTTACACGTTGTTGGACAAAAAGTGGCATTCCTTACATAGTGTGGCGTATAATGACGTGAAATCTTCACGCTGATTGTGCCAGCCGACCGTTTAAATTCTTCCGTAGTACATTAGCTGGACATCTGGGAGACCGTGGGTGATGCAGATGTAGGAAGAACTCTGTTAAATAGCGTTCATTTGTTTGTGTGGTGTCTTAAAGGTGAACTTTGTTGAGGTGCTTGCGGTTTTTATAGAGGTTGCCTATATGCGGAAATCTCTTCTATATTTGAAAATTTGACTGCATCGATTGTCTAGTTCGTGGTTGTGGTATGCGAATATGACATGCGAATATGACATGCATGGGACTAAATAATAAATATATAATTAGTGAGAGGGTCCTGTCGCAATCTCGACATGTTTAGTTCAGATATCGTTCTAAAATGTTTGTAAATTTTAATATGATCGCCAATGATTTGATTTGAAACATTTGACAGTAATATCAGTCAATAGAATTATAAATGCGAGCAGAGTGTCCCTGAATCTTTCTGTTCGTTAATTGTATGTTTGTTAAGCCCCTGGGGATATCTTTTACAATATGACCCCACCAACTGTAATGACTTGTCAAACGTTATTATTGAAACAGCAACAAATTACTGTCCTTTGATTGAAGATAACTTGATCTTTTTAAAACAAAAGATAAATAAATTCATGTTACTAAAAGTCCATTTATATATTTCGAAAGTGCCTGGCTAAATAAGATTTGATTTTCTCACATTTGTCATGCAAATCAGCTTAGTGTTCTGAGGATAAGCAGAACCGTCTAATCCGTCGATCAAATATCAACGCGTGAAGCATCTTAATATGCCATAGCCTTCTTAGGAGCATACATATGTCCAACGATGCACATCGATGGTTTGTTAATGAGAAATTGATAAGTGTATTTAGATTCTTGTATGAATTTATTATATCATCATCATCATTTCAGCCCATAAACGTCCCACTGCTGGGCGCGAGTCTCGTCCAAAGAATGTAGAGAGAATTAAGCCTATACTATACCAGACGGGTTGCCATATGGTTTGTTTTTAATTTTCCTTTTCTAGCAGTGCTTTTGTCTGCATGAGGCTGCTCCCTTAGTCGCCTTTTAAGACACTCACGGGTTGAGATGGGGTAGTGACATTATGTATTCTTAATCCGTCACGACACAGAAATTGGAATTATTGTTTATCATACTTGAAATTCGATTGATCTTTAAAACTGCAGACCCATCGTATAAAAATCAATACAAATTCAAAATTTTTAGTGTACATTGTATACTGTACAACTACCTAGGTACTACGGGAAGTATATACTGGGGCAGGACCCCAGGAGGTTCGGTTCCTGAGTCTGGTGAAAATGACATGTTTCTCTAAAAGAAATTTTCAGTAAGTCTCTCGGAGTTTGGAGACATATGGTGACAAATGACAATAGGCTCGCCCTCTATTTCATGGGACCAAACATAGCTCTGCAATACCTCTGCCTACCCTTTCGGGGAAAAAGGGGTACGTTATGTTAATACCCACGCCTGGTGTGTTTATAACATATTTCTCTTCTTTGCGGACCTTATATTACTGGGTAGTTTTGTATTTTCCAGAGTGGGAACGAATTGCTGTGTGCAGCATTGCACGGAACGGAACTTGTGCTATACTGCCATCAGGCATATAAATGCTAGAGTTGGCGACGTGAAAATCTTTACACCTAACTTTGAAGGCATCTCTATAGGCAGTCGTAACGACTTGTTTATTACTTTAATAGTAAAAAAGAGTCAAATTTAATAGGTCCTTGATAGCTATTTATGATGAATAAGGTCAACAACCATATTGAGTGATTGTGTTTTGGAAAATGCCAATGTCCATTAGCGGAGTGCTTAGAGTTCATGTTGATATCATTGGTGACGTATGTTTAACATATTTAAGATTTGATTTAAAAGGGCTTAGATTAGGTGAGGCCTATGTTCTACAGTGAACGTTATTGGGCTGATATGATGATGATGATAATGATATCATCGAAAAGTTAATAGTTCTATCCCATTTAAATATTGTCGAACACTTAAGAAATATAATTAAATATAATAATTTGCTGTGGTGGAAATTAGGTGAGGCCTATGTTCTACAGTGAACGTTATTGGGCTGATGTGATGATGGTGATATTAATTTGCACTTATTTTACAATATTTTTGTTTTTAGTTCTAAATTATTTCATTGAGTTTCAATTAATATTGCTATTTATTATTAATATAAACTAATTTAAAATTTAACTGAAAAATAATAACAGAACATCTTTTCAGGAAATCACAAGAATAATTGAGTGCTAAAATTCTGTCGTGATTATTTTCCCATAAGGAAATTATCAAGTACAATATTAATTTATTAGATGTCACGGTAAAATTGTTTACGATTATATAATTATATGTAATAGGCTGAATGCCATTTTTATGAGTAAACAAGGAAAAAACGTATCGTATAGAGCAAATTTAAAAGAAAATTTTCTAGTTCTTATTTAAGTTACTTCAATCTGTTATCAGATTAATAATATTGTACTTAACAGAAGCGCTCGTAGAGCATTGTGGTACTGAGATGTTCGTTACGATCGAGGTCAAGCAACACTCGGCAAGGTCAGTCCATGATGGGTGACCATTTGTGGCAATTTCATTCTCGAGCGTCTCTGTGAAGGCGTCTCGTGGAAGGCACGTACAGCCGTTGGTCTCGGTTATCACTTAATGTGGTAGTCGTTAAGTCATGTTGGAAGCCTTCTGGGCGACTTGATGAATTCCAACACTAGGGTCTGCCTCAAGCCTACAAGATAAGAAGAAGAAGAACAGAATATGACGTACTCCGCTTGTCAGCCTTTTTCGGTTTGATTTTGTTTCTAGTTGTATTTTTTTCTCTTGTACAAATTCAATTGGGAAAGCTTTATAATTAGAAGATTCACGATAAATTTGGGTTTAGAAAAATATGGATAAACCACTGCCTACCCTAATAAGCAATAAGGAAAAGTATTCTAAATCTAGTTGAGACTGGTAACAAAGTAAGTACGTATAATAAAACGTTATATCCAACATGCAAATATTTGGCAAGTCGGTTTCCTTCTCGTGTAACTTTTCACTTAGCTGGATGCTTATAGAAATAGTTGAACATCAGGAAACTAATATTAGAAGACTCTTTTACTGTAGATTTATTTCCTTAAACAGCATTTTAACATTTGTATTCTAGATAACTGATTTTCAGTCTATCTTTGTCTATTTTAATTTTGCTATAAGTTTACTTTCCTATAAAATCTTTAATACGTTTTTTATTTTGTTTTATTCTATTTCGAACTCTGTGTTGACTTTTTATCAATTTAAAATAGAGGCTTCTTGATTCATTACGTATATTTTGACATCAGAATGACGTCAGATAATATGGAATAATTCAGTAAAAAAACCAGCCATGTGCGTTACGAAACTGTTCTCTTAAATAAATAAATCACGTATCAAAAGATGTATCACGATTCTTTACTACGTAATATTTAGAAGCCAAAATTACTATACAAGGTTACAAATCATTACCTAACATTTGTCCCTAAAACGTCATCTGAGGAATGCGAATTCCACGCCATATACGTCTTTATAACTGTTCAGATAATGCCCATATTAGGATGTATTTTTTCGGAAGTAACGTCGAAACAATGTATGATAACTAATATGTTTAGCGTATGAGTAACAAAAGTAACCTGATTTCTGTTGGTGACAATGTAATTTCATCTTTAGCAATGATTTTTTATGGTTGAAAATATACAAAGTTGGATAATAGGTATGAATGGTTTTATGTAGAAAAATATATATACCGATTGCTGAGCAAGGTCCTATAGCCCCTGTTTTTTTTTCTGACAATTTTCAGTATCAGCCCGGAGTATGAAAATGTGGCCAGTTTATCGCAATAAGCAAATGTGAATGTGATTTATTTATTTATTAACACTTTAGATACACAGACACGTACAAAGGCGGACTTAATGCCAGAGGCATTCGCTTCAGTCAACCTATAGGGTGATGCAGATATGGGTAATTAGGTGTATAAAAAAAAGGGTTAACCTACCCCTTCCAGAAAAAAGCCGTACTACTCTTTTTAAATTGACAACTAGTATCTACATAGTGTCATAAATAATGTTTTTATATTATCTATGAATAAAATTGATAGATAGATCGTGTAGCGACGGATTACATAATGTCACTACCCCGTCTCAACCCGTGGATGTCATAAAAGGCGAATAAGGGAATAACCTTAAACAGACAAGATCACTGCGAAAAAAGGAAAATTCAAAACAAACCCTATACCAACCCGTCTGGCCAGCGTGGTAGGCAAAATTTCCTCCACACTCTTTGGAGGAGATCCGTGCCCAGCAGTGAAAAATAAAAAATTACCCTACAACTTAAAGATATTTGGAAATCGAGTAGGATTAGTTAGCTGATATTTTCCACTTTCAGCTGAAACTGACGCTTTTATACTGTCTCAAAATTATATTAAAAAATCCATCCTATATCATCAGAATTCATCTCAAATGGTACTTAATTTTAGTAATTACTTATTTAATTTTTTTTTTGAAAATTCATCTTAAATTGTTAATAAGCATAAATTTGTGTGATAATTATTAACACATACATACAATTAAATACTTAGCTTAAAAATTTCTGAGATCATTTCGAATAAATTAATAAAAGTTAATATTATTTGTCCAAAAAACAAAAAATCGACTAATTAATTACTTAGTTATTATTGATCTAAGTTAATGATACTTTATAATAGCTCAATCATTTATTTATAAACAGAAAAACTCACCTTAGAAACATCTTGATAAAACAAGAAATAAATTTATTCTCCAAAAGCTACGCAACACTACTAACACAATAAAATTAGTTCATTTTCAATTAAAATTAAAAAGTATACACGACCACACAGCTCGAATGTCCAAGTCCTAATGATAACTCAATAAAAACAACCCTTCACACCTTACTTCACAAAATTAATATTATAATGTAACAATAAAATAAACGATAAACCGCACGTGTCCAGCATTATTCAACATATCAACACCAATACAAACTCACGAGTTTACATCATACACAAAAAAAAAATCTATTAGAATTTAAATGTTAGCGCGTCAATTTATGCGTGAGCTTTTTATTAGAATGAGATTAAGGTTCGATCCTGAAGCTCCGATACTTCCGTGCGCCGGCGCACCGGGACAACGACTATAAAAAGCAACTAAGCCTCTCTTTCCCGCGAGCCTTATTTTCTTTTTTACGTCGAAAAAACATGCGCCCGCGCCTCAACGAATCCCTACGCGTGGTGGGGACTGCTCCAATTTCAAATTTTCGAGACACTTTCGTCTTGTCATTTTGAAAATGTTACTGTGGAGTAATTAAGAAAAAAATGCTCTTTTGAAGGTTTTATTTTTAATACGTCGCGTGACGGGTGCGAGGGAGACGGACATATATTTGTGAGACACGTTTTTCCAGCATCGCTCGTTGTTTCGCGCGAAAGAAATGGAAAGAGTCGTTCGTTACTTACTTCGCTTTAGATTAATGAGTTCGAAAGAGATGTAGGTAATGTTGAAGTAATTACTGTTGTTTCGCGTAAACGAGACGAAACTATAATGATTGGGCGCAATGACAGTTATTGATATTGTCGTAATAAGTGTCGATTTGTGCGCTGTGAGATTTGCCGTATAGGTGGGGTGGTCAGGCGCATCTAGATCACAAATGTTAATTAGAATTTAATGATGGCTCGTTGAGGCTCGTTGTTTTGACGTCAACGAATAGCGTTTTGATGCAAGTGTGTGTTTGTAGATAGCGAATACTTCTTATGCGGAGTTATACGTTTATGTGGTTAATTGGTCTCATGCACATAATATAATACATAAATTGTGTAAGATGAGATACACCGGAGTGGAAATTGTCATCTAATGTTGGTTATAATAAGGTTAATAATACTGAAGTGGCATTTCTCATAAATTACGTATTCATAGTAAGACACTATTTTGTTATATCCTACAGATAGATAAACAGACACGTCCTTTAAGTACAAATATTTATTTATTAAAAGTTTAAAATTTATGATAGAGTAAAAAAACTTTCAATTTAATACTTCACATAAACAACAAATTCTAAAAAATGCTTTATAATAATTATACATAGCTTGGTACTCTTGTTTACTCTACTTCTTATATTTATATATTTTTTTAATCTATCTCATCTATTGAAGCTTGAGAGAAAAATGGTGTTCATATCGAATAAATAATTATGATTTCATTCTATTTTCAAATCTGTCAATACCAGTCTGTTGTTACAATTAATAGTTTTCTTATTATATGTATTTGATGTTCTTGGCTTATCTTGCCATAATTATAATAAATTGTAAAAAACAACCATTGTGTAGTGTTGATTCTTTATTATCAACCCATTAATGTCCCACTGCTGGGCTTTAGTCTTCTCTCCTCTATCTAGAGAACGGAGAGGGTTTAGGCGGTTAGGCCATAATCCACACACGGTGGCCTAATGCAAGTTGGAGGATCAGACATACACTTAGAATTTCTTCTAGGGAATGTGGGTTTCCTCACTATGTTTTGCTTTACCGTTAGTAGATGGTATATGTACTACATACATAAATTCCACAAAGTGAAATCCACATTGGTACTGCCGGTCAGAATTGAACTCGGCTAATATCGCTTCGCTGGAATATATTTATTACCTTAAATTCTTTAGTGTAAGTTCTCCGTATGTGTGTGTGTAAGTATAAAAGTTTTTCGAGATGAGCGTGATGCCCGCGGCGATCGGCGGGTTACGCGGATAAGAACCGTAATCTCACCATCAATACTTTAATGTGGGAACTTCGCTTACATGCTAATTACGAGAGGCCTTTCTTTAAAATTGAGTTTATTATTTTTATTGAATAATATTTAATGATTTTAAACGGGAATTCACGCTATTATGCTTTAGGTATTTACATACCTTATGAAGCTTGACTTTTGATTTTTTTATATTTGTTAAGTTAGACAAAAATATCATCAGCAACTCATTAATCGACTTCGACTTCGACTGGCCTGTTGGTCTAGTGGTTAGTGACCCTGACTGCTAAGCCGGAGGTCGTGGGTTCGATCCCCACCCAGGACAAATCTTTGTGTGATGAGCATAAAGGTTTTTTCTGTGTCTGGGTGTAATTTATCTATAATATGTATGTATTTACAAAAAAAAATGTATTTAAGTAGTATATCAGTTGTTTAGTACCCATAACACAAGCAAATATAATTGTTTAATTTGGGACTAGATGGCGCTGTCTAAATGTGGTAGAATATTATTATTATTATTTATAGGAATTTCCTGTAAATAGAGTATCTGGTTCTTTTAATAAGTTAGCTGAAGACCGATGAATGTTGAAGAAAAGTTGAAGTCAAAGATGTATGTCAGAATCGTAGCAAGTGAAGGAAAATAGTCTCTGCCTACCCCTCTGTTGGGAAAGAGGCGTGATCTATATTATGTACGTAGAAGCACCGAGAACAAAAACAGGTGTTTCTATACTCCAAAACAGTACCATACAATCGTCAAATGACTAAATAATATTTGTTCTGTGGTTAATATTGTCTAAAGCTGCTAAAAGGTTTTGTTCGACGGCTGCTCTGTATCGTATTGGTACTTTGAAGGTGATAAACGTCATCAGTTCGCTCTAACTAGAACCTTTGAGTCATGAAAAGGTTAGGTGACTAACGAAAATGTTTTGTAATTAATTTTACTATTATGTTTGTTTTAGTCTTAATTAGTATACAAGTTGCTTGAACAATTTCGCATAGATATTCATACGAGAAACTTGTTAGTCAATACGAGCTTAGGTATGATGAAATTCAACTTATAAGACCTTTTACTAGACGATGGTAATTTTTTTTAGATGGGTTAAGGATTTACATCTTGGGATCCCTATCTTCTATTTCTTTAGTAACACTGCAATTCATCATCATCATTATCATCGTATCAGCCCAATGATGTCCACTGCTGGGCATAGGCCTCACCTAAATATGTAGCAGTTAGCCTACTCTTACCACAATGGTCAGACAGGTTGGTACAGGGATTTGTTTCGAGTTCTTTTCTAACGCAGGTGTTATGGCGCGATTTTGCCTTAATTGCCTCTTACGACATCGTATTCTTTATCTCCATCACCACACGGAGTGACAATGTGCCAACACACCTGAACCCTTTTGCCTAAAAAAAGAGATACTTAATCAATAAAGAAGCCGATTCAGTAGAACCATTTTAAACAATGTCCTTTTTTTACTATCTAAATATCGAATTCATACATAAATAATAGAGCGGCACGTAACGTCCGGCGCATTCGGCGGCTGGGAGTCGAGTGACATGGTGTCCGGGTGTCATTAGCGCGCGACTCACGGCCTCACGCGCAGGTTAAACTGCGACACGTGCTGTGCCCGCGCCGACAAACGGCCCGCGTACCCTTCCTATACGAGTATATACAGGCTGTAGTAGTTTGTTTGAATATAGTTTTGTTTGTTTAGGCGCATTTTCAGTAGAATTTATATTAAGATGTTACTTTGTGACATTAGTTTATTGCATTTCGTTTAGTGTTACAGTTAACTATGTTCTTATCTTCGGTGAGATTAAAATTGTATTTAATAAATACACAAAATAGGTGGAAGTCGAGTAATATTTTGGTATCCGGGTGTTATTAGCGCGGGAGTCACGGCCTCATGCGCAGGTTAGACTGCACTGCAACACGTGCTGCGCCCTAGCCGACAAACGGTTCGCGTACCCTTCCTATATCGCACTAACACTGGAATTATAAGTATTAAAACACTACCGGGCAATTTTGAACTTTAGAATAATAGGTGGAAGACGGAAATTGCCAGACAGGCAAACCTAATCTTATGCCTGTTTCACACACGGACAGTAAGACACCTATGGATAGATTGTAGTAGTTTGGTTGCCTAGCAGGTTTATTTGTTTAGGCGCATTTGTGTTGTGTGTGACATTTGTATGTTAATATAACAATATTTATCCGTGTAGTGACTAGTGATAGATTAAGAATACATAATGTCACTACACCATTTCTACCAGTAGATGTCGTTAAAGGCGACTAAGCGAGTAACTTATGCAGACAAGAGCACTGCGAGAAAAAAAAAACATATACCAACCCGTCTGGCCAGCGTGGTATAGTAGGCAAAATTCCCTCCACATTCTTTGGAAAAGACCTGCCCTGCAGTAGAACGTTTATTAGTTGAAATGATGATGATTAAATATCAGTAATTTCCCAAACACGCTGTAGACAGTATAGAATGACGACGTATTTAACAGTAACAGCAGGGAGGTCCGAGTAAAGAGGCCGGCATGACCGCCGAAATCACGTAGCGAACCACCCTAATGTAAACAATAGACAAAGAGCCCGACGGTTATTAGGATACGCGATACTATCGTAGTTATTGTACAGTTAGATACATAATTATATTGTAGTGTTAGGTGCCCATAGACACTGTTATAGACATTATAGATGCACAATAATGACACCACTTTTGTTTCTATTAGGCAAATTGCAAAATTATATTAATATAAATACTTAATATGTAATATAAATAATATAAGTTTTTCGAGACCATTGGCCATAGCAGATTAATTATAAAAGGTTTATATAATTTTATAAGTAATAGACTATTATAAAAACGTTAAACACGTTAAATCGTTAGAAACGTAAAACGTATTATAAAAAAGTTTGATGTCATTCATGTTTTGATTAATACGTAAGTCAAAATTATTGATATCCAAATTTATTCTGACATTAATAAAATATCTTTAAAAATACTTTAAGCAACATTCTAAATTCAAATAAATTTAACGTTAAATAAAAAAAAAGGAATGTTCAAACTTATCTATGGTATAGTTCAGTGTTTCATATATCTGTTGTTGACTGTACATTAGCGTCCGCTTTACCAAGAATCCAGCTTGCGCCGCAGTCGCAGGGTGGTGCACCGATTTTGTCAGTTCTTTTTCACTAAACAGGTCGTTAAGATACAATCGGACTGGACTTTAGATAAACTGAACTAAACATTGCAACGAATAAACGTCTATTAAATAAAGTAGAATACAATTTTAATGTGCGTTATTTTCATAATGTGATGGTGGCTCTATAGATAAGTGGCTGCAATGCTAATCATGCAGTCCGAGTTCGATTTCGACCAGCGGCACTAGTAATGCGGATTTCACTTTACTGGAATTTATACTAGACAAGTGAATGACCATCTAACGGTGAAGAAAAACTTTTTAAGGAAACTCAAATGACCTTGAAGGAATTCTAAGGGTATGTCTGATCTACCAAGTCCTGGCCAGTCTGTGTGGATTACGGCCTAAATTATTTTAGTTCTCTAGAGCAGAGGTTATCCAAGCCCAGTAGTGGGATATTAATAATAATAATAATATAATATTCTACCACATTCACACAGCGCCATCTAGTCCCAAAGTAAGCAATTATATTTGCTTGTGTTATGGGTACTAAACAACTGATATACTATTTAAATACATTTCTTTTTTGTAAATACATACATATTATAGATAAATTACACCCAGACACAGAACAAACCTTTATGCTCTTCACACAAAGATTTGTCCTGGGTGGGAATCGAACCCACGACCTCCGGCTTAGCAGTCAGGGTCACTAACCACTAGACCAACAGGCCAGTCAAATAATGTCATTCAATTAATAGATTGCTATTGTTGTTATTTTCATGAGACTAACAACCGTTATATGTAGATCAAAGCAAGTATGTATCTGGTATTCAGCAGCCATAAATTACAACCACTAAATCCGCGAAGCAATCGACGTAGTCTGTTAGCTATCAAAGTATCAATCCTGTCGTATTCTTGTTTGAATATAAGAAAAGAAAGCTTAACAGATATAACCTGTCGACACCTGTTGTTCATTTAACCTATGAACACATCAGCTTAAATATTATTATAAACTAAGTACTACTTATAATAAACTATTAATAACAAATTTAAGCATAATAAACAATTTACATTCAAGTTACGATATAATTTTAATTAAAACTATAACAAGTCTAATAATATCACAAAAGCTATAATAAACCATCCTAGTACAGGTATTTATAGTTAACTTATTAAGCTAACTTACACAACCCATAATTTTGTTATTAAAAATTACACTGACCAATTTTTAATGTGTTAAGATCATTCTTGCCTTATAATGTTTTTTTTTCGCAATTTACTTTTACTCTTTTATTTATTTATTTATTTATTAACTTAAAATACACAAAACTTATGTATTAAGGCGGACTTAATGCCAAAGGCATTTTCTACCAGTCAACCTGAGGTGGTGCAGAGATATAATGAAAGTAGGTGCATAAGAATAGAAAGAGAAGGAGGAGACATAAAATACAAATTATTATCAAGAATAAAATTTACATAAATATGATATTAATGATATATATATATATAGATATATATTATAATATATATATATATTGATACATAAATATATTATTGTATTCAAACAGAGTGATAAGATTATGCAGCCAATTGCTTCAAGTACAATGCCCGGACTCTAGCTTTGAACGTATCGCGGTTCGTGGCCATCCTGATCTCGACAGGGAGGGCATTCCAAAGAAGGATAGATTGGATAGGAAAAGAGTCATGGATGAAACCGGAGTTATGGGACGGACACTCAAGGAGAAGATTATTAGAAGAGCGGAGATTTCTATTATGAGTGGAACAGAGATAGGAAAAGTATGGGGTTAGATAAGTAGGGGCATGGGGGGACGTAAGGATAGAATAAAGGTTAGAAAGGGCCCGCCAGCTACGGCGTTGGCGAATGGGTAACCAGTTCAATTGTGAGCGATAAGAAGACACGTGGTCATACTTGCGAAGATTAAAAATAAATCGAATGCAGTTATTGAGAAGACGGTCGAGTTTGTTGAGAAGGTCTGCATTCAGGTCAAAATAACACACATCACCATAGTCAATCAAAGGAAAGATAAGGGTTTGCACAAGCATTGTCTTAGTCTTGCATGGGAGGAAGTTTTTAAGTCTGTAGAGAGTGCGGAGGGTACCAGTGACACTCTGACTAACGTGAGACACTTGGGCTCTCCAGTCCAAGTTGGGATCGATGTGTAACCCCAAATCTTTAACTGTGGTGGAGAGTTTAATAACATTACCATTATAGACTATTGGCGGCAAATCTGAAGTGTTAAATCTACTTATTAAGCGCTGACTACCAATGACGATGGCCTGGCATTTCGTAGGGTTTACAGTCAAACCAAACCTCTCAGTCCAGTTCCTAATATGCAGCAAATCCATGTTCACCATGTCCACAGCAGATGAAACGCTGTCAACACTTGCCTGACTATAAATCTGCAAGTCATCGGCATACAGATGATACGAACACTGAAGATTTTGAGTTATGAGATTTATAAAAATAGAAAATAATAAAGGAGAGAGTATACCGCCTTGAGGAACACCAGAGTCAATATCACACCAGTTAGATGACGATTCATCGTACCGGGTCGACTGCTGACGTCCTCGAAGATAAGAATTGAACCAATCCAGAGCTTCGGAAGAGACCATATGAAGTGACAGGATAGGGATAAGGATATCGTGACTGACGGTATTGAAAGCATTTGAAAAATCAACCAGAGTAAGAACAGTGACTTTGGTGTCTTCCATGCCCTGCCTAATATCGCCAGTCACTTTAAGGAGCGCGGACGTAGTGCTGTGGCCAGGTCTAAACCCAGATTGCAGAGGATTTAAAAGATTATTGTGATGTACGAAAAGGGAGAGTTGTCTGTGCACGCAGGCCTCCAGCACTTTGGATAAGAATGGAAGAATGGAAATAGGACGAAAGTGATTGGGTAAAGAAGGATTTTGGATTTTAGGTATGGGAATTATGTACGCTTTGCGCCACAGTGATGGAAAGATACCAGTAAAAAGGGAATAGTTAATGATGTGGGATATCGGATCTAATACAAGGTCAAGGATAGGAATAATCATACGGCGGCTAATGCCGTCGCAGCCAACAGCATTCGATTTAATGGAGAGGAGAATTTTCTTGATCTCATCCGCAGCTACTGGAGAAAAGTGGAAGGGATCAAGGGGGGGACGTGACAGGCCAGCTAAATAATTGACAGTTTGACACTTGATTTGGTGATCAAATGGAATAGTAGTTGAGAAATGGCGATTAATATCATCCAAATCAAGTGTCCCCTGCAAATCAATACAACGCTGTTTCCCGATACCTAAGGTCCGAAGGAACTTCCAGATACCGGGGGGGGAAGATGCATCAATGTTATTGAGAATGTGTCGGCGTTTGGCGTTACGTATTATCTGATTGCAACGATTCCTTGCAGACTTATAACGGCCCCAGTTGTCAACACATCGATCCCGCTTGTACTTTCTAAATGCCCGATCACGGCATCGCATAGCCATCCGGACGCCGCCAGTAATCCAAGGCGCAGGAGGACGTTTCATTTTCACTCTTTTAACAGGAGCATGTACCTCATATAGATTAAGTAACTTATTATTAAAAACGAGTACTTTGTCGTCCACTGTGGAAGCATCAACTATCTCACCCCATGCCATTTCAGAGGCATCCCTACGGAGCTTCTCTATATCCATACCACTAAAACAACGCATGTGCAAAATTTTGGGTTTAGGCTTAGGAGGTTTTAGGACGTAGGATATGTAGATGAGGTCATGATGAGAAAATCCAGGAGCAAGGAGTTGGCCGTGAGAAGAAGCTAGTAAAGGATCGGAGACGAGAATAAGGTCGAGCCAAGTATCCTCCCCATCGTTGTTGTGGTGAGTGGCATCAAGAGGTAATATGTGGAGGCTAGCTGACTCGACAATCTCAAGGAGCTTTCTGGAACGCTGGGAATTATGGGAATTAAGATTGGTATTAAAATCGCCCATGATGATGTGATGTAAATATTCCGACCCTAAAGATTCCAGTATCGATTCGAGACTGGAGAAGTAATCTATAGACGGGGGACAATAAACAACACCAAGAATGGTTTTAGTACCATTAACATTGACTTCAAGGAATAAATACTCCGCAGAGGCGGGAAGGCTGGAAGACGAAGAGAACAGAACTTTAAAAGGAAAGTCACTGCGGAGATAAATGGCAACTCCACCTCCTCTCCGGCCTAACCGATCATTTCGTATCAGAATAAAGCCAGGGAGTGAGAAGTAGGTGGAGGGTAGGTCAGGTTTTAACCAACTCTCCGAAACCAGGATGGCATGAACGTGAGCGTTGGAAAACGTGATCATAAGTTCACCATGGTGACTCGGAATGCTTTGCGCATTAATGTGGCACACATTAAATAATGAGCGGGAACCTTTGTTAAAAAGCTGACATACCGAATCACCTAAGTTAACATCGCTAGCCGAGCAGAAACTATCATCGTCAGAATCATTGGCTGAAAGATATGAATCATCAGAATACATAACAATAAATAAATATAAATATTATAAATACAGAATACAATAAAAAAAAATATTAAAATATGTACCTATTCGGTTCGTGCAGTTTTGCATCTCTGCACCACCCGCCAGCCTAAACACACACATAATATAAACACAATAACTTAATACAAAACTAATTAAACGCGACACAAATGAACTAGCAAAAATATTCGTGACAAAAGGAACGCATCCTTAAACATGACAATTTTGACAGATGTCAGTTGACACATGACAACAACTAATGTCAACGGGGAAATAACCAAGGGATGTATCTAAATCTAAAGAGGGTACAGCACAGTAAAAAGAACAATAATATATCATGTAACATAACAATTAAATACAAATACGGACAAATACTTTACAAGACATTAGTGGAGAAGTAGTTAAAAAGGCAAGATTGAGAGAAAATCACTACACCAACTATTTTATGAGCGACTAAGCTTTGTGCCTGACTGTACTTGCTTTTTTTTTGTATTGGTTGCATTTACTTCCTTTCAACAATCAAACAACAAATCTTACCAAAGATATTTTTTTAAATTAATTTAATTAAAAATCATTAATTTAAAAGTGTGGTGTTCTACTGGGTTTTACTCGCTACCCAAATTGTAACTTACAGAAGATTGTAACTATTTAATATTTAAAAAAGACTGCCGTGAGTTTATGAAGGCATCGTTTCTAACAATTTTCCTTTATGTACGGGGTCGAAACGACGACTTAAAAAGGATCCTTCCCAATTTACCCCGGTACCGTAAGGCGAACAGCTCGAGGTATGAATAGACAAACGGCCCGAATGTGTCTCCCAAAGTTATTATGCATGACGTATATTTAAAAAAAATACTAAACTTGTGTTACACCTGTGTATACCATACCAAGTCTCACGCAAAATGTTCCCTTTTTTTTACAAATAGACAGACCGACATTACATCAACATCACCCATGTAGGGGATAATTTTATAATCTTTAGCCCAGGCCGTTAGTTACAAGGTAAGTAAAACGGACCTCACTTTAAGATGCATTTTTAACCACAGGGTTGGCACACAACACTTATAATTTTATTTGTTGAATCAAAATTGAAAGATTACAAGGCGCGGATTAGGATTAGTGGTTTTGATTGAACGCAATTTTAGGGCTTTGCTGTTTCACGAAATATTTAAATTTTGTATTAGATGATTCATTTTAATGAGCTGTGTTTGAGTTGTGTAATTTTTGAATTTGAAATTAGAATGCGCGTGGTCTTAGGTTTTTAAGTTGCATTGCAATAAGATTGTTGTTTCTTTGTTTCATTTAGTACCTACTTATCTACTAATAAAATAAAAAGGTCTAGTAGATTTTTAATAGAAAATAGTCAAAAAGTTACATTTTATAATTTGTATAATCATTATAATTGAGACATAAAATTTTTAATAATACATTTAAAGAAATGTAGTGCAAACCGAGTCATGAATATTTTCATCAATACTTATTTGAGTGTGTCTTTCCAGAAATAACTTTATTAAATTATTTGCTGTTACAAGGATAAAAATACCACATAGTCATGACTACAATCTATTTATACAATTAGTACCTATGTGCTTTCACGAGGCCATATCACGTATTTAGTCTATTTATAGAAGTATTCTACATTATTAAAATTCGCCACTGACATTGAAATCTCTCAACCTGTAATAAAATTGATTATGAGATTGAATATGTTTTTGGGAAACCAAAAATCCATATTCAATCCCTCCATCATGTAAAATGGGCGTGATTTACCTTCTCACGGGATAGGTAGAGGTCATAAATTATTTTAACATTTTCATCATGATCATAATTTCTTCATTTTTTCAGTACGACGTTTATGGGTACTAACGTCCCACTGCTAGGCACGGGTATTCTCCGAAGAATGTGGAGGGAATTTAGCCATGCTGGCCAGACGAGTTGGTATAGGATTTTGTATCAATTTTCCTTTTCCTGCAGTGCTCTTGTCTACATAAGGTTACTCCCTTAGTCGCTTTTTATGACACCCATGGGTTGAGATGGGGTAGTGACATTATGTATTCTTAATTGCAAGTGGTTTTGGTGTATGTGGTAGCCCTGCGGTCAGTCGCGGGGTCGTTGGGCGTGTCCGGCAGATGGCGCGATTGTAACCAGTGCGTCCGTCCTGTTTACCTGACTGCTCCGCAAACAAAAGGTAACGCAAGCCTGCATCAGCCATCTTCAATATAAAATGTTAATTTTTAAATTTTAATGTAAATATTTAAAATTAGTGTTGATAAAGTTGCAATATAAAAACAGGACATTACCTATACTTTTTTCATTAATACATCATATATATAATTAACAGATCATTTCGTTATAGGTACCTAAAAGTAAAATTCTCTAATAGAAAGCTTAAGTTTGAAATTTTCCTTTCTTCGAGACCCCAAAGTTGGAAAATGTATGAAGCTTTTCTTGCATTGCTTAATAGGATACGTGTTTGGTAATTCAAGGTAATTTTCATAGTCATAACAGCAGCTGCTTTTTTCTGCTAGGGGTGAAATAATGATTAAAATAATAATAGAGTACTGTAAACAGTGTATACATACAAAAATGAATCAAATTATGACTATAGTTAGCGATGAAATATTTGAGAAAATCTTATATTATGTATTTTGCAACCGTCTAGAACAGTCACATACGTTTTATTTTTCGCTTTCTTAATCGACTTATTTAAAATTATATCCTGCATGTCCTTGACCCTACAATTCCACCTGTTCTAAAGTTGACCTCAAATTGGTCTAATCGATGAAATCGTTGCGCTCGCGCAGCCCGGGCCGAAGTGGGAGGAGAGAGGGGTGCAGGAGGGCCCGTGATTTAATACCTTACTCGCTAATTATGGCTTGTTCAAATTGTATCTTTCTCACGGACCTACAAGATACCGGTTACACTCAACTGACTTGAGTAACTACTTTTTTATAATTTTCGTACATAAAATGTTCGTATTAGTTTTTTATCGAATTATAATTATAGAATTATGAGAGGAAATGATTAATATTTATCGATTTTGTTCTATGCAACTTTCGTTTCACATCGAACGATGTCAAAGTATGGTTACTCATTATATTACTTATTAGTATATAAATTATGTATAATTAGAATTTAATTATACGAAAATTGGTATGTTTTAAACTGTTTTCTCTTTTTACTCAACTCATCTGATTGCGATTTTGAAATTTCCTAAACGATACTTTACTAATATTACAAAGCATAAATCTGAAGAGTTTGTTTGTTCGGTTGGACGCGCTAATCCCAGGAACAGAATTGAAAAATTATTTCAGTGTTGGATAGCCAATTTTTCGAGAAAGGTTCCAATATAGATAGGGGTATTCCAAGGGAACCGTTTTGGATACCCAATTATTTTTTACACAGCGCCATCTAGTCCAAAATTAAGCAATTATTATATTTGCTGGTAATAATATAATAATATTATTACCTAGTATTAATTCCACAAAGTGGAATCCACATTGGTACTGCCGGTCGGTATCGAACTCGGATCGCGTGATTTGCACGCCGGTCCCTTATCCAAAAACAACTGAAATACTACTTAAATATATTTGTACACATTACACTCTAAATACAGACACAGAACGAACAATCATGCTCATCACACAAAGATTTGTCCTGGGTGGGGATCGAACCCACGACCTCCGGCTTAGCAGGGTTACTAACCACTATTAACCACATTGTATAGTAATTAACCATACTGTATAGTAACCGGTTACGATTAGGCTTACCGTAAATTTGTTTGACACTATCATTGTTAAAAAAATCGTTTTTACAGTGCATTGTGTTGAATCTGATATTGAAACAAAATTTCATTGGTATTTCATCATCATCAGCAACCCATTAAGTCCCACTGCTAGGCTCGGGTCTCCTCTCCTCTATTAGAGAGCTGAGAGGGTTTAGGCCATAATCCATTCACGCTGGCCTAGTGCGGGTAGGTGGATCAGACATACTCATAGAATTTCTTCTAGGGTATGTGGGTTTCCTCATGATGTTTTCCTTCACTGTTAGCAGATGCTCACTTGACTAGTACATATAAATTCCACAAAGTGGAATCGACATTGGTACTGCCGGTCGGGATCGAACTCGGACCGCGTGATTTGCACGCCGGTCTCATATCCATTCAGCCGCCATCGCTCTTAATTATTATTTTAATTGGAAAAAAATTGGTATTTAAAAAATAATAATTAAAAAGTAAAGCACATTTTTAAACCAACATTTAATTCACGATTATTTTCGTAGCGTCGCGTCGTATCTTAGATGCTCCGATCTGCGGTACGTTATTGCATTCGCTATACTTATTCTGTCTGCCCCAACCTGTTAACCGGGCAACCTTCGAGCTATTGCCATCTTATTCC
This sequence comes from Laspeyria flexula, assembly GCA_905147015.1. Taxonomy (NCBI): domain Eukaryota; kingdom Metazoa; phylum Arthropoda; class Insecta; order Lepidoptera; family Erebidae; genus Laspeyria; species Laspeyria flexula. The sequence continues at coordinate 5,171,225 of LR989970.1, forward strand.
CTCCTTCTTAACCTCCTATACAACCTTCTCGCTCTAACGATCTCAGGTCAGGCCGAAGCATATTACCGTAATGATACTTAAACACATATTTAAGTAAGAATTCTTTTTTCTTAAAAAGTTGTAAGTCTGAGTATTGTCTGGTATTTTATGATTAGTGCGATGTTTTATTAAGATTGTGGAATAATAATATGGCTTGGTATTCCTTGGTGCTTTACTTGCAGTTAGTGCGTTTTCTCGCTGTTATCATCATTATTATTATGAATAGTGTGGCTTACGATGTAAATCATTGGTTAGGATACGAAACCATAGCTTCATTATCTAGTTTGACATGTGGTTTGGTAATTGCAGTGTGATGTTATTTGATGTCACATCGCTCAGATGTTTGTAACACGTCACTGTGACGTCATTGTGATTAAGGTGGTTGCATCGCCGAGCCGAGTGATGTGGGTTCGATTTCCAAACGAGACAAATATTTATGTGATTTATTGATATTTGTTTCGAGCCTAGTAACTTGTGCCCGTTTGTGTACTGACGGATTATGAATACATAATGTCACTACCCCATCTCAACCCGTGGGTGTCGTAAAAGACAACTAAAGGCACTTATGCAGGCAAGAGCACTGCGGGAATGAAAATTCGAAACAAACCCTTTAGGTACCAATCCGTCGGGTCAGCAGCGGCAGCGTGGTATTTAGTAGGCTAAATACCCGCCACATTCTTTGGAGGAGACCCTTGCCCAGCAGTGGGACGTTTATGGTAATGATGAATGATAATGATTAGTTTGGCCGCATGATAGTCTGCCACTTATGGCAACAAAAAAAAATGTATTAACATTTTATTGAATAAAAGTAGAAATTAACTTCAAAACCAGCATATTTCACTATAAGTTAGGTTTTCTATCTGCAGGGCATCCTTCTTCGTCGTCAATGTGTATAAATACTGAAATGGAAAAGTTTTGATTACTAACATTATTGTCTGTGTAGTGATAATAGTGGATTTAGAATTCGTAATATCACTACCCCATTTCAAACCGGTGTTGGTGCCGTAAAAGGCGACTACACATTCTTTGGAGGAGACCCGTGCCCAACTGTGGAACCTTTATGGGTTAGGATGATAATGATGAGGATGACTTAGACTTTCCTCATGAATCACCTTATCTATCAGTGAAAACTGCATGAAAATCCCTTCAGTAGTTCTTTTCGTTCGTTCGTTCTTTCAGTTTATCTGTTTGACTGGCCTGTTGGTCTAGTGGTTCATGGCTCTGACTGCTAAGCCGAAGGTCGTGAGTTCGATCCCCACCCAGGACAAATCTTTGTGTGATGAGCATTATTGTTTATTCTGTGTCTGGGTGTAATTATCTATAATTATAATATGTATGTATTTACAAAAAAAATGTATTTAAGTAGTATATCAGTTGTTTAGTACCCATAACACAAGCAAATATAATTGCTTAATTTGGGATTAGATGGCGCTGTGTGAATGTGGTAGAATATTATAATATATTAATATTATCGCGTACGACTTTCTTTTAATAATAATAATATAATAATAATAATATTCTACCACATTTACACAGCGCCATCTAGTCCCAAAGTAAGCAATTATATTTGCTTGTGTTATGGGTACTAAACAACTGATATACTACTTAAATACATTTTTTTTTTTGTAAATACATACATATTATAGATAAATTACAACCAGACACAGAACAAACCTTTATGCTCATCACACAAAGATTTGTCCTGGGTGGGGATCGAACCCACGACCTCCGGCTTAGCAGTCAGGGTCACTAACCACTAGACCAACAGGCCAGTCAAATATCAGTCAGTTTTAATACTATGTAATGTTTTTATTTTTTCCCATGCTTAGAAGCGAGACGTCTTTGGGTTGAAATGATGACGTATGTGGTTTATATTAAGCAGGATTAAGGATTCTTACTTTGACTAGTGTCACAAATGAATTCCATCATGTCGCAAAAATCTAGGAAGGATCTTTTCTCATCTCCCATCTTGGCACAGACTGGTATAGTGTCATGAACACATTCTTCTGAAAAGTCGCAGTACTGATCTACTTTGTTCTGTAAATAATACAAGAAAAAATATAGGTTTTAGTAACCATACTTACTGTATTAGAGCCCATGTGGTCCTAGCCTATAGCTACCATCATATCATCATCATCATCATCAGCAGCAACCCATTAAGTCCCACAGCTGGGTTCGGGTCTCCTCTCCTCTAACTAGAGATCTGAGAGGGTTTAGGCCATAATCCACTCACGCTGGCCTAGTGCGGGTTGGTGGATCAGACATACTCATAGAATTTCTTCTAGGGTATGTGGGTTTCCTCACGATGTTATCCCTCACCGTTAGCAGATGGTAAGTCACATGACTAGTACATAAAAGTTCCTTAAAGTGGAATCCACATTGGTGTTGGTCGGGATAGAACTCGGACCGCGTGATTTGCAGGCCGGTCAATTAGCCATTTAGCCACCACCGCTTATTTTACCATCATACCTATATCAGGATATTTTTTTTTCTTTCTGTATCTTGCATCTTGGCAATCTGTTAGAGGAACAATAGTCCAAGCTGCTGACTGAGTGTCCTCTGAGTCAATTGTCGCTATTATGGGAGACTTGTCCAGTGAGTCATTACAAGGTAAAATAATACTTACCGCAGGAGTAGTTACATAGGCAGGTAAATGTCCTTGAACTACCCATATCAACAAGAAAGTATCTGAAATTAAAATGTTTAATTTAACTCTGGCAATAATTTGATCGTTTGTAAGAGTACGAGTACAAGTAGGTGAATTAATTTATATTCTACATAGTTTGAATGGTGCGTATGTCAAAATACAAAAAAAATACTGTGTTTAAATAAATAAATGAGACCAAAATGAGAGACCAAACATAAAAAGGGTGCAATAGAAAAAGTTTTTGTGGTCATAATATGAATATAATTACACGCGTAAAGAGCCATAGACAATTTATAGCTAGTGCTTAATAAAATGTTAACTTACAGTAGAAGTATGTCTCAAATATGGTAACCCACATTCCGATGCGCTTGGAATGAGTTTAATGTTAATATCTGATGCATTCTCTATGCAGGCAACAAGTATATCAAAGAGATGTTTGTGTCTTATAGAAAATCTAAACTCAGGGATGCACAACTGTTGGTACATTCATTTACAATTTTTAGACTATGTCATTTGGTATAATAGCATTATAATCTAAATTAATATTGTAAAGCTGAAGAGTTTGTTTGTTTGGTTGAACGAATCTTAGGAACTACTGAATTGAATCGATTTTTTTTTGTGTTGGATAGCCCATTTGTCAAGGAAGGCTATAGGTCATAGCGTCGTAGTCGTAGTAACATCACGATACGACCAATACGAGCTGAGTAGTGGCCAAACAAAGACCCTCGACAGCGAAGCCCATGGCAACAGCTAGATAAAGTAAAGTTATTTAGTTAATCATTTGCTAGCTAATTAATTTTCAGCCAAGATATTTCCTATCTTGGGAGCAGCTAAGATCTATTTTTTTCATTGCATATATTCCGACTCTCTCTCTTCGACTTCTCTCTTTGACCCCCACAAAGAGAAAGAGGCAGAGGAAGACCACTGACACGCTGGGAGGCGAAATTAAAAGAATCGCTGGCCAAAATTGGAGTTCCCTAGCTAAAGACCGCGAAAAATGGGCTTCTTTGGAGGATTTCTTTGCCTTAAAATGGGCTTCTTTGGAGGAGGCCTTTACCCAACCTGGGGTTCTTACTGTTTAAATTAAAAATATTTAGTCGAACTCTATAATGTTAATGTAAATATAAACATACAAAGATTATTTAAATAAAATAGTGAATGGAAACTTTGTAGTAAGTAATAAAAGGCTTTTTTATTTTTATTTTATTTATTATGTTTCAACTTAGTCTATAGAAAAATAATAGCGACTATATTGAAATTAGAAACATGCTCTGTGAGCGAGCATCTCAAACATTTGACTACGATATCACAAATCACAACCGATTCAATCTAAATTACAATATAACCATCATTGATTTTAACTCTATTATTGATTAACTCAGATTAACTCAATTAAATAAGAGTTTCAGCAATTAAATCGTTCATGAACTCGCATGTGAAATGTTTTGCGCGTCTGACAAATAACAGAATATACCTGTAAGTTACAGCATATAATCGGCTTTGTATCATAATTTCCTGCCCTAGAGCCACAGTTTTGGCTGTACTGTGTAAACAATTGACTATATTATTATTATTCTAACAGCGACGTTCGAACCATTGGCATTGTGACGGATAATGATAATTAGAAAAGTATTTGCAAGTAAGTTGTTATTGTTTATTGTTGTACTAAAATATATAAACATAGTTTATTTAATAGTTATTTCTCGAAGAGATAATTAGGCAAACTGATGATCGATATTATGGAAACTGTTAAATGCAGACAGCGCTTAGAATTTTTTAGATTGAAATTATTTAATATTTACATTACATGTCTAATTGATATTTACTGCACGCGTATTTCCTTCGTTTTTATATTTATTTTTGAATATAGAGGGCCAAATCGGAATTTCGACATTCAACTTAGGCGATTTCGATATCGCTGTCAAATGTTCCAAAAAGACAGCAACAATATTAAATTTTCAATAATGTGACAGCGATGGACTAAGTCAAATTCTGAGTAGTCACATTGAACAAGAGGTTTTGGCTTTTTATTACGGGACTCAAAAATAGATGCTTAAAAGTTATTAAGCCTTTAATTAATTAACCGTAACCTTGATAGCTATCTTAACTTAGAAGTTCCTATCGTTTAATAGAAAACAGTGGTCATTTTAACATTTATTACCTACCTGAGAGAATGACCTATTCGAGATTTTAAATAAGGTCACTGTCAACTGTCACTTTGAAACATTTGACGGCGACTCCGGCTTCATAGTACGCTCTCTGAATGCTGGTTTACAGTGGTTTTCGACTAAGGCTTTACACTTTGTTATTTATGTTTTACAGGTATCATATTGATAGGATTGTCAACACAAGTATGGTCTCATATAGAATCAGAAGCTGAGGATTATTTCTTCCCATTAGAGCCGGTAAGAAAATAAATTTGTTTGTAGTATTGTATGTTATAAAAGAACTGCAACTGATTGAAGAAGCAAAGAAGCTACTTAGGGGTTCTAGCACACTAGTTTATTCTTGGTGTAAATTATCAGCCTTTCAATCCATATACGTCCCTCTGTCCAATGCTAGGCACGGATCTCCTCAAAGAATGTGGAGAGAGTTCGTGAATGTTTTGAATTTTCCTTTTCTCGCAGTGCTCTTGTCTGCATAAGGTTACAACTTCAGTCCTTTTACGACACCCGCGGGTTGAGATGGGATAGTGACATTTTGTATTCTTAATCCGTCACTACACGGACAAAAGGAAGGAAAATTTGTGTGATCCAAATAATTAAAGAGTTTCAAGTTTGACTTTGTACGATAACCTTTTTACTTTCGTAAAGTATATAGTTTAAGCTGCAAAATATACCTCGTTTTTTTTTTAAAAAGCGTATGATGTGGGAGTTTTCTTCCGATTCAGAATCAGGACCAGCAAGGGTAGGATTTTAGTACACCTACTGCAGATTGTGTCTGATAAAACTATTTATTTGTCAAAGGTTATAAATTTCTGCAGAATGGCGAACACGTGTATCCATGACTTTATCACCACCTGTGGGCAGGACTCGTTGGGCATCACTCGTCTATTCAGCGATAACTGCGATATGTATGAGTACAATTGTGATGATAAGAAACGTAAGTAACAACAGCTTAATGCTTTTCAAGAAGTACTTTTGATGTTTTATAGATTATGCTTCTATAAAAGAAAATTGTTTTTTTTTAAATCGTGTACATTCTCATGTTTTTTTTTTTATTGTTTCAGAATATCGACACATGCGCATGTCTACTTGCCTGTACGAGCTAATTGCGCAGCCTAAAGTTTTTGTATAATTTAAATATTATCTAGTATGTGTCACACTGTGGGGAGACTTTCTTGACAATATTTTTTATTCATCCTCATATCAGTCCAACCACGTCCACTGCTGGACTTAGGCCTCACCTAATTTACGCCACCGCAAGCGGTTCTGTGCAGCCACCTTGACCATGTCGTCGATCCATCTGTGGGAGACCGTCCCACGCTGCGCTTTCCAATTCGTGACCGCCACTCGAAAACCTTTTTCCCCCATCGGCCATCACTTCTGCGAGCTATGTGCCCTGCCCACTGCCACTTTAGTGATGCGATTCGGTGAGCTATGTCGACAACTTTAGTTCTCCTGCAGATCTCCTCATTTCTAATTCGAACACGCACTTTTTAATTAAAAACTTAAATTTACTTTTGTAGTTTCATTTTTAACAACATAGCATAACGACCTTTCCCTAGAACAAGTAGGTCAAGGTATGTAATAGAAATATGGGGTTCTCTATAACAAACAAAAATCTATTCAAAAAAATACAAAATAAAATAATCAAAGTATTGTTTCACTACCACTATTTAATCCCAAGACGTAAATTATAGCAAAATACCGAATTAATACACATATAACACCTGTCTAATTCCATCCACACCAATATATATTATACAGTAGGTACCTAACGCAAGAAAGAAACAGCACGTAGCTTAAGAAATACTGTCAAAATTCAGTTAATTCATCCACACAGTAATTATTATAGAAAGAACACAATTTTATTTTATTTTAATTTCATTTATTTTATATATATTTATGTTACATTTGAATTAAAATCTAATTAATTAATCAAATTAAATTAATTACATAAATCATTAAAACAATTAATTCAGAATAGATTTAATTTAAATTGAAATTATTACAATATCCAAAAATAAAAATACTTTATGTCCAAAATAATAATTACCAAGTCAAAATTTTAAAAACTACGATAGAATTGAGATGTCCAATAAAGTATTATTAGCAAATAATGACAGAGGTGGATGATTAATGTTAAAATATTTATAAAAACGTCACCCACCATTACAAAAGTCCCACTGCTAGGCACGGGTCTCCTCCAAAGATTGTGAAGGGAATTTAGCCTACTATATCACGCTGGACAGGCGGGTTGGTATAGGGCTTGTTACGAATTGAATTTTCTTTTTCTCCCAGTGCTCTTGCGGTTAACTCTCTTAGTCACCTTTTACGACCACGATTTGAGATGGGGTAATGACATTATGTATTCTTAATCAGTCACTACCACGGATGATGATGATGTATAGGCTTGTGTTAGAGTGTAGAATGTGTAAGAAACCGCAAATAACAAAATAAATTCCTACATAGACATAGAATTATTTTACTTTCGAGCTCGCTAAGTTAAACATTGAACAGAAGCGATGAGCGTATGCGTAAAGACAAACATCATACGACGGCAAACTTGTCATGTTTGACGTCACACGCCTACGATTATGTTACTAAGAAGTGCTTAAATAAATATATAGTAACTATAATATTATGTAGTTCAAGTATGTAGTATGGGGTTCTTCAAAAAAGGAGTGAATAGGTTTCTTAAGGGTCGGCAACGCGCTCGTGATGCCCCTGGTGTTCCAGACGCCCATAGGCTACGGTAACCGCTTACCATCAGGCGGACCGTACGTCTGTTTGCCACCGTCGTGGTATAAATGTAGTTCAAGTATTATATTTGTATGGTAGCAAAGATGAGAGACAGGTTTCAATTCAAATTATTATGATTTGTATAAGTGTCTTTCAATTACGAGAACAATAATATCTACCTCATTCACACAGCGCCATTTAGTCCCACAGTAAGCAATTATATTTGCTTGTGTTATGGGTACTAAACAACTGATATACTACCTAAATAAAAAGAAAGAAAGAAAAATACATACTACATACATACATACTACAAATACATTTTTTTTTGTAAATACATACTTAATATAGATAAATTACACCCAGACACAGAACAAACCTTTATGCTCATCACACAAAGATTTGTCCTGGGTGGGGAACGAACCCACGACCTCCAGCTTAGCAGTCAGGGTCACTAACCACTAGACCAACAGACCAGTCTTTTTATTTATTAGTAAGAAGTTAGACAACGCGAGTTGTGTGTAAGAACTTGTGAATTCTAACTGCCGTACTCAGAGACGTTACTTTAAATTTTATTTACTTAGTAAAAACGTGTAATACTTAAGTCGATACACCTAAAGACGATTATTCAATAAAAAAATTGTGTTAATGACAGATTACTGCTACTTGACGTCTCTGAGTGCGCACATAGCGCATTAAATAAAGATGATTTTGCGAAAACTTTCACGTATATAAATGTTATGCGCGTCTGTCCAGTACTTTATATTCCTGTAGGTTGTAACGTACGGTAACTGTTGTATCATAATTTCCTGCTCCACAGCCATAGTTTTGGTTGTACTGTGTAAACAACTGACGACATTGTTCTAGGAGAAACTTGTGCGTTCCACAATACGACGCCGACGTGTGCGTCCGCAATATGATATTTAAGAAAGTATTCACAAGTAAGTTGTTTTAAATTTTTATTAACGTCTTATTTTTTCATAAATTTTATTCGCTTTCGTCTTAAAAAAATGTAGAATAAATAGAACTCATGACGGGACTTGAACCGGCAGCCAAATCCCGTAGTAGGTCCAAATTTTTCCATTAAATTGTTCAGCATTTATAAATGGTAATAATTTTTATTACTGGCAATTAACAATTATTTTAACTGTTAGTCCGATTTGAAAAAATCTTTTAGCGTTGTGTCTTCTATTGAGGAAATCACTAGCTGTTGTCCGGGGATTCGCTTCCATGGTTATTTGTTTAGTCACTGCTCAGCTCCTATAGGACGCAGCATGATGTTATATAGCCTAGCCTTCCTCAATAAACTCAAACTCAAAGCATTTATTTGCGATATATGGGTAAAGAATTATGTTAAAGGATTACAGAATAAGTATCACCATATTCAACCTTACGGCATGCAAAAATGTACCTACATTCCAAAGCAAAATAATTAGACATAAATTTACCACAGATCAATAATATAGTTAATTAATTTTAGAATTATTAAATGTGTATAAATTGGTGTGTATAAATGGGTTATCCAACAAAATAAAAAACAAAAATAGCCATACAAAATAACGATCTAATTTTTTGTTACTGTATGCTCAAATTGTGCTTCAACATGCCGGTCAACAAGAACAAAATGAAACAAAGGAATATTAACAAATAAATAACTATTTTTCAGGTTTAATAGTTATATGCTTGGCAGCCGAAGTTTGGTCACACATTGAAATAGAAGCTGAAGATTACTTCTTTCCTTTAGAGCCGGTAAGAAAATAAATTTTGCTTATACCAGAGAGAAGGGGTGACCTCCCTGTGCTGTGAAGTGGGGATAGAGTAATTCTATTCTTAATAATATATTATAAAGCTAGAGTTTGTTTGCTTGTTAGGTTGAACTCGCAAATCTCATTAACGGCTAGTCCGATTTGAAAAAGTCTTTTAGTGTTGGATAGCCCATTTATTGAGGAAGGCTATAAATTCCCATTTTTGGCGCCTTTTGCTGCAGATATACAAATTATACACATCTGTGGTCTGTGACCATTTACATCGTGTTATTTAATCACTAGCTGTTGCCCGTGCCACGCTTCGCTATCATGCTTCTTTGTTTGGCCACTGCTCAGCTCCTATAGGCCGCAGCATGATGTTATATACCATATAGCCTTCCTCAATAAATGGGCTATCAATCAAAAATGTTTCATCTAACAATGTAGATTACTCACTGATTTTTTTTTGTATGCAGATAGTTAATTTCTGCATGATGGCGGATCAGTGCACGCATGACTTTGTGCCAATCTGTGGACAAGATTCTGTAGGTGTCGCACGAAATTTCAAAGATAATTGTGACATGTTTGAGTATAACTGCGATGAAAAAAAACGTAAGTAAAATATATTAATATTAATACCTATTGAAAAACTGATCTTGCCCTTTGCAATTTAAAAAAATATACGGAAAATAAGACCTATTCTTACAAGTTATGCTTTGTTCACAAATATTTTTTTAAGTTTATTTTGTATTTAATTTATTTTTTAAATAAAAATTGACTGTTTAACAATTAAAAAAATTTATATTTTGTATAAACAGACATTGCATGTTTTAGACAAAAAATATTCTTCTCAGTAAAGCTGTCAAATTCAAAAGTATTATTTTGTATGACATCACACATTCATCATCATCATTTTACCCGTAAACGTACCATTGCTGGGCACGGGTCTCCTCCAAAGAATGTGAAGGGAATTTATCCTACTATATATACCACGCTGGCTAGACGGCTTGGTATAGGGTTTTTTTGAATTCTCCTTTTCTCGCACGTTCAATATCTGTAACAATAAACGCAGCTTTAGCCTTGCCGACCAACGTGTTAATGTGGGCAGTCTTTTGTTTCCTCATGAATCAGACCTCCAATAAGATATTCGAATAAAATATCTATTATATAATAGAATAATTATCCGGTATTTATTACCTACATTATTTTAACCAAAATTATACATATTTAATTGAATAAATGTGTTATAATAAAAAAAAGTATTTATGTTTACTGGCAATTAATTTTTATTATTAGTAATTGTATATTTTTGATTGTGATATTTTTTTTCAGAATTCCGGCACGTTCAATTAGTAGTTTGCGAATTCGACGCTACGGTATGATGAACTAGTGAAGCACAATAATACAATTGGTATTCAATACTCAATACGTTTATTGCTTACCATAAAGGAATAAAGATGTTAATATAGATTAAGAACATATTATTATTATGGGTCCTGTCGGGTAAAGCTGGGTACTGACCAACGTTACGAGGTGTAATGTAACGTGTTACAATCGGTTTTTTGGCGAATCCTTTGACTGTTCAAATCGTCACGAGCGCACGCGTCGTTAGTCAGTAGTCGAGTGATCATACTTTTCATTTATGGAGTGGAATAAAGAAAAAACTTTGTATTTTATAGACAAACCACCACATACGCTTCTGTTTTTAAATAAGTTTGATATCCAGAAACGTTTTTTCTTCTTCTTAATTTGAATGAAACAATAATTAAGTAGAATTAAAGATATCAATATGACCTCGCTGTCGGCCATCTTGTGAACACTGGCGACGAAAGCGGAGCACAGAGTTTTGACGAGCATGTTACGCCGACTTTAGAAACATGCTCGATGCGTTTATGCGTAACATGCTCGATGCGAATGTTACATTACACCCCGTAACTTTGGTCAGTACCCAGCTTAATGCAAACGTAGAAGAGGAAACAATAAAACATGCATTAAAGTAAAAACATTCTAACAATTTTTTATTTATTATTATTTTTTTACGGTTAGGTGCTACGTGCGGCTTCTTTCACGTCGACCAGTTACTACTGATATATTGTAGCGCCCACATATACACTTTAGAATTACTTCTAGGGTATGTAGGTTTCCTCACGATGTTTTCCTTCGCCGTTAGCAGATGGTAAGTCACGTGACTAGTACATATAAATTGGCAGCAGCATCGCTGATTTTGAGATGGCTTCAACATTTGGAAAATCTTAAAAATATGAGTGTTTACATTAAATATTGAGCAATTTCCTCTGCTTTGGTGTAACATTTTTATATAAATGCTAAAAAAGTATGGAAAAATTCAAACCCACGACGCGGCGACGGGACTTGAACCCGCGTCCCTGCCATTCCGTGGACGACAACGATCTCAGGGACGTCCGTCCGAGTAGCTCAGTAGGCAGAGCACTGCACACGGAATGGCAGGGTCGGGGGTTCAAGTCCCGTCGTGGGTTTGAAATTTTCCATTACTTGTTTAGCATTTATATAAAAATATGAGTGTTGACAAAAATCAATGAGATGAATGCGATGAAAGAGGGCACCCATGTCTAATGAAAAAAAAAAAACTTACTTTATCGTTATTTTAGTGTAAATTTACAATTTAGAAATATTTATCTATATAGCCTATATAACAGTTTGAAAACACAACATTCTGTATCATAAAGCTTCAGAACAAACGGGTGTTGTAGAGAAGGTGGTGCTACATAGATAGTGCTTTATTATGACTTCCCTAAGCTAAGCTGACGTTGCACATCTAAACTGCCGCTCTCTGATAGCTAATTTTATAGATTTTAGATTTACACACTACTACAGGAACTCGATCGAATTACAGCCCGGATGGAATGACTTCTGATTTTTACATTTTATTATACAATCTTCTAACTACTATTTTTATAATATTAGAAGGATTGCATGTAAAAATAATGTCATTATCATTTGATAATGATATCTGAATCCTCTCCTCTATCTAGAGAGCTGAGAGGGTTTAGGCCATAATCGCACACGCTGGCCTAATGCGGGTTGGTTATAATAAAATAATGTAATAGATGGAATATATTAAAAATAAATAAATTGGTAGATACATACGAGTACATACATATAAATCACGCCTCTTTCTCAACAGAGGGGTAGGCAAAGACCATTTCATTCCACTTGCTACGATTCTGACACACATCTTTGGCTTCTTCAACATTCATCAGGTTTTTCATGCATTCTCGCCTCCTGATCTGTCCCTTCTTTAGAATGTCACCTATTTGGTCATGGTACGTTCTTCTAGGTCTTTCCTTTCCGACATTTCCTTTCACATTCGCCTCATATATTTGTTTGGTCACTCTTCATTCATTCATTCTCTCGACATGTCCAAACCATCTTGGTAGATATATAAATCAAATTAAAAAAATATCACTAATGGAGTGAAGTAAACCAGTGTCTGAAAACCAGCGCTATATAACATTTATGTTATAGCATTATGCTGAGACAGGGCCGTTTTTCAGACTCACAAAGGTCTTATTCATAGTTTATGTTTGTGCTGTACTATGTAAATTACCTAAGTCTGAAAATAAAACAATTTTCTTTCTTTCTTTCTAAGTACCTATATGTATATTCTCACTTTTTTCTCACTTCCAAAATCCTACTATTAGTACTGCTCACCACGCTAAGCATGCGTCTTCATGATGATAACAGAGCGAAGTGCTCTTGCGTAGTTCCCATTACGCCTGCGTACAATACTCAATTAATAACTACGACCGATATCGGATGTCTTAGGCCGTGTAGGCTTGTCCAAACCACTTATACTGCGTTCCTGATAAAATTGAAGAGTTAATTGGATTATAAGAAGTTTGTTTAGAAATTTGTTGCGTTTTGTAATTTTTTTTTTTTTTGTTTTAATTCTAGGGTTTGGTTTAGCCGATAACTTTATACTAAATACTACATTTTACCGTGATTTTTGCTTACTACCTAATATTTGGAGGGCTGAAGAGTAAAATTGACTCTCATGTTTTATTTTCGTACCAGCAGCCACCCAGGAAATTCATTCAAGCCAGATTTAATATAATTTATTTATTATAATTTATACATTGTACCTAGTTAATTTTATATTTGAATGTATTACCTATTTATTATTATTGAATTATTATTTAAAAAATGTGCAATGTATTATTTTAATTGTTTTTTAATTTTTGCTTATATTTATTTTCAACACAATGTAAGTATATTGTATCGAAATAAATGACTTATGACATCATCACACCTTGAAACCAAAATCGTCGCGGGCTGTATTGTTTCGGAGAAATTTTCATTCATGACATTCGACTTAGTTGAATTTGATGCCGCTGTCAAATGTAAGAAAAGAATGTTCGCTGTCACTTTCATACATTTGACATCGGCATCGAAACCGACAAAGTCGAATGTTTCAGAGTAAGCCCCCTGTGTACGTATAATCGCAACACATTATAACTGTTTCTTGATGTAGTTTCTATTTCCTTGAATGAACAGTGCAAATTAACTTAAGTTCCAAGTTTCAGTGTTTAGATAAGATTTGTTCAACTTATATTACTGATAAGTCTTCAGTTTATTATTCTAACCTTTATGCAAAAGGTTACAATTAAAAGGTTTTGCAAGAAAATAAATGTTCAGAAATTTTGTTTACCAAAGACAACTGAAGAATAATTTTAAATTAAGACTAGTGGGGCTAGACGGGGCTTCGCACCCGTCGTTCTTTATTTGGCCACTGCTCAGCTCTTATTAGCCGTAGCGTGATATTATATAGCCTATAACTTTCCTCGATAAATGGGCTATCTAACATTAACAGAATTTTTCAAATCGGACCTGAAGTTCCTGAGATCCTAGCGTTCAACCAAACAAAGAAAGAAATTTTACAGCTCTATAATATGAAGTATAGATCATATTTATGGATTTGGTACCCAGTTTGTTTTTAGTAAATAATCAAACACAAGTACCACTACTCGTAAACAATAGAGAAGTAAATATAACACACGTTAATTTTGAAAAAATATTTGTATTTCATTTAGTGTGTATAAATTCACATTTCATCATGAAAATGTCCGTTTATGGAACTTTACCAGTCAAAACAAGACTTACTACAGATAATATCCAAATACGTTTGCTACAGTTTCTTTGAATGTGTGTGTGTGTGTTTGTGTGTTTGTACAGATGTCGGCGCGCGCACTCGGTCCACCTATTACCATATATGTGATAATGCGGTTTGAGGAAACTGCTGAATTTTGACCATCGCCGACAGATGACATTGCTTTTCAAGTGTTAAACTTGCTTTGACAACTGGTAGCTGTTGTCTCTTTCACTCTAATGGTGTTAGACAGAGATGGAAGTGTCGTTAGGCTTTATTTACATAGAGGTTGGAATGACCAGTGATCGGGTTACAGTTTTGTAAATATTTGTATGTCATATGTCAAAATTTGTACACACAGTCGGCATGTGCTATGGCTCTTACAGGTTACATTTTCAATAGACGAACTATGTTTTTTTAATTTTTTGTTTTTTGTTGCATGGCCTTCGAATTACTAAATACCTCGTTTGTTGACTAGTTGTTACAAATCTATATCTATATTATTATTATTTTATAGAGGAAAGATTTATATTTATAACTTATAAATTTATATTTAAGTTCAAAAGCTTAACAAATGGTTACTGCAATTTTATTACAGAAGTTGTAGCTCGGAGCTTTGCTTCCATGACTCTGTGTTTGGCCACTACTCAGGGTCCCTTTGGTCTTAGCGTGATGATATAATTAGCCTTTCTATATAAATGGCCTATCTATTTCAATCCAAACTTAGTAGTTTCTGATTAGCGCGTTCAAATCAAACCAACTCTTCAGCTTTATAATATTAGTATAGATATGTCCATTTTTGTTATATAGAGAACTTATCTGAAAGTTTTATTAAATACCAAAATATATTTTGACACGTAATCGTCACTAATTTAAATATTGCTCAAATTTAACAGCTTCAAACATGTTTGTGGACAAAATTGTTATTATAATATTACAAATTTTAAATGGAAATTAAATTAGCGTGAATTTATTATAATAACATATTATTACAGTAATTTTCAGGCTCAGCACTTTTGTAGTACGTCATGTATGGTTTAAGATATAAACTTATGAGTTTTTTTTATATCAGCTTGGACGGCAAAAACCTTATTCTCATTTGATAATAAATGATAACTTCGAAATGAATCAACGGGGATGGTTAAATCCCCATTAAATTATTCCCAAGTTGTCATTTATTTTATTTCGTAGTGTTTTATTTTTGTACAATTTTTATTAGTCTGACTCAAAATAAAACAACGGCATAAAATCGCTCGCTGTGGCGGTAATTAGGTGAGGCCTATGTTTAGCAGTAGACGTCATTGGACTGATATGATGATGATGATGATGATGACTCAAGAAGAGTAGCCTGATACCTTGCAAATTCTTTGCATGGCAATTTAAGGCTAATAAAAATTTTTACTGCGATTTTTCTTTAAGGGGTAGGTAAAAATGTTTGCCTTTTACATTTCACTATGATTGATTTGGGATAAAAATTACTGGTGAATTGACACCTCTGCCGTCACTTTGGAGCATTATTCTGCTTTCCTCTTCGAAGAAAAAGATGTAACGCTATGCGTTTCATATTAACGCGTAAAGTTTAAAATCGCTTCAACTTACGCTACTGCCTTCGCTCCCGCTCATACCTCACACCACACACAACAGTAAGGCGCTAGCTCCTTATACCAACAGCCTCGCGTAAACACTCGGTCGCCGTGTTAACCTAAAACGTTAACAAGGATCGGTTAACACTTAGCTTGGCTATGTTAACTTGGTGGACAATGCACGGATTTGTTTACAACGCCTAGTTGCGGGTTAAATGGACTAATTGTTGATAGAATGTGGGGTGACCTCGATGTTACGTTTTTTTTGTGTAGACGGCAAAAGTATTATTACGTCTACGATGAACAAAGAGTTTTTTTTTACCACGATGGTAAGCAGACGTACGGCCCGCCTGATGGCAAGCCGTTACCGTATCCAATGGAACTGGAACACCAGGGGCATCGCATGGTTGAAATATTAAAAAAAAATCTACATAGCTAATAGTAGACAATATGACTGTATTGTTCATGAAGTTATTTGTCGGTGTAGTGACGGAGATTATTTTTACGAATAGATAGAATTAGAATACATAATGTCACTACCCCATTTCAACCCGTGGGTGTCGTAAAAAGCGACTAAGGGATCTAACATTAAGCAGACAAGAGCACTATTTAAAAAAAATGGTATACCGTATAGTAGGCCAGGGTCTCCTCCAGAGATTTTGGAGGGAATTTAGCTTTTTTGGTTTTTTTGCCCAGTAGTGGGACGTTTATGGGAAATAATGATAATAATGTATTGTTAGATTGAGTAAAACAGTCAGTACCAATTTGTAACTAGTATAAGAATAAAACAGCCTTCAAAATGTATCTTTACGTTTTGTTATTGAGAATGTATTGAATATTTCAAATATCGAGTTTAATTTTATCTTATTTTATTATTTTCGGAAAACTTACAGCTATACAGAAAAAGCAGAAAATTAAGATAGATAGAGTGTTTATTTGCTTGAAATATGGTAGTTACAGATCTTATATTACGTTAAGTTAACGAATTAATCAAATAATGTACCAAAAAGTAAAGTACCTAAGGCAAATATCGTAGTGTGTAGTCCCACGGATTGATACTCGTTAATTGTAAGTCAACGTAATTAAAGATACGGTTCAAATAAATAAATGCATTAGACGAGTGAGTTACGATGCCTCGCGGAGTCCTGCTAATAAAATAAATGAAGAGTCGGCACTGGGGCTCTTTAGTATGACGATTTGTACGTCTACGGACTATAAGTCTGAGATTCAAATATTTGAGACGGTACAATAAAATTAATATAACAATTAATATAATTATATGAAAGAAAAATTAAATGCTCTATGACGTTTCCTCAAATTTTCATGACAAAAAGTTTCTAATATAGCCAGTACATTTAAATTTTTAACTGACTTCAAAACAAAACTGATAACCAGTCCTCCTGCTTATCAGTTCGATATTTTTTTTTGAGGTCGGTGCCCGTCATCCCTGTTATTTGCAACTAGTTGCGCCCCACGGTTTTACTAAGTTAGTAGCGTAATATTATTATTTAAATAGGCTGTTACCGAAATTAAAAACTTTTTACTTTTTCTCTTTTTAGTTATGAATATAATAAATTACGATTTTGAATTCAAAAATGATTTAAGCTCTAAAAATATTGTGAATTGCATATATCATTACAATTTTACTATAGAAAAATAAAAAACAGAACTTCTTAAAACTGAAATAAGTAAGTTATACCAGTTGTGTGTGTGTAAGATGCGCAAGAGTCGGTGCGGGCCGAAGCAATTGATTAGCCGGCTTTCTTTGTGCACCGCGCCGGTGCTCACAACAATTTGCTCGCGGCCCGACCGCCCTAATTTTAATGGGCTTATAAAATTTATATTTAATGTATTTATCATCTGATGGATTTGTGTGGATGTGGTAACAATGAGGTTAGTTTTAAAGAAATAAAATAACGTCACGCTTTTATCTTCAAAGAGGTAGACAGAGGTAAATTACACACACTATTTGCCACGGGTTAACTGGGTTAAGTCCTATGTAACAAGACTACCCTATTGTCATCAAGCGAGCACATATCCAATCTCCGGTCTGACAACTAGTGACAATTTCATGACAGAAAAACCCAATACCGTTGTAGGAAAAATCTCTTATCAGGAATTGAATCTCTTGCACATCAATTGGATACACTCCAACGCGCAATCGAGGCAGTCTCGTGGTCTCGTGTGGTAATCGAACCCACGTTATTTGCTACGGCGAAATTAGTAGCGGGGCGACCATGGTGACAATCAAAACTATCATGCCAATACAAAAGCGATGGTGGCTGAATGGATAATGGACCGGCGTGCAAATCACGCGGCCCGAGTTCGATCCCGATCGGCAGTACCAACGTGGATTCCACTTTATGGAATCTATATGTACTAGTCAAGTGACTCACCATCTGCTGACGGTGAAGGAAAACATTGTGAGGAAACCCACATACCCTAGAAGAAATTCTATGAGTATGTCTGATCCACCAACTCGCACTAGGCCAGCGTGAGTGGATTATGGCTCATATACCCTCTCAGCTCTCTAGTTAGAGGAGAGGAGACCCGTGCCCAGCAGTGGGACTTAATGGGTTGCTGATGACTCATGAATATAATATATTTCCCAATGTCAAAATTCTATGCCGCTCCACACATTTCTTTCGTATTAAAGCACATTATTGTTTTATTGTTGGTACACATGCGGCACATTAAACGCATACTTACAACAACTAGGTGGCTTTAAACAAAGCTTTGACATGCCTTTTCATAACTACTTGAGATATGATTGAAATTTTCAGAGATTCTAGTTAAGTGTTTTTTTTATTGACCGATATGGCAGAGTAGCATGTGGTCCATCTGATGGTAACTGCCGCCTATGACTGTGACTATTAGCATTGGTTGCAAAGGAAACATAACCAAACCACTGTCTCATCATCATTTCAACCCATAAACGTCCCTTTGCTGAGCAAGGGTCTCCTCAAAAGGTTTTGGAGGGAATTTAGCCTACTATACCACGCTATCTAAACGTGTTGGTATAGGGTTTGTTTCGAATTTTCCTTTTCTAGCAGTGCTCTTATCTGCTTAAATTTAGGTCCCTTAGTCGCTTTTTAAGACTCTTACGGGTTGAAATGGGGTAGTGATATTATGTAATCTAAATCCATCAATACACGGACAAGTAATTCCGATAGGTTTCAGTTTTTTTACGCGGAACTCGGAAAAAGAAATATAGAGGAAAAAGAAAAAAGGATTTCAATTGAAATAATATCACTATTCAACTCTCTATACCCCTTACATATAAATGTAAATATATTATAGTCAAGCATTACTGGAAAATAAATGGTCGCACCTTTACAAGTAAGTAGTTCACGAATAGCGTGTGAAACGGAACTTAATCACTGTAGACTAGAATTAAAACATATATTACAGCCAGTTTTATTACTGTTACATTGAAAAACTTCACAATTTATATCATCAAACAAATTATGACTGAAAAATTGGGTTATGATTTTAGTTACTCTAAGATTGCACGCGATTAAATGTCCGGGAAACTTAGCATATTAGTTGATAACGTGCCAGCTTTCCTTAATACATTTAGGCTATAGACGATGGCAATAGAGACATCATTTAAAACTAATCGTGTAAAACCCTGTAGCTATGTACTACCGAAATTATTTCAACCTAAATACATATTATATATTATATTGAGGAACATAGAAAGAATTTACTCAATTGAAAGATGTCAAGGAACTAGGAAAACATATTTTAAGTAACGAAATTTAGTTTTTCTTTAATTTATATTTTTTTTTATACCACGACGGTGGCAAACAGACGTACGGTCCGCCTGATGGTAAGCGGTTACCGTAGCCTATGCGCGCCTGCAACACCGGGGGCATCACGAGCGCGTTGCCGACCCTTAAGAAACCTATTCACTCATTTTTGAAGAACCCCATACTGTAGTCCCTTGGGAAAACCTCGTTAGGGACTTCATTCCACAACTTGATGGTTCTTGGGAGGAAATTGAAAAGAAAATAATATAAATATATCGAGTTCGTGACCAGTTCAGGCTTTTTACATATATTTTGAGAACGTAACGTTTAAAGTAAAATTAAACGCCACCTCGGTTGCTATTTGCCTCAAATCTAAGCTTCTAATTGTGTTGTAAAACAGAAAGAATAAACTTTATATCCGTTAAAAGGACACTCTGATTTTCATATTCAATTTTCTGTACCGTATAAAATTATATATTATAAAGCGAAATGATAGACCGTGGAAAATATACTTGAGCGTTCCCATTTCATTTGCATTCATACGTAGGTCTGAGAGTCTAAGCAAGCTCCTCATTGAATCTATCCTGTAACTCTATAAATAAGGTACATTGATGCAAGTTCATTGAGGGTGCGACACGTGCAAGCACCCCCGGACCTACCCCACGAGTGGGAGGAAATCGATGAAATTTGCACACGCAGTGGTTCGCGCATGCGTCCTGTGATCGATGAAAGAAGTACAGGTAAACACAGTCGATGTTTATGTCTTCATATATCTTTATTAAGTAAACCTATTATTTATCTATGGACAGTGGACCATATTAAAGTAGTAATTTCTTGTGTTAATTATAATTATGTATGATTCGAGTTGAATTTACACGAATTTAAGCTGTATTCCAATGGCTCTCTTAGAATATATTTAAAGTCAGCCTATAAATGTCGCACAATATGTACTGTTTAATTTTTTTGTGAACCTGTTATTACTTACTCTTATCTGTATTTAAACATCAACATGCCAAAAGTATAAATCACAGAAACGAAATATGAAAGTAAGTAAGTAATATGGGTAGTCATAACTATCAAAATTTAAGTATTGCCTCAAAGCACATTATATTAATTCTTCAATAAATCTACGCAAAACCTTTAAAAGAAGTCACAACTCAATTTTGTTCAACTTCTAAAACAGACAATAAAACTTTTTCAGTACATGACAGCTTTAGATAAAATACTTTTGTCAAAACAGTTTCGTTCACGAGTATACTGCGGCCGGCTTCAGTCGCACTTTGCGGCACCAACGCGTTACTGAAAGCTCGCCTGAAGCTCTAAAGCTAACAGTGCAACAAATAATTTAAAATTTATAATTGTTATTGCATTTTGAAGTGAGTGTATTGAAGCAGAAAAATGTAAGTAATATTTTGATATTTTTTTTTAAATTTTATTGTTGGTCTATTGTCGGCCAATGTTTATGCGGCAAAACGATGTTTGTGTTCAACTTGCGTTAATTGACGTCAAATGTTTGCTACCGGAATTTGATGAGAATATATGGTGGCCAAATATGGTCAAATATTTGGTTGAAATCGTAAATATGGAAGACTAATGTAGGATTTGCGAAATGAATTTGGAACTACAAAGACAACTGTTATTTTAATAATAAAAAATAAAAAAAATTAATAAGTCTATTATATTCTTAGCATATCAATTAAAATATCATTTGAGATTTGATTGTTATCTAAGTCATATACAAGCAAAAATATCACGGTTCATATGGAACCTATAGACAGTGGTTCTTATACTTTTACACCCCTTTATAACTTCCTATAAAATATATTAATTTTTTTACAAAATAATAAAATTGTTAAACGTGCCTTTTAAAATACTGAAAATCAAAATACATCTTTCTCTCAGATAAAAGTTAAATAGTTTCCTTTAAACTCGATTTGGCGAAGTACAAGCTTTCCATCGGATTTTTTAATTTGTTTTCTTTAAAAAAAAGAATAATTGTTTATTTCTCACCAGCATAGCCATAAGGTTTACAGTACAATCACTTAAACTAGGAAGTATACTGATTAGTATACTTTAATTTATTAACCAGCAGCATGTGTAGTCGTAAGAAGAGGTTTACAACATTATTGACTCTATCTTCTGAAGTAGGCTGGGCCTGTATCTCAGAAGATAGCACTCAGCTGACAATCTTATTATTTTAACCAATAAATAATGAATAATGTCAGCCACTGTTTTTATAAAATACTAAATTTGTGTGTGTGTGTGTTTGAATTACAACAATATTATTTAAAATTTCACAGACAATCTGCGTCAATTGAATAAAAAATTTGAAGCTTTTACATACTTATGGAACATAATATATGTTTTTGTTCAAACCCTGACCGTTTGTACCAGTCGCTGTTTGATAAACTAGGCGTTAACAAATTTTAAATTCTACTTGAAGCATGTGCATAGTTTCAGGCTAGAGTATGTCAGGCTACTTTATTGATTGAGATGTTAAAAATAAATACAGTGAGCGTTTAATTGAATTCGTACACGAATAGTAAAAGCTTCAGTAATCCTGATAGACTTTTGAGGATATACTAAGGCCTTGTTTCACTTCTTGCTGGTATAGTGTCATATATGGTAAACCATTTTATATAATAAATTGAGTTGTGTAAAAGCAAAAGCGCTACTGTCCAGATAGGGTCCTTACAGTGGTCATTTTAAAGTATCTTTAAACAAAAAGTCCCAATTATTTATAAGTAACCTAGCCTAAATCCTCTCAGCTCTCTAAATAGAGGAGAGGAGATCCGAGCCCAGCAATGGGACATTAATGGGTTGCGGATGATGATAATGATGATGATGAACCTACCCGAAACTAAAGTAACTAATTCTATACTTCTATACTAATATTATAGATAGATAGCATAGATAGAATATTATAGATGACTGGCCTGTTGGTCTAGTGGTTAGTGACCCTGACTGCTAAGCTGCAGGTCGTGGGTTCGATCCCCACCCAGGACAAATCTTTGTGTGATGAGCATAAAGGTTTGTTCTGTGTCTGGGTGTAATGTATCTATAATATGTATGTATTTACAAAAAAAAATGTATTTAAGTAGTATATCAGTTGTTTAGTACCCATAACACAAGCAAAATATAATTGCTTACTGTGGGACTAGATGGCGCTGTGTGAATGTGGTAGAATATTATTATTATAGAGTATGTTATATTACGTATGTAACTTAAAAAATACTGGACTGATTTCAAAAATTCTTTTGCTGTTAGAAAGCTACAGTATCACTTAACATAATAGGCTATATAACATCACGCTTCAGCCAATAGGAGCTGAGTAGTAGCCAAATAAAGAACGATGAGCACGACTTGTAGTAGTACGTAAAGTTATTACAATTTTAAAGGACGGATGAAAGTATTAATTTAAGCTAGCAACGATTTCCTCTGCGGCAGACCATACAGGCGACGGTGAAATGACCTAGTTATCTTCACAAACCTATTCTTATATAAGTTTTTTGGCTGCCAAAATCTAGACAAACTGGCAGACTTGGCAAAACGAAGGCATACTAATTTATTATGAATGGACATCGAACTCATTGAATAAACGATATATTTTAAAATAGCTTAGTATTATATTAGTCCGTGTAGTGATGGATTTAGAATATATAAAGTTACTACCCCATTTCAACCAGTACCCGTGTCGTAAAGGGCGACTAAGGGAGTATCCTTAAGGAGTCAAGAGCACTGCGAGAAAAGGAAAATTCGAAACAAAACCCTATACCAACCCGTTTGGCCAGCGTGGTATATAGTAGGCTAAACACTCTCAACATTCTTTGGAGAAGACCGGTGCCCAGCGGTGGGACGTTAATGACTTGAAATGATGATGATTTTTTGTCAATTGAGAAATTGAGGTTGAGACTCTGTAGAACTTGACTGTCATCGTAACGTAGCGGTTAAGGCAGTCGCCTCACCACTGACATCGCCGTGCCGTGGAACGTGGGTTCGATTCCCAAACTAGACTCAAATATTTGTGTGATTGATAGGTATTTATTTCGGGTCTAGGTTTACTCTGTGCCCAACACTTGTGAGGAAGAGGGATCTAGTCTATCGGTTAGCTAAGTTTCATCGAAGTCCATTCAACAGTTTATCCGTGAGTAACACTCATTTAAATAACCGGGGCATTAAATTCTGGATTATCTGATTTAATAACTAAATTTATTAAACCAATGAGCTATACCACTAATGGTGGGTAAATAATTCAATGACGTCAGTAGCTGGCAATACGCCATTTCGTTATCGATTGCCAGTGTCAAGGAACATACAATTATGTGTTATTAGCTGGTTCTATTGTGCATAATACATGGTGATATCGATACAATGACAATCGGAAAAGTACAAGGTCAGTATCGATTCTATTGAAGGTTTTCTAAAAAGAAAGCTGTTGAAAAGTTGTTGTTGTTGTCTTAGAAGTTGTCGTTTAAAATTAGCTTTCTTATACGAGAAGTAGGTATCCAAGGTCGGTCCAATGTCGGTATTAAAGAAATTATCTTCTTTTCTACATTTTTTTTTAGAAATTTGCTATAACGCTCTGAGGATTATGAGCTGTTGAAATTTATTATAGTTAAACCACCTTTAGAGTTAGCAACATTGCAGTTACTTAGTGTTATTAAATTGTAGAATTTTATCTTGTGTGAGGAAAAAAAAAATTATAAAGTATTGTGGAGAACGGCGGGAAACTTCGAAAAGGCGGGAGTGTTTTTTCTTGCTATTGTTAATTTATTTTCTTATATATTGTAAGATAGGTGTATGTAGTTTTCTCTAACTTTTAACTGTGACATTGGCAAAAAGTTCAACAAATTGCCATAGAAGAAAAAAAAAAGTATTGTGGATTTTTTTGAACCTGACACTTGACAGTGTCAGCTACCTAAAATTATTTGATAGAACCTTGAAGAACTGTCCATAACCTAAATTAATTTTGAAGTTGAAGTATTCCATACTATTAAATGAAGCCACGAATTCATCATCATCATATCAGCCCAATGACGTCCACTGGACAAAGGCCTCACCTAATTTATAGGCGGCACAAAATCGCTCGCTGTGCCAGAATTCTTAAATAAATAAATATTTAAATATAGTATTTCTCTAATTTTGAATGAAATGTAACTTTAGGTATTTTCTTAAATGTCTGAAATTCAAAAGTACCGATAAAGTAACTATAATAAAAAAATACGACCACAAAAAAACAAATGGAAGTTAGTCACGTACTTATCACGATATTTCAGCGAGTTACTGTAATTATGCTAATACCTGAAAATGCCTACAACATAAAATTTCGCCTCTCCGAAAATATTGCGGTAACGCGTACCCTCGAATTTCGTATTTATTGTGAATTTAATACCTACCAGCCGGATGTTGGAAGCCATAATGGCCAAATGCCAAGTGCTAAATTAATGTATGAATAGATTTTTTACCCGACTGTCAGGAAATTTGTCTGGATTGTTTTTCGCGCGTATCTTGTATGTTTGTAAATTTCTTTATTCCCACGAATCTTCCAAACGGCTGAATGGATATTGACAATTAGGGTATCATGATTCGTCTAGAAAACCCAAGTGTCCTTAGATAGGTTTTAAGAATAAAAAGACTTAAACGGCGGGCTTTTGACGTCAAATTGTAAGAAGTTCAATTTTTTTTTTACCAAACCTATCGAGTAGAGTATCAAAATAAAGGGAATCAAATGGAGATTACAAATATATACATATATTATGTATTTAAATTTAATCAGGTATAATAATATTACAATAATTTTACGGTCTTTTTAGTGCGTTGCTCTCTGTTGATTTGTTGCAGTCGGGTTATTAATTTTTTTTAATTACATTTACTTGTTTATAAATAGAGCTACAAAAGAAGGAAGGCATGTTGGATAATAATTGACTTGTACTGAGAGCTCAATTGAAAATGATTTTATTATGTTACGAGTAAAAGCCCTAACTTCTAACCTCACGTTTTGTAAGCATCAGTATCTTTCCTGTTTGAGAATTGTCCTCTCAGTAACATTACGTAAACAAGACAATAATAACAACCCGTTACAAATATAAAGTAACTGTTTAATATTTTGCGCTTCAGGGCAGCTGAAGGAGGAGCCCCTGGAGGATTGGCCCCCGCGGAGCCTGAGGTAGGTCCAGATGGAGAGATCATTGGAGGGCCGCGCACGCCGCAGCAGATCGCCGCGCAAAGGAGGCTGCAGCAGAATCAGGCGCAGGTCGATGAGGTAAGAACTTCAGCTATAAATATTACACAATACAATACCTTCAAATTACATATTTAAAAAGAAAGTATAAAAATTCAACGCGGCTAAGTAGTCAAGATTAGGCTTACTCTGAATTTCGACATTCGATTAGTCGATTTTGATTTCGCTGTCAAATGTTTGAAAGTGACCACATTTAACATCAAAACCGACCAATCGAATGTCGAAATTCAGACTAAGCCCCAAGGATACATGATTCAATGTCACTTGAAGATTAAGAAAAATATTATGACAGGATAAAAGGAAGGGGAAAGAAAATTTAATTCTTTAGCTAATATATTAGACAAAATGTATGTATATATATTTTATTAAAAATTTATTAATTTCAAATAATCTGCACCAAAGAGATAATATTTAAAAAAAAAGTATTAACTTTTCTAGTATCTTTAGATAGAAAAGTAAATACTTGTTTGTTTAACAACAACAGACACTGTATTGTAAATTTAAAAAAAATTACCTACTTTATTAATCTATTTACCTTTAATATTAACGGCCGCACTCAGAGACTTAAATTAGCAGTAATCTGTCATTAACACAATTTCTTCATTGAATAATCGTCTTTAGGCGTATCGACTTAAGAATTACACGTTTTTACTAAATAAACTTTAAAGTTAAGTACGGTAGTAAATTAATAATTATTCATTACTCATTTAGATATTAATACCGTATCAATAAAGTTATAAGTATTTACACAATTATAATTTGAATCCCATCCAATCACTGTTTAATCCCACAATTGATGGTAATTACATCATCGCTTCAGGTGGTGGACATCATGAAGACAAACATGAACAAGGTGCTTGACAGGGATGTGAAATTATCAGAGCTTGATGATAGAGCAGGTATGTGTTATTCTATAATTTCAAAGTAAGGTCAAACATCTCTTAAAATTGGGCGATCAATATGAAGTTTGTTAAAGTTATGAAAATAATTCCTTTATTTTGATTACGTTCTCTTTGTGTCAATAGATGCTCTCCAGCAAGGGGCGTCACAGTTTGAGCAGCAGGCAAAGAGTTTGAAGAACAAGTTCTGGTTACAAAATCTTAAGGTATATCAATTTAAATTTGTATGCTACTTTTACTGTACAACTACTCATGCTTAGTTATGAGAATAAAAATAGGGTAGTGTTGGACAGACAAGACAATAGCAGATTTTTTTAAGCCTATTTATTACTATCGTAAAGATTACATTGTCACTGTGGCGTAGCGGTTAAGGCAGTCGCTTTGCCACTAACATCACTGGGGATTCGATTCCCACACGAGACAAATATTTGTGTTATTCATAGATATTTGTTTTGAGTCTGGCTGTGCTTTGAGTCCGTTTTGTAAAGCTCCCTGCGAGACAGGCTTTGTTTCCCAAAAAATACTATTGTTTCACACTTATTTCTAAGAATGCGTAAATATCTACATTCTAAGTTTTTAAAAAGACTACACTGTAATACCACTAGATGAAAACACCACAAAACTTTCCATAAGATCAAAAACTCATGTGATATTAAGCGGACATTTTCTAAGACTACGAAACTAATTCTACGTATAACATACCTTTCAGATGATGATAATAATGGGATTGATTGGACTCGTAATAATAGGCCTACTGTTTGGTAAGTTATAACGATTAATAAACGAACGGTCGATGTTGTTAAGTGAAGCTTAGACGTCATGATGTTATGTGTATGCGAAGTGGCAGATACAGGAGAGATGACACTTGACTCCATACCCCTTATTACAAAATATGGACTAAGCATTAAGCCAGGTTTAAATTGACAACTTTGACACTAAAACAATGGCTTATGTCAATTTAAACCTAGTTATAACCCCTTATAAGTTTTATCATTATCATCATACTAAAACATTGCATTACGCCTTTTCCTCAAGGGGTAAGCAGAGCAGAACATTTTCTCAGCTAAGTAGCCTCATCTAGTTAAACAATCATGCTCATCACACAAAGATTTGTCCTGGGTGGGAATCGAGCCCACAACCTCCGGCTTAGCAACCAGGGTCACTAACCACTAGGCCAACAGGCCAGTCGTATTTATAACACTAGCTTCTGCCCAAGGCTCCACCCGCGCTTAATTCGATATACATATATAATACACCATTTCAGTAATATACAATTGAAACCGTGCCTTTTTCCTTGATAAAAAACTCATATACCTACAGACAGTCATACATTACATTTACATTCAGCCTAACTTTCGTATTTATATTAATTTATAATATAATAATTAGGATTAATAAAACTAAATTGTCACTATAGTTTCAGTTAAAATAATATCTAAAATCATCAGTATAAGTCAAGTTTCGTCTGTCATTTCTGACTACGTATGTGCAAACATTTGTGATTGGCTAATTAGTATGCACCTGGAAATCCTTAATGTCTAAATGTTAATCGTTTAGGTGTTCAGAATGTCTTAGAAACTGTCTTCAAATGAATATTAGTGCAATCGGCTTACTATTTGTTTTTCCAAATTCTGTGACTGTCTTCTACGCTTCCTTGTTTAGCAAACTTGTGAATTGTTGGCTGTCTTTATACATGTACCATGTACGTTCACATGACTGTGTTTTATTTGCACAATAATCTTTTGAGATTGAAATTTGATGAACTGATCCTTGTGTTTTTAAAAGGTTAAGGCGTTAATTATGAAGAATATAATGACATTTGTGTTGTCTGTTTGAGTTAACATGTCAAATATAACTAAAAATTACCGACTATACTGGGCCCGTATATCACCATCTAATTAGATTTTAAGATTTAAATTAAAATATATATTCTTATGCAGATATGGTTTATGATATGGCACTAAACGGTAACTACTCCGAGTAGTGACGGATTAAGAATACATAATGTCACCAACCCATATCAACCCTTAGGTGTCGTAAAAGGTGGCTAAAGGAGTTAAACACACAAGAGAACTGCGAGAAAAGGAAAATTCGAAACAAAATCCTATTGACGAATCCGTCTGGCTAGCGTGGTATAGTAGGCTATATTCCCTTCACATTCTTTGCAGGAGACCCGTGCCCAGCAGTGGGACGTTTATGGGTTGTAAATGTTTTAAAGATGATGATGAAAACAAAAAAAACACAAAGGCACATTCGGTCGCGGGAATCGAATTCCACGCTGGCAGAACTATCGACAACAGCTCTTTAAATACATTTAAAAAAATTAATAACCCGACTGCAAAAAATCAACAGAGAGCAACGCACTAAAGACCGAAAAATTATTGTAATATTATACCTAATTAAATTTAAATACATAACATATGTATATATTTGTAATCTCCATTTAATTCCCTTTATTTTGATACTCAACTCAATAGGTTTGGTTAAAAAAAATTGAACTTCTTACAATTTGGCGTCAAAAGCCCAACGTTTAAGTCTTTTTATTCTTAAAACCTATCTAAGGACACTTGGGTTTTCTAGACGAATCTAACGATACCCTAATTGTCAAAATCTATCCAGCCGTTTGTAAGATTCGTGGGAATAAAGAAATTTACAAACATACAAGATACACGCGAAAAACAATACTCGTCCTGACATTCGGGTAAAAACAGTAATGTTAGGCTATAGTTAATTAAATGTCTTTTGATTCGCTGGTTATGATGCAGTAAGAAAGATCAGTTCATTTAATTTAAAGCTCATGGTTAATGCAAAGACAGCCAAGTTGAACATTGGTAGTGGGTAGACGCTTCGAGGCATATGTTCTGCTTACGGCTGTTTGCAGGTGATAACATTAAACAAATGTTTGGTTAGTTCGATACCGAGGCACGCCGACCATGACTGGCCTTTCACCAGCCCCAGCAATCGTTGGCAATCACACGGTGCCAGCAAATACTAACCCTTGTGAGTAATAGTTCTTCTTTCTTCCTCTTTTTCTTTCTAATCTGCATTGATTGCTTGTATAGTAGATTGCGTAGATAGATAATATGGTAAGTTCCATTTTTTATTTATTTTTTTATGTACAAAAATATGATTTGTAAATACTGCAATTTTGAATTATATTAAGGCTGAAGTATATCGACTATTGTAAATTTAAGAGTGCCCGTGCATGTATGACTTTTGGACTGATTCTTTATTGATATATAAATGGAATGGAATTTGAAATTCATAATAATGTTGTGTGGTTAGCGACACAAGCAACGATTGTCAGACATGTGCGAGCACGATGCAAGAATGAAGATCTTAAAATTAACGTGCACGAAGATTTTACAGCAAACAGATGATAAAAACTATAAATAATTCCTTCGTGGTGAAGAAGAGCTGAAACACTTTAAGTATAAAATGTGTTCTCACTCCTTTTCATCACCAGGGCGTCATAAGAACGCATCTCAAGAACGCATCCCAATACACCAGCGGAACAGAAAAATATCTCGAAGTAAAACGCTGTAATTACAACGTTATAAAAAACGTTTCACACTACAGCGTTTTACATAATTGTTTAGCTAAAAAATTGGCAAATATTTGAGTTAGTAAGCATTAGCTCTCAGTTGCGATATCACCCGAAAAGAAAGTAACTAATTTATTTTAAATTTAAATTTCGAACACTTGTTCTTGTCATTCTGAAACAGAAACAGAAATATTTATTTGTTAATGTAGATAGGTTAAATTTACAGATCTTGCGTTATTAAAAAAGTGGGCGATACATTGATGATAGATAGATGCTTGATGATTTTTTTTTTGGGGTGATATCGCAACTTGGAGCTAATGCAACTCATATATCTTGTAAGGAGAAACCCGTACCCAGCAGTGTAACGCGATGGTGATGATTCGTGGGCAAGCAGGCTCAATACAAACCATTCTTCGGATTAATGTAGCTGCTTCTACTAATTAACCATGCTTTATATAGTTATTGTGAATAAAACGATATTCTTTTTCAAATCACTATGTATAAATAATATGTAAACAGAAAATGAATATGTACACATTTTTATTAATTTTTACATCGGCTTATCACTACTTATACATTTAGGATGCTTCCCAACAGTTTTATACTCATACACACATAACTAGACTCACAATTACCTTGTCACCCCACTGTCCTCATACATCATGCTAACTTACAAACAGTATTAAGTGGACATAGAAGTAGATAGGCGAATTAGACATTTTAATCCCACTTTACCCTTACACACACTTTGATCATTTTTGGGCATGGTTTTGTCTGATCAATCACAGGTATCACTAACAAATTGAACACATCAAGTGTTAAAATACAAATGCATTTAAAAATGTTCCTATTTTGAATTACTAATGAGTATTTTGAGGGCTTACTCTGAATTTCGACATTCGACTTAGTCAGTTTTGATGTCGCTGTCAAATATGAGGAAATTTAAATATGATCGCTGTCACTTTCAAACATTTGACAGCGACATTAAAACCGACTAAGCCTCCTGTGGATAGGAAGCATCCATACTGAATACATACATGCGAAACATACGAGCATTTTTTAAGGTTTAATGTGAAAAAGCCTTAAACATAATTCTAGTACCTAGTGTTTGGAGATATGTGATGATATTATGTTAAAATATATTATTATATAAAAAAAATTCACTCATCCGGAGCGCCAGTGAAATAAATGCAAATTTGTAAATTTATACACTATGTTGTTTAAAGGTGTTTCATTTCACCTGAAAAAAAAAAGTTCCGATTCGTCACTATTATAGAATATCTATTTATAAGGTACAGTTTAAAAAACAGTAAACGGGTATACTAATTACGTTAAATAAAGTAGTTGTTTGATTTTTGTATGTTATATAAATATTTGTAAGTAATTAATCACTTGCATATAATATTAATTTATATATAATATTAATTTAAATACATTCAATAATCATAGATATTTTCTTTCTTTATTATTTTAAATTATTCAGCTGAAATCGTTACATAGTTCAGACAATGGGTGATATATATTATATATCACCTACTTTTGTCTAGTAAGGACTTTATTGTTGCTTCTCCTGTCTGTACATTAACTAAAACAATGTACCGGTGAAGGGCCGGGATAAGATTTTTTAAATAAATGGGGGACGAGTTGGGATCTGATTTTTATTAGTGACGAGCTGGACCTGACTCTTTCGGGCAAAATAATTAAAACCGGCTTCAAAATAAAAATATGCTTTTAATTTTATTTTAATGTCGCTCCAAATAAGCGTTGTGTTAATATAAAATTTATTAAATGTTACTAACACTTGGTGTGTGTAGAAGGCGAGGCAAATTAAAAAACAGATTTTTTTTCATGTTTATTAATACTATTAATTTTTTCCAGGAAAATACATGTAATTTATTCACTCATCGCATCCGTTGGGTTCCAC
Source organism: Laspeyria flexula (assembly GCA_905147015.1). NCBI lineage: Eukaryota > Metazoa > Arthropoda > Insecta > Lepidoptera > Erebidae > Laspeyria > Laspeyria flexula. The sequence continues at coordinate 5,203,625 of LR989970.1, forward strand.
TTCAAATGAGAAGCCATTTAATATAATAATTACTCAATTAATATATGATGTATCTATTGTACTAAATGTATTTAATAATATAATACTAGGCTCTAAAACAAGCGAAATATTACATTATATACTTATAAATTTTGAATAATAGAATTATTCAAAATGTAACTTTTATGAATAATTATTCGGTATGTAACATCTGTACGAAATAATTATTTATTCAAAACTCAATTTATCGTGCTTAACGTTGTGAAGAAAATCTAATATAATCTAAGTGAATTTAATAAGTTATAATCTATACCTATTACATGAATTAGATATTGAATAAAAGAAATACGAAATTATGAATCCTTGCTTTATCGTCGGCTGCAAAGCCGATAAAATTTAAAAGGTATGGCTGTCTGAAAAATTGATTTGCGTGCCTTGTCGATACTATATAAAATTCTTTCTAAAACATAATTATATTATTTCAAATTTTATCTAACTATATATGTAGTTATATTTCAACCAATACTGGTTAAAAGTGCTCATGATATGGAATCTTCCAAATGTAGTGGAATCTTTCTGATAATAATGTTGTAAAATAGTTCTCATTATAATGATCTAATTCCTAAAAATATGTTCTCTCTTCATTGTCTAACACGAAATCAAATTTGCAACAATGGTAGAAATGGAATTGAATAGAAAAATAACATTAAATTGTATTCAATCTTTTGCTTCTTTTATAGTTTAATAGATCTTATGCATTTAGGTCTAAAGTTAGTTATATAATAATTGTTTTGAAGTCCAATAAAATTCATAGCGTCTTAGGAGTCAATTATTTGCATTAATTATATTATTATAAGTTAGCTGCTTTGAAAGTCAATTAGAAATAATCAATGATTTACGACAATAGAAATGAATTCGAAAACAGCGATTGTAAAGATAATTCAAAATTTATTTATTGTGACGTCAATTTGAAAGCGTATGTATAATATGAACTTGATGATGTGTAAAAACTGTAAATGCTTACACTTTATATTGAGGTGCCATTTAATGTGAATTGCTTCATTTTAGCTGCTGAATTATTTGCACTAGAAAAACAAAATATTTGTGTAAGAAATAAGTAAGTGAATGAGGTTGCTATTTCTCCCTACAATGTAAAATTGTAAGCAATTACAAATCAAGGTGCCACTGACAATATTAGTTCTTTTATAAAATATACGAGTGTGATAATTGAAATATGAATTTGAATTATAGAATCATAATTATTTGACTATTCGGCGTTGTGCTAATCGCTTTTTTTCTCAATATAGTTATGATAGTTATTTGACTACAAGACTTATGAGGGAAGTTATAAGACGAATTCTATTATACACAGAGTAGTGAATTATATTCTATCTATTTCATAGATTATCTCATAGGATATCTTATAGCATTCCTGGTATACTGTATCTATACAAAGTCTTCATGTGAATTCTCTATGCCCCATAATGGGTTGTGATGTTTTAAATTCACTCGCGTTTGAAGATAACAATTTGAAAAACAATATAATAATGAATATTTGTCATTGAATTGTTGTCAGTATTGCGACCTTAGACTAGCGTCAAAATCTTATTTGCAAATTGCAATTATAATATTCCTTCAAAATTTAATGTTCATTATAATTACGAATAAATTCAGAATATAAACTCTTGAATTTAACTAATGGGATATAATGTAATAATTATGAAATTATTATTAAAAACAACCAAAATAATTTAACGATTGGGTCTTCATCTTAAGGAGTATACTTTTGTCTTTATTTGAATTCTCAATATTTCACGAATTTGGCATGTTACCATTAAAATCACTTAACATTATAAATGTTGTAATTATATAACATGTCTACTGTAAATGGAATTATGAATTATATAAAAATGTGATGAATATATACAGTGAAAAACAATATTTTATTTTCGATCCCTCGTATTTTTTGGTAAGTTTCATATGAGAAGTATATTTTAAATCTCTTCAAAACAATAAGAGAAGAGATTACTATTATTCTTTATACGATCGGCACAGCATTGATTATGACTTATCTATGTAAGAATACTAACGTATAGATTCAAATATCAACAATTAATCTAGTATTTTTTTGTAACGCATAGGAAAATATCTGTCACACAAGATTTTATGAAATAAAAAAATAATGAAAATAAATAAAACTCGATACAACAGTTTAATTAATAAAATTGATCACAAATCAGTTTTTTTATACATAACATCTGCACTAGAGGACACGCCTTATGTGACGGGGGTTTTTACTAAAATAGTACATTCAGACTAGTTTACTTTGATAACAAAACTGAAGAAAGGAGTTTTCTTCAAAATCTAAATAGTGTTTAATATTTTGCTGAGAGTAAAGAATGAAATCACGAAGCTATTAAGGCGTCGAGGAGTACAGTGTTCTATCGGAGTGAACTTGAAACACCTATAAGTACATCAATGATTTAAAATTAAAATTTACGAACCCGACGAGAAACGATACTAACCTGCTAATACAGATTTTGTATGTTTGCAATAACGTTTTAATTTTAATAACACCACATAAGTCAGTTTATTTTAATAAATAATGTTGACTCCATAAACCTTGTCATATAGAGAGATAATTTATTCATATAGTTACAGACTGAAAACTAAAAAAAAAACCGTCTGTCAAGTATGATGATTTGAATGTAAAAGATTTGAAGGAGGTGTTTTTTGAATTGGACCAATTCCCCCTTATTACAAAATACGGACTAAGCATTAAACCAGGTTTAAATTGACAACTTTGACACTAAAACAATGGCTTATGTCAATTTAAACCTGGTTTAATACTTAGTCCATATTTTGTAATAAGGGGGAATTGGTTGGAGTATATAGGGGCTCTGGGGCCAACTCGCAATCACGACATCCGATTGATTTATTTTAATATCGATGTCAAATGTTTGAAAATGTGTAGTTGGAAATATTATACTTTGGAGTACGTGGGACCACTGAAGTAGCTGAATAATTACCATGACAACTGAACTATAAGTACAAGCTAAAATAATAATCGTCCTCTTTATAAGTAATGAAAATATCTATAGTTAAACCGAAGTTAGCAGCACTTTGAATCGGACAATATTGAGGTAATTATATTATTAAAACTAAGTACCTACCTAGCTTATTTTATGTAACCATGTACCAATTTAGTAGACTGCGTGAAAATACAATACTACTACATATTTAGAAACACCATAAAGTAATCCAAATTAATACTACTCCAGACAAATATAATCTTTGAATTATTTAAAATAAAGCCTCATTTACTTTAACGTTTTTAATCTGCGTTCGGTTTCACTAACCATAGACTAGACCATAGAGAATGATGTGAGAGCTCGCTAGCTTTCTCTTTGATAGTTGGCCGCCATTTTGAGTTACAGTAATGGTCGGTATGACGTGAGTTATGCGCCCGTGTCATTTGGACTTAACTAATGTTGGTAGTATTAGTCCCGTTAATGCAGGTTATATCGAAAAGTAAATAACATAATTTATGAAAGTGGTGCAGGCTGATTGATGAATTGCTAGTGCTTGTTAAAAGTGGCGAATTGGCGCCAATTTTGACAGATGACGTATCGTTTGACAGTTAGGTGTGGTTGCGGAAAACATTTCGTTGATTGATTGATGTGTAAATATTAAATCATTTTGTTAAACTATATCGATATTTACAACATCATTGCAACTCATTAGTGTCCCACTGCTGGGTTCGGCTCTACTCTCCTCTGTCTACAGAGCTGAGAAGGTTTAAGGCATAATCCACACACGCTGACCTACTACTGATAGCAGATGCTAAGTCACATGACTATTGACTAGTGTCGTGATGTCGTCAAACTTCTGTATTCGGAAACGCTAGGGCTGCCATCCTGCGATACAAACAGATCAAACAGCAGCGGGTGCAACTTCAGAGTGAACTAGAAGATTGACGAAACCTCTTCATATAAATTCCACAAAGTGAACTCCACATTGGTACCATACTAAATACTAATTATTCATTTCATAAGTTTATGGTAAAATCTGTGATATTTTTTTAAAATACTTACCACTCCACATACATACGCACTAGCGGTGCCTACAGCTTTAAAAATAGCATTGGTACTTGTCAAATCTTTTTTCCATGCCACATGATACGTAACATACCGATAGTTTATGTCTATAAAGATCATCCAAAAGTAGTTTTTCCAAAACCGACATAAAACATATAATAATATTCATATAATATAATAATAATAATATTCTACCACATTCACACAGCACCATCTAGTTTATTAAGCAATTATATTTGCTTGTGTTATGGGTACTAACCAACTGATATACTACTTTAATTTTTTTTTTGTAAATACATACATATTTATAGATAAATTACACCCAGACACAGAACAAATCTTCATGCTCATTACATAAAGATTTGTTCTGGTTGGGGATCGAACCCACGACCTCCGGTTTAGCAGTCAGGGTCACTAACCACTAAATTCACTGAACACTAAACACTAGACCAACAGGCCAGTCAATGTTACTGTTTATTCTATATCCCTTTCGGGCCGAGTATCGCCAAACAAAACTATTAATAATTAAGACTATTATTCAATTTATGAATAATATTATTCTTTTATTATTCTCTAACCTTTATATTTCCATGTGCCTACCTACGCAACTAACAAAAAGGCAAATTCTAAAATCTACTCCTATTACTACACGAGTTGCAAAACTTATAAAACCAAATAAACCTATATAACATAACTTAGAAGATAGAAACATCGCCATCGACAACTTGACTCGGAATACTCGTTAGCTGTCGGAAGATCGTTTTCACGTTGAAATTTTAACCGCATATAAAGTAATGCAAAAATAGAGCGGGAACATTATATTTTGTTCAGCTGACAGCCAATTAGTTTCCCTGTGGGAACTGTCTAGAAAACAAAGCGTGTTTCGTTACATACAACTGTTCTTAAATTGCGCTCAATAATTACTTACTATTTGTTCTCGTGCGTTCATAACTCGATTGTTTCGTGGAATGACTGTTGATGAATTCCTCGAACAGCACCCAGTCGAATAGCACCTACGCGAATAGCACCTATCAATAGTTTTGCTAGGTGCATTTTTTACGAATATCCTAGCAAAACTATTGATAGGTGCTATTCGAGGAATATGTTAGGTGCTATTCGCGTAGGTGCTATTCGACTGGGTGCTGTTTGACTATATAATTTTAGTATATAAGTTGAATTTTGCGGAATTATGAACGATATTTGCTGGGTAATATGTATCACGTAACACATAATTCATCATCATTCATCATTTCAACCTATAAATGTCTCACTGTTGGGCACGGGTCTCCTCCAAAGAATGTGGAGGGAATTTAGCCTACTATACCACGCTGGCCAGTTTGTTTCGAATTTTCCTTTTCTTGCGGCGCTAGTGCTTACGGTTACTCCCTTAGTCGCCTTGTACGACACCCACGGGTTGAGATGGGGTAGTGACATTATTTATTCTTAATCCGTCACTATACAGATGGAACACTTAATTGATAAGTAAATATTACTGCTTCATGGCTGAGAACTTACTCTTTTATTGATTTGCTTTTTAGTTGGCAGTAGAACTATCAGCTCATTATGATAATAATATTATCAGCTTCAAGGCAACTTATGACGTTGGTGCCGCCTTAATGTCTATAATGTAAGTATATTTCTGATTTTGCAGACGCTTCGCAACATATTGTAGGTACTCTAAAATCTCTACTACTCTACTCTACTCTACTCTAAATCTCATCATCGTATAAATTAACAAAATATTTTTTATTTAAACTGAATTTTCAATAGTGATAATAATTATTTAATTTGAAATCTTAAATTTGGCTTACTTTCGAGTAAGTAGGTCTTAGTAGTGGTACTAGAATCATAATGCTCGTAGATTTAAAGAGTCGGCTGCGAGATATTGAATTTAGTGTGAACACTCGGAGCATTATTTAATTGCGTGTCAGCGCGGCGCCTGCGCACGAGGTGATACATAGTGGATTATGTTGGGAATGGATCTAGATACAATATCAACGCGTATTAAAATCTAGGATTAAAATAAAATTAACATCTCCATAGGTACCATAAAAGTATATAGGTAGTTTATTTTTTTTTATTTAATATTTTGAATTTGGAGTTACAAGCTAAGCAAGTCGATAATCGCTTACTGTGTTGTGTATGTTTGTTTGGATGACGTGTTGCGAAAAGTTGCTAGTTTAAAGATAAATTTCTCAAGTCATGGAACTTCAGTGATACTAATATTGTTTTATTTTTACTAAATTATGTTCGAAATATAATATTTTGATTGTTATACCATTAAGGCGGCCAAAGTTTTAATATTTTCCCGAGAAGTCGTAAGCATTTATTCTTTAAAACAAATTAGGTGATAATGAATATTTAAAGATGATGTTTAAAACAAATTTGGTAAAAAAAAACAAAATTGCAAAACAACATTCAGGACTTTATTTGCACTGCATTTTTGTCCACAATATTATTTCCGACGCAGTGTGCACAGATAGTTCACGGTAATGGTACTGTCAGGTGTTTGAGGAGCACATAACGTTGTTTATTTTCACATTCCTTGAACTCTACACTACGCGGATTATTTATTTTTGTCCTAACGACTTAGCACCGTAGCACACTGTGCGTCTTCTATTGTTATTATTATAGCTGAAATATAAGCATTTGTAAAGTTAAACGTTTTTTTAGGTTCTTAATAGCTTGATCGGAATTTCAACATGTCTACTAGTAGGAAAAACCCTTAGTAAACAATTATCCTCAATTTAGAGGAGTGATGGCAGTAAAAGACGAGACAAAATAAAATTAAGAGATATAAAAAATATAACCAAATTCAAAAATAAATTTGTGAAAAAGTATGAAAGGCCTTAAAATAGATTTAGTACTAACTCACTCACACACTAGGTTTTTAAGCTTCATAATTTGTCAAATTTTTACAACTAACACACAACTAACCATTACTCTATTTGGAACATTCTGTGCACACATATTTAGAGTTACAATCTAGTTTTACATGATACCTATTGCTCTGTTAACCTTACTGCAATTGTAATTTGTTTTGTGAGCCAAATAAATAAATAAAAATAAAAAATAAAAATGGCAATGGATGGGACATATATACTAAGGGAAAATAATGAAAAATTGACTACAAATAATAACGAAATGGTATCCCAGAGACGGCAAAACAAGCAAAGGACGACAACCTAAACGATGGGAAGATGACCTTAAAAGAATCACTGGTCCAAAATGGATGAGAACTGCGAGGGGTAGGGAAAAATGGAAATCATTAGAGGAGGCCTTTGTCTAAGTACAAGCCGTTGAGACAAAACCGATGGTCAGTGATAACTGTACTGTAAATAATATTTGTTTTGATGTGTTTGTATCTGTTTTGACTGGCCTGTTGGTCTAGTGGTTAGTGACCCTGACTGCTAAGCCGGAGGTCGTGGGTTCGATCCCCACCCAGGACAAATCTTTGTGTGATGAGCATAAAGGTCTGTTCTGTGTCTGGTTGTAATTTATCTATAATATGCATGTATTTACAAAAAAAAAATGTATTTAAGTAGTATATCAGTTGTTTAGTACCCATAACACAAGCCAATATAATTGCTTACTTTGGGACTAGATGGCGATGTGTAAATGTGGTAGAATATTGTTATTATTTTATTATTAATATTATTGAAAAAATAGCTCACAGAATTTCTGACTTCGGCTCACAACAATAGAAGCATTAGACTAAGGCTATACCTCCCTAGTTACAAAACATTGTGGTTAAGTGTTACATTATTTCCACGGTTACTCATCATGCCTGTACAGATTACACGACGTGTGGCCTGTAGGTAAGAGTAAATTGCGATTATTACGTTACATCCTAACGAGGTGTTTGAGACTCTCCCTGTAATACCGACGACCGACAGCTTAGCTTACGTATGGAATTATTGTTGCGTATATGGAGCGGGTTATGGTGAGAATTTCTTAGAATTTTTGTGTAGTTGAAGGTCGTAAGAATGAATGTGTTTTTGGAATGTGGAGACAACTATAGGTTTAAGAAAATTTGAAAATTAATTTATATACATTGAAAATGTAATTTTTTGAGAATTTATTGGAATAAAGAGGAAATAAAATAAAACTTAATTTATTTACTTAAACAATGTAGGGGTTCTTAACCTATTGTTTGAGGTCTCCTTTTAAGCATAATAATGCCTGTAATAGGAGACCCCACTCTTTCATAACATCATGACACATGTTTATGGTAAATATAAATGAATTTTACATATTAAATTAAATCGATTTTCTAGATATAGGTGGATTTGCAGTCGATAGTAAGAGCATGTTAGTTGTAATTTCAAGTATGTTGAAGAAGTTCTCTAATTCACCGTCGTTTTAGTAATATTTATATATTTCATTACGTAACTTTTTCATGCTCTGTCAATTGCAGTTTCAGGGCTCTACCTGGTGGTAATTATATTGTTTTGGCAATGGTAAATTAGTTTAGTTTATAAGATTTTTGTTAGAAAACGTTTAGTTTATAAGTTAAAATACTAATGTTTTTATGGCAAAGCATACAACACTATCATTTATTATTTGATATTATGAAAAAATGAAAAATGAAAAGTAAAGCTTATTTTAGGATCTATAACGTTATATTATTTTGTAATATTATTGTAAGCCCTATCTTTAATAATTATAAAGATACCTTTGTAATACAACGATATTATTACAGCTCGGAAATCGTCCTGTGATAAAAAATGTTTTTAACAAGCCAAGTAAAACAAAAATACATTTTATTGAAAAACACAGACATAGTTAGAGTGGATAGTTAGCTAAATTGTTTTATATCATAAGTCAATTCTACGCCATTTAGGGGCTTCGCTCATAACAAGCGAAGCTAAAGATATCGCTTTATACTAGAAAATTATATTATATGCATAAATGATAGATGGGTCCAGCGCCGTGTAATATGCACTATTATGTGTTGTAACCATTACACTTCGTGTTATAGGAAATTTTAGGTAACTATTAGTGATTTTAAAGAGGTAGACGAGAATTCACATTTTTTTTCAAAGGTAAAACATATTTTACCCACGCAAGGTAGTGGGTGTCGTAAAAAGCGACTGCGGGAAGTAACATTATGCAGACAAGAACACAGAGACAAGGAAAATTCGAAACAAACCCTATACCAACCCAGCCTATAATAGACTAAATTCCCTCCACATTTTTGTAGGAGACCCGTGCCTAGCAATGGGACGTTTTTGGGTTGAAATGATGATGATGATCTATGGATTTCTTGTATTAAATTAGCATTAGCTATCGTTTTTCTGACTTACTCTTCCATCTTTCTTCTGATTAAATTTGTTGCGGGTTTTAAGGCAACTGCGTTAAAGCTTTCCCTGAGACTCAGTGCCCAAGCTTCGTGTTTGTTAGGTTTCATCATTGTTAAACAAGGCTTACAGGAGACATAGACATAGATGAGTGGAAGGGAATATCCCATAAAATCACCATTTTATATTGGTTTTGGTGTGGCCAAAACAGATCTATTTAAATTAAAATTAAAAAGATTAATTTCGACTTTATGCTATTCCTAACATTATCATTATCTATCAGGCATCATCAGCCTGCATGAAATTACTATCTGATGGACCACTAGCTTCTTTGGTTTTACCTTTTATGCAAGTGAATATTTGGAAATCTTTGTTAATATTAATAAAATTTGATAGCTGCTATAGATTTTTTGCCATTTTATTATCAGATTCTTACTTAGTAACAAATTAACCTTCCTAAGAAGTAACCTTTCCGTCCATTGGCGGCGAAATCGTTGATGAAAAAAAAAGAAAATAATATTTCACCACAGCGCCATCTAGTCCCAAATTAAGCAATTAAATTTGTTTGTGTTATGTATATAAAATAAATACATTCGAACAGAAAAACATTATATTAATGATACAGTGGAGTTGGTACCTAACTTTACAATCACAATACAATCGCTGTAAACGTATCAGCCGCCGACAACAGCAAAGATTGCGAGCATTATTGTAATGTAGCCCGTAATGCATTTTATATTGTTTATCATTGTAACCAGGGGAAATAAAAGGTGATGCCAAAGTATGAAACCAATTTGAGAATGGTACCGACTTTGTATTGCTATGATTAATTTATTATTCACGTAATCTTTAAATCTAATTAATAGTTATATTTATACTTAAAAAAAGGTTTTTTTTTAAATTTTTATTTAAAGTTTTGCACATAACAATGTACATAGGTTGACTTAATGCCAACAAACATTGTCTATAGTCAACCTAGGGTGATGCGAGAGATAATAGAGATAATATTATATAATAATTATAGAGAGAGATAATAGTGAGTAGGAGCATTCCAAAATATTCTCACACTAAAAAAAATAATAATAATAATAATAATATTCTACCACATTCACACAGCGCCATCTAGTCCCAAAGTAAGCAATTATATTTGCTTGTGTTATGGGTACTAAACAACTGATATCCTACTATTTAAATACATTTTTTTTTGTAAATACATACATATTATAGATAAATTACATCCAGACACAGAACAAACCTTTATGCTCATCACACAAAGATTTGTCCTGGGTGGGGATCGAACCCACGACCTCCGGCTTTGCAGTCAGGGTCACTAACCACTAGACCAACAGGCCAGTCAAATTGTATATTAAGTATATTAGAAGTCACTACCCTGGTCGTTGACTGGTAGTGCTAGTCGTATATTATTTTTTGAAAGAAATCAATAAAAACTTCTTTTTTTAATAGCAGTACTTGTTTTTTAACTTGTGACGTACAAAATGTGAAAATACCAAAACAGTATAACTTTAACTATTGTTCGGTGGTTGACTTTAATGTCAAGAAGTAATGCAAAGAGTTTTAAGAAATTTATTACTTAATGAATTTCTACATTATTTTAATTATATTATAGATTTTGAATTTTACGCCTGTAGACATAAGAAGGAAATTGTTGGACAGAGTAATCTCAAATTATATCTGTTTTACATTGAAAATGCACAATATACGCTATACACAAACTACCAATACAAATTCTATTGATAATCCCATCATCTGATAAATGAGAATGATCGTAATCATTTAATTGGTCGGTGAGAAGTGATATCACACCGTATTGTTTGTGTATCACTACTGTTAGTGCTGCTAGGGAAGCTGGCCAAAGGTTAAACAACTCTTGAAGCCATTAAAGTAACGGCTAAACATGGCAGCAGAAAAGTGCAGGAAAGTGAAGTTACTAGACGCATGCGCATGAGCATATTAAGCATAGAACTTGCGTACGTACGTATCCGTATCACTACCCCATTTCTACCCGTGCGTGTCGTAAAAGGCGACTAAGGGACTACCTTGTGCAGACCAGAGCACTGCAAGAAAGGCAAAATTCGAAACAAACCCTATACCAACCCGTCTGGCCAGCGTGGTATAGTAGACTAAATTCTCTCCACATTCTTTGGAGGCAATCCGTGCCCAGCAGTGGGATGTTTATGGGTTGAAATCATCATCATCATCATCATTTAAATAATAATAATTAATCTTTATTCTTATAAAAATATATCTGTTCAACCTGAGCCGCGGTTCTCATAGCCGTATCCTAATTTGAATATAGACAATTAACCCTAACACGCGGTAGGTGTGATCGTTTCAGCGTGCGCCGTGAGTTATGGTCTCAAGTACCGCACTCTCATTACCGGGTATTACGTAATTACTTGCTTTTCTTAACTGCAGTTTGTACGTACTTAGGAAGTCTTACTTTTTATGTATTTGTTTTAAACGATTTGTTTTGAAACTGCCTCGGTGGCGCAGCGGGAAGTGTATACCACTGCTGTGCAAGAGGTCCCGGGTTAGATTCCCGGGTCGGGTGAAAATTGTATTGGAGTTTTCTATCATGAAATTCCTATATTGAGATTTTCCCGGAGTTTGGTAAACAAATATTCCGGGTTGATGACAATAGGCTCACCCCCTATTTCATGGGACCAAACATAGTTGGCAAAATGTGGGTGTGAAACACCTCTGCCTACCCCTTCGGGGAATAAGGCGTCATGCTATATATGTTTTAAAAGATAAATATGTAGCGGCCGAGTATTTTGGCGCGTGTTAAGATAGGCTTATGTCCAGTGGTGGACTGCAATTGGCTGACATGATGATGAGCATGATAGGATCACTACCATGTCTTTCTGTATGTCTCTCAATTATTGGTAAATTAAAATCTATGCAGTACTTTTTCTATTGATTTTATTTCCTAGAATCATGATTATATTTATAAATTATGTGTATTTTTCTATGTTAAATTTTATTCTGTGACTTTCTACAGAATATCGACCAACTATTTTATTCTAATGTACTTATTTCGACGGTATACATTATGGTATACCAAATCTATGCTATTCTTGTTTTCCTTTCACCTTTACTTCGTTGTACACTTATTTTGCTCTCTCGCTATATTTTTCTTTCCTCTACACTTTGGGGTTTGCTGGAAGAAAACTCAAATTTCAGTTAAGCTCGCCTATGTACATGTCTTTTCTCTCTGTGTTGTGTTGTTTTGTATTTTTTGTGTACAATAAAGAAATAAAGAACTATAAATTAATTATTGTAACAATGTAAAACGAACGGTTCCTTATATAAAATATCAGTAGTACCTACTATATAAGTATATATTATAGTAATAGCCGAACATGTTTCTACAGACAAAATATTTTATAGATAAAACGATACAAAAAATAAATTGAAACAACATAATATTGTCTTTAGACTTAGGCCGTACCATTTATTTACGATTAATGTTAACTAAATGAGAATCGTGTGACTTAGTTGAAAGTATTGTCAGTTGTTCAAACAGTTGCTGTTTTGAAAAGCAAGTTTCAAAATGATATATTTGAAATTAGCTAGTAATTTATATTTAGCCAAATAATACATATTTTACGCAAATGTTATTGGATAAAGGCAAAATAATAAAAAATATAAATTAAAATAAATAAAATATAAATTATAATAAAAGAAATATTCTAAAAATTAATTTATATTATTGGTGTCACTGAAAATTCTGATACAAATACAAGAAAGTCACAAATATCTCACTGCTACATTATCCTGTCACTCATAGTAGGGGTCACAATCTTCACTGTATAAAATCCATTCAGTATTTACTATAACGACGCGACTATTAGGGCTAAGTGCCCCTGTTTCGTGGGACTACAGGCTAAGCCGCTCGCGGGTTAAGTGGGCCCGTACTATAAAATTTTAGTGCCTACGGACGACGGTAACGATTGTTATAACTAAATTGACTGCTGCAGTTGCAGGGTTATTGGGTAAAAAATGTTTCTTTGTTTTATGAAAATTTAGTTTTAAAGTATAAAAAATACGGTGAGGGGTTGGAAAATTCAGGAAAGAGACTTGTTCATACATGATCAATACCAAATTAAAAGTTAGAAAGACTGAATGTACACTACTTTTATATAATGGCATAGATATTAAATTTAGAAGTTTGCAGGTTCTTTACTATATATAATAATATAATATAATAATAATATTCTACCACATTCACACAGCGCCATCTAGTCCCAAAGTAAGCAATTATATTTGCTTGTGTTATGGGTACTAAACAACTGATATACTACTTAAATACATTTTTTTTTTGTAAATACATACATATTATAGATAAATTACACCCAGACACAGAACAAACCTTCATGCTCATCACACAAAGATTTGTCCTGGGTGGGGATCGAACCCACGACCTCCGGTTTAACAGTCAGGGTCACTAACCACTAGACCAACAGGCCAGCCAGATGCTTCGTATGTTTTTCTTTTCAAACTAACTATACGGGTAATTACCAAGTTTACATTTTTACTAAGTTTTAAACCAACTACACTCATAATGCCTGACTAATAACTTTAATTGATTTAAAATATAACTCCAAAATGTAACATAACATAGCATCACGCCTTTTTCCGCGAAGAGGTAGGCAGAGGTGTTTCAAACCCACATTTCGCCAGCTATGTTTGGTCCCATGAAGTAGGGGGCGAGGCTATTGGGCTATCATCTACCGGGAACATTTGTTTACCAAACTCCGGGTAATCTGGAATTTCATGAAAGAAAAGTATAATCCCATTTTCACCCGACCCGGGAATCGAACCTGGGACCTCTTACACAGCAGTTGTATACACATCCTGCTGCACCACCATGGCACTCCAAAAAGTATAAACATTAATATGCCATATTAGATACAAGTCTAAAGCCCAGGAATTCGCCAATTATAAATAGTACCCTATTTAGACGTAATTAAGTACACTGTCAAATAAAGCAAGTTACATATTATTATACCTATTTCCAACATCGCGATACACATGATGCAAAGCTCGTTATTTTATTCACAGAACAACTTCATCTGCTGCTGAAGTACGGCGTTAATTAAACAGAAGTTTTAACATCCAACCATATGTCTCTCTCTTTTTCTAACATACGACTGTCATATGCTCTGTCTCATTATTATAACACTGCAGAGGCTTGAGCACAGAGGTTAGTAACATTTTGTTGGTTGAAAAGACGTGGTGGCAATTCTTTTTTGTTAAACTGTGACGATGTTTGATACGGTTAAGTGCAGAGGGAATAATTATAACACAACTTTAAGAATTTTTTTATTTATTTATTTATTACTAACTTACAGCTATCCTTACAGGCTAACCTAATGCGATAGTGCAGTGTTAAATCTTAATGCTATACAATACAAAATATATTAAAATAAATGAAAATAAGGATTGTCATTGTAATATCAATCCATCAATATCCCGCTACTTGGCAAGGACCTCCTATCCTCTAGAAAGGGTTTTAGGCCACAAATTACGCACGCTGGTTTTATGCGTGTTGATGGATCAGACGTACCCATAAAATTTCTTCTATGTCTCCCCGATATTTTCCTTCACCGATAGCAAATGATAAGTCATAAGACTAGTATATTATTTATTCTTAATTTCGGCCGATTTTTTAACATATATATTATGTAAAATATCTTGACAATAACTCTTATAGTCACCGTGCTTACCCCAAACAGTAGATTTTCTATTATATCTGGAAGCTCGGCGTTCAAAGTGTTAATTAAGATAAAATAAAAATCAATAAATAGTTGATGATCCCTGCATCTTCTAGTATGAGTAGCCGCATTTGCACATTCGATAACATCGTCAAAGTGACATAAAATTGTACCGGCAGGGCTCAGAATAGCTACCTCCTTGTATTCTAGCTACTATGTTAGTACTATCACGAACAACTATATGTAGAAAACTTTACTAATGTAGTTAAAATGTATGGGTGTAATTTGCAAAATATTTACGGGAGCAATCTCTTTAAAAGTAAATTAAAAAAATGAGTTGACAAATATTTTTTGAGTTAAAAATCGAACTCAAACTTCGATAATGTACATTCTAATTATAATTTTTTTTTAACATTTAAGACTGAGTGTTCGATACAATAATATTATTATATGTTCGAAAACCTTTTGTTGATCCAGCAACATAATATGCAAGGCGTTGCCTTGAGCAAGCATATACTGCAGTTTATATTCGAACAGCAAACAGGATGCACTCATAGCAACCATAATATCATCATTCATCTCATCAGTAAACTTTATGTAACATAGAATTTAATAGTTTTCGTAAATATACGTTTGTAATTATTCCTTTAATCCGTGTAGTGACGGATTAAGAATACAAAATGTCACTACCCCATCTCAGCCCGTGGGTGTCGTAAAAGGCAACTAAGGGAGTAACCTTATGCAGATAAGAGCACTGCGAGAAAAGGAAAATTCGAAACAAACCCTACACCAACCCGTCTGGCCAGCGTTGTATAGTAGGCTAAATTCCTTCCACATTCTTTGGAGGAGACCCGTGCCCTGTAGTGAGACGTTTATGGGTTGAAATTATGATGACGTAATAATTAAAAAAAAATGTAATGTCGTAAATTATTGGCGTGATCAATCCAAAAGTCAAATCCACGTAGGTAAGTCGCATACTCGTTTCTTTAACACTGAGATCCTTTTCATCTTATTTTAACAAAGAGGTACCTTAAGTCATCATCAGCTTATTATACTGACAGCCTATTTAAAACGCGACATTTTGACAACGCCGCCGGATTTGACATCGCTGTCAAATATTTGCAAATTTGAATTAGTTCACTGTCATTTTCAAACATTTGACATCGGTATTGAATTCCTGTTAGGCCTTCTGGTATTGTATTAATTGTACTATTTCTTATGGCAATTTACCACATTATAAAACATAAATAATTAGTCCGTAACACAATACTTGAGAATGCGGGGTAAATCTTCGAATTCTAGTCCAAGTATTTAAGTCGAACTATTCAGTTTATGTGCATGCCTGTACTGTATCCCTAGTTATGGGTCTCCTTAGGTCACGTTTTAGAGACAAAGCATATAGGTTTTATGTCTTAATTTAGAGAGTCCACTAGGCAAGCTGCAGTAATATTTATATGGAATGTTTAGCATTTAGCTATGAGTAGATAAACTTTAGCTACAAGTTATGAACTTTGATATTTACTGGATGCTTCAATGATTGTTTTGATACATGTTATGTGATATCAGGACTTATTACATGTTTAAATAGTTAGGTATGAAAAACATCGACAATTATTAGGAGCTCCGTGTGAGTATCTTTAACGCTCATTTAATTTTTATTCCTGTATTATATTTTAATAAATTTAATGTAAAGTAATAAGCAAATATATATAAAATAATGTGTTATAGTAGCGCTTTCACGAATTATGTACCCGGTACCTCTACTAATTAACGTTTCTGGTCTACTCCAAAGGACCGTGGGGTGAGTACCGGCCTAGTGCCTGGGGGCTTACTTGGATTAGTCCGTTTTGATGTCGCTGTCAAATGTTTGAAAGTGACATCGACCATATCTAAAATTTCTTACATTTTGACAGCGACATCAAAACCGACTAATCGAATGTCGAAATTCAGAGTAAGCACCCTGATGTGTGCTAATCCAATAAATTGAATTAAATATGTCACGTTCATTTTTGATTCAAAATATCTACAGAAACAAAACATTAATTCTACTTAACATCCAACACCAAGTTTTAACCCTACACGTGCCACATAAAGTTCGTCTGTGGACATATATAAATAATCATCCAACATTGAATAGAGACTCTTACTTAGTTAACACTTGAAATACTCGCACCTCGGCCCATAAGACCGGGCACTTTTTGAGTACCCACACATAAATAAATGGTTAACTAAGACGTTGTGACATTGGATTTTATGGTACGCGGTCGGTTCAACACTTTATTGTAGTCAGATTTACTTGCAGATCTGTTGTAAACTAAAGCGCAGTCGATTTAGTTCAAGAATACGCCACTATTTTATTTATAAAAGTGTGTTCAGGTGAATTGTGATGTACAGAGTGAAGTTGTGTGTGAATAAAAATGTTATTGTTGTTTGTTATTCAAAATAATATAAAGAGTTTAATTATACCTAAAAGGAATAAGGTTGTATATTGCTATCAAAAGCTAACATAATTATAATGCAATTTTAAACTTCGGAAAAAAAAATCGCACAAAATAAGCAGACGAATAATTATCTTATTAAAGGACCTTTATCATATTTAAAACATCTAAATTTTTTTATTTTCCTAACAATGTCTTCTCAGTCGATATCTTCATTGCTGAAGGTTGGCTTGAAGTCTTTAAGCTAGACTTGAAGTGTTGATGACTCGATGCACCAATATAGGTTACATAAGCTATGGTAAGAAAAATAATTTTTACTCTCAACATTTTCATTTTATTCTTTATAATTATATAAATAATAATACATCGCTCAACAAAGATCGACCCAACTCAAAGACACTAAAAAACACTAAATATAAAAAAAGAAACTCGGTTCTCGCCGATTGCCCACAGTTATTTGTGCGCACATAATATTTGTCTTCATACAAATTATGACATTGCCGCACAAAGGGTTAAGAAATTAACCCGCCGTTTACGGTCATCCTTTTAACTTCAAAACATTAATTATAACACCTCTTTATGGTTAAATTTATCGCGTAGTTTTGTTACTCATTACTGTGTCTTAATGTTTTTTTATGCGAATGCCTGGGGGCTTGTCTGGTGTTTAAGACTGGCTGTTCATTAGGCTGGGTCTTTTAAAAGCTCATATTTAACATGTTTACTGTTCTATGTCTATCGTCTGTCTGGTTGTGCCTTCTTTTCCAGTTATTGATTTTTATTTGCATAAATTTCAACCTTTTATTTTTGTTCATTTAGGTATATCTGAACCTTTATTAAAACATTAATAATATCTTCAAATCATGATAGTTAGAGACTCTTGTATTGTCAATATCCGTAAGAGCAGATATCTAAGGATAATAATAATATGAGTTTCAAATGATCAAAAATCCAAGTTCTATAGTAACAGTATATTTTTGATATACCGATAACAACACGCCCAACACATCGGGTAACATGTTCGCCAATGAATAGCCTCTTTAAGTTTGTTATAATTTATTGCCAAAGGCGGTTTTTATGTAGCGTTTAAAGGCACGTGGTATATTTATGCCGGTACGTTTCAATCTGGGAGATCTTTGTTGGAGTTCGTTTATTTCTCTACCAGCTATTTGTTCTCGTTTGCGCTTTCAAATTCAAACTTATTAGTATCGATTTTGAGATTGTGTTACATTGTTGTTGGTATAAAATTTAAACTTAAACTTTTTGTAAATTTATAAAACATAACGTCATATTTTTCTTGTATGGGGTAGGTAGACATGCATCATACCACGTGTTCAGCGTTTTCTCCTCGAAGGGGTTATAATGTTTAAATAAGTTTTTGTTAAATAAAAAGGTCCCTGTAGCGAAGGTTTAAGAATACATAATGTCACTATCCCAAATCATCCAGTGGGTATCGTAAAAGGAGACTAAGGGAGTAACCAGAAGATAAAAGCACTGCAAGAAAAGAAAATTTTAAACAAACCCTATACCAATCCGCTTGGCCAGCGTGTTTTTATAGACTAAATGTTAGGTCCGCGAGGATGTGAGGCACTCACTTGTAAATAAAAGATCTTCCTTTTAAATAAACCCAAAAACAATATATTATAACTTCTTCATCAATATTATATAATAACACACATGATTTTTATTGAGTAATACATTTTTAAATATTACTTTATAAAACGTAAAAATATAAAAGAATTTGGATGTTTATCATTTGGCTGCCAAAAAGTAATTGATGCTTATCTAATATTTTTCTCCTTTCCAACCTTCCATATATTTTATATTTGAAATCAAATTACAATGACATTCTGGCAGGCTAATCAAGTTAACGTGTCAGTATTCTTTTAACATTCTACTGAGCCCACATTAAAACTCTCTGGTATGGATTACACTTCAACACTAAATTCCTCCACAACCTTTGGAGAAGACCCGTGCCCAGTAGTGGGACGATTATGGATTGAAATGATGAAATAAAAAGGTTCACTCAAAGGAGACTCAAGGTGAGTTTCAATTTGTTAGTCCTTAACTAAAAATATGTAAATAAATAGGTAACTTTAGATATTTTAATCAATGTTATTGTACGATGTTTTCCTAAAATAATACTTACAGAATTTTCTGATAAATCATAGTTTCATCATAATGTGAATTCAAAGAAAAAGATGAATTGACCATAATTTATTCATTGATATCGGTTTTCCTTTGGCTCCGGTGTTATTATTAATAGCAATTACTTATACTTCTATTCCGCGAATAATTTGAATACAATGAGGAAATCAATATGGCGCTTATAATTAGTAGAATAAAAGGAAAATATAGTTTCTTTGTTCTAGTGTTTGCTATGAACTATGAATTGGTAATTAAACAGTGGATTACGTCATTCAATCATTGTGCGATTTAATTCTTGTGACTTTTTCGATTTCGATATCGCGGTCAAATGTTTGAATATTTGATTATGGTTGTTGTCATTTTCAAATATTTAACAATGATTTCAAAATTGCAAGTCGAAATTCCGAGAAGCTTTCTGTTCTTTTATTTATTTAAGGGACGCATTAGATCACTATGATCTAATGCGTCCCTTTCAATACAACTAGTATTCAACATACGTCGTTATATTGACTTACGTTGGTGAGCAGTAGTTTTCTGTGCATTTGAGAATAAAGAATTGTTCCAAAACTATTTTTCCCCGATCTGGAAATGAAATCTAGGACCTCTAGTACAGCTGTTGTATACTTGTACTCCCATTTCCTTATGCAGACAAGAGCATTGCAAGAAAGACAAACCCAATACCAATCCATCTGGCCAGCGTGGTATAGTTAGGCTAAACTTCCACATTCTTCGGAGATCTGTGCCCAGCAGTGGGATGTTTGTTGGTTGAAGTGATGATGATGATGAATCCCGTTACCATCCCGTACTATCGAGTCAGTTCAAAATTTATATTCATCATCATATAGCTTCCTATAAGGCAAAAAATAAAAGGAAATTAAAATCTACTGTATGGAATTTCAATTACGCCATCGTTATTACTACGAAGAAGATGTTTATCTGTGTACAATTAATAGGTAAGGATTATAAGTATCGTCATCAATATGACGAGTCTATAGTATATGCGTCAATGATGACGGAAAACACATGCAATAATTGTATTGTGACGTATGAGATAATCTAGGAATTACGTTATAGCAATACCAACTATTTTATAACTAAGATTCGTGGGAATAGGGCTTCAAATAAAAGAAATGATTTAAAAATAGAATCAGCTTTTTAACAAGGGTAAGTAATATACTAATAGATGCTGTGTTTTATACCTACTTATATCCTTCGAAGGCTGTTAACTTTAAACGTACTTAAGTTTTAATAATAATAATCATTTATTTACGAAGCAACTGAGGCTCAATCACAGAAAACATACTTGTGACATAAAAATAGATAATAACATGTCATAATATAAAATACACAAGATGTCATAAAAAATTACAAAATAATGGATACTATAATAATCCAAAATAAAATAACCAACATCAATAAGTAAATTTAAAATTCAAATTCAAATTAAAAACCAAAAAATCAAAATTCATATAGACATATTAAAAATAATATAAATAAAATTATATTAAGACCGTCATTTAACCGATTATTTATTTCAGACGTACAAAAAGTTACTTTTAACTTTGACTATCAAAATACAACGTGATTGACTGGCCTGTTGGTCTAGCGGTTAGTGACCCTGACTGCTAAGCCGGAGGTCGTGGGTTCGATCCCCACCCAGGACAAATCTTTGTGTGATGAGCATAAAGGTTTGTTCTGTGTCTGGGTGTAATTTATTTATAATATGTATGTATTTACAAGAAAAATGTATTTAAGTAGTATATTAGTTGTTTAGTACCCATAACACAAGAAAATATAATTGCTTACTTTGGGACTAGATGGCGCTGTGTGAATGTGGTAGAATATTATTATATTATTACTTAAAATGGCGTAATTCCCTTATTGATTGAAAGTTCTAACTAATAGCGACTGAACCTACCTTGAAATATACCAAATATGAACACAATAGTTTCTCAAAAGACTTTATCTAATTATACAATAGAATAATGGCGCCGGCATCAGGCGGCAGAAAATACATAAAAGCTAAAAGTAGGAAGGAAGACTCATGAAATATAATATTAAAACTCGTAGCTCCTAGCCATAGCTTTCATAGGCTCGTGCTATTAATTACCTACTTACATTTTAATACAAAGACCGATAAATTTCGCATTAACTTTATGAAAAAACTATTTATATTATACGATAGTAATTTTCTTCAGTTGTAACAACTAAACGAAAAATAAAATCTATATTGAATAGTTAAATCGGCAATACAATCAACGAATGTATTGTAATTTTACTATTATCTTAACCAAAGTAGGTACTTAATCTTTACTAATATTATAAAGCTAAAGAGTTTGTTTGTTTGGTTGAACGCTAGGATCTCAGGAACAACTGCCCCCTGACTCTGAGCTGTCGGAAAATTTTCGGCAGGAAATGTCAGTTTAATTAAAGTTAAAAAACATAATGTTAGAGAACTAGATAATCGTAATTATACAATAATCAGTTATTAATTTTATATACGGTAAACTATTTTCTAACATTATATAACGTAAGTCGTAAAAATACGTTGTTCTAAGATTCGATACCAATTAAAATTGTAACAACTATGGCGATTGAAAAGAGTGGCCTGAGTTTCTTGCCAAGTTCTTCTCAGAGCTCAACCTTGTCAGTGAACTGGCCGTAGGCAAATTTACTGACACTTTTTCTGGCTTTGTATGACGTTCATAAGTATCATGTATGTGATCCAAATGAAATAAAAAGATTTGACTTTGACTTGACTTGATAAAGTTTACGATCTGGGAGCGATCCGACGAGTCAAAATCAGGGGGCTGGTCCGATTTGAAAAAATCTTTTTGAATTGGATAGCCTTTTTAACGGAAAAGATTATAAGCTACATAACATCACGCTACGGCCAATAGGAGCTGAACAGTGGCCAAATAAAATTGACAGGAGTGAAGCCCAGAAATATATATTAAAATCGTAGTCGTATCGTCAAGTTTAAAGGTTTTATGTTTATGTAGTCAGTGATATTGGTGACAAATAAACAAACGATAATAAATTAGCAATTCCGAAGGCTTCGCTTCAGTAAATCACAGGTTTACACACATGCCCCTCAACACCAGACGTTTATACCTTTGTACTTCGATTATGGAAGTGTTGGATTGGAAGTGTTGTTTGATAAACCGATTTTTATTTTCTTTTCAAGAAGATAACTTATATTCCCGTCACTATTGTTATATTTATCACTCATTAAGTTTTAAGGATTAATAGGCAGTTTCATTTAAATGGTTGATTTGCTCATGACTGAATGATTCTAACGCAGTTTCCCTTTAACTAAGTGAATTTCAAAGTTTTTCTAATAAAAAAACTTAAATATATCTTAAATTTTACTTTTGTAAGTTAGAATTGACAAGATTCATTATGATAGATATATTGTCGTTCAAAACTTTAGAGAACAGTCAAACGTACATCATTGCAACGTATTTAAATCAGGAATAGTATCGAGAGGTAAGCTTTAATGTATTTTTATATTTCTTATCCAATAACTACATAATCCATCTCATGCATACTCATTTATAGCAAGAAAATGTTAATAGAACAAAACAATAGATTTCTGCGGCCGATACCGACCGATTGATATCACTATGAATAATTATTAACTCCAGTTTAAAACTGATACAAGCCAATTATTATGAATATATGGATGTATTTGTGATGCAGTAAGTTATGTGGGTAAAGCGAGGTTCATTCGTTAATGAAGATGGCTGAAAATGAGTAAAGCTTACTGTAAACAGCTAAGCGCAGTAAAATCGATCGAACTTTGGGAGCGCTTTAATAAAATTTAGGTAAAAGTTTTTTTATGGAAATTGAGTTAGCTACTTCGTTTCAATCCATAAACGTTCTACTGCTGGGCTGCTGGGCATGGGTTTCCTTCAAGCATTTTGGAGGGAATTTAGCCTACCATACCACGTATGCCAGACGGCTTGGTTTAGGGTTTGTTTCGAATTTTCCTTTTCTCGCAGTGTTCTTGTCTGCAAAAGGTTTACTCCCTAGTCGCCTTTAACGACATCATGTATTTTTAATCCTTGACTACACGGATTGTTAGACTACCCTTAGATAGTTACAAAATTTTTATGAAATGATTTTTATATAATAATATTAATATTCTACCACATTCACACAGCGCCATCTAGTCCCAAATTAAGCAATTATATTTGCTTGTGTTATGGGTACCTACTAAACAAGTTTTTTTTGTAAATACATACATATTATAGATAAATTATACCCAGACACAGAACAAACCTTCATGCTCATCACACAAAGATTTGTCCTGGGTGGGGATCGAACCCACGACCTCCAGCTTAGCAGTCAGGGTCACTAAACCCTAGACCAACAGGCCAGTCAAAAGATAGATTGCATTTTTGTATATAAGTATTTCATCTCCTCTCCGCTTGCATAGACACCTAGCTCTACAAGTATAATCTGCGTTAATTAAGTCGATATAAATAACAATACAAATAAATTTATTTTATGGTATCGAGAACGTTATGATGGTAACCATGAGATACGTACGTCTGACAGAAACGTGTGTTTATGTCGTGAGTTCCCTTTTGTATAGATGCATCTAGAACAGTTATATTTAATAAACTATTTTTAACAAAAAAATATTAAAACGACTTCAAATCAGTACTAAAAAGCGAAAAATAAACTGAATTAGATATTTAATTCCAAGCTAAAAAATACCTACCTACCTGTTTAAAGTATAATACCCTATTACTAATCTGTTTGAAGTCGGTGCCAAGCCTAAGGAGTTTGTTAAGCTACGTACTACTTAGTACGTACAGATGTACGTATGAGATGATGTTAACAGATGTTACCGCTCGCTACTTCACACCACCTCGCACTTGCGTGTGATCGTACCTAGTGGACGGCTCAAACTGAGTGATACAACCTCATTAGGCTGGCACCGACTTCAAACAGATTAGTAATAGGGTATTATACTTTAAACAGGTAGGTAGGTATTTTTTAGCTTGGAATTAAATATCTAATTCAGTTTATTTTTCGCTTTTTAGTACTGATTTGAAGTCGTTTTAATATTTTTTTGTTAAAAATAGTTTATTTTTCCATTTTTAGTGTGCTTTTTATCTAGCAGATTTTATAATGCTGGCTGGCAAACTAAGACGGAAAACCGAAATAAAGAATCTTCGATAGAAGGAAACATCTATTCAAATATTCTAACAACACAACCTGATTGTAGAATAGAGGAATCTCAAAACTCTCAGCTTTTTATGTCTTTCTTTTTTCCTATAAAATGCGACAGGTAACAAGTATAGGTATACAATGCAGGTTAGATACTATATCGAAAACTTAAAATGTCATCTAAGAATTCCTTTGAATTATACAACTTTATCTTCCATCAAGAGCTCTCACCTCAGACACTTGAAATAACACAACTTAAGGTTTATACATGGATGTGATATTTAAAGAAATCATCTTCTTACTCCTAAACATTAAGAAGTTTCCCTTCCAGTGACAGCTCACCTAAATAACCTACAAGATTACAACTATAGGTTTATAAGTACCTATAATGTTGAAATAATTATCCTCCAACTCCTAAAAGTTAAGGAGTTATACCTTCCAGTGACAGCTCACCTGAATAACCTACAAGAATACAACTATAGGTTTATAAGTACCTATAATGTCGAAAGAATTATCCTCCAACTCCTAAGAATCAAGGAGTTACACCTTCCACTGACAGCTCACCTGAATAACCTACAAGAATACAACTATAGGTTTATAAGACCCTATAATATTGAAAGAATTATCCTCCAACTCCTAATAGTTAAGGAGTTATACCTTCCAGTATCAGCTCACCTAAATAACCTACAAGAATACAACTATTGGTTTATAAGAACCTATAATGTCGAAAGAATTATCCTCCAACTCCTAACAGTTAAGGAGTTATACCTTCCATCACCAGCTCATCAACATGAGATGTTGACTATCAGACGTAAATACTTAAATAACTTTAAAAAATATATGAAACACGTAACATGTGCCTATAAAATTTGAGGGTTGCCTTCGATTTCCCTGAGATTCCATCATCAGAACTTGACATGATGAATAGGGGACCAATTCGGAAGTATACCCTTTCAAACAAAAAAAGAATTTTTTAAATCGGTTCAGGCATCTCCGAGTAATCGATGAACATACATAAAAAAAAAAAAAAATACATACAGTCGAACATATAACCTCCTCCTTTTTTGAAGTCGTTTAAAAACGTTACTTAATAGGCAGTTGATGATATTATTAGTAAATGATTTATCATTATGTTTACACCTTTAGAATTATATTTTAATAACCACGCCTATGTTTTAACTGATAATCATAATATATTGGTTGTGCAATATTGTTTTGAGATTATGTGATGTAAGTATATGCTGTTAAATGCACCAGGGTTGAACTGTACTTATGATGACTAATTCAATGTTCAATGATGAACTGTTAAATTAAGAAATTATACAATTTGTTTCTTGTGATTGTGACCCAATTTACCTAGCCAAATAGGAGTCGTGTTATATAAAATGTTTCTTGCCTTATTAAGAAAAAAATGTAATGGTATTTCTAATTTTAACCGGCTAAGCAAAGGAGAATTTTTATTTTATTTTCAACTTAACAGTAATCGCATTATTTTAATAATATAAAGCGGCAGCCTTCTGTCACCTATAAGTTCTTTTTTAGTCAAGCTAGGCAATCAATTTGATGGAAGATGTCTAGGTATAGGTATCTATGAGTATTTAAATAAAAATGGATTGCCGAAAAGTATGTGATGGATTCACGTGAGAACGGCTGGACCGATTTGACTAATTCCTTTTTGTTGTATTTGCTACTATCGAGACAAGGCATGTATATAAGAAATTATACAAAAAAAAATAGTGTAAAATTTAAAATTTTGGGTTACGAAGTTCGCCGGGTTAGATAGTTTAGAACAAAAACCGTAGTTCGAAGAACATACCATAGGACAAAATTATTAGTGCAAATATGTGGTCCATTACAAACGCTCTCTTCGCTTAAAAAACATAAGGTAGTCATAAAATCTAAATGGATATTCACTTTTTGTATCTATAGACCACCGGCACTGGCACGGTAGCCCGGGGTCGCGAGTTCGATCCGGCCGAGTCGCGCATAAATATTGTTCGTCTACAATCCATTCCATTTTTGTGTTTATTTATTGAAAGCGCTACCATTGTCATACCAACGTGATCTCTTTACAATGGTTTTAGTTAACTTTGTTAGTAAAGTTGATATTTGTAGGTACTGTACCCATTGGTTTTACAAAAATTATACATTATTGACTTTACTTACCTGATTCAAAGTTAAAGTCAAAGTCAAATCTTTTTATTTCATTTTGATCACATACATGATACTTATGAACGTCATACAAAGCCGAAAAAAAGTCAAACTGTAACCAATTGATAATAATTACTATGGTGATTAAAAAGAGTGGCCTGAGTTTCTTGCCAAGTTCTTCTCAGAGCTCAACCTTGTCAGTGAAATGGCCGTAGGCAAATTTGCTGACACCTTTTTTTCTGGCTTTGTATGACGTTCATAAGTATCATGTATGTGATCCAAATCAAATAAAAAGATTTTATTTTTATTGCCTAAACTGGCAGATGAGCTGACGGCCCACCAGGATTAGGTTCCAGAAGGTCGGCTTGCATACAGACCCTTGGATGCATCCCCTAGTGAGGTGTTTAGTGGCTGTGGTGTTGGTGTAATGAATTGTGGCTGTGCAATCGGAAAGGTAGTTTTGTATGATTGTGTATTATGTTTCTGGGGTAAGTGGTTACCGCCGCTCATGGACGTTGTTTTGACTTTGACTTTGAAGGTTATAGGCTATTTAACATTACGTTATATTAAATAATTTAATTAATTGAATTTATAATGTAAAGTAATTTAAAAAAAAAATATTTTCAAACAATGTAAAAGTTGTTATTGAATAAATGAATATGAATATGAATACGAGACGGGAGCGAAACCCCGCGTGACTTCTAGTATAGTATAATGTAGAAAAGATAGTAAGTGTCGTGTATTCGGCGTGTGGTCTCGTTACGCACCGGTAATGAGTGAGCGCGTTCATTAGCGGCGCGACACAGGCGACTTCGCAGCGTCGCGTCGCCTCTATGCATCTTGTATGAGACACCCGGAGTGATGGGGATATTCTGTACTGTAATCATTTTTATTTCATCAATGATTTTTATATCGTATGCGAGGATAGGGCTAAAACAGCAGTGGAAAGTTAAGGGAGAAGTCGCAAAGACTGAGCGGTGGGTCGAGATAGGTTGAATTAAAAAAATGGATGCAACCTTAGCTGCTTATATAATACAATTATGTAATATTTAGTAAACACGTTCAAGTTGCTGTTGTGTCTCATGTCTGCCACATACATATATGTATGACACTGATTTGAAGCGATAAGAAGAAGATTTATATGTACAACTATTTACTAACTTTGACGAAAGTTGCTTCTTTATTTGCCTCAATAAACAAAATTCTTAAGTATCATGTATATCGTTCGGTATGTCTTAATTATCGGTCATGTCTTTAAAAAATTACCAACTAGCTGTATTGTGACTTCGTTCGGTGCGATTTCATAGTTATTTATTTTGTTACGGAACCCTGATTTTCTTCCAAAGTAGGTACTACTTGTGATATTAATGATCCTCCAGTAAAAGTACCGTCGAAATCAGTTCAGTAGTTTCGGAATTTAACTCGAATAGACAAAAATTTTACAGTTATAAAAAAGAAAGCTGTTATTTTCATATTAAAAACAAACACTTATAATTTGTATAGGTAGATATTAAAGGATTTCTTAAAAGATCTGTTACAGAATATCCCTTGTACATCGGTGTGAGCCAGTTAGTTTGGCGGCGATGTATTGCGTATTGTGCGCGTACAAATTGATTGGACTCGTCACAGAGGAGCCGACTTCGCGCCTGTCTCGTCACACCATACAAGCTGCTGGACACTTGTACGTAACAAAGTTTCGCTTGCAAACACACTGAATAAAATAAAACTGTCTGTTTTAATATCTAGTGTTCACTCATAGGCTTGCAAGCGCAACTTACAAGTTGTTGGGAATCATTGTTGTTTGAACTTTATTTTTGGAATGTCTTAGGCTCGATTTTCTTCTAAAAAATGAGTTTAGAAGGCCACTCTGTACATCCAATTTAATTATTTAAATTTCTATACAAAATACTTTAATTATTTTCCTGTGGTTTAATTGTTGTTTTAAAATTAATAACGTTAGAAAATAATAAGCTAAATTAATTATATTTACTAAAATAATAAAAAAACAAGCCACTGAATATGCAGGTAGTTGATTCAATCACAACCCCGAATTCATTTAAGATTCTGCATGCCAAGTCGTCTCAGTCACGGTCACGTGAGATACTGAAGTGGGAATTACTTCATTCATATCAAACGAGGTTTGGGTATCTTTGACCTTTACCCAATCTTTACTTCTCCTTTTGGATAATATCCAGCATTATAATAATAATAATATTCTACCACATTTACACAGCGCCATCTAGTCCCAAATTAAGCAATTACATTTGCTTGTGGTATGGGTACTAAACAACTGATATACTACTTAAATACATTTTTTTTTTGTAAATACATACATATTATAGATAAATTACACCCAGACACAGAACAAACCTTTATGCTCATCACACAAAGATTTTAGCAGTCAGGGTCA
This sequence comes from Laspeyria flexula, assembly GCA_905147015.1. Classification (NCBI taxonomy): domain Eukaryota; kingdom Metazoa; phylum Arthropoda; class Insecta; order Lepidoptera; family Erebidae; genus Laspeyria; species Laspeyria flexula. The sequence goes on from LR989970.1 coordinate 5,233,064, forward strand.
CTAACCACTAGACCAACAGGCCAGTCAGTCATTATCATCTTCAACTTTTTATAAGACAATAATTAATAACTTCATCCAGCTGGCTTTATTGTACGAAGTATTTTACTGGACGGAATCTGTCTCTAACGAAGTCTCTAAGGTTATCTATGGGATCTATGCAATTCCGAAATAAATGGATTATTATTATTATAGTGCTATTGCAGTGTAATCTATATGTATGCCTCATACAGATCTTATCAGCCTTTTTTGACGTGATTGAGGAACAAACGGCCTTCCATACTAACTTTCGCATGGTATCATCCTAATTTTTGTGGTGCCCAATGCAAGAGGTCCATGTAATGACGGATTTAGTATAGGTAGGTACAAAGGATCCAGACCCTCCTCAACGACCTATGCCAAAATAAAGCGCAAAGAGCGTAGCAATCTACCCCAGGACAGAATCACTCTAAATCATTTATCAAAGGCCATAACAATAAAATTACCAAAAAGCTGTTGCAACCCAGCAGGTACAAAACGTCGGCAATGACAGGAATACTCACCGGTCACTGTACATTAAACTAGAAAAGAAAGAAAAGAAAGAAAAGAAACATTTATTGGTACAGCACAGAGACAGAGTAAAAATACAAGGAAATGATGTAAAAGATACACAGAAAAAGTAAAAGGTACAAACAATTAAATATATAAATAAATAAAACAAAATACCACAAATTACTAAATCATAACAACAACTGTAGTAAATATGTGTCTCGCGGCTGCAACCAAAAGGCGTCCAGTTCAGCATTGAAGCCAGGTCACCAGTTATAGGTACCTGGCGCTGGTTTTCGACTGGAACCTTGGCAGTTGACATACACGGATGTCATAAGAGCGGCTTTATATTTAAATTATGTACTTCTAAATTAATATTTAGGTACATATAAGTATATTATGCCATCAAATTAAAGTTAAATGCGCAATTATGAATGTAAATAAATATTAAATAATAATTCTTAAAGACATTATTGGATTATTAGATATTATATATTATTATTCTTAGATTTATTATTTTCAATTGGGTATCGGACCTTTATTATTATATTATAACTACCATATTTTTAAACTAAACCTAAGCCAGTCCAAAATGTGCAGATTTTGCCAAGAGTCAGACGAGACAGCAATGCATGTCCTATGCTCATGTGGGCCACTCATGCACAAAAGAAGCATCCTTTTAGGACTGCATCAGGTGCAACCAGATAAGATACAATCTCTCTCTGCTCAGACAATCTGGAAGTTCCTAGCCTCTTATAGGACTAAGCAGAGAACTATAAAACAAAAAGGGGCGCTACAATAGATCAACTCTGGTCGAGGTAGCAAGGAGGTCACTAGTGGCTTCCAGCCTAACTAACCATAATAATAATAATAAAAATAGGTAGGTACATAATGTCACTACCCCATTTCGACCAGTGTCGTAAAAGGCGACTAAGACCTAACCTTAAGCAGACAAGAGCACTGCGAGAAAAGGAAAATTCGAAACAAAACCTTATATCAACTCGTCTGGCCAATGTGGTACTGTAGGCTAAATTCCCTCCAAAATCTTTGGAGGAGCCTCGTGCCCAGCAGTGGGACGTTTATGGGTTGAAATGATGATGAATGCAAGAGAAACTTTGAGCCATAACATACTATGCAATTATAGATTCCAGACACCTATAAACTTTTGTCATTACTTACGGCGTCGGGGCAATTAGCTCATATATTAACAAATTTATGTTAATAACATAATATAATAATGTCGGAAGAATAAACAATCTTTATGCTTCCCATAGCATTTAATGCGAATGACAAACAAGCGTCCATAATAATTTACTGAACATAAATAACTAATGCGTTAACAGTAAATTAGATTCAAACGGAGCCTGTTATTATCGAGTTGTTAACAAAGAATTATTACATATAAATATTATAATTTCCGCTGGTGTAATCTCGCATAAAATTCACTTACGTCTACATTTCAATGGCTAAGGTTATAGTTAGGCTAAACAATATCTGTATTTGTGTTAGTCTAGGCTGGTCAAGAGTGAAAATATACAGAAGGAAATTTGTGGGAGCCAGACTTTGTGTCGTGAGTTTTAGTTAGTTTAGTTGGAAACATATCGTTTTAGAGCATCATGTTTTCAAAATATCTATATAGTCAATTACATGATTTTCAACTATTCTTTGTGTTAACACATCGACGCTGATAGATGGAAATGGTTATATATATTGATAGCTGAAGTTGGTTACGATATTCTGCATTGAGGAGAACTTATTTGGTAGTAGAATATGAAGAAAAAGAATATAACAAAAGAAAGATATTTTTCTAATTATATTATCCATATTTAGTCTGAAATAAGTTGTAACAATTCTATCAATAATAAGCGATGTCTAAAAGCTTTCACCAAATTAGTTCCGTGTATTTTCACAGCGTCTCAGCTCGTTGATGCATAGGTGGTTCTTACCTTGCATAATATCAGTAATTTCATCTTATCAACTCGTTGTAGGAGAGAAAATGAGGATGTATACAGCCCAGCGATAAATAAAATAACTGTCCAACATGCTCGGACGTTTTGTTTTGTGTATAAATGTTTTTGATGTGCTTTTAAATATTCAAAGTTATGATCTAAGGACAGTTATATGAAATTGTATTGTTGTTAGTTGTGTAAAATAATGGCGTATTTAAATTATGTTAATAGTGTTGTCTAAATTAGCCTTATGTTTTTGTTATTTATACAATAGCCTCGTTTTGCTGAAGTCGGTGAAGTGGGTGTATCGATTTAAACGACATGTGGCTACAATTTATTTTTCGATAACTATTTTTCCGAATAGTTTATATAGTAAAAAGTGTTGGAATGAAAGTATATTTGAGATTTTTTTTAGTGAAATATATGTAATTTTATTGCTCACAAAAATAAGTTTATTTTTCCTGAAGTATATTTTGCGCTTACAACTTAAAAATGTCAGAACTTACCGAATTCCAACAGACATACTAAACTTACCGAATACCAACCAAAAACTTTATAAATGATAAAATTCTCGCAGGAACGTTGCATTGTTTCATGAGGCCAGTAAACAGGCGTGGATATAAAAACGCTATTGTAATACAGTGAGGAAATGGAAAGTGGAATGGTGTGCGTAACGCAAGGCTCCCCCGTACGCGCCGCTATGCGATTTGTCCTAGTGATGGGGGTAATTTGCCTGTCGATAATTTTACAATAATATATTTTTATTCATATTTTTCATTGACCTATAGTTTAAAATTTTGTAAAAATGCATTATACTTCAGCTTTAATTAAATTTTATGAATAGATTGATGAATGTTGAGGAAGCGAGAGATGTAAGTAGTAAGTAGCTGGAAGGAAATAGTCTCTGCCTACCCCTCTGTTGGGCACAAGGCATGATCTATATGTATACTATTAAGTTAAATATATTAACACTTAATATATATACTGTTTACCCGGCGGCTTATTACGGCTTAAAACCCTCTCAGCTCTCAGAATAGAGGAGAGGAGACCCGAGCCCAGCAGTGGGATAATAATGGGTTGCTGATGAATTATATATACTGTTAGGAATGTTCTGTATATGTGTAATCGGATTCCTTATTTTTGGACATTTATTGCATATATTGAGGATAATTATTCATCTATACATTAATATTAAACATTTATCGAGAGCTTTTTTGGCATAAGTAGTTATCAATATATTTATCAATAAAACAATTGTCTTTCGTCAACAATTCCTTAAAGTATTCTATTTTGTCTTTATTTTGGCCAAACATTAGATTATCAAAAGAATTTAGATAACAAACATCGATATATGATCTCAACACTAGGATATCTCATATGTTTTATTGGTTGTGGAGTATGCAATGTGCGTTGAATACTTCGGTTCGGGATAAAACAATTCAGTGTGCGCGTGCCTTTACTGCCACCGACGCGGACGCATAATATGCTATTTTTACTGAGATTACCCGATTACTTTAGTTGGATATTGGATTGGATTGAATTATAATTTGGTATATTATAACTTTATTGTATGATGTGCCTACCTATTTGTTGTGGAATGCAACTGTTGCAGAAGCTCGTTGTTTATTGCAGCTGAAAGGTGTTTGACCCTACGGTAATATCTTTTTAAGAAGTAGACAATGACAGGAATTGAATCAACTATCTGGAGGAATCTTTACCTTCAAAATACCACTTTAGAATGGGAACTTACTCACAATTTCAATTACAGCATAAAGGTTAAATGTCATTACAGCAATTTCTTAATGTTGGTATTAACGTTAAATAAAACGGTAATGTGGCTAACCTTTTGGGTACGTTTTCTCAGGAATCTGATCTCAATCAGATATTCTATTCATAGGAATTTCCTGAAAATATAGATCTGGTTTTTTTTTTAAATAGGTTAGTTTTGTATAATTTTGATGATAATAAAAAATATAAATGAAATAAAATATAATATGAAGCACACTAAAATAAAATTTATATAATATTTTATGTATTTCAAGTAACATGATTCAGCGTGTTAGTAACAGTATTTTTAGTCCTGTTTTAGTTCCTTTAAAGTAATTTCTTCTTGCCAGTAAAAACAAAAATAGTTAAATTATATAACTACACCCGTTAATTTTTATTGGAAAAATATAATTAAGGAAGTATACTAAAAAGTTTTGTTGGTATTTGTGTGATGTCAAAACTCGAGCTAAGGATGGTATTTACCATTGACCATTTTATTTCCCTACATAAAAGTATTCTAAGAATCCTTCATTCAGTTTTTTGTAAGGGTTTGTAAAGCATTTTACTTTATCTCAATTGATGATCTTTTTATAGTTCAGAATCACCAGTTCTTTAAGGCCTCCGATAACAGTCAATTTTCATCTAAACCGTTTGTGTTTGTTAGCGTAGAGAGGGGAAGGGAAGGTCAAGTAAAATTGGTAGTTTTTCAAACACGGATTGAACGCATCGTATCGATTTACTTAGAAACGCATTGGTATTTTAAGAATTTCGGAAGTGAATTTTATTTACGATAGGGATTGAACTTTGGTGACGTATTTTTATTTAGGATTTTTTACAATTTAAGTTATAATTAAGTTATAAGTGAAAATAAAAGGGCAATTAATGAATGGTACCAAGCTTTCAGACATAAAACTGCTGATGATGATTTTGCGAAGGCGGATTGCAGGCAGTATTGCATTGTAGCTATACCTACCTACGGCACGCTATGATCTCCGCTTTGACATATTACAATAGTGATGTGAAATGAGTTTTTCGGAGGTAGTAGTTGTGCTGGCCAGCGATCCTATGTAACGATCGTATTAGATTTCATTTTTTAAAATTGAAATTCGAAAAACAAATGCCGAGTTGTGTGGTGAATAAGTATGATCTTATAAAAAAAAATCCGCGGTACATACCCTAATACGAGTATATATAGTTTAGAAATCAATGTAATAAATAAATGTTGTGTCCTAAAATTATACATTCCATAAATTTTATGACTAACTGCACGTCAATATTGACAATAAAGAACAGCAATTTGCTCCTTCAAATGTAATTATTAATTAATACGAAACTTCATGAGCGGCCAAACGAGTAAATTAGTGTATGGTGTGTAGTTTTGATATTTATTACCATTGTAGTATCCTTCTTGATTTCCTCAATTACAATCATCTCAATCTCCACACACACATCAGCAAACCATTAATGTCCCACTGCTGGGCTTGGGTCTCCTCTCCTCTATCTAGAGAGCTGAGAGGGTTTTTAGGCCATAATCCACACACGCTGGCCTAATGCGGGATGGTGGATCAGACATACACTTTTTTTTTTCTAGGGTATGTGGGTTTCCTCACGATGTTTTCCTTCACCGTTAGCAGATGGTAAATCACATGACTAGTACATATAAATTCCACAAAGTGAAATCCACATTGGTACTGCCGGTCGGGATCGAACTCGGACCGCGTGTTTAGCACGCCGGTCTTTTATCCATTCAGCCACCATCGCTTCTCAGCCACCATCACTTCTATATTTTTATAGGAAAGGAAAGCTATATTATATTTTTATATAAATTTATAAATTCTAAACAAGTAATGGAAAAATTCAAACTTACAACGGGACTTGAACCCGTGACCCTGGCATTCCGTGTATACTGCCTCTTCCAACTGAGCTTACTGAGCTTGTTGAATTGCTTAATATTATAGCTGCCACTGACTTAGTAGAGTTACGTTCTTGCTGGTGAGTAGTGATGTTCAGAGTTCATTGGTGAGGAAAGAGGTTATAAAGGGTAATAATAATAATAAATAATAATAATAATATTGGCAACGTGCATGTGATGTTTCTGGTGTTGCCGGCGTCCGTAAGCTAGGGTTACGTACCATTTTCCACCAGGAAGCTGTTTTTTTTACTCTTACTTTTTTATTAGAGATTTGCTTTTCATTTTTAGGGTGCTCTACTGGAAAAAAGGACTCTTATGATCTCGCTCTGTCCGTCCGTCCGTCTATCAGTGTATATCACACTGACCGACGGACCGACAATATTTATATAGACGACTCGGAATCTACATACGCTTTCGACTTAACTAGCATTTATTACCAATGTTTAAATCTATTGTTCGATATCATTACATACAAAAATGTTTTATTTTTCGTATAATTATTATTTCTTATAACTAAAATCAAATAATTTGTCAAGTAGACTTTAAACAAACTAAACCTTAACTCAATTAGTGTTCAAAAAGACTATTTATAACACTGTTACCGTGAAATTAATTAACAAAGATGGCGGCGATGACAAACACATTACTGCCACCTAGCGGAGTGTGACAGTTACGTGCTTGGGACGCTTCGCGCGCCAGCTGGATGCCAAGCAATCAGACACGACCAACAGAAAAAAAAGGTTACAACGAGATACAAAATGTTCTCAATGACAGCTTCGATTTTATTAGGACTTCCCAGGATGACTTTTTTGTGATTAAATTAAGTTGTTATTTTAAAGCATAGGTAAGAAAAATTGATTGAGGATAAGATGGAAAATGGGAATAGATTTCTTAAAATATAATTTATTGAAATAGTAACATTGTTTTTCAAACACATTTTTATTTTTGATATTTTTCAGCAGGTAAAATTTATGAGTACATAAAAATAGTGTACTTTTACTTCTTCAGTGTAATTTCATATAATACGTAATAGATAATTTTACAATAAATTCCATAGTTCAAACAGAAATTGATAACATTGATTTACTCTTTTCGAAATGTGTTCAATCACCGCAATTTAATTATTTAGAAATGAAAGACATATTATTATGAAATAGGTATATTAATAAACTGTCCTTACACCATAAAGGGGCTTACTCTGAACTTCGACATTCGAATGCTCAGTTTTGATTTCACTGTCAAATGTTTCAAAGTGACAGCAACCATAGGTATCTAAAGTTCATTTGACAGCGAAATCAAAACCGAACATTCAAATGTCGAAATTCAGAGTAAGCCCAAAGGTTGTTATTACCTACTTGAAAACATACCAAATTGAACGATTCCGATAGCGTTATCACATAAATTTTCAAACGTTCGACAGCGATATCAAAATCGAATATCGACAGTGTGAGTAGGGTCCCTAACCATGACGTAATCATTACAACATCTTACATAACCGACCTTTACAATTTCCTACTCTAGTTTTCCAAACGTTTAATATCAGCAGCGCAGTAAATCTAGCCTTACCACGAGGCTACAAATTACACTCAATATCGTCGGCGATACGTTGGCATATCGGTTGCTATGGCAACGGCCGTGAGAATACCCCGGACAGTGTGCCCGACGACCTTTGTACAATGTGCAGTGGTCAGGACGTACAGGGTGCGTGAGTTTCGATGAAAATGTTTAGATTTTTTTTTTAAATTGGTGGCTGTTTCGTTTCATCTTTGCCTTACGAAACCATTTTGGTAATTTTATAGTAAAGATGGTTAGACAAACTTTGGGGAAAAAGGATCAAATTGAAATTTATTTACTAGAAGTTAAGAGCTATTTTATAGTTTTAAGAAATCTCACCTAAAATTAAAGAATCAAATAATTTATTTGTTGGATCATAAGTTAAGTAGATGGTTATAAAAATTGTTAGTCCATATATGTCTTAGCATGCATCAGGCGTACAAATTTGTTTACTTAAAGCTAAAGGTACACATGTGCGTAGTCGTCAATCTATCATTTAATAATTTTAGTAATATTAATAACATTAATAATAGAGAGACACTACCTGGAGCCGATACCGTCTAAAACGGTAAGGTTCCAGCGATCATTCTTCCCACGTACGTGCAGGCTCTGGGGTGAGCTTCCTACAGCGGTGTTTCCTGAGCGCTATGACATGTCCTTCTTCAAACGAGGTTTAAAGAGAGCTATCCTCTCAAGGTAGGCAGCGGCCTGGCTGTGCCCCTGGCATTGCTAACGTCCATGAGCGGCGGTAACCACTTACCATCAGGTGGGCCGCTTGCTCGTCTGCCACTAAAGGCAATAAAAATAAAAAAAAAAAAAGAGAAAATAAGAAGAAAAGAAGTTAGAGAGAAGTATAGCCGTGAAAAAAGAGACTTAATTATAATAATAAATTGTAATTGTATATATAATTTCATCATCATCATCATCAGCCCACCTCCACCCACTGCTGGGTTTAGGCCTCTTCTCCACAGCGCCACTTCTCACGGTCCTGTGCCAGCCGCGTCCAATGAGATCCTATGTATCTTGACGATATCGTCTGACCATCGGAGTGGTATATATAATTGAAATTAGTTTTTGGTTTGTGAAAAAGCAAATTACTGGAAATATAGCACCGCGAAAAAGCAATTTACTAGAATTATGATTTTCGTTCGTCAAAAACATCATACTGTATAATCACATTGGTTGCGCACACTGTAGTACGAAACGTTTCTAAGTAAAAGATCAACAATCTCGTGCTAGTGTGAATCTGAAACTTGCACACTTTCCCATTTATTGGTAATCTATACTAATATTATAATAATAATAATAATAATAATAATAATTCATTTATTGCAGAAATAATTCCATACATTCAAAATAATAATAAAAAAATAAAATAAAATAAAATAATAAAACAAAATCAAACAAAATAATAAAAATAATAAAATGAAACAAAATTAAATAAAATAAAATTGAATTAAATAAAATAAAATTGAATTAAATAAAATAAAATAAATATTACATACATTGGACTAAAACATGTAACTGACCTAGGTAGTGGAGTATAGGACAGTCCAGTTTATTAGCAATGACGCTCAGGAGGCCGTTGGCGCTGCCTCGTACTCTTGCCAGCAGAGACGCGGCACGTTTGCGTCTAATCGCGGCGAAGCCGTCTGTGTCCGCCAGCGCAAACATAGCTGACGCACTGCAAAAGCGCGGCAGCCCCAACAGCATCCTGAACGCATTGTTATACTGGACACGAAGAGCATTGACAGCCTTTAATGTACAGCTAGTCCAAAGGCTACAGGAATAGAAAACTTGGCAGAAAGCTTTAAAAAGATTAATCTTAACTGCATCCGTGCAACGTGAAAACCTTCGGACCACCATGTTACACCTAACTGCCAATGCTCTCCGCTCCCTCTCCACATCAAGGTCGTCCTTCAAATCCTCCGTTACAATATGTCCCAGATACTTAAACTGATGAACACGGTTCATGACACCAGCACCTAAAGTGACTGCCGGGTAGGCACTAATGTGCCTGCACGACGGTCTAAAGATAAGTAGCTCACTTTTCTTCGTGTTATATCTTAAACCGTGTTCCACAGCGTACCGTTCACACACACTTATAAGCTTTCTAAGACCAGCCATTGAGGGGCTCAGCAGCGCCATATCGTCAGCGTAGCTAATGTTATTAAATGCAGTCCCGTCTATGTAACAGCCGGCGTGTAGACTGCTGAGCTCAACAATTAGGTCATTTACGTATAAGTTAAACAAGGTGGGAGATGTCAAACCACCCTGTCTAACACCACATTGCAATACATAGTCATCAGAAAACTGATTTGCCCATTTTACACGATTTACTTGTTGTGTATACCAATATTTAAGAATGTCTATCATTTCGGACGGAATATTTGCCTTACAGAGTTTCGACCACAGTTTATTATAACATACCATATCAAATGCCCTTGACATGTCTAAAAAACATGAGAAAACAGGTGTTTTATTTTCCGTATAATATTTTACAGTCTTTTTTAGGCATAAAATTGCAGTTTCAGTAGATAGGCCCTCTCTGAAACCATGCTGGGCATCATGCAGCTTGATATTATTATTCAAAAATTTATTTAGAAGGCAGTCAAAAATTTTTGCCACAATGGTGGCCAACGAGATGGGTCTATAGTTATCCTTGACAGATGTATCACTAGTTTTATTTTTTACAATTGGTACAACTATAGTTTTCATCATATCATTTGGCAAGTAACCATGTGACACGCAAAGGTTAAAAAACAATGCCAAAACTCTAGGCAGGTGACAGCCCGCATGTTTCACGTGCTCCACACTAAGCTCATCATGGCCTGGGGATTTGCCACGCTTCATGTGAGCTATCACATGCTTCACCTCCTCAGTCGAGTACCTAACCGTAATATTATTATTCGTTAGAGGTATCACATCATTGCCATCCGACGTCGAATCCAATGGGGACTTAACAGAAAAGTGATCCTTGAACATATTGGAAATGTCCACCTCGTTAGTGAGTCCTTCTACACTAATAGGAAGGCTAGACCTAGGATTCAAGCGGTTAGTACTACTCCAGAACTCCTTAAAATTTTTGTCACTATGCAGACAAGCTAACTTGTCCATACAAATCTGATCCTGGTTATCTTGGCACCATTTTAATTTGGATTTAAACTGTTTTCTAGTTACTTTCATATTATCATAGATTTGACCACACTGTGGTTTACCAGCTTCAAACCAAATCTGAAAGCCAAGTCTAGCCTCCCTATGCGCCTCGCTAACATGTCGATTCCAACCCATGATGTAGCCACCTCTACGTTTACAGGGTGGCTTATCATAACTCTCTCTGGCTGCCTCGCTCATTATGGATATTAAGTTTAAGTACATATCATTAATGATAGAACGATGTTCTAGGTTATGACATTTACTATCTACACATAAACGAAACTGGTCGGGCAAATGAATATATTTTAATTTATCATTACATAATTTATTGTATTTCATTATTTGTCTTTCTTTTCTACTACCCCATAAAATTCTAGAATTATTGTTAACATTATTTAAATATACCTTCGGTTGAACTAAATTAAAATCACAGATAATAAACAAAGGGAAATGATCCGACCACAAAACTTCATAATTAACATGAATACTCACGATTGACCTCCAAGCCGCCTCTGTAACAACACAGTGATCCAGCCACTTATGACAACCATGAGCTTCACTAACAAAAGTAAACGTATCACAGTTTGTATTAATCATTTTCATGTCGGCACACTTCCAGTTTTGCTCTAAACAAAATTGTTGCAACTCATTACAAAACAGTTCATTCGGGTGGGCATTAAAATCGCCTAGAATAATACAGTCATCTACCCGTTGCTCCTCAATGATAGCATAAATTTGACTCAAACACTCCGTAAACTCATTTAAGTTCTCGGCACAATTCGTGGGCATGTAAACACTGAATACTAATATTGATTTATGAGATAACACTATTTTAATGGCACAAAACCTAACACATTCACAATTGACTACCGATACCGCTTGAAAGACACTTTTCCTCCAAAGAAGGGCGACCCCACCGTAGGGCCTGCCGGTGAGAAGACCGCTCGACGTGTCCACCGCAGATATCCCAGTGTAATTATAATCAGGATGAATGGTTCCCAATAGTGGTATATCATGTGGCATAAGCCAAGTCTCCTGCAGGGCCACAATATCAGCTGATCCACAAAGCGCTCTAATACCGTCAATACTCCTCTTGAAAGATTTACAATTAAAAGATACTAAAGTTTTATTCATTTACGTTTTTATTTTCTAACACATTTCGCTTTGTAAAGTAAACAAAGCGTCTAAACGATATTCCATCGGGCCAAAGTTTAGCATCCATAAATATATTTAATTTACTCCTCGGTATAATTATTTTGTAGGCATCATAATCCTTCTCTTTTTTCATGGTTATTTTTACCAAATCAATTTTTACTTTAGTTTTAGCAAAAATATAACTCGAAATGTCGTCTGGTGACGTATTTTTCGACACATTATTTATGAAAAGAGGTATTTTGGAATCCGCTGCTCTGAATTTTACGTTCAAATCAACGCACGCCTCGCCCTTTTCACTCTGAAATCTGTTCCGTAGCCTCCTTCTTTGGACTACATGCCAATCCTGATTCTCTTTATCCCTTTTCCACCCATTTTCATCGCCAAGAACATCAGCAAAGGATTTCCTCTCGGGATGGGTGACTGTAATTTGTACCTCCTTATTTGTTGATAATCGAGGCTCGCACTCCACAGGTATTATCTCTGCATGAGTTGTACTTTTTGTTTGTTCAAGGAAAGTACAATTTCCTCTCAACGCTACAAATTCCTTCGGATTATTTTCGGTAGAAAAATGTTCATCCTGGCTCGATGCGCATTGCGATGAAGTACCCTCAATTTCACAATTGTTTACAGATGGTCTAACTGTTTCCTTACATTTAAACAAAGCAATATCATTCTTCACTGCCTCTATGTCCTCTATTTTTGCATATGATTGCTTCATAATATTAATCTCCTGCTGTAATAACACTATATCTTTTAATAAGCGCGTGACGTCTACGTGATCAAATGTCACAGGGGGTAGTTTCGTCAGGTTACGCGCCACAAAAACTGGAATATCATCCTGGTTTAGTTGGTTCATTAAACCAATTATATCCTCAAGGTCACGTTGAGATTTTCCACCCTTCTTCCTCTGTATCTTACGCTTATCCGTTTTTACCGAATCGAACAAAAGATCCTTGGCCGTAACAATGTCTTCCTCCGAAAAAGCACTGGTGCAAATCCGAATAAGGCTTACGTTATCCATCACATCCATCTTATTTTGTATAAAGGATAACAGTTCATTAATTACAATGTTGCACGAAACACATTTAACGACGTCAGACGCCATTATTACCAAATCACACTCGCGATCATAAAAGGCGCGTGCGCACGGTGACAGCTGCGGACTGACTGATTATAAAGCTGAAGAGTTTGTTTGTTTGAACGCGCTAATCTCAAGAACAACTAATCCGATTTGAAAAATTCTTTTAGTGTCAGATAGCCCATTTATCGAGGAAGGTTATAGGCTAAATAACATCACGCTACGGTCAATAGGAGCTGAGCAGTGGCCAAACAAAAGCGACGAAAGCGAAGCCCCACGCGACTTCTATAATATATAATTGTTTGTACTAAAACGATTGTTATTTATTTTTATGTTATTTAAGTAGTTTTGTTCGAATGCCTATATTTAAGAGAAGCAATTCAGTCTACGCATTTTTTCTCGTTTGAGGAAACGGGGTACCTATGAGCTCGCTGGCAAGAAGCTGTTAGAAGACCTGCTAAAACTCTTCTCTATCATCATCATCATCATCAGCAAACCATTTAAGTCTGACTGCTGGGCATCAAGGTTTCCTCTCGTCTATCTAGAGAGCTGAGAGTGTTTAAGCCATAATCCACACACGCTGGCCTAATGCAGGTTGGTGAATCAGACATACACATCAAATTTCTTCTAGGGTATTATGTGTGTTTTCTCACGAAGTTTTCCTTCATAGCAGATGGTAATAAGTATAGGTTTTGTTTCGAATTTTCCTTTTCTCGCAGTTTCCCTAAGTCGCCTTTTACGACACCCACAGGTTGAGATGGGGTAGTGACATTATGTATTCTTAATCCGTCACTACACGGTTAAACACAACAATTATATTATAATTTTTAATCATAGAAAAGAAGTATCAGTTCAAATAGTTTCATTACTTTATATTTAAAAAGAGTTTTTATAAAAAAGAACGTATTCAAATTTTACAATTACTATTACAATTTTTGTACAAGTACAACTGCGAATGCAATCTTTTCAAATTGAACTTTAGTAAGTAATTTAGTTTATTTTTTACCTTGACTTTTATAAAATATCGTTAATATATATTTTTTCAAAGATCTCTGCCATTTACCGGAACATAGGGTCAATGACATTATTATTTTAAAGTTGATCTATATTTCACAAAAAACTAAACAATTCGTCCAAAAAACGCACTTCATTGTATCTCTTTCTACGCAGTCATATAGCGCTGTGCAAATAGGAGTGAAGAAGATGGCTATAGTTTATCGGTGCAGCGTCATAATGGGCCGGCTCTCGCAGTGATCCGTGACGGCATCTGTTGGTTTTGAATAAGTAACGCATTAACAGTTGAATACAGTTATTCCATTTTGAACTTTATTAGAATAGACAGAAGAATTAAATTGCCAGATAAACAAATTTCTTATTATATCTGTTTTACATTGACAATGCGAAATGACAATGCGGCGTAGTAGTGACAATACTGTTGTCTCTTTCTAGCATGATTTTTTCCGACAGCATGTTGACAGCTTATGACGTAACGTTTGAAAATTATCAAGGCTGTCTATTATCAAGCTGATAATTTACACGTGGTGTCAAATTTTGGCATCTATCAACTTTATTTATTGACAAAAGACGACGAGAAATTATTACCTTTTTCGTCATGATGACTGTCATATTTCATGAAAATTTCATGTTTTGTGAAAAACATTGTTAAATATTCATACTGTTTAATATTGAGCTATTAGGCTTATGAAGTTTATTTAATAACTTTTTTTGTAGAATTTCGTGCGCGTTGATGTCTTTTTAACAGCGCATTAGAACTTGATACTTCATTCGCGGTGACGTAAATTAGGTGAGGGCTGTGTCCAGCAGTGGACATCGTTGGGCTGATATGATGATGATCATGATTAGAACCTTGTATCTCTACTTAACAGCTAATTCTTCCTTATCCATATACATATTATAAAAGGCTTTGTCCTGACTGACTGACTTACAGACAACGCACAGCCTAAACCGCTGGTCGTAGCGACTTGAAATTTGGAGGGTGTGTTTGTCCTAATGTCTAGAGGTGCACTAAGGGTTTTTTAAAATTCAACCCCTAAGGGGGTGAAAACGGATAGAAACGATTGTATGAAACTTCTTTGTTTTTTAACTTATAGATTTGAAAATTTGTTTTGGGGTAATCAAAATAAGAAATTACCTCATCAATATTTTTGACAAGGGTGGCTTTGGAAGGGTGAAATTGGGTATGAAACGTTGTATGAAAAGATATTTGTTTTGAAGTTAACGTTTTGCAAATTAGTATTGGGATAGATACTTAAAATGTTGTTTTAGCTCTGCCCTGCCAATAGCATCTAACTATAAAACTATATCCACGCGAGCGAAGCCACGGGCAAAAGCTAGTTCTAAAATAAAATATCTTAAATACTATGAAACGTTTTTCTATTACTTTGTTGTAGAACACCAAACATCAACAATGATGACTATTTTAAGTTGACTATTCTGAGTTTTAACTAACATAAAAATTTTTTGTAAAATTTAATGTCTCGAGTATTTTAAAGTTTCTCAGCTCAAGAAAGGAGAGGCAAGCCCAACTGCTACTTAACGCTGATATCCTGTGGTGGTGGTACTTCCCTGGACGTACTGGCCTATTGAAGCTTATACATCGTCCCATTAAGAAAAGAATAATATCTCATCTTCAGATAAAACAAATATGAAATAATTATAAATTTGCCATTAAAAACCGTAAACTATCAATTGATCAAATTTGTATTTTGTAAAATACTGACTGAAGAATAAAATAAAAATTTATCAATCGATAGTTTACGGTTTTTAATGCCGAATTTTTTAATCATTTCATTTTTGTTTTATGTGAAGATAAAACATTATTCTTCTAATGGGACGACATATTGATAAATACTTAGTACTTAATTAAACTACAATATTCAAAAGATTTAATATCTTAATTCCTCTCAACTTGACCCATGGGAAATTGCTTGTTTACCATTCAATATTTGTAATTAGATAATTTTATAGTATCCAAGTAATTATGACCGATGAATACGAATTAAGCAATTTGTTAATATCCGGTCGCTTCGTTCATCAATCAACTAATTAGATGCGAGGAGCCTCGAATTTGAGCTTATGGCTTGTAAATATTCTTGTATTAAGTAGATATTTATAATCAGGCTATTAGATAATTTGAGTGGACTGGCTTGTTGGTGCAACGGCAGTGGGTATGTCTAATTCGCAAAAGGTTTAAGGCTTGATTCCCGGGTCAGGTAAAAAGGATGTGGGGTCTTTCTGTCTTTATATTTTCCGAATAACCCGGATTTTTAAAATGTGTTCGTTAAATGGCTATGTAGTGTCAGATTAAGAACACAACTTACCCTTTTTTTTTTTACTTAGGGAAATGCCTGACGTATACCCCTCGGTCTTGTCTTCTTTTGAAAGAACCGAGGGGTGTGGGGCTCGCACACACTAAAACCCCAAGGTGTTCCTCTCGTCGCGCTCTGCTGTGGTCACGGGAGCGCAGGAACATTCGTCCGCGACCACAGCGACGATGGCCCGCTACGGGCCTCCTCTCTGCCGGAGCTTAGCTATACCAACTCGTCTGGCCAATTGGTATAGTAGGCTTAATTCCCTCCACATTCTTTTGGTAACCCGTGCCCAACAGTTGGATGTTTATGAGTTAAAATGATGTAAATGATGAAATGGCTCTAGTCTTGTCTTCTATAACATGGAGCCTTTCTCTTATTGTACTTTTAAAAAAGTTTGTTTGAATGCTTATTATCCTTTTTATATCCATAATATACTTACATTTATTTTGCAAGATAAATTCATTACCATCGTCATCATATCAGCCCAATACGTCTACTGTTGGACATAAGCCTCACCTAATATCCGCTTTAGTGAGCGATTTTGTGTCGCCTTCAATCAACGACCACCCGTAACCATGACTTGGTGTCGGTCCATCCCTAAGCTAAGCTAAACTATTTCAAGCTAAATCTTACAGTCTTATTCAAAACTAGCTGTGCCCGCGACTTCAGTCGCGTGGACAACTAATCCCGCATTCATGGAGCTTTTTTTTTTACGGAACTCTGATATTTTTCAGAAATCAAAGTAGCCTAAGTTACTCCTTGTGACATTAGCGATCCGCCAGTGAAAGTCCCGTCGAAATCGGTCCAGCCGTTCCAGATATTAGCCGGAACAAAAAGACAGACAGACAAAAATTTAAAAAAATGTTATTTTGGTATATGTACCGTATATACATTCTTATGCATGTAGTAAAAAGCAGTTATTTTAATATAACAAACAGACACTCCTATTTTATTTATTTATATAGATTAATTATAACCAAATATGTAGGTAGTTGTACATGAACTCGGCAAATACATTGTCAATCGGCAAGCAACAAATAACTGTATTCAGAAAAATAAAATGAAAAGCTCTCCAAACTAACAAATCACCCACAAATCAATCTATCCGTTTTAACACGAACACGTGGCTATAGAACATTACACGACCATACAATACATATTCATTGACAGAAGTACTCTAACAAAAAGCCTCGAAACGATTCACTACGGTCCATAAGACCGCATTCATAATACGATAGAATAATCCCGTACTCAAAAATAAAACCAACCCGTCAAAATTAAAAACAAAACTCATAAGAACAGCCATCAACATCAGTCACCGCTGATGCGCTGCTCAGTCTGTCGACAACCAGATCTACATATCGAGAGTCCTTTCCGTGAGAAAATCTTTTAGAATCATCGACAGTTCTAATACATCGTATGCTGAGTGTTGGAGGCTGCGAGCGAAGGTTTCATAGGTCGAAAAGCGCGCGAACGCAGTGTGGCGCCGATGCCCGCGCGCATAGCACGCTCATACGACCGCGCGTGCTTAACACGCGACCTGTCAACCGCTGACAGTTCCGAATACGATTTCGTGCCGCCAAATTGACCTTTTTTTTTTTCAAAAATGGAACGGATGACTTTCGTTTTTTTTCTCGTCGATTTAACTTAAAGACTCTTTGGTAATTTAGGTAGTGTTAAGGGTGAAGTGACTATTATTTTCAAAGCCACTGAATACAAATATTTACGTATGGTGTTCAGAATTCAGTGCTAAACGTTGTAAGGTCCTTTTAATTTTGTTCAGTGGTACAAGGGCATGATATTTGACTCATTACTAGTTTAGTGTGAACTAAATAGGTGTGAACAATTGAATTTGATGAATATTGTGCGTTACATATTACATATTATTTAAAGATTTTAGTTACACACTTGGAGAAACAATCGTGTTGTATAAGGATTGACACAGTGTAGATGTTCATTGGTAAGACATTGTATTTATTTTTTTTATTTTTTCTATATTTTGCATAATATAGAAGTAAAGATACACTAAGCCCCTTATAATTTGTAAGGAAAATAGCCTTAGAGCTTTAGTCCACCGAGCTTTTGGTCAAACATAAACTTATTGCCTGTGCCTAGACTAACTGATGCCCGAAGACAAAAAATACTAATACTTAGTTAAATCAGTACTATTAAAAGCCAGTTGCATAACCCCCACAGTTGCATAAATCCATGTAGTGACGTATTAAGAATACATAATGTCACTACCCCATCTCAAACCGTAAGTGTCGTAAAAGGCGACAAAGGTAGTAGTAGTACATTACAAGTGCACTGCAAGAAAAAAAAAATTCGAAACAAACCCTATACCAACCCGTCTGGCCAGGCTAAATTCCCTCTATGCGTAATGCATTTCCCCTCTTAAAAAAAAAAAAAAAAAAAAAAAAGGCTAAATTCCCTCCACATTTTTTGGAGGAGACCCGTGCCCAGCAGTGGGACGATTATGGGTTGAAATGATGATGATGCATAACCCCCGACGCAAAAAAAGGATAAGTTTGACGTGTCTGTGTGTCTGTCGGTGGCATCGTAATTCCTAAACGAATGGGCCATTATTTATTGATGCGTTTTTTATTGTTTGAAAGCTAACATGATCGGGATTTTAAACATGTTTTATCAAAATCGGTGTAGCGGTAATCAGCTCTTGTCAGGGATTGCTTTTTACATTTTTGCATTTGTAGTATTAGCCTATATAGGTGTAAAAGAAGTGCCTATTGTCTTAGATATTTCTTTTAAATTTACATGCGTTTGTAGTGCCTGTATGTAGGGTTCACATATAAATTGTTCTTTTTGCTGATACTTATGGAAACATATACCCCCTTATTACAAAATATGAACTAAGTATTAAACCAGGTTTAAATTGACATAAACCGTTCTTTTACGTAGTGTCAAAGTTGTCAATTGAAACCTGGTTTAATGCTTAGTCCGTAATTTGAAAAAGACTGTGTTTCCATAAATCACAGCAAAAAATATTAAGTAAGTTTTTGTTTTTTTTTATTGCCTGAAGTGGCAGACGAGCAAGCAGCCCACCTGATGGTAAGTGGTTACCGCCGCTCATGGACGTTGGCAATGTTAGGGGCACAGCCAAACCGCTGCCTACCTTTGGAGAATAGCTCTCTTTAAACCCCGTTTGAAGTAGGCATATTCAATGTAAATTTAACAATCATCACAACAATAAAATCTTGTATAAAAATCACTCTGTTTCTACAACCTGATAGAAAAGCGTGCAAGCAAATACGATACCTATGGTTACTCTATTGTTTAGTAAAAGAGTAGAAAAAGAGCGAGATAAATCAACAAACCCGAACCGAGTGCGTGTTAGTAACAAATAAATTAAACTTTCCATTTTATTTTATTAGCCGCACTCTGTAAGCGTTTTACTTTCGACGAGGTGTCAAAAGATAAATACAACAAAATAGTTATACTGTAATGTCACTCGCGGATCATTTGAGAGACTTACAGTTACTGCGATCTCACATTGGGGTTTTAAACCGCTTGTATCGTCAAACAATTGTGTATGAATACTTGCCACCAAATTTGAATTCAATTAAAATCGTTGTTACTTTTTTTTTAACCGGCTGCTAAAAAGGAGGGTAATGTGGCTTATAACAAGTGTTGATAGATGTTTATACATTTGTGCTATTTGAGTGTCACTGTGACTTAGCATTTAGGGCGCCTAACTTTAATATCGCCCTACCTAGTGTCGCAGGTTCGATTCCCAAAAAAGACAAATATTTGTGTGAATCATAGATATTTATATCGAGTCTGGGTATACTTTGCATTTTAGTCAGTGGCACAGACCTTGTTATTAGTGTGGGCTATATCTCAGTTTGATGGCGCAATGGGAATGCATACGACTTGCGCAAGAGGTCAAGCGTTCGATTCCCGGGTTAAGCAGAAACGACATCTGTTTTTCTGTCATGAAATTGAAATTCGTAGTATCTTATATTACTTGGGAATATAACTACCGAAATGTGGGTATGATGCAACTTTGCTTACCCTTTTGGGGCTAATAGGCGTGATGCTATGTTATGGTTTTTTATGTATCGTCATAGTACCGAAATCAATATTAATAAAACAAGTGAAACTTTCAGAAACCCTTCTGAATCTCGATGTCAAATGTTCATTTCAAATAATCACTTTCAAATTTGACTGCGATATTGACTTAGTCGGTGTCCATATCGATTCATAGTAGGCTCTCAAAGTCGACATCCAAGTTGTGACGTATTTTACGAGCTTCTATAGCAAGCAAACGTTCCGACTGAGGTCTTACCAAACTGGGTGTTGACAACACCGTATCGGGAGATAGATTGGTGACCGCCTTGTGATGTTATTAGTTCAAAAATGGAAGATGTTGCTTAGCAATCATTTATCGTGGATTAAATGTTACATAATGTTGTGTCATATATGTCATAATATAGATTACGGTTGATTTGAACTTTTAACACCGAAATAATTAAAATGAGATTTCTGGCTTAAAAAATCTTCAGAATCCCTGAATGTAATGACTAAGTAATTTTGTTTCTCTACTTATGAGTAAATTTTTCAACTTTTAAACATTAAAAATCACATTAAAATCGGCTTATTCCTTTAGGAGCTACGATATCACAGACAGACACACAGATTCACAAACACGCCATACTTTTACCATTCCTCTTTTTGCGTCGGGGGTTAAAATATAAATATATTGCGGATATACTCGTACACGTTGTCGATAACTCTGTATAGGAAAAACTGAAAAAAATTATTACGCAACTGTTAAATCGTGACAAATGATGCCTTGCTATTGGTTAATGGAAGCCATGTGACATTTCAGAGCCAATAGCAGCGCAGTATTTCTCGTAACAAATATTTTACTTAGCTTATGACATAACAACATTACTAACTGTACAAGTAATAAAATTATGCATCACTGGAACGGTCTAGTTAACTGTTTTCAAGTTTAAACTGACTTTTATTAGTGTTCTAAACAACAGAATTAACACCTTGGGTATTTATTATTGTGATTTATTGGATATATAAATTGTTTGTGCTTTATTAGTCGGTTATTAGCAATAGGTCTATGACGTGACACACAAAACCACAACTTCTGCACCTCTGGCTACCCCTTCAGAGATTAAAGGGATGAAGTTATTATAATTAAGTCACAACACAACTTTTCTCTTCTTGCCTCGGCTCTTATTTTGGTGGTGGTGTGCGTTGTATTATAATACTTACTTTTGAATATAAATATACCTGTATAGTTTTACTATTTGAACCAACTACGATCCATCACTCAAAAAACCAACTCGATGCGTCATTTGTTTGACCTATTAAATAAGACACCCACAAAAACTTTTGGAATAGACTGTTACTTGTTTCTAGTATGATATTTGAGCTTTATACCATTTAAGTTATTTTAAATTAAAGATAACATCCACACTATCATTCTTAAACGTGCAATTAACGGAAGGGTTTTTTATGAAACACATAAATATTAGTCTCGTCTGGGAATCCAACCCACGGCACTCGGCAAGGTAGTGTATTTTTTCATATTTCGCCAACTATGTCAAGTCCCTTAAAATAGGTTATAATTTTTCTGCTAGTGTGTGGTAGTTCTTCAAGGTTTAGTGTGTTCTACCTGAGTTATATCAGGGTGTACTTTTTATACTTTTCCGTTGGGTAGTTACTTGGGTTACTACCCAACGGAATACATAGAAGATCTCAATATAATTGATTCAAATATCTTTTAAACAACTAAAATGTCGATAGTTAGTACCTAACTGCCAACAATGATAAAACAGTGATTACCCATTTTTAATTTTTGTATCTATTATTTTGTAAAATATTATTAATAATAACTGTCCCAGTCTCGAGCATCAATTATAAAATGCCTCATTTAAAAACCGAAGCCAATCTTTTTTGATAATGGCGTCTAACATTTCGCTATTTCACATAAAAATTTTCCTTAACGTTCCCCAAAAAGGCTTTACATTGATAATAATCCAAAAGTTGCGATCACCATCAACATCCTTTAACTCATACACCACTAATTAGATAATTATAATACGCGTACACAGCTTTAAGTTCACAGCTAAAAGTTTTTATGTCAATTAAGTAGGCACTATTGTCTATTATCCTTGATGATAATGTAAAAACACTTAAATGGTTGTCTGTGGTTGTTTTCGGCAACTGATTGCTTCGTTTTGTTAAGTCCTAATGTGTCTATTTGTAGGTTATGTAAAAAAGGTGATATATTTTTTGACACACTGACTGACGTACGGTGAACAAAAAATTGTTAAGAATTGATTTGAAAAGGTTGAGTTTGTTTTGTTTGCGTTTTATCATTGTTGTAAAGTATAAAACCTTTTTTGATATGACGTAATTAAGTACATTTTAACGGCACAGATAAAATTGTGTTATATGTTATTTATACTGTATAATTTAATTCTGAATAACGAAAATTATAGTCATGTTTTGTCAGTAATGTCAAATTTCATTTAATTAGAGGAGAGTTTATAACTGCCAACAATGATAAAACAGTGATTTCCCATATATATTTTATGTATTAATTATTTTGTAAAAATTATTAATAATTGTCCCAGTCTCGAGCATCAATTATAAAATGCCTCATTTAAAAAACCGAAGCCAATCTTTTTGATAATGGCGTCTAATATTTCGCTATTTCACATCCACCACCTATTAAGTTAACTATACAAATATTTATTCTAATAATTACCCCTCTTAATTAACTAATAAACAGAAACAAATCTTTTTTCAATTATATGAAAAAAAAAACCATCCAAATAGAAACATTAACTGGCTCTAATAAAGAGCCTTCTATAATACAACTTATTTATTTTATTGCGTATATTAAAAGTTTGTTTAGTTAACTAGCTATCATTAACGAATTTATAACTGATAAAGTTATAAAATATAAATATTGTGGCTTCTTAAACAAATAATGTTATGGACCGGTCTGCAACCGGTCAATTAGTGTTCACCGACTTATCTTTATGTTGAAAACTAAAGTGTGTATAAGATTTGTGACAATTTAAAGCAAACTATACGCGATAGGAAATATTTATAAAGCATTAGCTGTTGATAAAATTTATTGTTATATTTTGGAGATTATGTGGTCCTATTTATTGGATTATTTAAGTTCCTATATTTAAGATAATTCATTCTCTAATAGCTCGTCAAAATCTAAGCGGCTATAATTACGACGTGTTCGCCACTAACACACTGTGCCCAGTATCGTGGGTTCGATTCCTATACGAGACAAATATTTTTATTATTGAAAGATATTTAGAGTCTAGTCTAGTCTAGTAGAGTCTACTTTCTGTCGGTTAATTATACTACTATAATATTAAATTATAAAAGGTCGCTGGGTCTGACTGGATGCGGAAAGCGCGTATTAGGAGAGGTAAAAGTCCAGCAGTGGACTGCAAAAGGCTGAAATGAAAATTATGAATGTCATACTTTTTATTTTTAAAAGTTGTGTAACTTTTAAAAATAAAATGATTATTATCTATTATTCAAAAATATTCTAACTCATACCTGAATATCACTTACACTAGATTATTTTAAAGCAAGAATTCTTTTTCTTGCATTTTTACCTTCACCTCCAAGCCTATAAATTCTAAAAAACATTTCTCGATTTGACTCCAGAACGTTGCAACACATTCCTCGAACTCCAAATACTTCATGCTACTTAATGAGTCACATTTGTTTTAAAAAAATCGAAATGTCGGCCATATGTCATACTTCAAAGTAGTTAAAGAATGGGAGCATTACATTATAGTGCAGTTACACTTACAAGGTTAACAATCGTAGCTTTAATGTCAAATTGTTCGAAATGTGCCGTGACGCGAACGGACGGGTGGAGAACAAAAAATTTGCTCGCTTCGAAACAGTGCTTGATTTGAACCGAATTTGAACGATGATTTATGCGAGCTGGAAGTGTTAAGGTAATCTGAGGAGAAGAATAATTAATACATTACAGAATATATATATTCTACCACATTCACACAGCGCCATCTAGTCCCAAAGTAAGCAATTTTATTTGCTTGTGTTATTTATAAACAACTGATATTTTTGTAAACATATTATAAATAAATTACACCCAGTTAAAGAACAAACCTTTATGCTCATTACACATAGACTTGTCCTGGGTGGGGATCGAACCCACGACCTCCGGCTTAGCAATGAGGGTCACTAAACACTAGACTAGGCCAGTCAATAGTCAGTCAGAATAAATCATGATAATATAAGGAGAATGTATTACATTATATAACTTTTAGGCAGTTTGTTATTATAGCTGAGATAGGAATCATTTTTCAAAAAATTAAAGAAAATAAAATTCGGTACATGTAAGTTGTTACATGTACCGAATTTTGTATTTTTATCATTGCGTAATTGTTACAATAGCTTGTATTCCTGTAGCAGATCATAAATAAACATTTTTTCTTTCTTTCTTTAAGAACAATAAAATTAAGTAACAATTTATGTTTCCCGTCCCCGTAGTTCTTTATTTGGCCACTGCTCAGCTCCTATTAGCCGTAGCGTGGTGTTATATAGCCTGTGTTACTTAGTGATAATGTAGCTTACTAACAGCAAAATATTTTTTTAAATCAGTCCAGTAGTTTTTAAGTTCATTCGTTACATACAAAACCTTCCTGTTTATAATATTAGTGTAGAAAACTTCAAAATATATAACATAATCATCATCATCATTTCAACTCATAAACGTCCCACTGCTGGGCACGGGGCTCCTCCAAAGTTTTTAGAAGGAATTTAGCCTATTATACCACGCTGGCCAAACGGGTTGGTAGGTATAGTTTGTTTCGAATTTTCCTTTTCTTGCAGTGCTCTTGTCTGCATAAGGTTATTCCCTTAGTCGCCTTTTACGACACCCACAGGTTGAGATGGGGTAGTGACATTATGTATTCTTAATCCGTCACTACACGGTGAACAATTCAACATAACATAATCTTTATTGACATAAAGTTAGTATAAATATTACGCAGACATTTCCAGTCTCTCTGACACCGCAAGGCATTTTGGTACACCGTTTTAGCTCAATTAAAAAGTAGTCATGGTCACTCATCGGTACCATTAGCGCCCTCTAACCTCAGTTCCGTGAAAGATAATTATATTTTATATGGTCTAATATCTGGTTAGTTATTATTGATTTGTTATAAGTTATTTTATTATTATTATTTATCACATTATCCGTGTAATGACGGATTAAGAATATATAATGTCACTACCCCATCTCAACCCGTGGGTGTCGTAAAATGCGACTAAGGGAGACATTATGCAGACAAGAGCACTGCGAGAAAAGGAAAATTTGAAACAAACCCTCTACCAACACGTTTGGCCAGCTTGGTATAGTAGGTTAAATTCCCTCCACATTCTTTGGAGGAGACCCGTGCCCAGCAGTGGGACGTTTATGGTTTGAAATGATGATTTATCACATACTTTATACGGTTATATAAAATAAGAAACATGGAAGGAAAAGACCTAGAAGAACGTCTTCTATAACTATAGGAGACGTTCCAATGAAAAGACAGGTCAGAAGTAGTAGTCTCAAGCGGCGATCATGTATGAAAAGATTGATGAATGTGGAAGAAGCGAAATATTAATGTCAGAATCGTAGCAGGTGGAAGGATATAGTTACTGCCTACCTCTCTGTTGGGGAAAAAGCGGGATCTATGTGTATTATAAGATCATTTTTATTTAGTGATTGACGGTTCTTGTAATGCAAATTTAACTGTAAAGTTAGGGCACAGAATGTTTTCGCTCCAATTAGCTCCGCTTGTTAGTATATGCCGCAAAATAGATCAGATTTTGTTTAATCTTAATTAAACATTTACTATAGGTAATTATAATTACTAAATCAAGATGATAAAAGCTTGTCCTCAAAATGTCTGAATTCAACAGAAAAATCACAAAAAAAAAGTTAAAATTACGGCTCGAAAAAGTTTAATAACTAAAGAGTTTCCTTATTTTTCAATCTATTTAAATCTATCATAGGTACTTTCACATTATTTGTGTAACTTGACATTAACTAAAAGTATGAGGCAATCACTCAGTAGGAGGTCTATTCGATGGTGACAACTGTAAGTTCCAATAAATGTATCGTTGCCAAGCATGACGATTAAGTCCATCTAGTGAATGAATTCGCTGTGATTGATCTTATATGTCAGGCTAATGAGGTACTCTCGATTTTACTTGACATAAATTGATTCATTTGTGGCTGACAAAATGTAGACTATTTAAAGTCGGATACTAACAAAACAAGTTGACATTTTGAATGATTCGTATTGCAAAATACTATTTTATAATTAAGTCTTTATATTAAAGAATACTTATTTTGGAAGGCGACAAACAACGAAAATATTTTAAAAGTCCCGAGTATTTCTTGAATAACATAATAAAATATTAAGATGGAAACACAAAGATCTTTTTAAAAACAAAATACCCAAGTGAAGCCCGTCGCGGATGCGAGCAAATATTTAAATTTCAATTCGAACGTCGCATATCAATGGAGAGCCATAAGCCACCGGACTTTTAGTTTTTTTTTTTAGTCAGCCTGCACTGAGACAATAAAGAAAAAGCCATAGGGGGAAAAAGAAAAAACAATTCGAAAACAGCATCTAGATTCGAGACACTGGCTGATTCGAAGCTGGAAACAAAAGAAGTCGGCTCCCGCCTGACCGAGATCTTGGCGTACGCGGGCGCATCTCGTTTACTTTTTTATTTTGTTTTTTTTTTTGTTACATTGCATCCATGTGATTTCTTTTCTCTGATGCATCACAATGAGACGGCCTATCGAACGTCAGTAGCTATTTTTGTAATAATTACATACGAGTTACAAGGATAATTGAGTGCGATCTGTAAAAAAACTAGTCGGCTATTACTTATGCGAACTAAATTACTGAGCTAATTAAATAAGACATAATTGCGCGATATGATTTTGCATAAATGCGTCTTAACTTATAAGCTTTATGATAAGTTATTCTGTAACATAAATGCCATTCAGATGCAATATTTTTATTAGCATGGAGTTATAATTATTTGCCAATTAGTGCATAGGTACAATAAAATAGTGTGAATTGCGGTACATGTAATTAATTGGATGAAGACAAACAAACAAAAATAAAATAGCAACCACAGTCACATAAAATAATATGGTTTAGTGATAATATTTTTTTGAGACATTGTGGACATTTTTTACACAGCGCCATCAAGCCCAAAGTAAGCAATTATATTCGCTTGTGTTATGGGTATTAAACAACTGATATACTACTTATTTTTTTTTGTAAATACATACATATTAAAGATAAATTACACCCAAACATATAACAAGCAAACTCATATTGGAATTAAGCTCGCCTATGTACATATTTTTTTTTTGTTTATTTTAATTTTTTGTGTACATTAAAGAATTAAGAAACAAAATTTGTCCTGGGTGGGAATCGAAGCCACGACCTCCTGCTTAGCAGTCAGGGTCACTAACCACTACGCCAACAGGCCAGTTGAACTTGAACTTGCAGTAAAAGGCTAAGATACAGTTAAAATTATCTTCAATCTCACCACAATTCATAGTCAATTAAAAATCGAGCTCTCCTTAACAATTTCATTTCATTTAAAAAACTAAATGCTACTAAGTTTATTAGTTATTATGAGCAATCGCTATAATTATCTGTATTTAATACCAATGAGGTTGTAATCTTGATCAGTAGGTTAGATCATCACCGTATATATTTTATCTGTGCATGGGAAATATGTTAAGAAACAGGATTCGATAGGATGCTTACTTACTCATCGGCTTATAATGAGTAATATGAAGTGTTCTTTGAAACAATAAAAATAAGTTTAGATACTTGTATTAGTCAAATGATTTTAGTGTCATGTAAGCTTTGAGCATTTTCCTTATGTGTTTTGGATTCATGACGTCAAAGTAAAAACCCTTAAATGTATGACGGTGAATTCCTTTTCCGAATGAGCTTTAGAGACGCTAAAACTACGTTTATATTTCGAACACTCATCTTTCGGTCATACAATTATTATTATTATTACATATTTATACGTCTTTAAGACATATTTTTACGTCCTCCAAACAATGTGGGGGGAATTTAGCCTACTTTACCACGCTCTGGCCAGACGGACTCTTGGAATAGGGTTTGTTTCGAATTTTCCTTTTCTTTTTTTTTTCTTCCCTTAGTCGCTTTTTACGACATCCAGGGGTTGAGATGGGGTAGTGACATTATGTATTCTTAATCCGTCACTACATGGATAAGGTTTTAGGTTCATGCTAGCTCATAATTAAAGCGGATTTTTCTTTATTGAATAACTATTTTAAAGGTATCTTTATTGTATTTATTACAGTTTTAGCATAGATTCTTTGCCAGTATCCATGGCTAAGTTACTATTAAGCGAGCCACTCATCAGCCATAGAAATTTAAAAAAATACCACCTGTATACATTGAACATAGCACACTTACAAGTTTGTGTACAAATATTTGGTCCCAAATTTTTAACACGTACATTAGCAAGTGGTCTGAAGGATTGTTTACGTGTAGGGTGCGGTGTGGTAAGTAGCAGTCGAATTAACACTACCGTTTAGCGGTTACTTACTTATGGGGATGGACGCAGGTGGTCTTTGTTTAATGTTTTCGGTTTTTTTTTTTATGAAAAATGTTGTTGCTGGATCATTGTTGTTAAAGTGTTAGAAGTGTACATGTGTCGACATCGACACACATGTACACGTCGTAGATAGGTTTCATTACTATTTATATAAAATGTGTATTAGTCACGTAAAGTTTTTAGTTTTTATCCTAACATCAATCCGCACAAAATATCATGGGGTACTTCGCCGTTTGACACCACGAGTTATCGACACCATGATGTCAATCGCACAAGAACGTTTTTTGAATTGGCTGTTTGGGACCATTTTTACCCGACTGCCAAAAAGGAGGGTAATGTTTTTATATAAGTTTTGCAACAGCCAATTCGAAGTACCCAAAATGGGGTAAAAATGGATATAGGTGCTCGCATTTATAAAGGACTAGCTTCCGCAAATGTATGAGGCTTCTAATATAGCGATATTATTCCAAAACAGACGTGACTTGGTTGTGCTTTTAGTATTGAAGACATTCATTGATAATGTAGCTAAAGTTATTTATATACAATTAAATATTTTGATTTGTTTAACAATAATTCTTTACAATCCTACAATCTTATCAGATACAGCGCTACCTAAAAGATATAATTAACTAACACATACAAGTCTTTGTTAATATACAAATAAATTAACATAATAACAGAATTATTGCTTTTAAATAGCATTTACAATACGGCATCAGACTAGGATCTTAATGGATTTCAATTGCCTTATAACTTCAATGAGGACTACCTTATGAAATTTACTCTGTGGTTGGACAAGCATTATTGTTTATTTATTTATTTATTTTATTTAAAACTTTATGCACATTAATGGTACAATGGTGGGCTTAATGCCAAAGGCATTGTCTACCAGCCAACCTTAGGGTGATGCAGAGAAGAACATGGTAGGTGCAAAATTAAAAGATTATGTTTAGCCCAGCGTTTCCCAAACTTTGCTCTAGTGCGGGACCTTACAATGAATGTGGAGGGAATTTAGCTGACTATACTGCCTTGCTAACGAAAAACGATATAAATGCACCTAAAGTTCATAGAATAATAAATCGTAAATGCTTTATCTTACATGCGTTTTTTCTGTGACCAATATAAGGTCAATACGTCGTTCTTTCTTAGCAAGGCAGTATACCACACTGCATTAGGGTAAAATGATGAATGATGGCAAGACGGGTTGGTATAGGGTTTGTTTCAAATTTTCCTTTTCTCGCAATGCTCTTATAATATTCTAACACATAATATTCTCTCTTGTCTTGTCTTCTTGTATATCTGCTCTTGTCCGCATAATGCCTTAGTCACCATTTACGACACCCACGGGTTGACATGGGGTAGTGACATTATGTATTCTTAATCCGTCACTAGATTGTGTTAGTGTTGCAGACGCCTATAGGCTACGGTAACCGCTTACCATCAGGCGGAACGTACTTCTGTTTGCCACCGTCGTGGTATAAAAAAACATAGTAATCCATTAAATATATAAAATTTAAATTCATGTTTAAATAGTTTTAAAACAAACCTTTTCGTAAAGCTTATCAAATCATTTTGTGAGCACATTCGAAATATGTCGCATCATTCACCGTGATTCTATGGCTGTCACTATGAGCCACCAATAGAAAACATTGGTGGATATGCCATTTTTATCATTTAGCTATATTTATTTATCTCAATGTGATTATTATAAGTTATGTTAGCTTGTATTGCATTTGTTTAAAGATTTCTTAATGTTAGATTGGAAAATAGTCAGTGTATCTAAACAAAAAATAGTACCTACTTTTAGTTATGAACAAATTACATTCAATTTTATTAACACCAAATCTGAACCGTTGATCTGAAGTAGTAACTAAACTGTTAAAGTGATTATATTGCCCATTCGTTACTATAAAAACTATACTATTTTCTAATGAGTATTTTAGAAAAGCGAAAATTATTTATTTATGGCCATAATAATTATGTAATATAGACTAGTTTTATAACAATTAAATACGAGTATTAGCCGTGAATATTTAAGATTTTATTGCAACTGATTAACTCACTCTTAAAAAATCTGTTACCGCATCCAATACGCACATATTCGGAGTACCCCACATAACCTAATCGTTGGCCATTACGTCCTACCAGAACTAATTCTCTCCGCCTTATCATAATTTGAATCGACATTCTGGATGACTTTTGTATGACAAACCTCTGTTTTCTTGTACGGTTATTAATTTTTGTAGCATTCGTAGCTGTACAATGAATTTTGGGTCTCATTAGTGCAGTTCACTCAACTTTGTTTTAGGTCAAAGTTTTGATGAAGATAATAGGACAAGGGATTTTATTGGAAACCTGCGTAGATGGCGCAGTGGGAGTGAGTACGGCTACCGTGCAAGAGATCTTGGATTCGATTCCCAGGTTGAGCAAAAATTTAATTCTTCATAACATTCTCAGTATCAGACCAGAATTCGGAAATGTGCCTGTTTGATGACAATGTGAATATTGTGAAATGTGATTATTGTGCACTTCCACCAACTACAATCACAAAAAAGCGTGAGCATAGAACTGAGATACATAGGTTTTCATGTGTTCATAAGTTTCATGCTGATTCAAAAATATAAAAAATATTAAAATTTAATTAATTCACAGACTAGATAGAGTTGAGTAGGTATTCGATTATCGTTGAGTAAACGATACTCGAATACGTACACCTGAACTGATGCTTTCACTTATCAACAGTTACTTACTCTTAAAAACTTCGTAGCTCGTTGTAAAACTACCATCATAGTACTAAAGCTTCACACGCTTTCCACAAAAGAAAAACTGCACGACACTACGACCTATTACAGCAAAAACACAGTATATTTAACACTAAGATAGCAAACCAAAGGCAAGACAATAGCTGAACTCACTGGATAATTCTCCATTTAAACTTTGTGTAATGGTAACCTAATACCTTAAAAATAACTGTATAATATAACCTCTACTCTCCAACATTACTATAGTGAAATTAAATTAACTACAATGTTTTTAAGGGCTTCTTAACTTTTGTTAACCCGATGAATCACTCGCATTGTTCGACGAATTCAAATTGCAGTTCAGATACGTCTGTTATGTACCGCTTTATATTCTGTAAATAAAAAACTAAATAAATAAGTAGACATCAATTTGTTAATACATAAATGCTGGAGCTTCTTTGGAAACATGCAAATATTGATCGAATATCACAATTTAACATGCTGAAGTGTCTACCGAAAATTACCTAGGTATTCAATATTAAATTTTGATTACTAAAGACTATTAACTAGTAAGCTGCTAAGTGCAATATGAAATATTGGTATTAATTTAGATATCTGATTTCGGCTGCATTTTATAGAAAATATTTTTTAGTGCTAGAAATGTCTATAAAAAATTAGAAACCAAAAAGTCAATTCCTTTGCTTATTATTACGTAACAAATTGTTTCTAACCTCTATAAGTTACGGAAGCAAGAAAAGCTTCCGCATAATTGAAACAACAATAGTAAAATGCCAAAACACCATACTGAACCCTAGTACACAAACCTATTTCGCCAAACAAGACTTCCAATAACTTTCACCAGTACAATTAATTTCAAACATTGTCTTGCTATCAATGTCATCAGCAACCGTTCAGGTCATCTACGCATTTAGCTTAAATCCTATCCCCAATAACCTATTGTTAGGACCAATATAACCACGTTCAAAAGTCACGGCTCCTTCCATATTGGCATATTGCAAGCCCTACATGGTAAGGACCTAATGACCTACGACATTTCAACCAGTAGCGCCATCCCTGTCTGTCTGTATACGAGGGAAAGAGACAAGAGATTACCATAATAGAATATCAGTGTTTGTTTTATTCGATTTGTAAGTGGCTAGGATACAGAATGTGCAGTTTCTCATATTGTTTCTTTAGTGTGTAGATGTTTTTTTGTTTGTTTTTGGTCGAATGATAAAGTTTCTCACGGGATTCTGATAGGGATATATTTGTTGTAATAAAAGTCGTATCTGCAATGTATTGAGAAGAAACATGGTACAATGCTTTTTAAATTTTATACAGTTTAAAAATAAATTAGTAGAATTTTTTTTTTTTCTTTTAAAAAGACAACGCCCGCACTAGGGAACAGCCCTGTGTCGCGGGGAGCTTTACAAACATGAAACTAACGGATACAAAGTACACCCAGACTAGAAACAAATATCTATGAATCACACAAATATTTGTCTCGTGTGGGAATCGAACCCACGTCACCCAGCACGGCGATGTAGTGGCGAGGCGACCACCTTAACCACTGCGCCACGGTGACAGTCGATTTTAGTCAATTTAATAATAATAGTCGATTTTGCCACACAAACTTTTTTATCACATAATCACATTAATTTACATACATTCATACCTGTTTTACCGAAGGGGTACGCAGAGGTGTAACACACCCACATTTCGCCAGCTATTTTTGGCCCCATAAAAAAGGGGGCGCAGCGAGTCTATTGTCATCAACCGGGAACATTTGTTTACCAAACTCCAGGAAAATCTCAATACTAGAATTTCATTATACTAACCCCAAAACCATTTTACCCGACCCTGGGAATCGATCCCAGGATCTCTTGCACAGCACTCGTATTCACTTCTTACTGCGCCACCGCTGTACCGAGGCAGTTTATATATATAATGACTAAGTAATTTTATTAATGGCCAAAATATATCAAAATAATATTAAGACTGACTACTCTAAGGTATTTAGGATATCAATGTTATCTAACTAGATACCTAGGTAATGCACTTAATCTATTCACCGTTAGAACACAATTCATATCTCTCATATCGAAGGAATGAAATAGCACAGATAGATACTGTTTGCCGATATTAGATAATAGTTGTAATTCATTATACAGAAGTTTCTCTTATATTTTTTATGTGGCTTGTAATAGTTCGAGATATCTAATAAATTACCATTTAAGTAGATGAGGTAGGCATATTAAACTTCACTATAGGTACTTACGTTGAGACTTTTTATAGGCAACGCCTGTTCCCTAATGGGAGCAAGCCCTGTGCACCGGTAAGTTTATAAACATAGACTTGAAACAAATACAAATGTCTCATGTCTCATATTTGAATCAAACCCACGACCCACGTGGTGAAACAACCACCTTAATCTGTACGCCACGGACAATAATAATAATAATATTCTACCACACAGCGCCATCTAGTCCCAAAGTAAGCAATTATATTTGCTTGTGTTATGGGTTCTAAACAACTGATATACCTACTACTTAAATCCATTTTTTTTCTTTTTTGTAAATACGTAAATATTATAGATACATTACACCCAGACAGAAAAAATCTTTATGCTCATCACACAAAGATTTGTCCTGGGTAGGGATCGAACCCACGACCTCCGGCTTAGCAGTCAGGGACACTAACCACTAGAACAACAGGCCAGTCAAATGGATATCGTCTTCGATGAGATAAAAATATATTTGCAGTGAAACTGATCAATTTACGCAAGAAAACTGAGTCCTAACTTTAAATGTATCAATAAAACTACGCAACAACAGTATTTAATAACAAACGATCATTTATCAAAATCTACATAACAAGCCATTTAACATAAACCAATTACATTGCCTTTACCAATAATAACACGAAAAATTACACACTAAAATATGTCCAATCACTCGGGCTAAAGTGGACGTAATCACTTTAATATACGTCCTTAGTGCACATCGGGCCAAAATTATTGGTGCTTTGAAAACTGTAATTTGTGTATGTTGAAAAATGTCCGTAAAAGGTTCACATTAAAAAGATAACAATAATTGCGTATCATGACAAGTATGGGGTTTATGAGTTATATCTGAGAGATCTTTTGTAGAACGGAGTTACGTCACGTAATTAGAATTGGTGGAATGTTAAAAGCATGACGTTGGTGGGTATAATAATACCGTTTTATACCGTGGCTTGGTATGCGTAACTATACGGCATCTATGAGTGAGATTTTTTCTGCGTTTTAACTGATATTTTCTGTAACTTTCTTGACTCAATATCTTTTAAGGATAAAATTTACACATAACACAAAATAACATCTATATTTAATAATCTAAATTAGAAAGCTCACTGTAGCTCCCATGCATGCAGGATATGGGCCTATTTATGGTAGAAAAGTAATAAAATGCATTGTTTTATTTAAAAAGGTGATGGTGGTTTCCATGCTTAGAGAAAATAAATCCTCAGTAAAATGTATGGAGGAGGTGAATCGGAACATAATAATAAATAATAACACCACACCACCACACATCCACCTTAATTAATTTTTCAATAAAATAATTTATAATAAAAACACATTGCTATTCCATAATAGAAAAAAAGATAAACTTTTAATAAATAATGAATTACTCGCAAGTGTTGTCCTAAGTTGATCCTAGGTTATAAGGATATTCCGCATAAATACCACTAATGAGACGGTTCGAGGTAGACCGCCAGCTGATTCGACCATACTTGGAACACCTAGGTAGATAACGTATTGATTTCACATAAGAATAATAAATCAATCATTGTATCGACGCAATACTCAATGTTAGAATAACCTTTGCCCTTTCACTCAACCCTCAATGCACAATGTACTGTAGTACTAAATATTACGTAAAAATGACATGACATTTCAAATGTAATCAATCATTAACAATACTTGCAAAAAATACAATATCCACATTACCTTCACTGATTCGTCAATCATAAAAGGCAATATATAGTTAGCTTTTTATGATCACTGTTTGGCATGCCATATATGTCAGTGTCAATAATTAGTGCTCCTCCCGTGCCCATTTTTGGCGACTTTCTGGCGCCTGCCGATGATTGGCGTAAGCGTAGTGTTTGGATGTTAATGAGAATTGTTTAGCACACCATTTTTGTGTTATATGCTACATGTGGTCTTCCATGTTTGGTGAGCAGTATTTTGTTGGTTGTCCGTCAACCAATATAGCTGCTTCGTTTTGAACAGGTGTGTTTGTGACGTAACATAGTTGACCATATTTAAAAGCTTTGAGCTTGTGGTTTCTTTTTATGATCATTTACTTTTTTGAGATGATGTTTAGGAGTTCAGTATTAAATTTATTTTTAGTTACTGACTGTACAAGGTCGTCGATTCATCTGGTGGGGGACCGTTTTACGCTGCGCCTTCCAATGAAATGCGGTTGTTGGTTGCAGGTGGCACAGAATCGCTCGTGGTTGCTTAAATTAGATGAGGCCTATGTCCAGCAATGGACGTCGTTGGGCTGATATGATGATGATGATGATGACTGACTCCTAACTATAGTGTTATTTATTACTCGAGAGAATTACGTCAACAAGTTTACCGTAGTTTCTGTGTAATAATTATAGAAGAAACCTGAGTCACCTTAGGTTGTGTTCCTTGACAAGTAGGTGTCCCACAAGGAA
The DNA here is from genome assembly GCA_905147015.1 of Laspeyria flexula. NCBI lineage: Eukaryota > Metazoa > Arthropoda > Insecta > Lepidoptera > Erebidae > Laspeyria > Laspeyria flexula. The sequence continues at coordinate 5,269,606 of LR989970.1, forward strand.
CTATTTTAGAGCCATACAAAATTTAGAATTGATTTGCAGTAAGTAATGTGTTTTGTTTCCAGGTGTGTCACAGCAGTGTAGTGCAGGTGTGTCGGTGTGACGCTAATGATGACAAGGGTGCGGGCGCGCGGGTACGCCGACCAGAGCGTGCCGATATACCTAACGCACACCACAAGTCAATATGTTCACCAGGTAAGTTTTTTTTGTTTAAAAACTTCTTTAATTACTAGATCCTTAATTGTAGGATAGAGCAAACGAAAACTTTAATGAAACTTTTGTTAGCCTGATTAAACACGCTCTGAATGTCGACAGTAAGCTTATCGTCATATGGGACCTTATTTTCGGGCATATACACGTTGTATATCCCGACTCTGCAGAGCCCATCGAATACCACTAACATCGTCCTAACTAAAAATGATGACTCAATTTCCCTAAAAAAAATTCTTATAGTTCTTATACTTAACATTACTTAAATTGTAGAACCTGTTTTACATACCTATCAGGAAAATTTAAAGAAACTTAAAAAAAATTGAGCCCAAGAAATTCTTCTAGCAAATTCAGATTCATTCTACTTGTGTAAAACAGTTGTCACGTCTTAATCAATGTTACCGTTAATAGCAACGGCAAACACGCACTCATTAAACCTCGAGATATCACTCGCAAATTAAAGGCACATGTTTTACACATCGAAAGTGATTGTGATTGAATTGTATCATGAAATCGTGATGAAATGATTGTTGATGCTCACGCTTTAACTGTGGCCTATATCGTGACAGGACTACGTTTCTTATAACCGTTACATGTGAATAGTTTGATTCAATGATGACACGTGAATTGAACTTCATCATCATTATCTTAACCCTTTAACGTCTCACTGCTGGGCATGGGTCTCCTCCAAAGAATATGGAATGAATTTAGTCTACTATTCCACGCTGGCCAGACGGGTTGGTATAGGGTTCGTTTCGAAATGTTCCTTTTCTTGTAGTACTCTTGTTTGCATGAGGTTACTTCCTTAGTCACCTTTCACGACACTCACGGGTTGAGATGGGGTAGTGACATTATGTATTCTTAATCCGTCACTACACGAATTGAACTTAGCATTTTGTTATTCTTTTCAACATCAGCAACATCATTCATTCTGGCGCTGTCATCATTTAGGTACTGCTAAATCAACGTTCCTAATTTTTTCTTTATCTAATTCTGCTATTATTTAATCCTAGATTGAGTGTTTGTATAATAGAGAAAACTATAAGAGTTTTCAGTGTTGACACAGCCATGACAATAAGAATTTTTGTCAACATTTTTTTCGATTCACAAATTGGAATCACTATCCAACCCAAGAGTCTATAAACCCAAAGTTAAGGAAAATTATTGAAAATATTGACTTAAATGATTTATTTTATACTTTCGAGAATAGACTTGGAATTTCTGAGTCCTGATAGGTCAATGATGACGTAGAATTGTATTATAAAAAATTGGTAAATTATATTCTGCTAATGCATCTGATAGTGATTGATGTAGATGCAACATGCCAGCTAGTTTTTGCCGAATCGTTTTTAAATTATGAACTTAATGATATAACGAGTAAAGCTCATAATTATTAGAAGACAATAGATGGTATTGTTTTCAATTAAATCATATTTAGACAATAATTGTAAGCATTGATCGGCAAAAAAATAGTCACAGTAGAAATCATCAATTTTTGAACCTATACACTTTAGAATTGTTTCTAAAGTGAAAAAAGTAGTAAACTGATGCAATTGATGCATTCATTTACTTCGTTGAAACGTTGAAAATATCACTAAATGAATACTGAAATGAAAATTAAATGAATACTGAATACTATACTCTTTGTTTCAATTTTTTTTTTTTTTTATTTAACTAATAATAACTTGGCATTTATCACGTTTATAGTTCCTCGTGATAATTTGTGATGTCATGGCATTAATCAAAACAATTTCACAACTGTATACGTAGACGTTACTATGTACTCCTACACTGTGACGTGTACACAAAATATACTATAATATATCGTTCAAATAATAAATATAATTGTATTACGTATACTAGCGTAATACTTAAGTAGTTAGGTGTTAATAATGTTATGTGGCTTCCCAAAAAACCAGTCATTTAATAAGTGACGTATTCGTGGTCATCGTATTATTATAATCTATGAAGGATTGCTCAAGGTAACTTATTGAAAAACTTATGTTCTATTTATTTAGATCTTGTTATTAAGTAGATTTATTTATTTTGTAAAAAAAATATTTTCAGATGTTTTTTTAGAATATTATATAAAGATATTGATCATTTTTATACCACTGCAAAACATTATTCCATTTCGAATTAGAAGGATATTATGTACTTAAAATTTTACAAGTCATTGTTGAGTTTAAAGTTTTTCATTTATTTCCATCGGTGAGTCAAACAGTAGATATTTTAATGTTACCATCTGAAAATTTCAACGTCAACAAATCCCTAATATATTTAACATGTGCTACGTCACGACGTGAATTTCACAACGTTTTAAAATGTTGTCTCCGTGTATTTGAGAATCGTTTAGTGGATTGTCGCCATACTGACGGTGACGATGAATATATATGCTGTTAATTTTATTGTTCAACATGACCTAGTAATAGAAAAAATAACTTCAGCTAAGGCTTAGCGCGATTTTCACTTACATCTATACTATTATAAAGGAAGAGTTCGGTTAAAAGCGATAATCTCTGGAACTACTAGTCCTATTTGAAAAATATTTTAGTGTTGGATAGCTAATTTATTGAGGAAGGCTATAGGCTATATAAAATTACATATATACATAACATAGCATCACGCCTTTTTCCCCGAAGGGGTAGGCAGAGGTGTTTCACACCCACATTTCGCCAGCTATGTTTAGTCCCATGAAATAGGGGGCGAGCATCATCGATTATTGTCATCAACCGGGAACATTTGTTTACCAAACTCCGGGAAAATCTTAATATTGGAATTTCATGTGTGGCCACACGAATTTCATGATAGAAAAACCCAATACTAATAATAAAATATAAATATAAATAAATAATATAAAATTACGCTACGGCTAATAGAAGTAGCCAAACAAAGAACGACGGGAGTGAATCCCCGGGCAACGCTAGTCTTCTATAAAAGTACATTATATATCGAAAAAGAAACATTTTTTGGATTAACCTTGTTTCACCTCTAACAATGATACATATAAAAAAAGTGAAACAGGTTATAAGCCAGAAGAGAATTGCATATACAGAACATGGCGATAATTATTATTCTTTGGACTTTACATTAATATTATTATTATTATATTCATTATATTAAATTCATTCAATTAATATGGGCCATTTTTCACCGCTTTTTTTTGTAGTTTGTACATGTGCGTCTACGCTTACAAATTATAATAATAATAATATAATAATAGGTGTACATTATGTGGCTTAAAAATAGATGTTGTGACACGAATAGAGAAAGGAATGTTAAGCTGGTTTGGACATGTAGAGAGAATGAATGAAGGAAGAGTGACAAAACAAATATATGAGGCGAATGTGAAAGGAAACGTTGGAAGGGGTAGACCTAGAAGAACGTACCATGACCAAATAGGTGACGTTCTAAAGAAGGGACAGATCAGGAGTACCCTCAACCGGCGAGAATGCATGAAAAGACTGATGTATGTTGAAGAAGCCAAAGATGTATGTCAGAATCGTAGCAAGTGGAAGGAAATGGTCTCTGCCTACCCCTCTGTTGGGAAAGAGGCGTGATCTATATGTATGTATGTATGTATGTGTACATTATTTTTCATACCAAAAAAGTTCAAATAATAGTTAAAGTATTGCAGTGGTGTATGTTCCGCACATAGCTCGAATTGTGTTTATAATATGTTTTTTGTACAAGCCACTCGAAATAACGTAATGTGCGTAAGTCCATTACAGAATCATTGCTTAGCGTACACTGCAGGCCATAATACATTAGTCAAATATTTTAAATTCATATTAAAGTATCAAATATTTTTGTCTCTTACAAATGTTTGTAAAAGTACATACTAAGTTAGTTTTCATCATTTCAATCCATAAATGTCTCACTACTGGGAACGGGTCTCCTCCAGAGAGTGTGGAGATAGTTTAGCCTAATATACCACGCTGGCCAGACGGGTTTATTTCGAATTCTCTTTTTCTACCAGTGCTCGTATCTGCTTAAGTTAGTATTAGTTTTATATTTATTAGTATTAGTTAATATTTTTTTTTTTTTTATAAAAGTGAGAACAAAATTTATTATTTTTCTTTCTTCTTTCTAAGAAATATGATTTTGTATTCGATCTTCTAATAAATTAACCTTTATAGATTCACATAATTAGGAAAAACTAAACAACTCTAACAATTTGTATGAAAACATATACTTAGCTTTAGCTTTTCATGTTTAACTGCATAATAACTTCAACGTGATATTTGTTAGCTTTTGTCCCTCAAATATAGCTTATTAAACATAAATCGCGCATTGCACCATTCTGACGCTTTTATAAGACAATAACTTTATTTATAAATAATAAATTTGAGTTGATTAAAATATGGTGCATTTTATTAATAATTTGTAATATTTCTCAATCGTAAACATGTAATGTTTGATAGCTATTACATTAATGTGTTATTGTACGCAAATGTAATAAATTAGGATCTAATAATCTTAAATAATATTCTCACAAACAATTACGGTAGAACCATAAATTGCGGTTTTAATGGCCAAGTAACAATATGGATAGACGCTATAATACCAATGTGATTTTAAATTATGACTTCTTAGTTAATTAAGTCATGCTTAGGTCATAAACAAAACAACTTATTATAAGCGAACTTAACAGCAACTTACAGGCAATGTGCAATTTCAACAATTCACAAAACCAATATAATTTTTGTTTGAATTTTTTTTTAATCTTATAAATAATTAACATAAACTAAAATATATACTTTGGCAGAAGTGAAAAAGTTTCATAAAATTTTGAGTAATTAAAAATCAGTAGGTAATTCTGCATTCAAATTGCTGACTAATATGTATTTTAATCTGCTTATGACATTTTAAATTTGAATTTATTACCTAATTTATCCAAACACTTGTCTAAACCAGTGTACGCTAGCCGGTTTTAATGCTCGCTATTTACATTGGGCCATTGAATGACTTGCTCTTATTGTCCATAACCAGGTATTTTCACTAAAGCATTTTAAAATTATATTGGACGACATCCATTAAAGAAAGTGGAGTAAAAAGTTAATAGTAGCAAACTATTTAAGTGATTTATTTTGTGATGTTTTGTGTTTGTATGGTATGTGTGTGTTTGCAGCTGGGTTAAGAGATTATTTACGTAAACTTGATGTCTATTAAGGCAATTGTGACCTTTTTTTAGTCGGAACTCGAATTTGAAAGATAAATTAGTGATTTATTATGATTAATATGTGAGCAGAAAAATCTATTTAATATTATAACAATTATCTAGTGCCGAATAAAACTAGTTTGAAGTTAGTATTTATCACAAAGCAGATTACGATGAAAATTTTAGTCACCTCGTCCTATTGAATCGGTTTCTATCAAAATCGGTGCAGTAAACCCAATAAATATGTAACTTATTTAAAAATTATTAGTTATTTCATGAACCTATTCGGATTTTTTCATGCCTTCAATTTACTTATGGTAGAGTAAAATAGTTTTTTTTTTTGTATTAACTTTTATCAAAATCACAAAACAAATGAATGACAATACTATACATTATTGTTAACGCTTCTATATTCAAATTTTCCAACACTATTCGTCGGTCCCGTTACTAGCTCGCCCATTAATCATACACTGCGGGTACAAATAAGTGTACAATCTCATGTCACAAGGCATGTTTAATCCGGGCACGTGGACAGACGTCGATGTGCCTGATAGCGACGTAAGTACGTAAGCCGATCAATGTGTGCAGGTTTGTAAGGGAAAGTAATGGTTAGAATAAAAGTGGTTTAATAAATTATTTTAATTGAAATCTTATTGAAAATTTGCACTCCAATATCATCATCATCATCATATCAGCCCAACGACGTCCACTGCTGAACATAGGCGACGACCTGGTCAGGGTAGCGGGCGGCCGTTGGTTGCAGGCGGTACAGGACCGTTCGCAGTGGCGTAAATTAGGTGAGGCCTATGTTCACTCCAATATAAGTCAATAAATTTCTGAGAAAATTGCGAAAATACGTATTACATGCGGATCGATTCATCATCATCATCAGCAACCCATTATTGTCCCACTACTGGGCTTGGGTTTCCTCTCCTCTATCTAGAGAGCGGGTCGATTACAGATATCTTTTTTTCTATTCAGTTAAAAATTATGAAATTGAATTAGGTACACACGCTGTACATTAATAAAAACATTAAATCTTTCATATTTTAATTTCAGATAAGGATATTTTATTAAAAGTTTAGCCAAAGTAATGAGTTCCTTTCTGATCATGAAAAAAAAACTGTCACGTCTTGCAATAAAAAATAGCACAAATGCATTTTAATTTTTTAGGAAATAGAAAAACATTCAGTACGTAATTTGTTTTTTTTTTTTCATTTTGACTGGCCTGTTGGTACAGTGGTTAGTGACCCTGACCTGACTGCTAAGCCGGAGGTCGTAGGTTCGATCCCCACCCAGGACAAATCTTTGTGTGATCAAGGTTTGTTCTGTGTCTGGGTGTAATTTATCTATAATATGTATGTATTTACAAAAAAAAAAAGTATTTAAGTAGTATATCAGTTGTTTAGTACCCATAACACAAGCAAATATAATTGCTTACTTTGGGACTAGATGGCGCTGTGTGAATGTGGTAGAAATTATAATTATTATTAGTAGTACAATTTTTCAATACGTTTTAATTTCAAACATAAAACAGAATTTTAGAGCCTTTTTTAAACTCAAATATTTTTCAAACTGTGCTCGAGTGTACATTACACAACCGACAAGCCTCAATCGGACACGGACACAGCTTTGACATTTAGTTGACAGTCCGATACGACATCACTGAATGTTTTGACACGAGTCCCTCTTAATGAACAGTGTCGATCTAATTAACGTATTGTATTCCAGCTAAACTCATTACCGAGTAATGAAACGGAACATCAACTTTAATTAGCTGGGTCATTAATTCGGCATGTTGTGTAATTGGAGATGCAACGAAATTTGGTTCCGAAACTTAATTCTTTGTTGGTTCAAGGTTGACATCGTATTCAAAATACTATTTTATTATGATGAAATTAACACAGGTTGATTATTATGTTCATTAATTATTTAATTCAAAAAATTGCATGTCCGTCTGTCTGTCTGTCAAGAATATTTTTTTCAAGAACACGTAGAGTTATCAAGCTGAAATTAATATGAAATACTCGGGTCTACAATCCCTTGGTGCAATAAAAATCTGATCTCTGAATAAACACAAACCGTTTCGATTTCGCCAATGATATAAATATGAATATTGCATCTTCGTTTTTTATTACCTCAATGGTGCAATAATAGTGTAAGAGGTCCCGGGTTTGATTCCAGGGTAGAGCTAAAACGGTATTGGGTTATAATCCCCTACTACGATGTCGAGGCAGTCCTATATCATTACCTATATCATTGTACCTACTTAAACATGGTACAACCATGTACTATTGTACCTCCCGGATCGCATTACTACAAAGATTCATCACTAGCAAGCGATGAGTTATTAAGCTGCTTAAGAAAATAAACCTAATAGATTTGCAAATCACAATTAATTATATTGCTCGTGCGCATAAACCATATTAATATGACTCGAAGTCGCGCGTCGTTCTTTGTTTGGCCACTGCTCAGCTTTAATTGGCTGTATCGTGATATTATTTAGCCTGTAACCTTCACCGATAAATGGGCTATCCAACACTAAAAGAATTCTTCAAATCGGACCAGTAGTTCCTGAGATCCTAGAGTTTAACAACACAGTCCAGCGTGTGTGCATTATGGCTTATACCTTCTCGGCTCTTTAGATAGAAGAGAGGAATCCCGAGCCCATTAGTGGGACATTAATAGGTTGCTGATGATGATGATAATGACATGAGAGACAACTCTATACCGTTTTTCTTTAACCTGGGAATCGAACCCAAGACCTAGCTAGCAGCCGTATACAACCCCACTGCGCCAATGAGATATTTAAAACTGAAATACTATAGCGGTTTATAGATCTAAAGACTCTCAAAAGAAATAATTCGTAAATTGAGAGTGTTTAGATCCATAATCTGTTATAGTACAATAAATGATTATTGGCAATTTCAAGCTCTGCCCACCCAGTACGCAAATAGGCGTAAACATATAATAGTTTGATATTACGCCACCCAAGACTAACTCCCTAACATATTTTCAAAATATGCTTTCATATTTAATTGCCCAATTCTATTCTAATTGTCGATACATACATACATTTATATCGATTGAAGTTGAAGGGTGCTAGGGCTGTCAATCTTGCAGTTGGGTTCTTTGAGCAAATTATTGAAGACTCCGCGATGTGCTAAGCTTGATGTGATGATTTGTCTGCAAGAAAATTGACGTAATTATTAAAAATGTTATATCTATATCAAATATTGATCGATTTTGTTTATATATTGGCATTTAATCTGGAGTTCATAGTACTTCTTCCCTTTACAAAGACTCATACAGGATTTGATTTTTCAACAGCTAAAACATTATATTTAGCGATGGCGGCTGAATGGATAAGAAACCGGCGTCAAATCACGTGCAAGGCAGTACCAATGTGGATTCCTCTTTGTGGAATTTATATGTATTAGTCAAGTGATTACCATCTGCTAACGGTGAAGGAAAACATCGTGAGGAAACCCACATACCCTAGAAGAAATTCTATGAGTATGTCTGATCCACCAACCCGCACTAGGCCAGCGTGAGTGGGTTATGGCCTAAACCCTCTCACCTCTCTAGTTAGAGGAGAGGAGACCCGAGCCCAGCAGTGGGACTTAATGGGCTGTTGGTAAAAACATTATTGTTGTCACAATTTTGAACTACCTTTGATAACAGACAGCCCTATCCTAGATATACGCATACATATGCACAGATACGTATAAACATTTGAAACAGTTTCTAATGTAACTCGTTCAGTGCCTGACAGCCGTAGAAAATACACAATTAACAGGCTCATGGGTATTACGTTAATGGATTTATGTACTTATTGATAGATCAATCAAAAGTCCACTCACGCCTTGAGAAGGCTTAATTGATAGATGCGTTTGAAACGAGAGGCTTCTTCGAATCAGGCTTTGTTTTGCCGACTTATATTGTATGTTATTGAGTACTTTGTTCTTTATTTGGTAATTTGTTTCTGTTGGTGTGCGATTTTGATTTGGATGTTGATGTTATCTTGCAATTAATAAAATTATGTTATCTGCACAGAACTATCTATCAAGTATGATTTTTGAAATAGTTTGTTTTTATTTTTAAAACCCCTAAACACTACAGAACTTTTGCGGAAATTCCGACCACAACCCCATAACTGCAAATCATATAAACCAGAATATAAGAAAGACGAAACCCTTGCAAACTACTAACTATGGCACTAGAGAGTCGCTAATAATAATAGAAGCTAAGTCTACTGAAAATGATATAAGTAACTATAAAAAATATTTGAATAGGTATATGAAATAATTTTCCATTTAAAATGAGTTAATTTCAAATTAATCACATGTCATTTTGAAAAAATATTACTTACAGAAAAATACATGAATAATATGATGCCTTACCTATATAAATATTATGTCCCATTTGTCGGGACACCCGATTTATCTAATTATATACTCTTAATAAAATTTTAGGTACTTACATCTTTTTAAATACGTAGACAATACAATAGTAGGTATATAAGGGTACTTTACAGTGTGATAACAGTTGTAGTAGAGTACGTTCCCACGAATGCAGATGCCCATAAATTATAGAGATCCAATAACAGTGACTATTAAATCAGGGCCGGCACGCGGAACACTATCATATTTAATAATACTGCACTTTGCAATGAGAGCTATATGAAATGGTTTAAAGTAGAGCAATTGAATTATCTGTCGTATTTAAATACATGTGTATAGGTGTAAAGTTTATAATAATGAACTATTGGGTAAAGTAGTTGATACAATGCGAGTGGAAAGAGTTTAACCTTCATGATAATCCCTCCTTTTCTTGAGTCAGCTTTCAACAATTATGTATAAACTCTTTTATATCGCAACTAAGCCAAGCTTAAGTTAATTTGACAAAACATACCTACCTCCTTGGTTTTAGAAAAAAGAATAGATTATTTATTATAATATCCAATTTATGAAATTTCTATTTTTAAATGTTAATCTATCTATCAATCTAACTAAAAAAATTATAAATTATTATAGATAGACTGCGGTGTGTAACTAAATTATAGGCAACATAATTCGTACCTACCATAATTCAAGCTCATTAAAACGTAACATGATTTCATACTTAATAAATATTAAGTAACTTTTAAAGAAGTGCGAAGAGATATCAAACTAAACGGTACCAACACGGAAGCGCGTCTCTGGTCTATTTCACCACTTTCATTTATCACAAATATCATGCTAGCTTGATTACCTGACCCCTACCTTTGCTCGGTCTAGATGTAACTAATTTCACCCACAAAAACTTTACAGCAATACTTAATGTGATGTCAGTCAAATTGATACAAGCTTTTAAACATTGGGACGAGTTTGCGAAATGTTGCGAAATCATAAACAATTAAGAATTAGTAGATATATATTTAGATATATATTTTTAGATACATAGATTAGGGTATCGCAATTCGAAATTCAAATTGGTTAGGTCAATGTTTGACGTGAATATTTAATTGTTTATTTTTGTTTCTTTTTAATGGCCTTGAGGAGTTAGCTTTCAAGCTGGCTGACAATACAAAAACCTAACAATATCAAATAGTTAGAGGAAATATAAAATAGTATCATTAAACGGAGTTTAATTAAAAATTAAAGGGAAAAATATTCACTGAAACCCCTCTGTGAACCTCCATTCTGCTTTGTGAATATTGATGTACAAATTATGTATGTACATGCCTAACGAGTCTTTCATGAATTCATACCTCGAGCTGTTAACTTACGGTATGAATCGGGAAGGATAATTTTTGAAGTCATCGTTTCATACAATTTTTTTTGTTTACTGATATGAAACGACCACTTCAAAAATAATCATCCCCGATTCATACCGCGGGACAAAGAACTCGTGGTATGAATCGACGCAAGGACAAACCTAGCGTAAGATAAATCTGCTTACAGGATATCTGTTATCGTAGTCTATAGAAAAGTTTTATTTATTGTTTAGCTGTCATAGCGTTTATAATTTTAGCACACAACATAAAAACCTCCCACCTTCAGTGCCACGATATAATAGAACATAATATGATAAAAAAAATCGGTACATAAAACTGAACATCTACAAAAACGAAACTGCATACAATTCTCACCTGACATTTAGATCGCAGACGAAACACATTATAGTAACAATAGATATAATAAAATAACCAGGTAGACTGCACTATTGTCAGATTTAAACAAAGTATTCTAGGCCAATTAAAAGTTAATGTTTAATAGAGCTTTACAATACAAAATTATAATAGATGACAGATTATACTCCCAACCATGAGATTATTGCAATATAAAAAATGTCTTGTGACTTTGTGGTAATAAGGTTATGCGTAATTAATGTTAGCTTTGGTTTATTTAATACGCCCGATTAAATTGTATCATCATCATCATCAGCAACCCATTAATGTCCCACTGCTGGGCTTGGGTTCTTCTCCTGAAAAATAAAGAAAATAAATAATAATAATTAAACTGTGTACTCGGGCCTAAACAAGAGTTTTTTTACGCCGAGGGTTTGCAGACCCGAGTAAATGGTATTAATTTCAGCTACGCGTTCTTGAAAAAATATTCTTGACAGACAGACGGACAACGAAATGACCCTATAAGGGTTCCGTTTTTCATAACAATTTTACGTTGCAAATTGCAATTTTTGGTAGAATATAATAACAGCTTAGAATAAATAGGTATAATATGCCTAATTAATAAAAAAATAAAATATGATTCTGATAATCTCTCCATTTTAAGGTGACGAACAACATTCATTGCCATAACCGCTACGACAGGCACCGAGGCCTTACTCTTGTGTGTTTATTCACTAATCGCTGCGGACAATAGCACACAATGCTTCGTTAATCAGTGATGATTTAATATGGTTAGAATAATCTACCAGTTTAAAGGCTTATACTAAAATTGGCCCTGAATTACGACAGATAAGGCACAATACTCGATTATAAAAAGGAGAATAATATTATCACAGCTTTTTAATTATCCTTTGAATGAATTTATTAAATTGTAATTTAATTTAAATTTTGTTTCTTGTGTCTTCAAGAAATAAATTTCTTATTTGTAATTTTTCTGCTAGGGATCAATCAAAAAAATATAGAATATATATAAAAATACAGTACTTTTTTTACAAATTTTAATTTGTAGTCTACCTACAAAAAAGTTGCATCTGATATCGCTATCCTACATGTTGAATTCCTTGTTTCTAGAACCTAATCAGGTTAAAAACCACGAAAATAATTCATTCACAAAAACTTAACTAAAATACATAAAATTTTAGTCACACTAGGCAAGTTGTGCCAAATGTTTAGATATTTCTTCAACAAAGACATTAAGGTCCTAATTACTTCCCAGTGTATAGTTGAACAAGGCTAGCTGATGATCGACTATGCTCAAGGTCAGACAAACAAAAGGGGCTCGCTTGTATAGCCAGAGTTGTATGCGGATGCGTAATGTACTGATTACTATCAGAATAACGAATTAAGCCAAATGGCACTTTATAGGCACCTACCTTTTTGACGCTTGTTTCTTGTGAATAACGTAAGCTCTTAATTTTGATTAAATTATGTGTCTTTTAATATAGCAGTTGAAACGTTTGATATAATTATTATTACATATTGTACAAAAATAGAATTATAAATAGGATTATACATTCCGTGTAGGGACGGATTAGGAATACATAATGTACACTACCCCATCTCAACCCGTGGGTGTCAAAAAAGGCGACAATGTGAGGAACCTTAAGCGGAAAATAGCACTGAGAGAAAAGGAAAATTCGAAATAAACCCTATACCAACCCATCTGGCCAGCGTGGTATAGTAAGCTAAATTCCCTTCACATTCTTTGGAGGAGACCCGTGCCTAGCAGTGGGACGTTTATGGGTTGAAATGTTGAGTAATATACATAGTACAGTTACAGTTTTATGAAGAAATAAGATACCTATGTTCCTTGTCTATTCAGTGCAAGGGTGGGCTTAGTACCTATATAGGTACAGTAGAAGATATAATAAGTATGGCTCAACCTGTGACTTAAAAGACAGGGTCTGATCCACATGGTGCATTCTATTGACAGCTTTGGCTCTACTACGGAAAGAAAAAATCAAAATTAAATATACTTGAAGTAGAAGAGAGCAAAATAAAACCCTTAATTAATTAAAGATTAACCGAACCATATACAGAACACAAAAATAAACAACGTATAAAACAAAAGATTTATATCAATAACTCGCGAAATAAGCGTGAAAAACAATTATAATCCAATTGGAGTTCGCGAAAGGGTGCTAAATAATTCTGCACCGGTGCGAGTCATTAGCTGACAGATAATTTTAATCTTCGATTAAACGCTAGTTGTGTCAGTTGTCTGAGTAATGAACGCTTATACTTTACGGTGCAACGTTGATTAGGAGCGGATTAAAATAGAATTTGTTTTGATTGTGCACTGAATATATGATTGGTAAGTGAAAATGATTTTAGTGCACACAGGTTAAGCTTTACATTAACTTAATAATAATATGTCATTTATGGTGTCTTGTGCGTATTTTAAGGTGTTTACTAGATTGTCCGATTATGGAAATAAGAGATTAGACATATTTGTAATGTATTTGAAAATTATTTTCAATTGTTATTACATTTATGATAATAATTATTATCATAAATGTTTTATCCCCTATTGATACATCATAGCTGGTGACCATAAATACATTTTCAATGTAGGTGTAGATAATATATTGTGGCCACTAATTACAAATGACTGTTAATATTATGGCAATATCGATGATTTCCCTACTAATATATTTTTTAACCCTAGAATACTAATCTTATTTTTCAAACGTTTATACTAATCATGAGTCATTTTGACTCATAAATAAGTATGTAAATAATTTTCATCATCCAATCTATATTATGTCTAGATTTTTATTATATATAAGTATGTATATGGTTTACATAGGTATGAAATAAAAAAAAGTTTATATATTTTAAACATTTATTATAAAAAAAAATGTTTCTCTCTTAACATATATTTTGAGATCATAATATCAGTCTGAGACAGAAAAAGAACAATAGGTAACAAAAAATAAAAAATCTTCTTCTTTTAATCTTAATTACAGTAATATAGGAACTAATCTACCATAAAAAAGAGAAATTATTCTAATTTGGCACAGTTAACATATTTTTCTACCTTATGTTCCCCGCATATGTTTTTTTGCAATTCAGATATCTAACTTTAGTCATGTGGTTCTTTTTTTACGAGCAAAGTGAACATCTTTTTCTTTTATTTTCATCGGGTTCATCTTCTTGTTGTCTGCTGCCCTCCCCTATTTATATTTGTCGGCACTAAATCCTGGATATTACCTCTTAAGTCTTTTCGGTAGAGTTAGAATAGAAAATCGTTTCTCCAGGAAAGGATTCACAAGTTTCATGTGCAAATCACGCATATCTGGCCAGTTCTGTGTTCGTGAAGCTTCCACCACCGCTTGGACATGAAGAAGACATTTTTAATGTAAAAAAAGACTAAAAAAGTGAATAAAAATAGGCTTTAACATAAAATGCTGCAGTATTCTAAATTGCACAAAGACTAATCATGAGTCACTTTGACTATGAACAACATCGTATTTACAAAATGGTAGCACTTACCGGCACAACGCTGTTGCTCTCGTAATCGTCACACTGGCGACTGAGTTGGCATGAAGAATCACGACGATCCGCGCTTTCGTAAGAGAGATATAGCTAGAAATGTGTGCGGTGCGAGTCAAAATGACTCAGATTAGTATTCTAGGGTTAAATTAACAAATACAATTTTTTGCGTGTGTCCATCAGCAAACATATGATGAAAAAAAATTTGTAATCGTTGCAAATAGTAAAAATACTATAGTTATATTTTGAAATTTTTCTATAAACAACGAAAACAAAATAGGAAGATAATTGTTTTGTTTCTGTTTATAATTTGACACATCTGCGACGGTGCATGCTCGCCAATGCAATAATTCTTACATTTAAAACTTGAGTGTCAGCAGAGTCGTTGGCCTGATACAATAGAGCACTCATTAGTAAGCACAGCGCATTCGCTAATTACAACGGCACGGACAACTGCACAGCTTCCCCTCAGGTGTCGCACTCTTGTCAACTGTTTAACGTAGCTGCGTCTTAAATTATGTTGTTTTTAAAGTTTTTTTTTTGAAGATATTGCTTACTCGCAACTTCAACTAGTAATTATTTGATTTTAATATTTTTGATGCAAAATTATCGAGTCAAGTATCCGGGTAGGCCTTATGGGTGCTTTATTCTTTGTTCAATGATTTCAATCTGAGAGGCCGATTTTTTTCATATCAATGGTCTACAAGTACCTAAGATTTTGGTTTGTTACTCGTAGATTGAGAAGGATTACAAAATATTGACGAATTTCCTCAGACCTTTTTAACGTCATTGGAGTTCCTCACTTCTTCTACGAGTTGGAGTTTAACGCAATTATTGCTTAAATTGAGCAAATCTTTGAAAGCTAAAGAAGAGCGAAGCCATAATAAAATTGCCGATGATTCTACGGATGGTATTCTTATTATATCTCTAAAATTTATTAGAAGGTAAAAAGCTACACTATCATTAAACGTAATTTTACTTGTTAGGCATTATAGCAAATGGATTAATTTTCAACATAATATCTGTGAATAGCTTTGAACCGCGGTTTGGTTCGCGTATCCACAGGCCTACTAAGAAAACACTTCATTAAAGAAAAATGTTCTATAAAACCCTTTAAACTATCAAATTTCATCCTTTACATTAACATTGAAATTGCAAATAGGTAAAGTACCTACATACTATATATGTATGTAGGTACTTATACCCAAGCAATGATTACACAATCTCTTTGCTATTTATCCCTCTAAGTTAATGTCAAAACATACCCAAAGGCGGGTCACATACTTATAATAATATGTTAGTATACCACTTGGTCCTCTCGTAACACTCGGCCCAAGAAATGGCCGCTTCAGCCCTTAGGGCTAAGTGCAATTTCATACAACACATGTAGGAAGATGAAAGCTTTTGAGTAAGTTAAAGTGACAATAGATAGTGAATGGCGTATAACTAGGCTGTCGCTTGCAGCTCCACCCGCTTAATTCGATATACACGGATAATACACGTGTTCTCTAATATACAATTGTCGTGCTATCCCGCAAGAATTTTACGTATTCTGGGATAAATTATTATATTTTAAAAAGCTGATTGAAAAAAGAAGACTAATTTGCAAACTGCAAAGCAGTTACTGATTGACTTAAAAAAACTGTCACTACAAGCCTCGATATGTCGATATTAAGTTTACTAGTGCACTTTATGCTCTCACCTCACTGACACGATAAGTGGACATTTAACAAACTATTACAAAGCCCCACAATATAATATAAAGCTGGTCACGCTCCAGTAATTTGTGACGTGAAAGTTGAGTAACAAAACGTATTATGTTCCCTTCATTAGCAAATTTTCGCAAAATCGAGGTAAAAGTTCGCTTTGCTGTAGTTTGATGGACAAGTATTTCTGTGTAAAGAAGTTTTTATATTTAAACTCATTCCAATGGAACTTTTGAAACCAAAAGCTCAATATCGTGAGAATAACAGTATATAGGCATGTAAATACTTTACGATTTTTGAAATCGGTCAATGGTAAACTTTTGTTTAACTATACAATGCTTTAAAAAAACCACATTCACTTATTTAAAAAAGAAATTTAGAATAAAACATGCAGACGTAATAAACCTTTGTATGGACTTACACGGTATTAGAATTTATAGGGCATCGAGTGAGATAGAGTATGGTCTATAGTCCTTACGAGGTAATGCGAGTGGCGTGTACTGTACCACCGATACGCTGTTGCGGTTTTCTACGGACTACCCTTGGTTGTTGACTCAAGGTATCAGCGAAAGCGAGTTAGAAAGCAACTCTTTTAAAAGTCGTAAGTTATTAATGTAACAGTTATGTCATTAGAAAATAATGATGTCCGCCAATATATTAGTACTGGTAAGTGAGAAGTTAAGTCGTCGCTTCAAGACAAGAACTTGATATTGTTTATTTTTTTACATACACTCAGACATTCTCAGGGTTTTCTAGAATGGAGTGATTAACAAATTTGTAGACACATTTACTGTCTGTCTTTTATAAGATTAGGTAGTCCATAGATTTTAGTTCCTACGACCAGACTTTGCCACATTTTCAAAAAACCGTTCTTAGTGTCACTTACATCAGTTAAGGAAACCTAGTGTAAATATCATGTTTTACAGTTTAAGCTGTCCATTGATAAAGAGGTTAGTGAAATTACACGCATTTTTAAATATACAATACATAATAAAAACCCTTTTAACTTGTGCTTATGGATAACAGTTAGTTGTAAATTAAGGAATCCAAACATATACAGTGTATACGTATAAGTAGGTAACTTGGACCACACAAGACCTGATATTGGAAAATTGTCTAAATTATTAGCTGCCTTTGTAACGGCTCGCAGCGTGGGAAAACAGGCTATGTTTTCACAGGAAATTGTACTTAGATATTACCGAAAGCTCTTGTGGTCACTCACTCAAAGCTTTTATGAAATTTTCTAATAGATATTATAATTTATGAGAATAACAGTTTTAAATGTGTGCACAGAATTAATTTATAAACAAATCTTTATAACGTAAACTGACACTATCAATAAGTCTTTAAGTCACTATAACGTAACTTTAAATATAAGTAATAAGAATTTGCTGGTAAATTCGAATTTGATCGTAGAGCCCGATTAGTTTAGTATATCCAAAACTGAACAAAGGTAAATATTGCTTTCTGTGGAATTAAAAGTTGGCCCATCTGGCAACGAAAAATCCACACCTCCTGGCGTCTCTTATGCCCCTACCAGCTGTTGACATGGAAACAGAATCTGTGTTAGTTTTTAGGTTCTTATATTTTAATGAATAGTCACACACACACTACTGCAATTCTTGAAGGCCAGATGAAGCGGCAGTAATAGATTCCTTAGTTATTAATAGTGACTTTAATTTGGAACTATCATAGATTATGTTTGACTGCCCTGTTGGTCTAGTGGTTAGTGACCCTGACTGCTGCGCCGGAGGTTGTGGGTTCGATCCCAACCCAGGACAAATCTTTGTGTGATGACTGTGATGAGCGTAAAGGTTTGTTCTGCATCTGTGTGTAATTTATTTATATTAAGTATGTATTTACAAAAAAATGTATTTAAGTAGTATATCAGTTGTTTAGTACCCATAACACAAGCAATTATATGTGTAATGTTGGAGAATATTATTATTATTTTTTTTTTTTAAAGACAACGCCCGCACTAGGGAACGAGCCCTGTGTCGCGGGGAGCTTTACAAACATGAAACTAACGGACACAAAGTACACCCAGACTAGAAACAAATATCTATGAATCACACAAATATTTGTCTCGTGTGGGAATCGAACCCACGTCACCCAGCACGGCTAAGTAGTGGCGAGGCGACCACCTTAACCACTGCGCCACGGTGACAGTCAAATATATTATTATTATTATATGTCTGTAACCACCTCATGATAGCGTGCATGTCCACACGTGGTGCCTTTATAAATTAAAATGAAAAGCTGATTCACACTCCCATAACGCATGGTTTAAAGCCTATAAACTCACAGATAACAGCATTCTCGTGTGTAGTCATATAAATTGGGCCCCTTTGTTCTGAACTCACGGAATTTTCGCTAAAATACGGAAAGCATGAGGATGCCCTTAAACATAAAATAGGTTAGGAGTTAGTGGCTCTCTGGTTGCGGCGGTAATGCATCTCGTTCCCACGATACACATGCGCTAAAGGTATGTTCCACTTAGAACTGCCTGAAATAAATATAACATTGTATTGTTTTTATTTTTTTTTTATTAAAAAAAAACACAATGTATATCAGGCGGGCCGTAAATCTGTTTGCCACCGTCGTGGTTTAAAAAAAAATATTTCATGGATTGTAAACTAGCTTTTTATTATATTAATAATATGATGTTCACATAATAATATAATTTCTTAATTGTGCTCTTGGTTCAATAACTGCTGGGCTCGGGTCTCCTCTCCCAAAAAAAAACTACATATTTTCTATTAATATGAATAAAATAAAATAGGTACAGTGAGTGATTTGATTGTTATTAATTTATAGAAGTTTCTAAATTTGTTACCTTTTTTTTAAATCATGAATCATCCTTATAAATCGAATTGATAAACTTAATCGCAGATACACAACCTGTCACTTCATTGCACCATACGTCATGATTTTCTAGGAAAAACACAGATGGAAAAACCAGATATAAAACAATAAACATCCTTATTTGGACGCAATACAAAAGTTAATAGCTAAATTTTACTACAAAAAGAGTTGATGAAAGACTAGAGGAAATTGCTATACCGCCAAATGGAATTAAAGTTTAAGGGGCGACTAAATAGATGCTTAATGGTAGGTATTCGAAATATTATAACCAAAAAAAAAAAAAATTTTGAAATCCTAAATCCAAAATTGCCATGCTAAAATTATTATGGAGTCAAATTTTACTTTACTTTACTATTAGTACATAAAGGTGAGGAACAGCTCCAATAGTCTTCTGACTGTGATAGCTGAGGATGTTAATTGTAGCCCAGACAGTGGGTGAGTGCCCAACAACCGGCTGCCAATGTAGTCTCCCTTTAATGAGCCCTTTTATTTTTTAGATTTATTAAGTATAAGAAAATTGTATAACACTATATGGATATTGTTCGGAATAAATGAATATTATTATTATTATAAATGATCATAAATAACATTAATTCATTCATAAATTGTGAAAAATAATATTTTTTTTTTATGTTTCTTACCATAAACCATATATATGACCCATGGCTTGAATAATATTGTAGATTTTATAACTAATATATAACATAATGTATTTTTTAGTTTGCGAAAATAATGTGGGTGCCAAGTGGAACAAACCACCGAAGAGCAAGGCGGGCGCATCGCGTGCTGCACTATATTAGCTAATAAGAGATCCGTTCACTCACTCACTCATTGATTTCACTCCTTTATGCCATTGATTGAACGTTCACTCCAACAACAAAAGATTTACTGTTCCTTTTCCATGAAAGAATTCAAAAACTTTTACCGGTTTTTTGTTTGAGAATTTATGGAATACCATTTTAAATGGTAAAGTACTATAAAGAATAAAACTTTATGAGAGTTTTGATCTTATTATTGCAGAGAAACGTGACTCTTGAAACTTTGCACAAAAATACAAAATGTATTTTTTGTTGTCATTAAAATCAAAATAATAAGTACTCACAACAGATTGTACAAAGATTGCTGAATATTAATGAAAGTTACTTCGCATTGTAACCAACAATAAACTTGATAAGTTTTTTACAATGACGTATTAAGACGTGCCATATGTTTATACTGCCTCAGTGGCGCAGCGGGAAGTGTATACGACTGCTGTGCAAGAGGTCCCGGGTTCGATTCCCGGGTCGGGTGAAAATGGTATTGGACTTTTCTAACATGAAATTCCAGTATTGAAATTTTCCCGGAGTTTGGTAAACAAATGATCCCGGTAGATGACAATAGGCTCGCCCCCTATTTCATGGGGCCAAACATAGCTGGCGAAATGTGGGTGTGAAACACCTCTGCCTACCCCTTCGGGAAAAAGGTGTGAGCTATGTTATGTTATATGTTTATACACAAATTTATAGAAATAATAATTTATGCAGGTATAATTTGTCTTACCTTAGATTTATTATTTAAATCAGCAAATAAACATTGACTAAAAGATATACTTACTACTTTGCAATACCTGAGTTCCTTTTCTTTTGCATTTAGGCTATAGATAATAGAAAACATCAAACTGTTATATTATTATATACTGTTATATAAAAAGTACCTAAAAAAACAACATCACACCATAGCTGCGTAGACCGTCACCAAAATAAAAAGTTTCAATGATAAACATTATTTAGATAATTAATCATACAGACTTCGTCTACATACTAGTACTAATCATCATCAGCAACCCTGCTGCGTTCGGGTCTCCTTTCCTATATCTATAGAACGGAGAGGGTTTTAGGCCATAATCCACACAGCCTGGGCTAGTGCGGGTTGATGGATCACATATACCCATAGAATTTCTTCTAAGGTAGCCATTAGCAGATGACAAGTCAATAAATTTAAATTCACATTGGTACTGCCGCTCGGAATCGAACTCGGACCACATGATTTGCATGCCAGTCACTATCCATTCGGCCACCATCGCTGTTTTAAATATAAAAATAATATTAGCTAATTCAAAAATTTTAATAAAACATTAGACCACGATCATTTCTAGTTTGCCACGATTCACTGTAAATTAAGCACTTAAAATTTTAACCAGAACCTTTATAAGACACCGATTACTGGTATTAATGTCAAAGTTCAGAGAATATCGCAACGCACAGTATCCCATCAACTAATATAACAAGGACCATGGAGTATGCAGACGGACAGATTATGCTTGTAAGGTTATAGGTTAGACCTAAGACTTACGCGAGATGGACTGAGCCTAATGCGATTCTAGTGGGCATGCTGTGCATTGGCGCTTGTCATGTTAAATTGTATGGCTTGTTAGGGAATTAATGTATGAATTTACTTAACTATTACAGGAAGAAAAAATACAAAAGATTATGTTATTTTTGTGTGTTTGGTTCAAAATAATTTAACTTATCATCATTCTCATTAAAACCCATAAACGTCCCACTGCTGGGCACACTTTTTAATAATTAATTTAAATATTAGCATTTGACCCAATGTTAAATTAAATTCAAAAGAATTAAGTTGACATTTAAACATTTTCGAAACCTTGATTGGCAGAAAACAATTAATCACCATTTAAGAATTATATTTAAATTTTAAATATTGTATAACTAATTTAAAAAATCAACAAATTATGAATGAATATTCAATTATAACTAAGACAATATTCATTTAAAAAGTTGACGAAATGCATTGTAAATTATACCTCTTACAAAATTCTCCTGATGACACATTGATTATAATTACACATAATTTGAGCGTGTTTTGATTGATTAATTTTGTTTAGACATTAAGGTAAAGGCACCTATTACGGAGGTAGTCAAAATCGGCTCCTATTACGGTGGTATTTCTATTTTCGAGTTTTATTCCTGTCTTTCTTAGTTTAAGTACACCAAAACGGGACCTACTTATTCTAAATTTATTACTTCATGACATAACTGAAGTTTGCAAGTATAGCACATTGACAACACAACAAGATCAATCAGTTTGTGTAACGGCATCGACGTAAGAGGGGTTTCCATACAAACGCGGAACGACAAAAGTAAGTACACTAATATTTAGAAACTAAGTTTTTCGTATTAATAAGTCGTTCAAGTTTGTTTATGTGTTATTTATAGCATTTTCTTACTATTATACTAACTATTTAAATAGCTTGTTTTATATTTGCAACTCGTTTTATACCCAAAAAATAAGAAATAAAACACCGCCGTAATAGGATACGAATTTTATAGATTAATCCTAATTCGGTGGTATAACTCCGAAATAGGAAAAGTACTGGGCATGTTTAATTGTTTATAACTTTCAAATTATTAACTTATTGACTTAGTTCCAAGTTTAGTTGAAATAATTATTAATCTCATAAATTAGAAACCATATTCTGCGGTATGTGTTTTTAATTAGAAATCTAGTTAAATATGAAAACTATTGAGTACAAAATGTTGGTTTCTTAGAAGGGGTAAAAATAGGAAGGTGTATTTTAATTTATCACAAATCATTTATTTTGTATAACTGTTGGCTGAGTTTTACACATCTGAACCAAAAATCTGTTATCTTTTGATTAAGCATTTACACTCTTTTGTTTATCGAAATTTTTAACGGTCAGAATTAGGATTATTAAAAATACGAGTAGTTTTCCTATTACCGTGGTAGTTATTTCCAGGTAACTCTGTGTTAGGTTCTATGATCTCCTATTACGGCCCTATTCATCATGGAACATAAAATTACAAGTTTTAGGGTTTCGTAAATAAATAAATAGTATTATTTATTTTTGTGGATTCTTATTTGATACTTATGCATGTTTTTTTGATAAAACCAGAAGCGATAAAAACTTTTAAATTTATGTTACTTTTACAAGTTTGCTATTAACTTGCAATTACTACTTAATATGTAACATTTGTTTGTTTTTTTTTTGTTTCTTCAATTTAACTCAAAACTACGAGACTGATTTAAAAAATTCTTTAACCGTTTCAAAGATACGTCTTTACCGAGTATTTATAACATAGGCTACCTATATTTATTTCTAAAAATATTTAGGGATCCCTACTAAAACTTGTAAAATGTAATCATTTTGTAACCATGTACCAATTTCAAAATGTAAAATCTATATAAATTTTAAAAGCTTGAGGCACTGATATTACTTATATGCCATCAGTTATGTAGGTTTACTATCTCATATTTTACTGAACGTAAAAAGAAAAATCAACCTTATTTTAATAACCTGAAACTCTTTTTAAAACGCGTGTGTGAATGCACGGTTATACTATATTTGTAAATTTTATGAAAAGTGAATGAAACATTTATATCATTTAATAAATATTATTTGTACGGAACTTAAATGAATATAATTTCTGACCCTCCGTATTAGGAGCCGTCTACCGCCGTAATAGGCTCTGACCAAAATTTTACCTCCGTATTAGGGAAAATCGACCCGACTATTTAAATATTTTTTTAAAATAAGAAATATCATGAAAAGTAACATAGGCTCAACAGCAATTCAAAATATAAATTCCACTTTTGACGATAAAATTTGTTTGCACCTTTAAAAATGCTTAGAAATGCTTATTTTTGTTTCTTACTTTCAAATGTTGCGAAATACCTCCGTAATAGGTGCCTTTACCTTACATATTGACCTAATTAATACTGATTTTATTTACGAAAATACGATAAGGAAAAATACTGTAAATTTCATTTTTTAAACACTTTCACTGTTATATCGGCAGACACAATGTGAGATCTTTAGTGACTGACATGGTAGTAAATAGATTAAAATTACGAGAACGCAAGAATCAGTAATAATCATAATTATTCTGAGCTAGCTACCCGCCATGCACGTGTGGCAACTTTTCCTTTGGGTTTTCCAAACATTATCTTTCATATAAAGATTTTTACTACTTTTTTTTACTTTTTTTTTTTTTATATACCCAATAAAAATAATAAAAAAGTGTTTAAGTTCAAAAATTATTTTTAAATGACATATTATATGTATGTACCAATGTATTTCTAGTATTCACAATAATATAGTGAGTCATTTACATTAACACAGTGATAAACTGAAATACCTAATAACTTATAACAGCATGTTAATGGAAATATTTTATAGATAAGAATATCTTATAAATGCTGAGCTTTAAATAAAAGTTTGTCTTAATAGCCAATTCTCTTCACGCACACTAGAGTGCGCGGACTACGTGGCGCGGGCGCAAGTGATCCTTGCACTTGACGAATGGATATATAAACTTTATTAATAACCGAATGTACTCTCTTACCTTATTACTTGTCCATCATGCGAGTGCTTAGCTAAATTATATGGATTTTATAATTCACTTAGCTGTTTCGTGAATTCACTCACGTTTTATGTATATTATTCGGAATAAAATCCTATTTTTATCGCTGTTTTTGAAACATTTTCCGAAATATGGAAGTACGGACGTTCAAAATTTCAAAAAAGAAAGTTAATCTTAGGAGTCTACTGGTATGAATTCAGTCCATTGTGCCAATTCGGAATCTCGACTATCGACTTAATCGATTTTGTTAACATTGTCAAGTATTTAAAAATTATAGCCTTAAATTTAAATTTTAGAGAACGATATAGATATCAACCAATCGAATATCGAAATTGGGAGTCGATACAAAACTGAATTTTTGTAAACCTACTATTCTAATATTGTTTTCTAGCCCACCGCATACATCGTTCGCGAGATAAAGAACAATATATTATTATATTGTGATTTGAAATTGTAACGCAGAGTAGCAAACGCAAATAAATTAAAAATATAATTATAATTATTAATTGAATATGCGCTTTACTTTTGTTAACTTTCATATTTACTACATACTTACATCTTTAAATAATTTGGATCAGGTCAAGTGGCAAGTAAAAGCTCTTTTTGCATGTTTAAGCAAAACTACTCATCAATTAATAGATAGGATAATATTTTACGTTCAAAATCGCTAAGTCATTGAGCAACTGAGCACTTGTTCAGTTAGTTAAGTACTTCTTATGTATTAAAAACAGTTACCGTTTAATAAGTGTTTTGATATCATAGGTAAATGGATTTTGATCTATCTGTCATCGTTTCTCGATACGATTAATCGATATCCGTGTAGTGATGGATTAAGAATACATAATGTCACTATCTCATCTCAACCGTGGTGTCGTAAAAGGCGATTAAGGGAGTAGTAACGTTATGAAGACAAGGGCACTGCGAGAAAAGAAAAATTCGAAACAAAACCCCTTTACCAACCCGATCCCAATCCCGACGCCAGAGATACTTATTTTTTAATACACGTACACGTAATTTTTTTTATTTAGCCTATGTCATCTCACTGCTGGGCAAGTCCTTCCCCTGAAGCTTCCTCTGCTGTCTTTCTCCAGACGTATTCCACCATTCCCTGTCAAAGGTATCCAAGTCGTCACACCAGCGTTTAACGCCTAATAAAAATCGAAAACCACTATATATGACACTAAATTGCAACGTTATGGTAACGTTGCTTTTTATTTATTATTTATTAACACTTAATATACACAGAAATGTACAAAGGCGGACTTAATGCCAGAGGCATTCTCTACCAGTCAACCTAAAGGGTGATGCAGAGAAGGGTCGAAGTAGGTTAGTGTATGATCAATATATATATATATATATATATACGCGAACCACCATATGAACCCTCTTAAAAAAAATTAAACATCAATGTTTTAAAGCAAACTACTATAAGAATGACCTTTAACTAATACCGTTTACTATTACTTCAATTACGATTCAAGGTGAAACCGTAACTTTAGGAAATATTCCGCATTTATATCTAACACAATAAAAATCGTAAAACAGCTATAATATTGACGATAAATGACGCCGACATCGAATATCACTAGGATATGTTGGTGGAACTAATTTTATATGAACACATTTCAGTAAATCTATAATTGTTTTTTTTTATTACTTATTTTTGAATATTATGAGTTTTTAAGTGATTTTATATACGAGGAATTTACCTCTATACCTAACAGTTTCAAATAAACTTGAAAGTAAATCTTACTAATAATTATTATAAATGATTAAAAATTACTATTATAATTATTATGACAGTTAAGATGGATAGATTGATCAATTGATTTTGATACTGCCAGGTAACAAATCCATTAGGCCACCATCGCTTTTAAAATAGTAACTTACATTTTTTGTTCATCAGATTCGACCAAGGCAAATCAACAAAAGGCGCGAGCAAGCTCCGACGCGACCTGATAAACGCAGAGATCGCGAACCTTCGAGACCTACTGCCACTGCCACCTTCCACCAGACAACGTCTCTCACAGCTGCAGCTCATGGCACTCGTCTGCGTTTACGTCAGAAAGTCCAACTACTTCCAACAAGGTAGGTGTTTTTTAATATCACCATGTTAGCTACATGTTAGCATAGGCCTATTTTTTATAGAAAAATGATAAAACTAATTGTACTATGTAAAAATAGTGTTTATAGTTACAAAAGTATCTACGGGTACTATCTATATACCTAATGTACCCTACGAGATATCTTTTAGGATGTTTAGGGTATAACTCATTGGAAGTCAGGCGTCAAATTATTGTTATGTGCAACATCCTAAGGGATAAAATCGATGCACCGGAGTTGCACAATGAGCTGTGTCGATTCTATACTCCCAACAACTATAGTCGCAACCGGAGACATGAGCTGTTTGCCGTCCTATCATGTCGTACTGTAGCGCGTTCCATGTCGCCTGTACTGCGCACACTTACACCACTTAACGCTCTCCTGTGTGCCAATCCTAACTGCGATCTGTTTGTGGATGTATGGCCGAAAATATTGTATGAGTGCTTGCGGTTCTGTGAGCGTGATGCATGAATGTGTTCTTTTTCTGTTATTCTTATTATTTCATTGTATAATTTTTTTATTAATGCTGTCATTGGTATTTTATCGTTGTGTTAATTATTGTATAAATAAATAAATAAATGGTTATAGTATATATCCTCAGTAAAATGTATACAGAAGATGTGTCGGAACATCCACCATAAAATATAATTTGAAACACGTAGCTTGTGATTATTTGGCTGTCTGTACTCAATCAGTAATAAATTACAATGGGTTGAGTCCAGAGTGTATTTTGGGTAGAATTTGGAAATGTTTATTACATTTTCCACTCTGGGTCCAAAACGGAATACTTTTTGGGTTAAGAACGGAGTAAAATATTAGTGGGTTGAAAGTGTCGCTTAATGCCCGCGTATTGGTAATAGAGGTAATCGGTAGCCTATGGATGCCTATCCCATCATTTACTTTCTGTTTTAGGCATGTTTGGGTGTCTCTTGGTATGCTCTGCCAATTCTGTTCACTGTTATAGACTAATCGTAACATGAGTACTTTTTCTGATAAAAGTTCTGAATGAAAATATATATGATGCGGTCCGAATTCGATTCCGACCGGTAGTACCATACCATTGGGGATTTCACTTTATGGTATTTATATGTACCTACTAGTCAAGTGACTTACGGTGAAGGAAGACATCGTGAGGAATCCAATATACCCTAGAATAAATTATAAGTGTATGTGTAGGCGCTACGATAGAACATAACTAGTCAATGTAGCAAAGAAGACACTTATATCAGAAAAATGGCCGTAATAAATTAGCTGACACTATATTGTGAATTTTTAAACTTTTTTTTTTTATTTATTTTTTTTTTTACAACCCCCGCACTAGGGAACAAGCCCTGTGTCGCGGGGAGCTTTACAAACATGCAATTACCGGAAACAAAGTACAACCAGACTCGAAACAAATGTCTATAAATTGTTTTCACTATTCACTTCTTCACTATTCTTGTGTATTCATTTACATATTTCTTCCTTCCATTTGTCTATTCTATGTTTACAATTTTTTTCTTCAGTCATTTAGTTGTACACTTCTTTATACGCACTCTCAAATTCTTACTTCTTTCCTCTACCACTCTAAGGTTTGCTGTTAGAGAACTCAAATAAGAGTTAGAACAAAGGTGAGCCCTTTGTACATACTTGTACAGATTTTAAGATTATAATAATATGTATATATGTTTTCTTTTCTTTGTGGAAAATAAAGTATAAATAAATAAACACTTTATAATCTGAATGTACAAATCAAAATCACAATCACGTTGTTCAATTTCGTGATTCTAAAATTGGCATGTTTTATTCAAATCTGTATTCAAGCATTGTAAACAATTTTATTCAGGATTGCCTGAAGGCTTTCGTCAATCGTGACGTCATTATCTGTTGCAAAAAAAAAAGATATTTCGGTCATTGAACTTAAGTTGGAATATTGTAGAGAGCTTGCAGTGAACCACGACATCGACTAAGTCAGAATCAATATCGCTTTCATAATTATTTTCGAAAATGATGAGTGACCTTTATAGAGCCTATACTGCCATTTTAAGGTAACCGACATTTAATTAATAAATTTTACATTAGAAGGTTTTTTAAATATTGAAATGTTCTATTTTTAAATGATAACCTTAATTTCGTTGAAAGTGCCATTGACGATTAATATCGTCAATGGCACTTTCAACGAAATTCTATATTGCTGTCAAATGTATGGAATTTTAAGCCATAATTGGCTAGAAAATTCCATACATTTGACAGTAATATAGAAACCGACTAAGTTAATGTAAAGATTCCTTCTAATAAATCAGAGCACTGCCTAATAGGCTATATTAAAAAATATTGTTTTAATAGAATTGTGCCCACACTATTCCAAATAATATAATAAATGACTGGCATACTCTCTTAAACAATATACTTTTAGCATAAAGCTTGATAAGTCAATATAAATAAAACATAGAAGCGATATACAAGTGGTTAGAACAGGTCCCCAATCGCCTGACAGCCTCCTGCTAACAAACCGTGTTTAAATTAATATGTAATACCCGTGAACAAGCTCTTCTTGTTATGCGAAAGCGAGACGTACGAAATAATGTTTTGTAACTATATTAGTGAATTTCTGTGTCTTTTGTTCATTGCTGTTACTGCTAGTACTTAGTTACGATAATAATAGGTTCTAAAGAAATACTATAATTTTGTTATGTTTTTTATGATGTTTATCATGTTTACCTTCTTTTTACCCGACTGTCAGGACGGGTATTGTTTTTCGCGCGTATCTTGTATGTTTGTAAATTTCTTTATTTCCACGAATCTTCCAAACGGCTGGATGGATTTTGACAATTAGGGTATCATGATTCGTCTAGAAAACCCAAGTGTCCTTAGATAGGTTTTAAGAATAAAAAGACTTAAACGGCGGGCTTTTGACGCCAAATGGTAAGAAGATCAATTTTTTTTTAACCAAACCTATCGAGTAGAGTATGAAAATAAAGGGAATCAAATGGAGATTACAAATATATACATATGTTATGTATTTAAATTTAATCAGGTATAATAATATTACAATAATTTTACAGTATTTTTAGTGCGTTGCTCTCTGTTGATTGTTTGCAGTGGGGTTATTAAATTTTTTTAATTATATTTACTTGTTAATTTAAAAGAGGCGACACATGTTACACATTACACCCGTTCGGGGAGACGGAACGACTAATAATATGTGGCTTTCGCTGGCCTAAAATACAACCACTACAGTCCCTTTGTGCACCTAAACTTCGCTTTGTGAAAGACCATCAGTACGTAATATGACTTCATCATCATCATCATCATATCAGCCCAATGACGTCCACTGCTGAACATAGGCCTCACCTAATTTCCGCCACAACGAGCGATTTTGTGCCGCCCGCATTCAACGGCCACCCGCAACCCTTACCAGGTCGTCGGTCCATCTGGTGGGAGGCCGCCCTACGCTGCGCTTTCCAATACGTGGCCGCCACTCGAGAACTTTTTTGCCCCATCTTATTATTATTAATAATAATAATAATCGGTCTTTTTTGCTGAAATATGACTTAAAGTAAAAAAAAATGTAACCTTGTGTAGCAATTACTTAAAATATAACTAAAAATAGTGTTAAGTCGACTGTTCAATGATCATGAAATTAACAACCGATCACTGACATGAATATTCATAAAATACATAAATAATGCCGTTGATTGAGCTATTATTTTTATAAAATAAATATTCAGATACAATACGAAGCTAAGGTTAAGTATGAAGCAACACCTATGCATTACAAATAACCTTGAATAAGTTTATATTCACTAAACCATAAATAACTATCACATTGATACGGTAACCGTTTAGAATCTCTCCTTCAAGCTCAATTTGCCACGTTAACACAAGGCCGAATTTCACACACAATACTTGCACGCAAATATCAAAAAGTAGCCTTGGAGCATACAGAAAAAATCGCAAAAAAGAACATAATTACGTCATAAACGAGTGTTCTCACGATCAAAACAGTTAGGGCGCTACTGTCTGTATAAAAAACAATACGTTTCGGTTTTGATAGGAAAATTAGAGAAAATTAGCGGTCCGAGGACCGGCTACCGACTGATGGTTATTGGTCCTAATGGTGCCTGTAGGCAATAAGGCCAGAGTTGGGCTGTCACGCCCGTAGAGCACGCCAGCCAGGTTCACATGACTACCGCACTAGAATGCCTTCGGGTTTTTGACAGTTATTTTTTGCATTCTCCGTAGTGATATTTTTTTTAAATTTGCCTTACATTTTATGGTTATTAGTGCAACCATTTTTTGTTTTCATTTTTTTTAATGCGTGGCACGGGTATCCTCCAAACAAAAAATTTTTTTTTTTTTTTTTTATATAACCAAATTTTTATCTTTAATTTGGTCGCGTCGTCGTCGCGTCGTCGTCTATTATTGTTATTACCTATATCGGTAAATATTAATACTGTATATCAAAATAAAACTTTTGACTAAGTGCAACTGTTAGGTCAGAGTTCCTTTGAGTTCGAGTCTCTAGTCAAACAAAACTGATGAATAATAAAACAGATTAAAATATTAAAAAATAAAAATGTTTTTTGCTGTCATAAAATTTTCATTATCTACTTGTCATCTGGAATTGTGCTGGTTAAAACTAACTGTGATACCTCTACTTACCCCTTTTGTGAAATAGAGGCATAACCAAATACAAGGCTCTCGCCAAATTCTCTAAATATACCAATACACAATTCTGAAGCAAACTTTAGAATAATCAACCGTGGTATTCCAAGTTGCGTAGCGTACCTAAATGACCCTATATAAATAAGCATTGACCTTTCGTACAATGAATTCCTATCATACATACGTACCTCACTGTCATGTAAGCCAACGTTCACATTTCGTTGAGATTCCCTCGGGACTACCGACTTACTGCCTTCGCGTATGCCACGATAGTTTTCGACCACGGTGTTATTCTGGAGGACTCGATGCGAATCTAAGTGATTTGACATACAAGACTCGTAATTTGGATATTCGATTGGTCGATTTTGATGTCCGTTGCCAAATGTTAGGAAATTAAATCGACCACATTTAAATATTTGACAACTCTTTCGAAATCGACTAATCGAATATCGAGATTGCGAGTAGGCTTTTAGTTTTATTTTTTGTTTTTAGTTGTGTATTTTAAAATAGATGAAGATGTATTAAATGTTTCTTCAGTACCAGAATCAACTTCTTTAATATAACACAGGCCGTTAACATTATTTTTCTTTTTATTTCAAAATTCGAACGAAATGATGCAATATCAATGTGTAATAATCGATAAAGAATAGGGGTCCAACCGACTCGATAAACGTTCGATTGTCCACGGGTCGTGGGAAACGCATTTTGCATATGATTTCTCGGAGCTTCAACGATGGAGCCTGGCTTAGCCATAGTTTAGACTTCGTTGTTTTATTGGCTAACCATAGACATCTATAACTTTATACCTCCAATGATGGATCATAAAAATTAAGATGAATTAACATCTACTAGATTTGTTTCCATGGAGACTTTTAGACGCTCCTATGTTTCAAAATAAGAAATCTATGGATTGTTTTACGATATTTTTATAGCCAGAAAAAAGGACATTAAAATATATTTGAAAAATTTTTACAACTATTATTCTTTTTATTATATTCAGTCCACCACAGAACACCTGTCAGAATATCTATAAAAAATTTGTCTAATATTAATATTAGTAATCAAATATAAAAAAATTTAGTAGGTATACAATTCATCATCATCAGTAACCCTCCCACTGCTGGGGTCGGGTTTCCTCTCCTCTATCTAGATGAGATATAATTGATGGTTTAAAATATATGACAGCTTAGGTATAGCTTCATCAGCTCAAGCTAGGTGTTAATGATGAGCATTCGTATCTGGTGTCTAGGTATTTTTTTTCAAGAGGGGAAATGTAATTTACGCTTGTCCCGATCTGAAGTTGCATATAATTTGCTTATGAAATTAATTTTTTAAAATTATAACTATTCTTTATTTCCAAATATGCGACATTCTCCTATACTATTTCCATATTACATTTTCTTTGCGTCTAAATGTGCGTTTCCACTGACATTGCTAGCAATATTAGTGTTTTATTTATTTATTTCAATATAATAACACACCCACATCACCATTGAAACCCATAAACGTCGCATTGCTGGGCACAGGTCTCCTCCAAAGAATGTGGAGAGAATTTAGCCTACTATACCACGCTGGCCAGACTGAATTGTTTCGAATTTTCCTTTTCTTGCAGTGCTTTTGTCTGCTAATTTTTTCCGTTACTCGCCTTTTAAGCCCACAGGTTGAAATAGAGTAGTGACATTATGTTTTCTTAATCCGTCAATACACGGAATGTGTTGACAACACAAATGTTGCCAATTTTCTTTGATGGAGATGCAAGTTTGTACGTTGTAACTTTTACAAATACTACCGTAAAAACCCATCTCCATTTGAAAGCAGAACATTATGACTCACATATAGTGCGTAAGACAATTACAATTCCCAAGTCTTATCGTTCTAAATGCTGAAATTACTCGGTGCATCCCTCAAATTATCGACCACGCACTGAGAAGGTATTTTCTCAACAATTTTTGCATACCTCCATGGGAACTAGCGAGATGTGCTCCTTTCTTGTGCCTAATTAACCCTGTAAGTGCTCGCGATCGGTTATTTGCCTTCTGTTATGGTTGTTCGAATGCAGTGCAGGGTTATTGGTCATTGTAATTTTGATTGTGTTCGTTTTTGTGTTGTTGAGATTTAGTTTGAAATTATGTTTTGTGTGAATATGGGTTTTTATTTCAAATTAACAGTCAGGATTTTTTTGTAAAACCTGTTAGAATGCAGGAGATGTTCCTTAGGACAACCCTAACCAACCAAAACCTATACTTATAAGTTTTTATATTAGGCAATTAACCGTGAAACAGGACCTAAATCGCGAGATTAAGTAGCGCACAAATGTCTCTATCTTAATATTAATTTCATAAATAATTATAACCCATTCTTTTGTACCTACCTTCTCAAAAGTTTTAATGTGTATATATTTTGACATAAATAAAGCGAAAAATACTCACAATGATATCAATAGCAAGGACGTACAACTATTACCAATTTGCAGCGTTCAACGAACTTTACAAATCATCCTTAAATGCTAAAATACCCATATTAGCCGAACGTTCATTCTAAAATTGAATGATGAGTTAAAAAGAACGCCTGAAGGCCTTACACTGTCTTCAAAAGCCTTAAGCACAAACTTAATACCTAATTTCTCCACCAAGATATTAATTATGTGTTCAAACAATATAATTATAGGTAATTATTATTCATCTGTCAATCAAAATTAAAAGCTTGTTTGTACTACGGTGTATTTTGACGGGTGTCAAGATGGTTGTAAAAAGGCGTTATGGGAAATCGGTTGTTGAGTGTAATTAGGCCTTTTATGTAATGTAGAGAGTTGGCCAACATTCGCATGTTTTTGTAGCGATATAATTAGGCGTAGAACAGACGACAGGGCGGCTAAGGTTTACTTTTCTGTATATAAATTCAAACTTGAAACATGACATAACGTAAATATGATATATATAATAAAGAAAGCAATAATACCCACTGCCATAATAAAGGGAAATTGACCTTGTTGTTTCATGGCGTCAAATGAACCTAAACCGTAGAATGAGACCTAATTTTTGGTCGACTGCACCAATGAATTTTATTGAGTAATAACTTATCCTACATGCCTACCGCACGGTTTGAATGAATTTCAGAATATCATTTTTTTTTATTCTGCAACTCATCTTTATATCCTCGTATCTTGTATTACTTACATATAACCAGAATTTACAGTATCAGCTAACTTCTTATAATGCTCTTCTTGAATATTTTAGGTTTTTTTTTTTTTTTTTTTTTTATTTAAAAAGACAACGCCCGCACTTGGGAACAAGCCCTGTGTCGCGGGGAGCTTTACAAACATGAAACTAACGGACACAAAGTACACCCAGACTAGAAACAAATATCTATGAATCACACAAATATTTGTCTCGTGTGGGAATCGAACCCACGTCACCCAACACGGCGATGTAGTGGCGAGGCGACCACTTTAACCACTGCGCCACGGTGACAGTCAGGCTGATTTCCCTTAACAACAGACGCAAGGTTTTAGATCTTATGTTTTTATATAAATTGTTTAACAATGGAATAGACTGTCCTGAATTATTGTCTAAAATAAAAATTGCTGCCCTGAGCAGGTTACCGCGATTAGTTGCCTACAAACTGTTCTGTTTAAACAGATACCAAACTAATCTCTAATTCACCTTTAATTTTTTTGTTGCGTTGATTTTTCACACAAATAAAAAAACTGAGACAAGCATTACAAGATGAAAATTTTATATATTTTAATTATCTTCCAGTCATCCTAATTGGGCCGTAGGCATGTTGATGAATTACTCATTTTATTTTGTGGACTATACAAAATAAAATGAGTACACGATAGAAAGCATATTATGTTTGTACCCTAGTTCTTATATATAAGAGTTCTAGAAATGAACCAGACGATATACGATAGCCTTCCAATCGTTTCGCCCACATACAAGCCGTATTTATTACTTCAACTAATCACATGTTCTTGTTATAAATATGACCAGATAGTGACATATTAGTTATTTATATCGCCCATTAGTAAGTGCTTGATGGTTATTACGAAGGTTTAGAAAAACATTACTGATTATTATTTGCTTTTATGTGGTAATGTAATAAGAATATATCATAAAATCATGTGACGGAAGAATGTATGTTTGTTCGTGAATTATTATTGATATATAAATTTATTCAACGGCTACATTGTATTATACTACTGAAAGCAAAGGCTCCCGGCAAAAGGTCGAAAGGTTTCAAATATTTTTTTATTCTTTTTTCTTCTACTTGCATCTACTGTGCTCTTCTCTGCATCACCCTAAGGTTAGCTGGCAGACAATGCCTTTGGCATTAAGCCCACCTTTGTACTTTGTTGTACATAAAGTTTTTAAATAAAAAAAAACACTCATAAATTTTAATGTGAAAAGTTACATTACGTATTGGATTTCTAAGACTTATTGCAGGGAGAGAGAATGTAGTGTTGATGGTAAGACATTACCTTAGATAGAGACTTGCCTTGCCTAACTAAAACCTTGTTGGTCACCCAAAACAAATCGATAGTATTTTCAGTATCACTGCACTTGTGAACTCATATGAATGTTAGTTCAGGTGGATGGCTGGTGACCCTAGGGGAAGTCCCACACTATTATTTGCAGTCAATGAGACAGGGGCTTCAATTCTTCTGGTTTGCAATAAAGTAAAATTTTATTTTAAGATAGGAAATTATTTTATATGATATCATACATTGCCGATGGCTGTTGACGGCGATTATCACTTTAGTAGCTTATCTACGATTTTCAGCAATAAAAAAGGTTATAATTATGTAAAGATTGATTTAGCCTTGAAAGGTAATAAGTAGACAGGTTTATTTTTATATTTATAGCAGAAAAAATCGGCACAGTGTGAATTGATTCCACAAGCATGGGGTTCCTTATGGTGAATAATATTGTTTTACATGAGCTCTGATATATTCCAGCTGCAAATAAGTTTTTAATTGTGTTCATTGTGATAGGTATAACTATAGTCCACTGTGAGACTTTACGTCAGGAATATTCCTAGTGCAAGCATCTAATATTTTTGAACCTTATTCAATTATTCTTAAGAATTATTAAATTGTACTATTTAATTTACATACATACAGATCAAGCCTCTTTCCCAACAGAGGGGTAGGCAGAGACTATTTTCTTCCACTTGCTACAATTCTGACATACATCTTTGGCTTTTTCAACATTCATCAGTCTTTTCATGCATTCTCGCCGGTTGAGGGTACTCCTGATCTGTCCTTTCTTTAGAAGTCTATAATAACTATTTAATTTTATACTGAATAAATAATTATTCAAATTATTTTGTTAAATTATCTACATAATATATGAAGGTAATGAGAAGTTACTATTCATTTTTACGTTACTGATATATATGTTTTTAAAGTTGACTTTTAGAAATCATTAGAACAACGTGAACCTTTAAATGTTCATTTTTTTCTTCTGTAGTTCCTATGGAACCCTAAAAATATATGGATTTCTGATGAATCTATGTATATTGGACTCCGGCACTAAGGCCAGGGACAGTAAACATCTTCGTCACACAACACTTAGCTATAATTATAATGAACACTTTGTGCGAACAATTTGCGATTCGTCTCGATGTGACCTTGCCTACGATTTTGTCAGAAATTATAACTTTTGTTCGCTAAATTACGAGAATTCATTCGCATTGTCGGATAAACGACGCTTTCGTAACAATAATTATGTTATCAAACTGTGTTTTTTTTTATTAAACCATTAATTTAATCCTTGTAGTGACGGATTTAGAATACATAATGTCACTACCCCATCTGAACTGGGTGTCGTAAAAGGCGACTAAGGGATAAATCTTATGTAGACAAGACCATTGAAAGAAAAGGAAAATTTGAAACAAACCCTTTACCAACATTGCCTGGCTGGCGTGTTATAGTAGGCTAAATTCCCTCCACATTCTTTGGAGATGACCCGTGCCCAGCATTGGGACATGTAATGGATTGAAATGATGATAATGATGATTAATTTAAGTATACGAGTTCGGCAAATCAGTATATTTTTTGTGTTATTATAATCACTTTAGTTGACTAAAAGAGCTCCTAGCGCAAGACCATAGTACACGGGACGTCTTATCGGGTTAATATTACTCTTCAAACCTCCAAATACGTGTACTTATTGTGAAAAGTTTGGTGATGATGTAGAGAAACCCAGTATGGAATAAAATACGTACATATATTTAAGTTGTTTCCATTTTTATAGTAGTTTGAAGAGAGAATGTGAGATAAATACTAATTACATTGTCTTTTATGTTACTATTAGATATAAAATGTAGTAGTAAATAATGAATTAAGGCAATATGCCACATACGAAAAAATTACGTTTAGGTATAGGTATGTTGTAATACCATAATAAAATTAATAGCCTGATGTTTTGGAGCGGCTACCAAGCATCAGTATTAAAACAAATGAATAGTGAATACTCGCAAAAGGTTTAAAAGTTAAAGTTTTTTATCCCTTCGTAATGTTCTTAATAATATTAAAAATAATTTTCGTAAATTGTGTCTGCTGCCCCGTAAGACGGCTGCGTACAAATTTGTAAGTGGCAATTTTTGGTTTAAAAATGTGGTATAAAACCCTATAGGTACCAACTCGTCTGGCCAGGGTGTAGTAGGCTAAATTCCCTCCAAAATGTTTGGAGGAGACCCGTGCCGAGCCGTGGGACATTTATGGGTTGTAATGATGATGATGATGAATTTGTTTTTTTTTTAATATGCGTTAATTTACATACTTAACTATCGCAAATATTTAGCATCAGGAGTTTATGTAATAACCTTCAATGTTTTATCGCATCATACTAAATAATTTAATTTTTGTTGATGTATTACTTTGCTAATAAATAAGCTTTCACGTTTATTATTGCCAATCATATATGTATATGTTATATATCATAGTATTTAAAGGCTTCGTTACTGAAGTAATTGTTAATTAATATCCATTAATCATTTTATATGATGAACTGTTTAGTTGAGGGATAAAATGTACTTATTCTCACACGATAGCCACTGGGACGTTTTGTTGATTTTTATATATGTTTCTAATTTTCTTTTTGTGGTTCTTACATAATACATCTCTGTGTGATTTTTTTAACTATTCCCACTCTTCAATAATAACATAATTTCAAAGGATCTTAGGGCCTTTCTCAGTTTACAAAGTTTCGCCCCCAAAATTCCGTGTTCGTGTTTTATTTGATAATTCCTGAAATAATTTTACTTAAGTTTATAATTATTACATCACAGTCTATGAGTAAAAAAAATTATATAGGTACATTATATTTGTATTATATTGAATGCTTAATTAAGAAGAGTAATTTATTAATTAAAAACTTAGGAAAACGCATTTTTACGCGGGTGACTTAAACATGAACTAAGCCATTAAATGATGATCATATAGGTAGTAAACTTTGATCAGTTAACAACTAACCTCCAATTTTATTGGGCGTTAAATACTAGTAAATAAATATTTTAACGTACATCACTTGAAAATATTACTAAATTAAATTTGTTCCTTGCATATATAATTTTATTGCATGTTTTGATCATCAATGTGTTTTTGATTTATTCAATATTTTTAGATGCGGAGTTATTTTATTGTTCGTTTACTAAATTTGAATCGGAAAGCACTATTCAGACTACGAGGAAACAATTTTTTAAAATTGGAATGTAATTTTTCTTATAATACCTACACACATTCACATTGAATAAACCATAGACCTAGGATCCGCGCGCTACGAATAAACAAATAGATTTAATAAAATTGGTAGGTATATGTAGGTAACATATTGTATGAAGATAAGGCTTAATAGTAAAAAGGTTATACACATTTTAAAAATCATAGATCGACAACTTCAAATAAGTAAAAAGGTCTGATAAAAAAAATATACGTATGTCGTGAAATGTAAGCCTTTTATACAAGATAATTAACTTTTTTAGTTACCTACCGTGAAACATAAGACAGAAGAAAATCTGCCCCATGTGAAATTATGCTTGCTTTTGTTTGCTATTTATTGATATATTCCAAAAGAAAAAAAAATCCAATATACCTAGTAAATAACCTTAAAAACAGAAAGACCAAGAACACAAGCGCATCAAATGATTACACTGATGCGCACTCGGCCGACACTTAGCGCTCTATTATCGACTATCGCAATTGTTTGTTCGTTTACCATTGCACTGTAATTAGAAATAATTACTAGTTGAAGTCAGTAAATTGTTGGCAGCGTACCTACGTACTGTGGTGATAATGTGCGGTTCTAAGGTGATGTTTATTGAATACGTCGAAGAACTTATTGTGAATCGATCGATGTGAGATAAATATGTAGTACGTATGGTTTAAGTGTTTTGATAAACTGGCTTGTAAGATGTAGAGTAAATAAAAATAAAACATTCGAAATTCAAATTAAAAAATAAATAAAACTTTAACAGTTTAGTGACTTACTTTTTAAACGACGGAGGAGGTTATTATATTTAATATAATAATTTTTTTTTTTTTTTTATCCGTGTAGTGACGAATTAAAA
This sequence comes from Laspeyria flexula, assembly GCA_905147015.1. NCBI lineage: Eukaryota > Metazoa > Arthropoda > Insecta > Lepidoptera > Erebidae > Laspeyria > Laspeyria flexula. The sequence continues at coordinate 5,309,914 of LR989970.1, forward strand.
TTAATAATGTCACTACCTCATCTCAACCTGTGGGTGTCGTAAAAGGTACCTAGGGTGTATAATCTTATGCAGACAAGAGCACTGCGACGAAAAGGAAAATTTGAAACAAACCCTATACCAACCCGTCTGGCCAGAGTGGTATAGAAAGGCTAAATTCCCTCCAAAATGTTTGGAGGAGACCCGTGCCCAGCAGTGGGACATTTATGGGTTGAAATGATGAAGTTTATCATACAGTAGTGCTTTTTTATAATATAAGTGGTGACCAACAACTGATGTATCATCATTAAGACCTGATGATTATGACTAATGGTAGATCATTAAGACTAATGGTATTCAATTCACTAAATTTTAATACGACAAAATTTACTACATGCAACACTTGAAAATACAAAATCAACTAAAGTTTGAGACCAGCAGACATATTTATCTATTAAAGAAACCATATGTCACCCTGTAACATGACACCAAAAGCTTAATAAATAAGTAAATATAAACCCTATATTATCATTAACTAGGCACATTATCACTTAACGCCTGTATATACAGGACGGTAATCCAATTAGTGTCCGGCGTGCTATGTCACATTAACATATAATTTGAATTTTAAAACAGGTCCGAATTACATGGTAACTTGTACGTGCAGACAGGTGGATACGGGCGGCTAAGTTATACCTACAGAGTAGTATTGAACTAATAGGTTTAGTTTATTCTAAGATAGTAGTTTTTGATCGGTTAAATTTACAGTGCTGAAGTAATTTAAACTTTGTTAGGTATTTAAAATGACTAATATCATCATCATCTTCATCATATCAGCTCATCATTCAGCACTGTTGAACATAGGCCTCACATAATTTTCGCCACAACGAGCGATTTTAATGTAATAAATAAAATAAAAACTAATATAATATAATAATATTCTGGATAGAATTTTGGTTGTTTTTCTAAATGTATACTGTACCCAGTCGATAAAATTGACAAAAATTATGAAAAAGCTGTCACGTGATAAACTAAATAAAATTAGTAAAAAAATAAAATAAAAATAAAACTAAAAAAAGACGACCCTTTTGCACCACGTCGTTTATGGATTTGGAAAACTAGGATAAAATTGCAAAAAATTTAAAAATAATAACTATATCTAGGAAAATACTAAAACAAAAGCAGTGCCAACTACCATCCTTAAATTCTTAATTGGAGTATGAACTTACTTATGCTTAATGTAAATATTTGCATAATGTAATTAATACAAACCTTTACGTCTCGGAATCTTCATCATTATCATCATCATATTAGCCCAATGAAGGCCACTGCTGGACACCGCCACAGCGAGCGAATTTGTGCTGCCTTCAACCAACGGAATCTCATCAAAAAATATTTTTTACTTGTTTACGATTTACAAATCAGCTGATTCCAACAATAATCACTCAAAGAAAATAAAAACTAAACACAAAATCCGGTTCCCAGCAAGCAAAGCCAGGGTTTAAACTAGTGTGTCAAGGTCAGTAGCAATCTGGGTCCTATTCATACGTCTGAACACGCTCGGAGAGATTTATGACAGCTTTAGTTCATATTATTATGTTCTTACAATTGAATATTATATTAATAAATGTAGTTACTTGTTCTATGGCAAGCCTTGAATACGTAATAGCAGTGTGTAATTTTGTTTGAGTTTATTATATAGGATTATATGTCTTTTTTGTTCTAAGATGGAAAATAAGTATACGGCTTGCCTTATGTTAGCAGTTAGAATAGTATACGGTTGCAACACCACATTGCAAGGGCATCATTAACGCGTTGATAATCCTATAAAATGGTACTACTTTTTATATTATGGTTCTTTATATTTTATTCCGTGTAGTAACGCATTAAGAATACATATTGTCACTACCCCATTTCAACCCGTGGGTGTCGTACAAGGTGACTAAGGGTATAATGTCAAGCAACAGGAGCACTGCGAGAAAAGTAAAATTCGAAACGGAACCCTATACCAACCCGTCTGGCCAGCGTGGTACAGTAGGCTAAATTCCTTCCAAAATTTTATATCCTAGAGAGAATAATGGCCAAAATATTGTCTGGTTGTGTTTGAAAAGGGTGTTTTTTTTGTAATTCAATGGACATCACTTTAATCCATAGTGACATTGCGATTTTGATCTTTCACTAGCTATCTTTTTATTTTATCTTCCAACTATTACTTTTATAGCATTAATATGAAAAGCAATATAAAATTTCAGTATATTATAAGGCACGGGTCTCCTCCAAATAATATGGAGGGAATTTAGCCCACAATACCACGCTGGCCAGACGGGTTGGTATAGGGTTTGTTTCGAATTTTTCTTTTCTTGCAGTGCTCTTCTCTCTCGTTTTAGTCGCCTTGGGAACCCGTGTCTTGCAGTGGAAAGTTTATGGGTTGAAATGATGATAATGATATAATACTCCATTTTTCATAAACATGCCACAACTATGGCAGAAAACAAAATAATTTGCTATAATTTCTTAGATTGCATATAAAAATTGGCGAAAGTTCCAAATCCCTTATGTGGCAATAAATTTATGGTCTCCATTTTATATTCGCCATGACCCTCAGGCAGTAGTCCAAACAATTTATATAACAAATTTACAACATTCTTAATTAAATTAATTGTCAGTAAACTATTCTAGCAACTATTAATGCCTTGGGTAAGGTCGGAAATAATTATTATTATTTTTTATTCGTATCGATTGATACAATCGATTACGACACGCGTTTACGATTCGATACAATAGCCGGTTCGAATCGATGAAAGACGTTTGACGTGGAGAGTGTACGTATATCATTATACCTCTTTGTTCGTCGGCTAAAAGTTTATCAATCATACATCATGTTATTGTTTTGAGTAGCATTTTATTATATAAGCTGTCTGTTCGAAAAAGGTAGCTGGGTTTTAAATGTTATTGTTTAATAATGTACATTGTTACCGAGCTTATATGCCGAGGGCTGGTACTATAGATGTCGGTATAAAAATGTGTATTGATTTTTCTAGAAGAAAATCTTACTAATAGTTAAACTTGAAATAGAAACAGAAATATTTATTTGTCAATGTATACAGATCTTGCGTCATTAAAAAAGTGAGCGCTACATTGTACCCATAGGCATACAAATATTATTTTAAAATTAAAAAAAAAAAAATTAATTAATTACAGTTAATACTACAAACTAGACAACAAATTAAAAAAAAATCAAATTAACTTATGAGTATATTGAGCGATTTGACAAACAACAGCAACCCATTAAGTCCCACTGCTGGGCACGGGCCTCCACTCCTCTATCTGCTGCTGAGAGGGACCATAACCCACAAAAACTGGCTTTCCTTACCTTTATTGTCTTATATTAAGAAATCTATACTAATATTATAAAGCTGAAGAGTTTATTTGTTTGGTTGCTAGGATCTCAGAAACTACTGGAATCCGATTTGAAAAATTGTTTTAGTGTTGGATAGCCCATTTATTAGGAAAGGTTATAAGGTATATAACATTACGCTACAGGCAATAGGAGCTGAGAAGTAGCCAAATAAAGAACGACGCGAGCAAAGCCTCGTAGGAGTTCTAGTTTAATATACATTTATAGAAAAAAGATCTCATAAATAAACATCTTTGGTCTATGGTCTATCTATGGTTTGCAATCCCGAAATAGAAGGATTCTTATTATTGAAAACATTTATACTCTAACATTAGAATCGTTTTCTTTCTTCACTTGCACTTGTGACAGCCCTAATAGTTACTAAAATACATACAATAACGATGTACACTTATGTAAGATAATATAATTAATACTAAAAGTGCTTCAATAGTGCTTATGATACAACTCTTTAGTAAAGATTGAGTTCATTTGAGACAGAATGACCTATCACGAAATAGGACGTGTGTTGGCGTTTGTAATTGTCTCATTTCGAAGCTCTAAAATAATTAAGCACTGATTAATTATTTAGGGCTCATTAACAAAGTAACTCCATGTAGTGACGGATTAAGAATACATAATGTCATGTCACTACCCCATCTCAACTCATGGGTATCGTAAAAGGTGACTAATGAAGTAGGTAGTTACAAACCATTTTGTGCTAACGTGTGTGGATTGTACAATTAACGTCCTTATCTCTCTAGGTAACATACATAACATAACATAGCATCACGCCTTTTTCCCCGAAGGGGTAGGCAGAGGTGTTTCACACCCAAATTTCGCTAGCTATGTTTGGTCCCATGAAATAGGGGGCGAGCCTATTGTCATCAACCGGGAACATTTGTTTACCAAATTCTGGGAAAACCTTAATACTGGAAATTCATGATAGAAAAACCCAATACCATTTTCACCCGACCCGGGAATCAAACCCGGGACCTCTTGCACAGCAGTCGTATACGCTTCCCGCTGCACCACCGAGGCAGTCTAGGTCTAGGTAGAGTAGAGGAAACCATTTTTTTTTATTAATTGCCATGTTTTTTCAAATTGTTCTTTTAAATTTTTGTTGATAGTTACTTTTTTCATTATCATCATCATTTCAACCCATAAACGTCCTACTGCTGGGCACAGATCTCCTTCGAAGAATGTAGGAATTTAACCTACTATACCACGCTGGCCAGACAGGTTGGTTTTGTTTCGAATTTTCCTTTTCTCGCAGTGCTCTTATCTGCATAAGGTTATTACTTTTACGACACCCACGGGTTGAAATGGGGTAGTGACACGTTGTAGTCTTAATTCATCACTACATAGATAATCATATGTGTATATGCGATAATCCGTAACACAAACGCACACTATCGCACTTGCGACGTATTACAACTACATCAGTAAAGATGAGTCACAATTTAAACCAGCTCATAATACCGATACCGAAAATACCAGATCCTGATACCAGACATCCGTTAACAGCAAAACATGTAGATACCGATTTCCGCGTCAAAACACTGGACGAAAAGGTACTTGATGAAATCATCACTACCGGTTATATTGACCTTTCATAATAATATATTTTTTATATTAAAACAATTGAAAGTATCGAGTACTCCAAGCTAAGGTCGTCTATGAATGGATACGATTGATGAACAAGAGTTTTGATGTTACTTTATTGTATTTGATGAGGATCTTTGTACTATAATGGTAGGTCAATAGGTCTTATGATCATTGTGTCTTTGTACCTGCAACAAAATTAATAAAAAGACTCGATTAAATTCAGCAATTATATTCGATTAAAACACTGTCTTTTAACGACTTATGATATTATTTAGATTTTAGACAGAACCGAGTTGTACCTATTATGACGACTGGCCTGTTTTTCTATTGGTTAGTGACCCGGACTGCTAAGATGGAGGTCGTGGGTTCGATTTCCACACAGGACAAATCTTTGTGTGATGAGCATGATTGTTTGTTCTGTGTCTGGGATGTAATTTATCTCTTTCATCATCTTTATTTCAGCCTATTGCAGTCCATTGCTGGATGTAGTATAACACTCGATCCTTCGGCTTCCGCATCCAGCACGACATGGCTCTTCTGTGTTCTATGCAAAATGCCTTATCCATAAATTTCTTTCTTCTTACTTCTATTCTATAGATAAGTCCTTCTTAGCTTATATAAGAAGTCCAATGATGAAACATTGTAGGGCTGGCATCTAACAAATAAATAAATCAAACAGTCAAACAATACACAGAAAAGTTGCCAAACTGTTGCAAAATTGATTGATAGTTTGATTGATTGTTCACTAAACGAGTATTTGCTTTCAATTACAAGCTCATAACTCAAGTTCAGGTAAAACCTCAAGTCGTATGTCACTCAGCTTAGAAGGGTCAATATTAATACTTTGTTGTACTTGTACCTCAATGTGATTTGTATGAGGTCGTATACGAATAAAATTATGTTCGAAGTTCTTGACAGTCTAAATGGTTTTATTCCCAATACATAATGTGAGGTTGTTTATGCAATATTAGATAAGTAGGTACAAATAATTGAACATATGTTCTTCGAATAGTTTAGAAGTTTCTGGAAATTGAGAGTTTCTATTAAGAATAATAATAATATATAATAATATTCTACCACATTCACACAGCGTCGTCTAGTCCTAAAGTAAGCAATTATATTTGCTTGTGTTATGGGTACTAAACAACTGATATACTACTTAAATACATTTTTTTTTGTAAATACATACATATTATAGATAAATTACAACCAGACACAGAACAAACCTTTATGCTCATCACACAAAGATTTGTCCTGGGTGGGGATCGAACCCACGACCTCCGGCTTAGCAGTCAGGGTCACTAACCACTAGACCAACAGGCGAGTCTATTAAGAATCCTTTAGTAGACTTACTGCCTTTAGTCTTACTGACTCTTAGACTGCCTATTGTAAAAAATTACAATTGGCAGAGGGACTAATAACTGAAAACTCAAAAAGTAACCGCTAGACTTTTAAGACTGACAATTTCATTGTGCAGGAATGAAAAGGAAATATAAAGGTTGCCAGAACACACACACACAGAGAAAAGAGATAGATTTTATTAGGTAAGAAATTTTTGAGTCGACCAACTATAATGTCTTCAGGGTGTCTTGGAGACAGAGAAATCTGTGCTAGCAGTAAAGGGATCAGTTTCCAAAATTATCATAACATAACATAGCATCACGCCTTTTTCCCCGAAGGGGTAGGCAGAGATGTTTCACACCCACATTTCGCCAGCTTTGTCCCATGAAATAGGAGGCGAGCCTATTGTCATCAACTTGGAACATTTGTTTACCAAACTCCGGGAAAATCTAAGTACTGGAATTGCATGATAGAAAAGCCCAATACCATTTTCACCAAACCCGGGAATCGAACCTCTTACACAGCAGTCGTATACACTTCCCGCTGCGCCACCGAAGCAGTTATCAGCACCAAAATTATCAGCACGGTTTTTCTATTTCAATTAGATTGTGACTTAGTCTCTGTCATTTTAATGCCCGTGGACTTACTACCTACATACATACGGTCAACTAGGCCACTTACTCATCTGCCTAACTAACTTAGAAGCTTTAACATCTTCTCCATAATAATAAAAGCATAGCTCACTTTATCGTAGTTAGTATTACGACATGCCGTACTTACTCGTAAGTCGTAACAATGAATCAATCCGCGCTTGTTCAAAACCACTGAACAAAGTGAGCTTGAATTAACCACCACGGTCCTGTCATTACGATTGCCAACGAATTATAATTAAAATTGATGACTTAATCATCTGCAGTCTCAAATTATTGATAGATAGATTAATGAAAAGAAATATCATATTTCATTCAAGTTACTTCGCAATTTTTATTTGTCAATGTTGACAGCCAATCAAGTGGAGGAATGCGAATGATTTATTTAAAAATATCTAGAAAATCTAATGCATCTGTGAATTATTTGAAGGTAATTGGGGTTTATGGCAATCAGTAGGCAGACCCAGAAAGAAATTAAATAGAAATTTAAATTGCCTCGTTGGTGCAAGAGGTCTCGGGTTCGATTCCCAGATCGGGTGAAAATCATATTGGGCTTTTCTAACATGAAATTCCAGTATTGAGATTTTCCCGGAGCTTGGTAAACAAATGTTGATGACAATAGGCTCGCCCCCTATTTCATGGAACCAAACATAGCTGGCGAAATGTGGGTGTGAAACACCTCTGCCTACTCCTTCGGGGGAAAAGGCGTGGTGCAATGATGAGAAATTTAAATCAAATTAAAACTCGATCGAAATTCATTTGGCACAAAAGTTTTTATCGAACGAATTTTATGGTATGGTAAATGTATTTTAAAACGAAACATCAACGTTTGTATCAAGTTCAAAGTAGCATAATTGGTAGGTCCACTAGACATAGTAGTGTTTCTGACAAGTTTGGTTATAGGTGCTAAGGCATATCGAAATATTATCTTGCGTAACTTCTGATACCTCCTAACTCGGTATTGGACTGCATCCAAATTAGGGAGTGAACAGCGTGAATTGGTAATTTAATGTTAAATATGTGCACAAACAATGCAGAATTGAACATAAAATACGATTCCTTTCATAAAATATTCCCTTTTAATTTCACGTCCATCAATGCAATAATTCGATTTGAGACCAATGCTGGTTTAGTCTGGTACTGACACAATAATTATTTATTTATCTGACATCAATAATTACATCTTACAATAATTATGTTCAATCGACCTTCTATATAACGTATGACTATTTACCATATAATAAACCAACAGGTGTTTACCTTGCGTAAGACTTTGGTAAACAGAATTTTTCCTGAATATACTCAAGGCGATTATAAATATAATTATACGTTTTATAAACGTATGGCGTCGAGTTTCACTTCACACCTCGAGTTTCGACTATTGCATCGAACTTTAAAAGACCATTTTATTATTAGATCCCATATATTAACTATAGGCACCGCCCAACGTTACTTTATCTAATTTCTAATCTAACTACAACTTAATTAATAGCCACTTGTTGAAATCGATTTCGAGCTTGATTTATAAATCGAATGACCTGTATTTATGCGGCCTATTCGAATATATTATATCGATAGAACTCGTAAATATTTTTCTTTTATAAATTTTGATTATTTGATGAAAAGCTGGTTGGAACGTTCATCATTCTTTTTTTAAATAAACATTTAAAAAAAGAATGAAATGTCAAGGGGATCAAATGGTTCGTTTGGAGATAAAAAATCGATACCTATAGTTAAGATTGATTATGTTCTCAACGCGTTTCGAAGTAATTAATGTTCCTTGACATAGTAATAGCGAAGAGTATTATAAAAACAAAAACTCTTTCAATTTACTATTCATGTGTGTAATTTTGTTAATAAATGCTATCATAACAAATATTTAGTGGATAAATCTAGTGGAGTTTAAATATTACTTTTAATTGAATCTGAAAATATTAGATATTTATTTATTGACTACCAATTTGCGTGTGGGTATATGAATTGATCGGTAATCCGGGTAGAACTTCAACAGTCAATTACTGTACGAATTTGAAGGATTAGAAAAATCCTTTGACACGTTCAAGCTTTTCTCGAGCTTTCACTGGTGGATAGCTATAATGTGACGAGAGGTAACTTAGGCTTCTTTGATTTTGGAAAAATTATCGGGAATCAGTGAAAAAATTGAAAAAAACGATAAATGTGGAATCCGTTTTCCACCCGAATGAAGACGCGGGACAGCTAGTGTGTGCAAAAAAAGTTTTGTGTAATATTAATTATTTTCCTTAGTCAATTTTTGCAAAACCAATAGTCCTTATCTTATTTACACGAAAGTAAAAGCATAAATAAACGAAACGAAAATATGATCATATAGACAGGAAGTTCTTCCCATAATTCTCACTAAACGCTCCATCCCATCAAACGGCCGTCAATCGCACCGCTAATGTAAGAACCGACTCACACATGACAAGCCAATTTACTTGACGCGTGTGAAACGTTAATTGCACCTCAACAGTGTGAAGACGACCTTACAACGAGTTTTATTTCGTAATGTTGACAGCTACAGATTCACGTGTGGAAATTTATGGGATTAGTTGGCCAATTAAGTTCGCGAATTATTTGATTGAATCATCATCATTTCAACCCATAAACGTACCCATTTCAGGGCACGGGTCTCTTCCAAACATTTAGTCTACTACACCACGCTGGCCAGACGGGTTGGTATAGGGTTTCTTTAGAATTTTCCTTTTCTCGCAGTGCATTTGTATGCCTAAGGTTACTCCCTTAATGACCTTGTACGACACCCACGGGTTGAAATGGGGTAGTGACACGGACAAAGATTAAATGTTGTTGCATAATTATTACATATTTATGACAATACTAATACAATAATCGTCAATATATTGCTGTACTTAAATAAGCAATTTGTTAATCTGTTAATATTTAATAATTCTAAATTTCTGACATTAGGTACTTATATGAACTAACTAATTTGTTCATTTTATTTTCATACATGTTTGACATCATATGTTTATTAATCCTAATATTACCTATATTAAATTCTATTACTATCTACTTATATTTCTATAATTATAATATGTCACGGAATAATTAGACTGAAATTATATCAATCAATCAATCAATCAAATCGTTTATTTGTTAAAACACAGGTGATAAGGATGGTTACAATATTAACTGTTGTACATTTCTGTGTTTTGCCAATGTTGGCGTACAAATTTTAAACACTTAAAAATAAAATCTAAAACATAAAGAACAGAAAACCCATATTATATTATCTTTATCTTTTGTTTGTATTAGGTTTAATTGAAATATACTGTAAGCTTATGTATTGTTATAAATTGAATAAATAAATTAGTTTCAGTAGTAAACTGTCTAATAAGATACTAAATTTTATCTGTCACATTGCTGTTACAACTATGTCATAAGCTATAAGCTGGTCATGTTCAACGTGTGTTAAATAGAAGAATAAGTTGTATTTACTTTGAACCCGGTCTTCGCCAAGCCAGAACAAAAAAAATGTGATTCATACAGCCAATTTATAGATGTGAGGTGAACGCCTTGACGTGCGTATTTTTGTATATAATTATGTAGGCATTCGTCGTTCGGCCATTTTTTTTTAATAGGAGTGAAAAACACATTTTAATCTATTTTCATATCTTTTAAATATAAAAAAAAATCGTTTACCCGTTTCGACCCGAGATTTTTATAACACATTATATAATTAAGCGCACTATTTCATAACGGTTGCAATTAGGCTAATTCTTTTATGTGTCCATATTTATCAAAACAAAGTTCGTATAAAATGGCATATTTTGGAAAATACACAATGTGAAGTCAAAAAAAAAATAGCACTAATACTAATGAACAAGTAGTTCACACACGTGGACTGAGGACTTAGTACAATCACACACAGAGTGACAGACAATAGACTTATTTGAGAGCAACCCGAAAAGGCATGGCACGACCCACGCCTCGTGAGCCCGCTACAATTTCCTCCATAGTAATTGACTGTGGGATTTGCATAAGTGGGGTGCCACTACATAGTTCCGCTTACATTTTTAATGGAGACTAATGTTTTAAAAATAAGGCTCTGATTTTTTAAACGTTTCTTTTCTCGATCGATATTACTGTGAACTTCCCCTATAGACATTTGTCTACTCATTAAAATTCTTATTCTTTTGGTTCCAAAGGTTTACTATATATATAGCTCACAGTCAAAAAAGCTAGTAAAAAATCGAAAGATGTAATTGAAGTTAAAATTTGTAGTTTAGTTAGGTTTCAATTTAGTTCGATTAGAAATTCCCGACCGCACTACTTCCTAAATTGACCCCGTTTAAAATTTTCTACAAATTGAATAGTGTAATAAGGAATTAACCACTTATATGAAAAAGGCAGCTTACGTGTAACTTAATTTTTCAAGTTTTTAGCTGCATTAGGTGTTGAGCAACACAAAATGCAAACCTAAAAATCTATACTATATATTACATATTCTATTAATATTATACAGCTGCAGAGTTAGTTTGTTTGATTGAACGTTAATATCTCAGGAACTACTGGTCCGATTTGAAAAATTATTTTAGTGTTGGATAGCCCATTTGTCGAGGAAGGTTATAGACTAAATATCATCACGCTAGGGCCAATAAGACCTGAGCAGTGGCCAAATAAAGAACGACGGGAGCAAAGACCCACGCGACTTCTAGTATTAATATATAATACATTTATTTTTTCAACTCACTCATTTTGCCCTTACTCGTACTTTCCTTACCAGTAGAATATAAAAAAGTATTTCACAAACAATACGATATAAGAGCTTCATTATTAAAAAGCCAGCAGTGTCCACAGAGTACTGTGGGCGACAGAAATAACTGGCCAGATTGACGAGATACATACCATTAGGAGCTAACGAACATCTCAATTTAGTTAGCCACCTGCCTTGAGGCCAAGAAATGAACTCAGATTTATTCTCAAGGAATTTGGCATTAGGTTTGTGTTGTTTATTCAATGACACTTTTTATATTCTTGAGATATTGTAGTTCTATTTATAACTTATAAGTATTTTTTTTTATTTCCGTGCCTATTCGAAATACGAAATTATTATTTTTTTTTCAGGGAATACCTTTTCTTAATATTTATTGATTTAAAACGGGAATTTACGCGATTATGATTTAGGTATTTACATACCTTATAGTGCTTGACGTTTCGACCAGGTTACACCCGGCCGTGGTCACATGCTGAGTCAGCTTGTGACCACGGCCGGTGTATATATAAATCAATAAATATTATCATGAAACGCGAAAGTTTAAAAGTAAATACCTTTACTTACTTACTAATTACCTCTTTAATATATATATTCTATCACGAAAGAAATGTTCATAAGTATTATTATTATTTTTACTAAGTATAGGTAACTAAGCTAATAATAATCATAAGCACCAAGATACGAGTACTTTCAAATATGTATCAATATAAATATCAAAAAAGCTGGACTTGTTGGCTGGACTGATTTGGCAAATTCCTTTTTTATATTTATGTTTATGAAAACTTAAACTTCTCTGGTGCGCCGCGTGCGGGCCAGCCCCAATCACTCGATTGCGAGTATCTGAGGCGCTGCTCCAGGCTCACAACTTCTGTGTTGAGCCTGTAGTGTCTCATTTTGTGTAATAGTATTAAGTAAACTAACATAGCATTAAGTTTAATTGTTGCTAACAAAACGAGTCATAGATACTTCAATAAATGATAATTTATTATTATTATTAAAAAATTTGGACCTGAGCGAAGCTGGGGTGAGTCACTATTCTAAGAATAGTACACAGAATAAATGTATTTAACATTAGAATTGATTAGAGCCCAAGAGCATTTCAAAACGATCGCCCGTTCTAATTGATTAGCGTAATGATTATGGGAGCGCACGCGCCGCCGACATTATTTATGTACCCGCTACGTACATTTTGTGATGATTTTTATGGCTTTTGAATAGGTTGTTTTATGGCAAATTAATTAACGATACTGATATAATGAGAAAATAAATAACTGGAGCGAAAATTAAGTTGTATTCAAATGATTGATTGAAACTATAATTTCATGTTGATGAATTTCTTGAAACCATCGAAATTGAATGTAAGTATTTTTTAAAGAAATTAAAGTGCTTATAATGAAATGAAATTAAATACATTTATTATTTAAAATTAATTATCTGTGTTCTAGTAAATTTTAATTCAACCCGCGTAAAGCAGTTTTGTAGCCTGAGAAGCTTTTATATTAGTTTTGAAAAGTGTAATTTGTGTCATTATACGATTATGATCTTTTATAAAAATATCGGTTATTAGGCCTCAGTTCAATTCTATACTACTCCATTCAAGATCAAGAGAAAACGAAATTCAAAGTTTATTATTACATAGAAAATTATATTAAGTTCATCTTTGAACTTTGAGCTATATTTTCAATAAATAACACAATTTCACCAGCAACAAAATCTCACCTGCGACTCACGTTCTGAGCTATACTTAATTACCTTTGCCAGCGCTTTCCGTGTTAACATTAACTTAATGTAACGAAACAATTTGTGAAACTGTGAGAGTTCCCACTACAAATGCGCCTCACATTTGAATCACTTATTCTTGACTGGTACAAATGCCTTAGGCAAGTTGTTATTATATTGATATTAGGTGAAATCGTTTCGAGTTTTTATGGTACTTTATTAAGTGATTGTAGTTAATCTTGTTGGTTTAAAGTGGCTTATTAGAATACGTTTAACTAATAGGTGGCTCTAATTTGTTTCGAAATTAATTTTGGCTGACGAAACATTATCTGTTTGGATCGGTTTCCAGTGTTAGTTGTCATTGGTAATTTATAAATTTAATGTGTTTACATGTTGTTTATTGCCTTTGCTATTTAGTTTAATGAATACGCACTCATCACTGTGATTGAATATTTTTATTTCTATTGCCTTCTGTTGATGTTAGATGTGGCAACTTACGACTTACTAACTAAAAACTCAAAAAACATATGACCGCTTAGCAACAAAGCGGTCATATGTTTTTTGAGTTTTTAATAGTCCTAGTGTTAAATTTGGAACTTTAATAGTATTTTACGAAAATAAACTTTACTACTTTATTTTGTAAAATAGTCGAAGCATTCCATTTCCCTTCTCCCCCATTATCCGTTTCGTAATCTAACTAAATAACTTTAAGCAAATTAAATTTTAATATTTGAATTGACGGACATTATCTAAGGTCTAGCCCTAGCAGTGGACGTCATTGGGCTGATAGAAGATGATGATGATAATGATGAAGTTATTTACACAAAATAATACAACTAGTTTTACCATCATATACAATTAAAATAAATCGGCATTTAAAGACTTAAGAATTACCTACTTACCTTACTTGCAATGGTGATCATTGCATATTGCAACACTGAAGTAGGTAATCCTTAAGTCTTTAAACGCCAAGTCGGACATCGTTGTCCGACATGGCATTAAAACAATTCACAATAGGAAATAATAAAATTGTCTATATTGGCCTGGCTTCAATATGTTAACAATATCTTTAAATAAGGAAAACTCGCATCTCACCACACGTGTTCACAACAAAAGCTTATCTTATCTAAGCTTACACACGTTAAATTCACGACAATATTTGTACTATACGACATGACCTTTCGTCGTCGCCTTAAGTAGACTTACTTCAATATATTTGACTTAATTTCAACGCGGCTGTTACTCAAACTATCTCGCTGTACAGTGATTCAGTACGCCATTTGAGTCGCAATCATACGCATTAGCCTCTCCTGCACCTATCCGTCTTACTTCTACAAATGTTCTAGCCTTGTATGTTTACTTTAAGTTATCTGTGGAACAGGTGTGCATTTATTTATGTTGATAAACGATGTTCATTTATTTACATTTTAGGATGAAGTCTCGAGTGCCGTGTAATGTAGGAGTGACAGTAAAAATAGAAAAACGTGCCCTTAACTGGATATTCTTTTATGATATTCAATAAGAAACCCGAAGACATTTAGACTAAAGTAAAAATGTAGCTAGAGTAAAGGGAAGCAAAAGCTGTTATTGACTTAGATTTTAAATGCCTCTCTCTATTTAGTAGAGATCTGCCTTTCATCGCTCTCCCTGGATGAAATGCTAAAAGAGTGGTTACAAGAGATCAGTGTGATGTCGGTTTTGATCATTGATGAATCACAATCAATGAATATCGTTTACTTTTTGGAAAAAAATAGCTTATTTGCCACTAATCGTAATCTAATTAATCCTAATTAATATTTTATTATAAATCCAAAACTGTTCTCGCGACTTCACGGCTAAACGACTGAAAGAATCTTTCTTAAATGTGACATAAAATAAAAATGTAAGACGGGGAAAAACAGATCTGGGGATCAGAAAACTATCCAATCGAAAACCTAATTATTCTTATATAAAATAGCTAATAGAATCACAAACATCAGTAAGTATATATAGCAGTTTCTCTAGCTATAAATGAAAGCAGGCTACATAAGTACATACATATATTATGATAAACAATAGTGCAAAGTTATCGTACACTATAACGGTGAGGAATGCATTATTAAAACGTAATATCTACAAACGGTAGGCGAATGCGCGCCGATGCTTATCCACAGTGCGAGGAATTCTGCAGAAAATATATATCTTGAAACGATTCAGAAGGGCTACTGAGAACATGGAATATTTTGTAAGACAGTTGTGAATTCGTTAGCAGATTCATTTTTATTTATTTTACGTTAGATGTGTTACCGTGGCGCAGTGGTTAAGGTGGTCGCCTCGCCACTACATCGCCTTGCTGGGTGACGTGGGTTCGATTCCCACACGAGACAAATATTTGTGTGATTCATAGATATTTGTTTCTAGTCTGGGTGTACTTTGTGTCCGTTAGTTTCATGTTTGTAAAGCTCCCCGCGACACAGGGCTTGTTCCCTAGTGCGCGCGTTGTCTTTTTAAGAAAAAAAAAATTAATAAATTTTGTAACAATACCAAAATTTTACAAATATACGAGTGTTTAAATAATAAAGAAACGTAAGTTTGTTTCAATAGCATAACAAGCACCATTATAGCACTGTAGACTTATTTAAAAATGCATTCAAAAACGCTGAGCACCCGGTTTTCAAATTTATTTGAATCGACCGTATGCAATCGCAACCAGGCTTTTTATTTTGGACAAAATATTTCACGTATTTGGCAACAATAATTAAAAATGGTGTATATTTTGAATGTAAAGTACAAATATTTGCAATAGCAGTGTGCAGTGTGAGACAAGGCTCTGTTGTGACTTATCAATATTCTAATCCATCCTCCACTGAAACCCCTTTTGAGATAGTTTAGAAAGTGTAAATCCCTTTACACCGAGCGGGCCCATTAGAGAGGGGAATTATTCCACGATAACTTATCGATGTAATCGGGTGGTCGGTTGCTTATTGTTTATCGATGCTTCCTGGCCGCCGGTCGAGAAAGTATGCATCGATACAATCGATTAATTACAAAGTGTGTTTGTCCCGTAAGTGCGCAATGACATCGATTTTAATATGGCGTGGGATGCCGCGGGGTATGTCACAACAGTTTAAAGATTACTTATCGCGATTTATCTGCTCAATTAAATTATATAACGGATTAATTTGATGTGATTAATTATGATTTATTCAAGAATGGTATAAGCATGACACATATTTCTGGAAAATGTATATCAGTTAGTTGACTAGATGGCGCTGTGTGAATGTGTGTGGTTTATTGTTAGACCGCGAACTTTAATAGTCAACACAACGAATTTAGGTTAAGACTAGCGATTAATTATTAGCTGAGCTGCTATTTTTCTGAGATTTGAGACTTTGACAGTGACTGCTGATTTACCATCACTCGCAGTAATAACACACTCAATACATATTTTACTCGATACACGCGATCGATTTTCACAATATCGTAATTTCTCATCGATCAAAAGAATGGTTTCACAATAGTTGTGAGTGATACAGTGATAGAGCGCTGAGTAAGAGCACAATACTCTACATAGAGCCTCAATAGAGATGTGTATCAGTGCAGCTGTTCCAAATTATCGATTGTTCGAATAGTCTCTTCTAGGGGTCGGTTCATACAAAACCGATGACGGTTCCTGCTCAGAAATAAATTTCTAATCGCGATTTAGAATGATCTTAGAAATATAATACTTTTAAGTCTGATGGAAAAAATATTATGATTCAACATAATGGGGCTATTTCTTTCAATCACATCTGCACAACGTTTGAAAGGGAGGGTAATATTCGACTATTTCGAGCTTCATAATCTACACTTAGATTTTTACAATTTATCTAATAAGTGTATGTGTTCTATGTGCTTACCGCACGACAAAGGGCTTGTTTCCTAGTACATTGACTTTTAGCAACAAAAAAAATAAAACAACCTTTCAACCCAAACGCATATTATACCGTTTCCGTTATGTCGAAGGTAAAAAACACATACTTAAGTAATCATGAGGAAATTTGAGATTCTAACTATATTATATTCATCATCATCATCAGCATCAGCAACCTATTAATGGACCACTATTGAGTTCGGGTCTCCTCTCCTCTATCTAGGAGCTGAGAGTGTTTTTAGACCATAGCCAACACACGCTGGCCTACTGCGAATTGGTGGATCAGACATACACATAGAATATCTTATAGATAGGTATGTGAGTTTCCTCAAGATACCTCACCGTTAATAGATGGTAAGTCACATGACTAGTACATAAATTCAACAAAGTGAAATCTAAATTGGTACTGCCGATTGAAATCGAACTCAAACTGATTTGCATGCCGGTCACTTAACCATTCGGTCACCATAGCTTTTTATAATATTACGTATAACTAATATATAACATTATAAACAATAGGCAAACTAAGTAAGTAGGTATATCTAAGAACTTTCTCCAATGTAAAACATTCCTAACACAAGACATTTCACATTGTATCCAATCGTTATGAGTTTTTGTCGCCACATGCGGACTGCTCAGAACACATTATGTTCATATTAACTGTTTCATATACATTGTGTGTCAGATGATATTTCACTAAATGATCATTAGACGTATTTACTAGTAATGTAATCGCTCGTTTATCGTTACCCTGGAATGTTTCGTTGAAATGTAACAGTTTCATATAATATATTTAAGTATTTTATGGTATTTTACCTGAAGGGGTGAAGCGGTTTATCACACCCATTTCACCCATCAGATTCATTGCCTTTAACCAGACACAATATTACAATTCTACTTCGACATCATCATAAGCAGACTTTCGTGGACTCTTACTTGGAACTAATTCTTTTAAGCAGTGATTTGGGTTTACAATCTATCGCTAAGTCAGACAAACTCCTTGGCGTACTCTTGCAGGAACACTTCGGACTCCATTCTTGAAGAAGACAGTCTCGGTCGAACTTATTTATAGCCTTGCAACGTATCTGTATAAAGCCTCAGTCAGGTCTAGTGAATAATTAATGTTACACAAATATTTTATATATAATTTTCTTTTGTTACAGTTTTCAAACGCTTTGACATCAACCAACAACCTTCCACTACGCTCAATTTCGGATTTTCAAAGGTCAGTATATTTTTCTTTACAATCATGTTTTTATTGTCTATGTGAAAACGAAAAAACTCTTTAAATGCTGCAAAAATATAAAATAATTATTTTATATGAATCAAGTTAAACCCCGACCCAAGTTAGTATAATTTTGACCCACTGCAACCAAATGAAAAACTTCACAAATAATAAGCACCTACATTCAACAGTGAACATTTTTGCTGCTATGGGAGTTAAACAAAAACTCTTCTATAATTACGTTAGAGAAGGGTAGAAAAGGGCGTGAAACAATAATTCTATGTTTTGATAAACTAACGTTAGTAAACACTACTCCACATATTAGCGGCACAACCAAAGTACAAACCACAGAAACCTTAACTTAATTAATTGAACCTTATTCTCCAAAGCCTTTTCCCACGCCACGTCAATTCACATTTACAAATTCTCTGTTCTTTTCAAAGTACTTGGTACTTCTGTCTCTTTCCTTCATACGGTGTCAACGTATGCAAGAAAGAGACAGGGTGTACATTTGAATCATTGCATAAGGCCGTATTAGTGGGGTGTGGTCAGTGGCAACCACTAATTATGTTTAATTCTGGGGGTTTTAATCATAAGTTGGAAGCTATTTTTCATATTAACCGGTATGTGTTCATTATTAACTTTTTTTTGTTTGTGTGCACAATTTGATTTTAATGCATACGAAGGGTTAAATTGTTAACCCAGATATGAATTTTACGCGATGTATTTGGTGCAATATTATTTTGTTTTTTAATGATGAACTTGAGGTGAAATTTAGGTGGTTTGTAAGTAGGAAGTTCAATGAACGGAAATTGATGTGCTCTCAGCTACTTTCAATGTGGTGGATGGCGTCTTATTTTTTTTTTTTGAGATCTGAAATATCTTTTTCGCATACTGAACCTTTCGGCGTTTGGAGAAACCGTCACGTGGGGCTCGCTGGCCGGAAGATATCAGAAATATAATATACCTACTAACCGCCCTTGTGTGTCAAATTTTCGCTTTATGGGGTGGGTTACGGGAACCTGACAACGACTAGTTCTTATTAGCGGACGGTGACCTCGCCGATTCCATCAGAAATTAGCTTCACTATTACAAAATTTTTCTATTATAATTAACATAAATATATTCTTTCAACCCCCAGTAACCCTCCAGTGGGTACTTGAAGTATTTATTAATGATTCTCTTTCTCTCATAAGATAAATCATCATCATCATATCAGCCCAACGACGTCCACTGCTGAACATAGGCCTCACCTAATTTACGCCACGATACGATACGCTTTAAGATAAATTGTATACATAACAATAATACCAGAGAGTAATACTAAGTAGTATAGTACCAATAACTTCGTAGTTTATGCGACAAACTCACTAGTACGATGGCGGGGCGATAGTCGAGCGATTTAATTTATTCACTTCATAACTCAAACCCATCTCTGTATTAGATACCTACTTGTTATAATAGAACGAGAACATAGAATAAAATGTAGGCTTTTGTTAATATAAATTTATGAATATATTCTGTATACAATGTTCGATGCATTTTAACGAAACGATAATAATAACAGCAGGGCAAAGTTAAGTTGAAAAATAACATAATACGTATGTATAGCATCTACGTTTTAGCTTTAATGCCCGACCAAAAAAAAAAACAACAAAATGTTGTCTATAATTTATTTCGAACCCAGGTTGTCTGCACAAAAATCGTACACTTTCTTGCTAAACCAATAAATCTCCTAAAACATTTAAGCAAAATTTTCCTATAATCAAATAGATCCCACAGACAAACTGCCTTATATCAGGAAACTAACCAACCAATAAAATGTGCGTACTTGCCAAAAAGTTTTTTGCAGGCAAGTACGCACATGTTTTTTACAGTATTCTTCATTCAATAATATAAAAAAACTTGATAGTTATAAACACATAATTTAATAAATTAGCTAAATCAATAACAACTAATAACAACTCAATGCGAATTATAAATTAAACACAATAAAAATATTTGCAAATTGATTATATATAGAACCGTTAAATTATTGTTTTCCGTGAAAATATTAATTATATTTATGAATATTGAACGTGATAATTCAATGTTATACTAAATTATAAATGATGAAACTTTACAAATATCATAAGTTCAAGACCTAACCAATTGTTTTATTGAGAAATTATGAACAGGTGCTATTTAATCTATGATTATTTTTTAAATAAGATACTTTGGTATATTTCTACACTAAAATCATTGGGTTAATGGCCTTAGTTTTTTACTATGCTAACACATAATTACATTTCACTCAAACCGCCTCAGACCATGAAAAACCTAACTTCTTTTTGAATTTTCAGTTGGTGTCTTTGAAGACTGTTCTTTTTACTTTTAAAATAATTAATATCTATACTCTATATTAATATTATAAAGAAGACAAATATTTGTATTTTTGTATGTAACGAATAAATTTAAAACTCCTGGACTGATGTCAAATATTCTTTTACCATTAGAAAGCTACATTATCACTGAGTAACATAAGCTATTTAACATCACGCTACAGCTAATAGGAGCCGAGCAGTGGCCAAATAAACAACGACGGGAGCGAAGCCCTGCGTGACTTCTAGTTCTCAATAATTTAACTGACATACTTTTAATTTCCTTTGTTTTTGTTTGTTTTATTTACAGAACAGACATAAGTTTTTTAAAGGAGTTTTATTAGTGCTACACACACTCAATTTCGATCTAAATGATATGTTATTGTTGCAGGCACTTAACGGTTTCCTCATGATGATGACGCAAAACGGTAAATTGTTATATATATCGGACAACGCAGCTGAATATCTTGGACACTCTATGGTAAGTAGTATTAAAATAACTTATATAATATAGGTAAATATAAAATAATATAAGTAAAAAAAAATAATAGTATAACAAAAAGAAGGGATCCTAATGCAAGGGGTTCCTCCGACACGGCAAAAGTGGATCTTTTGAATAGTTATTTTTCACCAAAACCATGGTGAATTGGTGATGCATACTACAAATCATATTATTATAAATTATTTTTGCCTCTATTCTCAATATCGTAAAAGAATAGTTTAAGTAATAATTCCTCAAAAAACTTTGCAGACCATCTATATCGACAATTAATATTTGAAACCAACAGACCACGAAAAATATATTTAACGAAAAGTACTAAACAACATCCTAGATTTCATCAAATGATAAGAGTTTGACATTTAAAACTAGCGGAATCGATAATTTACTTTCAATTTTTGTATCGCGCCGGTAGGTCATTACAAATGGAACTTGTCTGACCCCAAATAGTTCCTCGTTAGAGCCGCGCGCACACAAATTAATCACTTTGGTTTATTGTTTGCCGCGCCCGCTTATGAGCGATACAGGCTGATGCAGTGCTGACGTGCACATTTTTAAACGAACCGATGAAATTACAAGGTATTTACTACCTTCTGCTTACGTCTCCGTCCTCATGGTATGCGCATAGAAATTAGTGTGTATGTCATATTCCAATTCTCAGACTATGTCTTTGTGAAATTTTATTTTTTATTTTACTTTATTTAGGAATCAAACAGTCGTTTACAAAGCTTAATTTCTAATTAACCTGAAGTTTCGTAACTTAATTACTAAATTTACTTTTTATTGAGATCACTGAACAATGCATACAAGATTGTGAAACTAATTATTTAATTTATGTAATATAAAGTTTTTTTGAACTAATTATCATATCAGCCCAGTGACGTCCACTGCTGGACATAGGCCTCACCCAAACAGGTGGTAGTTAGCCTACTGTTACCACGCTGGCCAGACGGGTTGGTACAGGGTTTGTTTCGAGTTTTCCTTCTCTAACGCAGGTGTTATGGCACAATTTTCCCTTAATCTTACGACATTCTAGGAATTAACTAATATGTAGCAGAAATCTAGATTTAAATTGTGTATACGAGTTTTTTACGTGAAAATTCAATTACGTACCAACCTGTGTATATAGTTTTAGCAGTAACTCCGTGTGAAAACTCGCTACCACAGTATACATAGCGATATACAGTCAATATGTCCAAATTGTGATTAATAGATTCAACATAACATCAGAGTGTCGGCATCACAACAAAAAGAAACAGTACTTTGTCTAATACATTTTATTTTTTCGCTCAAATGCATTCATGAGACTGTTTTGATCGCTCTGTCTTTTCACATTAAATGTCAAATATGTTTGACAATATACCGGGAATAATTGTTGCTTTTTAATGAGTAATGATAGAATCTATTTTTAACAGACAGTGTTATTGTGGCTATTTTTAGATGTGAATTAATTTGTTTTGCGTAAGTATTGGTGAGTCATTCTGATTTTAAAGTTTAAGTAGAACATTTATATGTAGGCAATATTATTATGTATATTTAGATACCCGTTACTTTTTTTTAATTTTTACGACCTGAACATACCTATAGATACCGTTATTTTTCGACGTAACGTACACAACGTACGTTACGTCGAAAAATTCAATTTGTTGCTTATTTTTAATCACTGATTAACCTATACATGGATAAAATAATAAATAAACATAGCATCCCGCCTTTTTCCCGAAGGGGTAGGCAGAGGTGTTTCACACCCACATTTCGCCAGCTATGTTTAGTCCCATGAAATAGGGGCGAGCCTATTGTCATCAACTGGGAACATTTGTTTACCAAACTCCGGGAAAATCTTAATACTGGAATTTCATGATAGAAAAACCCAATACCATTTTCACCCGACCCGGGAATCGAACCCGGGAGCCTTTGCACAGCAGTCGTATACACTTCCCGCTGCGCCACCGAGGCAGTTAGTGAATAATAAATATAAATATCATAATTACAACCCATAACGTAATTTTCACATTATGTATTCTTAATATATATATATATATATATTATACACGGACAATGAAAATAATAAATATAATTGGATAAAATTCTGAAAGTTGCCCTAACAACCCTCCCTAAAAAGGCAGCTTAGATCTTATTATTTTTTCAAAGACCTCAGAAAAAAATCAATACGATCATAAATTCAAACGAGTGAGATTATTGTGAATTTGTTTATTTTTATTAAACGTTTGTCTAGTTCAGTAGTTGTCGAAATATCGGATACAACTTGGAAGTCCTTGGTGTGATTCGTACCAACTGTTTCTCAACCTGTTTAATAGTTTATTAATTACAAAGTACTCGCTATGAATCAAAGCTTGCCTTGACATCTCAAGTTTAAAATCTTAGCTACCTAACCAAGATCAGTTACACCCATCTATAACAATAACTCATTGCCCATTTAATTAAAAACCGTTGACATATCAATTAAAACTATTATTAATGTTTCAGCATTAGGAGAAAGTGAAATATTGCATACAAAACGGATATATTTCTATTAATATAATGTGTCTTTGATTGCAAATATATTACATTTAAATCCCTCGAGGGATATGAAACTTAATCTAAAATTAATTTTTAGTTTTTGGCAGTCTATTAGGCAATGATTAATTGTTAAAAATAACTACTGTTTAAAACCTTGCTACTAGTTGGTTGAATTTAGGGCCACCAATATTTCATTTTTTTTTTAGAATAAAGACGAAAAAATACAAAATTAAATCTTTTCAATTTGCTGTGTATAGTTGAATGAAAATTACAAACAAAACAAAACACAGCCCATAGTTACTGGCCATAAATAAGGTTGATCATTTTTTGTACCGTTACTTTGTCTTAAAAAAAATACTGGCCAATTTCTCTAAGCCTCTGCAATTATAAAGAGTCCTTTAGTCCGCAATCAAAGCTAATAAAGACTAAACAGTATCCGGTAATAGTCCACTACATACAAGCCTTAGTCCATCTTTTGTCGATAACTCATCTGTCTGTAGAATTCCCACGATACCGTTCTTATGAGTCCATAATGTATCGACCGATACCAACTATTATTATCTCAACAAAAAATAAAATTAAACCCTAATAATATAGAGATAAGGACCAATATTTAACGAGATAATAGCGAGCTTAGAGCAATATTTTATTGTTATTCCGCAATTAAGATTAATGATAAGACTGGACGCAGTAAGTACTTAATACAAATATCTAGTTAAAAAAATTGTTAGTTGGAATTTAACAAGCGTTCTTAGGATTCTGTACTATTTTTGCTTTTTTTTCTCTACTTAATATAATTGCAATAGACAATTATAGGTCTGTCATATAATAAGTATCATAATATGAGTATAAAATGAATTTAAAAAGTTTAAATTTAATATGTATCCGATAAAAATGTCTTAAAATCAGTTCACTATTTTTTTTTTAATTTTCAAACACATTTATTTTTTCATTCATATTTTGCATTGCCTAAAAAATAAATTATTATTTCCCTCAACTCCTCCATCTTACTTCTCATTAAAGTTGCGGTTTCCAAGACGACGACTAGCGGCATAGTTCATTGTTTGCAAAGGTTCATCATTGTTTTAGGACTACTTGCAATCACGGCATTCAATTGGTCGAGTTTGATACCGTTGTACTCGTATGTTTGAAAATGACAGCGAACAAATTTAAATTTTCAAATATTTGACAGCTATATATAAATCGACAAACAAATATCAAAATTACAAGTAGATTGCCTACGTAATTCACATTAAATTTAAATCAATATTTTAATCTTATGTGACTGTCAAAAAGAAAGTCATCAACATCTCAACACACGGAACCCAAATAAACAATGTTGATATCGTTAATTCTCCGATCAAATTGATGCGTAGGAGTGTCCTAACTGTATTCCATTGTTTATAATTTATTACGAAAATGTCAAATAGGTGGTTATTATCTAGTCTACACTCGAATATGTTCATATCATACTTGTAGGCTACGAGAGCCTGTTATCAGATTATTTGAACTTAATTGGCTTCTAATAAATGTTTTTTTTAGCTCGTGCCTTTGTGTTTAAGATAACCTTTGGTGCTAAGTACTCAATTATTTAACTTTAATTTGTGTACATATTCGTGAGAGTAATAGAGGTATGATTGTGATTAACAAAAGGGATATCATTATTGTTATTAGGGGTAGATTTATCACGACTTTTTCTCATTAATCTCTTCATCATCATCATCATCATATCAGCCCAACGACGTCCACTGCTGAGCATAGGCCTCACCTAATTTACGCCACTGCGGTCCTATGCATCTCTTCATGACTGTGATCAAATTGCAGTCCCTGGGAAGTCACCTGGGGGCCAATTCTGCTAAATTACACACGTTGATAGCAGACCAATGGACTAATATCGACCAATCACAGGCCGGCAATATGGCGCGATTGACTTAGTAAGCCAATCACAGCTGTCAAATGAGACTATCGGCTTACCATTGTGTTAGCAGGATAGCATAGCATATAGCAGATCAATTAGATGAGAGTAGCCAAGCGCATGCTTTCCCCTCTGCAAAAGTACTTGAACAATCAGCTTATCAACCCATTAATATCCAATGGGCTCCTCTCTTCTGTCTAAAGAGCCGTTAGTGTTTAGGCCATAATCCACACACGCTGGTCTAATGCGGGTTGGTGGAATATGTGGGCTTCCTCACGATGTTTTCCGTCACCGTTAGCACATGTTAAATCACCTGATTAGTACATATAAATTACAAAAAATGTATGAAGACATTATAGTAGAACTTGTATAGATATTTTGAGGCCGACTGCATTATACAGTTAAGTAAACGTAAGATCAAAGATTAACCGTTGTCTTAAGAGACAATATAATTATCCACTAGCAATTATTCGACGTACAATTAATGACTTTAATTAAATAATTTATGACTCGCAATGCAAGGAATGTAAGTTTTTCTTGTTATCTATAAGATGGTGTCTTCCTAGGTAGTGTTTGTAATGGTGCAAGGAATAAGAAAACAGTAGTTTTAATATCATCAGCAACCCATTAAGTCCCACTGCTGGGATCGGGTCTCCTCTCCTCTAACTAGAGAGCTGAGAGAGTTTAGGCCATGATCCACTCACGCTGGCCTAGTGCGGGTTGGTGGATCAGACATACTCATAGAATTACTTCTAGGGTATGTGGGTTTCCTCACGATGTTTTCCTTCACCGTTAGCAGATGGTAAGTCACTTGACTAGTAGGTACATATAGATTCCACAAAGTGGAATCCACATTGGTACTGCCGGTGGGGATCGAACTCGGACCGCGTGATTTGCACGCCGGTCCCTTATCCATTCAGCCACCATGCATCGCTATAAATCACGAGTATTTTCATTAAATCCCATATACCTAACGTAGTTTTACTACAACATAGTAATTGTAATTACATGTACATGTCATAGTATATTTGCATCTGGTAGTCGTAAACAAAATATAATTGCAGTTTTAATATGCAATGATATTTTGTTTATTTTGCTTGTGTACTCAAAACCTAGTCAGAAAAGATTTTTATTGTTCGCCAATATTACACCGTGAAACAGACTCCTAGTTTTTTGTGTCATAGTGTGGACTAAAACTTATTTGTATATATCACACAAATTGATTAATTATTATATTATTATTTGCAGTGCCTTATACATATTATCCTTATAAATTTTGTGATATTTTAAAATACGATATAATTGACAATTAGCTAAATTACTAAACTTAAAACGGTTTGCCATTTCTGACTTGATTAATAGTTTTTAAAGAATTTTTTCAATAAAAACTTTTAAACTTTTGCGATTTGAACACATATTTAAATAAATTATATTATAAAACGGGTCTAGGTCACGTATTATATACAAAAGTGAGGGTAGTCGTAGAAACCCGCGTGCATCGAGGACAACGCTCAGCAGCTACCTCAGTCAGCCCGTGACCGCGATCTGTGCAATTCGATCGAAACGTCGGGCAAGTAAACAAGGTATTTACTATTCCTTATAATATAATACGTGACCTAGACCCGTTTTATAATAATTTAATATCTTTTCAATCGTTCTTCTTCTTTACCCATTGAAACGCTGTTTCATTTTCCTGTACACGATTATAACAAGCCTTCATATTCCTTTCATATGAAGATATCAATAAAACAAGGAAATGCGTTCACACTTCAACACAATATGATAATTTCACCGGCAATCACCACACACGTAGAATAGACTTAACTTATAAACAATTGAACGCACAATTCAATATGCAAACCGAACAATGAAATGATAATGCTTCAGACAATGCACTTTCGTCGCTAACCACTGTACCGATTTATTGATCCTCAATATTAAATACTTGAGCAATAAAATTGACCAATATAAAATGATCTATCTCGACAAATCACCTACCCCTTGTTACAAAGATATTTGTGTACACTAAGAGGGGAAAGGTAGCTCTTGAAAAATTGGTTATCGAAGTTAGCAATGGTTCTTACCGCGCCTATGCCTTAAGCAATATGGTATTTATCACTGCTATTGTATATGCGGCCTTTGTGGTACTGAAGTACTGAAATCGCTTCACACCGATGATATGTCGTTAATGTCATTCTTATCTTAGATTCAAATGTCAGCTAAGTTCATACGGTCAATATTTTGAGCGATTTATGAGTGGCGTAAGAATATTTAGCATTTAGTTGTTTTTGATCGTGGTTGTTGATTGTGGTTGGGTCTTTGGCATAGTTTACGAATCTTAATACTGGATAAATAATTATTTCTAATTTTATAAATGCAAAAGTTTGTTTGTTGACCTATCTGTCTCTTTGGTACGGACAAATAGATTGACGTGATTCTTAAGAAAATAATCGTTTGAATAAATAAATTAAAACTTAAATGATTAATATTTATTGTTTTTTTTTTATACCACGACGGTGGCAAACAGACGTACGGTCCGCTTGATGGTAAGCGGTTACCGTAGCCTAAGTAAATCTTTTATAAATCATTTCATCATCTGATGATGCCTTAGTTTCCCGAAGAAACAGAAATTATATCCACATTTTGCAAGCTGTATTAAGTCCAATTTTATTCAATATACTATATATTTCATCATAATCATCATATCAGCCCAATGACGTCCACTGCTGGACATAAGCCTTTTTTTTTTTTTTTTTTTTTTTTTTTTTTTTTTTTTTTTTGTTTTTTTTTTTTTTTTTTTTTTTTTTTTTTTTTTTTTTTTTTTTTTTTTAAGAGGGGAAATGCATTACGCATACCGCCCCGTGCGGGGACACGGGACGGTTATGTGGGACTCGCCGGTCTGAAAAGGACCGGAATACCCACTAAAACCCCTCTGTGCACCGTCGCTTCGCCGTAATGGGTGGGCCCTGGAACTTGATACAACATCAGCAGCCCACCCAGCGACAGCCCCTTACGGGGCACCGACACCGGGCCCTTTCAGGCCCTAACACCGAACGACAGCGTCCGGGTGCACCGGGGACGCTGTCGACCTTCGCGGAAAGGAGCGGGTGAGGGAGTGAACCCCGATCCCCCACCCGCAGCCTTTACTATGGCGGCATCAGGCGCATATGCGCTCGCTGACGCCGCCCAGTTCGCCGGCGGCGGATCGGCTCCGCAAGGGCAGATTCCTCCCGGAGCCGCTCCGCCGCCTCCTTCTGCGAGATGACTTCCTCGCAGAAGGATGCGACCGCTTCCCAACTCCTGTCGCTGCCGGCCATCGAGCTCATGACGGCCGGCAGCGAGAGGTCCTCCCCAACGACTGCGACGAGGCCACGGCGCAGCCCTTCCCACGCCGGACAAAACTCCAGCGTGTGCTGCGCCGTGTCGTCGTCGCAGTCGCAGTGGTGGCAGACGGGACTCGATTCCCTCCTAGCGACCCTGTACAGGTAATGCCCGAAGCACCCATGCCCGGACAAAACCTGCACCAGTCGGAAAGAAAGGGTCCCGTGCTGCCGCCCCATCCACTCCAGCAGGATCGGCCGGAGCGCCTCCACGGTCCAGAATCCGGCCCGTGGAGCCCCCAGCCGACCCTGCCACTTCACGACGGTGGCTCTGCGGGCGACCTCGCGCCACTCGCGCACCTGTTCGGGCAGAGGGGACTGCCCGTCCGCCCGAACTGCCGCCACCCGCCGATACACTTCGGCGAGCACTTCCGCCTCCAAGTCCCACGGGGGAGTCCCGGCCAACGCGCACGCCGCGTCTGCCGACACGGTGCGGTAACCGCGTATGGCTCTGACCGCCATCATTCGTTGAGGTCTCCTCAAACGATCTCTATTTTGGGCGGTCAGAGCCGCCGCCCACACCGGTGCGCCGTACAGCGCCATGGACCTGACTACCCCCGTGTAAAGCCGGCGACAAGACAAGCTGGGTCCGCCCAGGTTCGGCAGTAAACGCCCTAGGGCGGACGCAGCACCCTCCAATTTTGCCGCCAGCTGTCGGAAGTGCTCGTCGAAGAGCCACCGCCCGTCTAGAATCAGGCCCAGATACCTCATCTGGGCCTGCACCGGTACGAGGACCGAGCCAACATTGATTGAGGCGCCGGCAGGTGGACCGCGACGGGGCCCGTGAAACATCAGGGCCTCCGTCTTATTAAGGGCCACCCTAAGCCCCAGCGCCTCAATGCGCCCGACCACCTGGGAGACCCCCGTGGTGGCCAGGCGCGCCGCCTCCTCGAAGTTCCGTCCCCGGGCTGCTACCAGCGTGTCATCAGCGTAGCAGAGTACGCTCAGCCCGGGGGGAAGTTCGGCGCGCAGGACCCAGTCGTAACCGATGTTCCACAAGAGGGGGCCAAGAACGGACCCCTGCGGAACACCGGCCGACGTCGCCCTGCGCCCAACGTTGGCGTCTCGGTCCTCGTACAGGACGCTCCTCTCCTTCAGATAATCTGCCACCAGCAGCTGGATATATGCGGGCACTCCATGATACCGGAGCGCCTCCGCGATGCTGCTGAATGGCAGACTATTGAAGGCGTTGGCGATGTCCAACGACACCGCCAACATCACGCCACCTCCCACGACGGCCTCCTCGGCCGCGGCCCTCAGGGCCAGAATGGCGCCAACCGTCGAACGCCCGGTCCGGAAACCAAACTGGGCGTCCGACAGGTCGGGGCCGACCTCGCGAAGGTGCCGGACGATGCGGGCAGCGAGAACTCTCTCCAGCAACTTCCCCGCCTCGTCCAGCAACACGATAGGCCTGTAGGCCGCGGCCGAGTCCAGGGCCCTCCCCGGCTTCGGCAAGAGCACCAGCCTCCCCACTTTCCAGCGCTCAGGGAACCTTCCGGACGCCAAACAGGCGCCGAAAAGGTCCCTGAGGCGGTCCCCCATGTGGTCAAGGGTCAGAGCCAACACTCGGGCTGGAATTCCATCCGGCCCGGGGGCGGTGTTCTTTCCGCGGATCCGCAGAACAGCCGCCCCCAACTCCGCCTCCGTGACAGGCGGAACATCTAAGTTAGCCTCCCGGACATCGGCCAGATTGGCCATCGCCGGGGGCGTATGCTCCGCCTGAAGAGGAAAAAGACCCTCGACCACTTCCGTGAGGAAGCTGGGCTGGAGAGACTCGGTAAGGGGGGGGCCCTGCGCGCGGAGCTTCCCAAGCGCCGCGCGGTATGGGCGACCCCAGGGGTCACGATCGAGTCCCTCCAGCATTTCTGCTCTTGCCCGCTCTTTGGCGCGACAGATGGCCAGCTTGAACGATTCTCGCGCCTCGCGCAGAGCCTCGAACAGCTGGCCCTCCCTCTCATCTCCGCGGTGACGCCGCCGACTGCGAGTATGCGACCTCCGGGCACGAATGCAGGCCGCACGGAGGTCAGCCAGCTCCTGGGACCACCAGTAAACCCCCCTCCTGGGAGGCCGACGCCGGACGCGGGGCATGGCCGCATCGCAAACCTGCGTAAACGCATCGCAGATGCGGTCAGCCTCAGCGTCAACCCCCACGAAGGGAGGCTGCGGAGACAGCCAAGCCTGAACAATGGCCGCCTCCTCCAGTAGGTCCCTATCCAGCTTACTCACAGCCCACCGCGGAAATCGGGGAGCTCTGTCCGCCGCGTGACCCCTGCCGGGGTCCTGGGGACTTCGGGAGAGCTCTACTCGGATGTAACGGTGATCCGAGAGAGTCTCCGCCTCCTCCAGGACGCACCAGCTCCTTACACGCGCGGCGACGGCAGGGGTAGCGAACGAGAGGTCCACTATCGACCCCCCTTGCCGCCGAACGCACGTGTTGGTGGCACCTCTGTTGAGAAGACAGAGGCCCACCGAATCAGCCCAATCCTCGACCGCTCTTCCACGGGCGTCCGTCCTAGGGGATCCCCAAGTCTCGGACTTGGCGTTAAAATCCCCCAGGACTAAAACGCGGCCCGGTGCCAATCGCCGTATCGAGGTCTCCAGGGATGTTAAGAAGACCTCGAAATCCGGCTGGACATAAGCCTCACCTAACCTCCGCCACAGCGAGCTATACATTTACTTATTATACATTTTGACAATAAAAAACCTAATAATACTAACTCAGGGATCGAACCCAAATACAGCACACAGTCGTACACACACCTACCTATTACAAAACAGAAGCAGTCAGTTTATATATCACCAATTCAACCCATAAACGTCCCACTGCTGGGCACGGGTCTACTTCATATATTGTGGAGGGAATTTAGCCTATTATACCACGCTGGACAGACGGGTTTCTATAGTTTATATTTACCTAAATCAAAAATACTAACTTATAACATAAGATAGCTCACACCTTTTTTTGACCGATAGGTAGGCAGGAAGAGGTGTTTCACGCCCACATTTCGCCAGCTCTGTTTGATCCCATGAAATAGGGGAATTTCATGTTAGAAAAGTCCAAAACCATTTTAACCCGACCTGGGAATCGAACCCGGGACCTCTTGCACAGCAGTCGTATACACTTCCCGCTACGCCACTGAGGCAACTTGTATTTCACAAAATAAAAATTTATACATTACTTTAACCTTCAAAACGCTGAAGTTCGTATACTCAAGCTAATTAATTTCTATACGCTCCGTCAATACCAATGTTAAATGACGTAGTTATCAATCAACACACACGGAGCTATTTGTAACGCAATTAGACTGTGTTTTCTTTGTGTATCATTATTCATTAATCTACATATCCGGGGGCTTGTTTGTTTAGTTGTCTAACATTTATATGGAGCTACTCTTAATGCTACTTGAGTAAAAGAGATATATGAATATTCAATTGTGGAGCTGCGTTTTGTACCGAAGCTTAACTACAAGTGGTGTTTCAGCAAATTGAATGGGTCATATAACTACCTGCAGTATTTACTTTTATATTATAGAAGTTTTCACCCGCATGGTATCTCGATAAAATCTCTACTATCATTCATCTGTGTGGCAAATTTCATACAGATAATTTCAATCGTAACAATCATCCATCTATCCTAGCTTATTAGTAGAATTAATAGGACCATATTACCCGTTTTCAAATTCTTATCAATTTCATCATTAACAACTGTTTATAACATTCTGCTACCAATCACAGGTTATTAAGTGGAGAATATTAACCTACTGCTACCATCTAGGCTATATCACGCTGGCCAGACGGGTTGGTATAGGGTTTGTTTCAAATTTTCCTTTTCTTACAGTGCTCTTGTTGCTTAAGGTTACTCCCTAAGTCGCCTTTTACCACACCCACGGGTTGAGATGGGGTAGTGACATTATGTATTCTTAATCCATCACTACACGGATTGTTGCAGACGGACCGTTTTTAGGCTAGACGGTCAGGCACAATATTTGTTACAAGCTTTCCTTCTCTGGCACAATTCGATGTGATTTGATTGTTATTCACCAGTTACAATATACAAAGTATGGATAAGAGCGTTACCACATTGTATATTTCAACCTCTTCAATCCAAAATCATACCAGAGACATGCCGGGCGATAAAATCTGAGACATTACATAAAGATAAGAAGAAAAATAAAACAACTAGGTTTACCTTTGTTATTATATTATAGTGTCTTATTTTTGTGTTAAATCTTTTAAAGTGTCTCACTTTTGTGCGCAATTGTATTTTAACTTTTTTTAACAAATATGTATAAATGAGGTCGAATGGAACTCGTTGTTTGACAGAGGGTCCAATGGGCACTAAAGTAAAAATAAAATCCAAGATTGAGGGTCCAATCCTAACATGGAGGTCCAATTGGTCATATTTTTCGATGACGTCGAATCTTGAGGGTTCTATGGGTACGCAGCCCCTTTCTCACTCCAAACACAATTAATTTTCTAATAATTATTTAATTAAAGATTACAATATTCTCAACACGGTAACATGAGCTGCAAATTGGCATTCATATTAAGTCTAGTGTTTGTAACTAATCGACTACAACCTGTTCCAGTCACTCATTCACAATCGTATGTGTACAGTACACCTCTATCAATAATGACAGAGTAAATATTATAATAACTAGTTATACAATGATTTATTATATTAAATCTAGACCACTGCGATGAAATATTTCTATACAAATAATATAAATCAAGATATTATTTGTTTATGTGTATGCCTGTTACACTATTTGCTGATGTAAAGATAAAACTAACGTATTGTGTAGTTTATCTGTGAAAGCTATTGAAGCTTTATCATTAAGATAAAGGCAGTTTTTATATATGCAATAACGATTTAGGTGTTGAAAGCTGTTTATAATCGAACAATAGATTGCAATAAATTGAAACATTGAAACAATTTGCCGATAGCTTTATGCAAACTTTATTCCAATTACTCGCTAAGCTAAGCTGAAAGTAAAGCTCCTTTTATTTTTAAATAAATAAATATAGTTTTGAAAGAAATCCTGCTTTCAATCGCAAAAAATCTGCGTTGTTCGGAAGTACAATAATTAATAACAAATTTAATAATCTTTTTATTAAATTTCGAAAGTATTATTCATCATCAGCAATCCATGAAGTCCCACTGCTGGGCTTGGGTCTCCTCTCCTCTAACTAGAGAGCTGAGAGGGTTTAGCCCATAATCCACTCACGCTGGCCTAGTGCGGGTTGGTGGATCAGACATACTCATAGAATTTCTTCTAGGGTTTCCTCACGATGTTTTCCTTCACCGTTAGCAGATGGTAAGTCACTTGACTAGTACATATAAATTCCACAAAGTGGAATCCACATTGGTACTGCCAGTCGGGATCGAACTCAGACGACGGGATTTGCACGCCGCGCCGCGCCGGTCCCTTATCCATTCAGCCACCATCGCAACAAGTATTATTACATATAACAAATTAATGAAGCTTTATCCTATATTGCACAAATACATAAAGCATGAATGAGTTTTATTTATACAGTACAAGCAAAAGATATTCACTAAGTCAAAAGTAAAATGTACTTATGTATTGTATCTAAAAAATACAAAAGGATTAACTAAGCTTAAAAACTTGCCCCGTGCAAAATAACCTTGGATTCTCTCAATAGAGATAAAAAAATTCCTAAAGGTTTCCCCAAAGTTATCAAATGTAAATTAATATTATAATAATAACAATATTCTACCACATTCACACAGCGGCATCTAGTCCCAAATAAAGCAATTACATTTGCTTGTGTTATGGGTACTAAACAACTGATATACTACTTAAACACCTTTTTTTGTAAATACATACATATTATAGATAAATTACACCCAGACACAGAACAAACCTTCATGCTCATCACAAAAAGATTTGTCCTGGGTGGGGATCGAACCCACGACCTCCGGCTTAGCAGTCAGGGTCACTAACCACTAGACCAACAGGCCCGTATATTTTGTCATAAACCGTCCTGTTTGGTACATTCGAGTGCAAAACTCTCAGGAACTTGATAGAAGCAACTCGACATCCGGAACTACAGCACTATCTCTCCATAACTTAAACAATTTATTGCTCTCAAACGTTGTTATTGCTTTACATTAATCAATTTCGTAAAATATATCGATAGATTAACAATATAGATTCACACAAATTATTAACTGCACAGAAATTAAATTTCGTATCTATTGAGATTGGCTCAAAGATTCTTCCAATAACAGATACATTAGTTTATAGAAATCAATTCCAAAAATCTAACAATTGAACATAACTGGGCCAATAATTGGCTGAGTCATCATATCTGAATGGTAAATAACGGTGAGTGCGAGATCAGCAGTACTCGGGAATCAATTGAAAATATCGATATCGCTGTAAACTGATATAGTGATGGAAAATATTACTCGAGATATTATATATCATGTACCAAAACATGACGTAATTTAAATGATTAATCAAGCCAAAGTATCAAGAAGTTAGAAAAATAACGTGTAGCTTTTGTTGTGTAATGTTTTAAAATAGTGAATAAATATTAAATAATTAAATTTACGAAATGATTGTGAAAATCTGTCATGAAATTCAGTCAATATATTATTCATCATAAAAAATACGTAATTGTTATTACATGTCGCTATAAAACACATGACTAACAAAAGTTTATTCTTAGGGAGATTATATAAGTATGTACAAAGTTCTAAATTCATAAACAGTAATAATCTTCTTCTTCTTATCGTGCCTGAGGCAGACCCTGGTTTTGAAATTTATCAAGTCGCCCAGAAGGCTTCCAACTTGACTTAACGACCTCCACATTAAGTGGTAACCGGGACCAACGGCTTTACGCGCCTTCCGAAGCATAGAGACTTTCAAGAATGAAATTGCCACAAATGGTCACCCATCATGGACTGGCCTTGACGAGTGTTGCTTAACTTCAATGGTCGTAATGATCTCAGTAACATAATGCTACGAGCACCAATAACAATATTCAACTTGCACACCGTATCCCATCCCTAAGTGAAAGCTTCGCAAGAAATAACTCAAAAGGCACAAAGATAAATTCAATGGGCCCACCGCGGAGTCGAACCCGTATTAATGTTGTAAAATAAACTGAATCAGTAAGTAATGAACATTCAGTTAGTATATATTTATTGTACTGGTTCATTGAGAGCGAAAACACATTTGTAATACAGAATAGCTCTATTTGGTTAGCACCGGTTCTTAGGCCATCAGCTTTGTTCGAAGTTCAGTTCTCTGTTTAATGTTACTATGCTGCGAGTATACTGATATGTAATAACATTTTTAATTTCACATCAATTGATAATTCTCTTAATCTCTTTTTGATTATATTGATGTTTGTATTATCATTGTTCACTCAAAAGACTTGGAGCAGACCCGTGCCCAGCAGTGGGGCATTTTTGGGTTGTAATGATGATTGTATTGGGTTTAGAACGATTTGTTGTTCAGCATATTTTGACTTCAGAAGACCTACTCAAATTTTAATATTCAATTTGATCGATTTCGATATCTCTCCTTTCACTAGCTATGTTAGGACCAATGTATTTTGGGTGAGCCTATTATACTTGGCATATTGCCACGTTTTTTGCACGACTCGAGAATCGAAACCAGTTCCTCTTCGCAGCAGTGGACTCGACTGCGGCACAAGAGGAACTGGTTTATATTTTCTCTCTATTCCACCGAGGTACTATCATCCTCATCATCATTTCAACCCATAAAATGTGGAGGGAATTTAGCCTACTATACCACGCTGGCCAGACAGGTAGGTATAGGGTATGTTTCGAATTTACCTTTTCTTGCAGTGCTCTTGTCTGTATAAGGTCCCTTAGTCGCCTTTTACGACACCCACGGGTTGAGATGGGGTAGTGATATTATGTATTCTTAGTCCGTCACTACACGGTAAACGTCTCATAATCCAGGTGCCCAAATTAATCACAAATATAAAAAGCGTATAAAATTGATGAAGTAACAAGAAACGTTCTCACTTTCAACGAAAACAGAACTAAGTTATAAAAATCAATCTATTTCAATAAAAAGCAAAGCAAATTACTCTGTATATGATGTAATTCACTTTAAAGTAGATTTATGAGTAGCATTCAGGTGGTTATTTCTTAGTGAAATCGTGCTGTTGAAAATTTAGCACATAATTCACAGTGCCTGCCCAATAGTGAGGATTTATGGTTGCCCACGGCTATCATATGCTGTAATCCGGCAACGCAAGCTTCTAATACATAATTATTTCTAACAGTTATTTTGAAGGCATTTATCTTTTAGTTAGGGACTGATATAAAGAGGTGAGAAAAGTAAGATGTTTGACTAAAATTCAGTAGTCCGACCTTTTTTATTGTCCGAAGTATTAGATGACCTATGGTCACTTGATAGCAGGCTCTTGTAGTATTGTGGTAATAAGATATTCGTTACGATCATCGAGGTTAAGCAACACTCAGCAAGGTCAGTCCATGATGGGTGACCGTTTGTGGCAATTTCATTCTCGAGCGTCTCCGTGCTTCGGAAGGCACGTAAAGCCGTTTGTCTCGGTTACCACTTAATGTGGTAGTCGTTAAGTCAAGTTGAAAGCCTTCTGGGCGACACCAGGGTCTACCTCAAGCCCACACGATAAGAAGAAGAATACTTGATAGCAGATGGTAACTAATTAACCAACTCCATTAACATCAGCATTACAAAGTGCTGAGTAATAATATGTAAGTATATATTATATACTGACTGGCCTGTTGGTCTAGTGGTTAGTGACCCTGACTGCTAAGCCGGAGGTCGTGGGTTCGATCCCCACCCACGACAAATCTTTGTGTGATGAGCATAAAGGTTTGTTCTGTGTCTGGGTGTAATTTATCTATAATACGTATGTATTTACAAAAAAAAAATGTATTTAAGTAGTATATCAGTTGTTTAGTACCCATAACACAAGCAAATATAATTGCTTACTTTGGGACTAGATGGCGCTGTGTGAATGTGGTAGAATATTATTATTATTATTATTATTATTATTTACATACCACATGAGATACATACATGTTATAGATAAATTACAC
This sequence comes from Laspeyria flexula, assembly GCA_905147015.1. Classification (NCBI taxonomy): domain Eukaryota; kingdom Metazoa; phylum Arthropoda; class Insecta; order Lepidoptera; family Erebidae; genus Laspeyria; species Laspeyria flexula. The sequence goes on from LR989970.1 coordinate 5,348,243, forward strand.
CCAGACACAGAACAAACCTTTATGCTCATCACATAAAGATTTGTCCTGGGTGGGGATCGAACCCACGACCTCCGGCTTAGCAGTCAGGGTCACTAACCACTAGACCAACAGGCCAGTTAATAAAACACTATTTAAATTCCCATAACCTATGAGAGTACAATTAAGAGTCAGTTAACTGAAACATTTGCATAAATTACTTGGTACTTACGTCCGTTCATCAGCCGGGGCGGACCCGCCTTGAGCAATTACACTGCATGTTTCATTTCATTTCTATACACATTTTGTTGAGGAAAGTTCTAACATTGTTGGTGGTCTGTGGTCTAAATATGGATTGAACAATTCTATAGATATTTTTAAAAGAGATTGTAGGGTATATTTTGTTTAGCTGGGCAACATCGAGCAGTCAATAATAAACGGTTCATGAGGATTTGTATTGACAGTCAAATTATGATTGCACTCAAAATAAAACCCACAATCATCCAACTACTGGGCACAGGTCTCCTCCAAAGATTGTGGAGGCAGGGAATTTAGCCTACATTACCACTCTGGCCAGACGGGTTGATAAGGGTTTGTTTAGAATTTTCCTTTTCTCGCAGTGCTCTTGTCTGCATAAGGTTAGTCCCTTAGTCGCCTTTTACGACACTCACCGGTTGAGACGGGGTAGTGACATTATGTATTCTTAATCCGTCACTACACGGACAAAAATTTGAGTTAAGCTCGCCTATGTACATGTCTTTTCTCTCTGTGTTTTGTATTTTTTTGTGTACAATAAATAATTAAGACAATTATATGAAGTAATGTAATTATGCGGACATCATTATATCATCATCATCATCATCATCATCATATCAGCCGCAGGAAGTCCACTGTTGAACATAGGCCTCCTCAAGAGATTTCCAATAGGGCCGGTTTGCGGCCTGCATCCAGCGCGATTATTATTTACAATAATGCAATATGCGAACTAAACTTGTTTAAAGATCACTGGCAAGTCATTTATACTATCAATCCAAATTACATTTCACGCATATGTTACTAAGGATCTATTCAGAATAACAAGTCTATAATTCTGAGCTCTTAGCCTATATAATATAATATTAATATAATATTTTTACCACATTCACACAACGCCATCTAGTCCGAAAGTAAGCAATTATATTTGCTTGTGTTATGGGTACTAAACAACTGATAAACTACTTAAATACATTTTTTTTGTAAATACATACATATTATAGATAAATTACACCCAGACACCTACCACAGCCTATAATTTGGGTGTCAACAAATATTCTGTTCACCTTTCTTTCTGTAGTCAGTGCTTTTCAAGTAAGAACAGTAGCGATAATCGCCCGATAGGACAATATTTTCCTTTTAGACAAAGCACTGATGCCTACGAAAACTAAACGTCCGGTACTACATCATCGCAAACGCTTAAAAGTAAAACTATCAAGTAAGCGTTGAATAATAATTGTTGTGCCAATGTCAGGGTTCTTGCTAAAAATCATTGCTGTGCCTTAAAGCACAGCGTATACTGACTACTGAGCTAAATCCCCTGCTACACATATGTAATTTTGGCTGCTTTCTATGTTCGTGTATGTGTAAATGTATCTTAAATAATGTGTAAATGTTAATCTTTCTTTCTTCTCTTTGTATTGAGTTTTTATATGTGTGTGGCAAAATAAATGGATTAAGTAATTCCAAAGTAAAAATTTTACAAATTAAGCTATTTAACCAAATCGTGAACATAGAAAGTTATATACCAATTAATTCATTTTAAATATGATTTACTGAGAAATCGTGCATACATTCGATGTTTTATTTGCTTACAGTTCCTAATATAAGTTTACGGTGGCAATCAAAGTGATTAAAACATTCAAGTAGTATGTATTAATGGAGCAATTTTATTTTAATTGTATCGTTAATGTTTATTTAAAAGTTCTTATGAATCATCAATACCTTTTAATTCAGACATTTTGTGTAACTTTTTGTGGGTACAACTAATAAGGTAACCGAATAGCATTTTAAGACTTACTTATAAATTGATAAACGCATTTATAATATAAGTAGAATAATTAATACTGGTGGAATATCTGACGTATAGCTCTCTCTCTCTTTCTCTTTCTCTGTGCGTTGTGTCCTCATTCCTAAGAGTCGCGATCATCTCTCATGTTTTCTTGGTTTAGTCTCCCTTTTCTGCTGCTTTTGGTGTCGTGAATAGCCTTCTGGAGCCTGGATTCAAGAACTTAAAGTGCAAACTAGATACTTACATATGTTTACACGGCATTTTTTTCATAAATTCTTTACTTTCTGAATCAAAAACTAATACAAAATATCTAAGCTTTATAATACTATAATATTTTTCGCATCAGTTGCCCCCCACGGGCAGCGCACGTGGGCGGCTGCGCGCGCGCACAATTATGTCTTAACGTTGAGAGCTCGCGACAGGTGGGAGGGGCACTGTGACGCGCTCTGACGTCACTGTAGGGGTGACACACTAGTTATTGTAATCTCAAATTATATTTATTTGATGAATATGAAAGGCATATTGGTGCCTGGTTGACATGCAATCAAGACTGAAGATCTAAGAAGATCAAGGACTTGAATTAACTATAATCTTTGCTATACAATACATATATATACAAAAAAACAATTTCTTGCAGTGCTCTTATCTGTATACGGTTACTACCTACTACTAACCCCTTAGACGCCTTTTACCCACGGGTTGAGATGGGGTAGTGGCAATATATATTCTAAATTCGTCACTACACGAACACGCTGCATGGGTGTATTAAAAGTTAAATAATTATACGGGGATATTATAAAATACTCCGGACAACCCTATGCATAGCAAAAAGCAACACTAGCAAAATACAGAAAATATTGTTGTGCTTTACTTTCCCGTAGCAATATGATTTAATTAAAGTTATTAAAGCGATCCTAGGTTAATTGAAATTTGTTTCAACTGAAAGCTAAGAAATTATGGTTAAATTTTATTGACCCTACGTGACCTTAGGTCGAGTGGGAGGCCCTTAGGAAGTTATAAAACAGTAATTGTTGGTTTAGTTAATACGTAAAGCTAGCTAGTGTATGAACCAGGTAGTAAGTTAATTTGATGTAGGAAGAAACCTGACTATACGTTATTATATTTGAACTCTAATCTTACTGTTCCAAAAATCAAAAAAATTAAATAAAAGAAATTCTAACTAATTCTCCTCGTGGCTAAATCTTATGAGCGAATTACTTTTGATGTTCATTAATATCATCCAAATGATCTTAAACCATAAATAAGCCTGATTTCATTTGTTTGCTGTTATTATTATAAGTATTAAGCCTTTATTGCCAACATATTTAATTGAAATGAATAATTTATAATGATATGGTTTTAACAGTATGAATATTAGAACTATATAATTTTAAAAATTGTCTTGAGTAGGTTATTGGATGTTGACGTGTGTTGGCGACACAAAGGCCTCCTTCATCTCTTTCCAGTGTGCTCTAATTTGAGTTGTTCTGTGCCATAGTGAACTACCGACTGTTTGCAACAATACTGACAAACTAATAAAACTGCTTACTTCAATTCAAAACTTTTTACGTTACTTTCAGATATATTTCACTTTAGTTTTTGCCACCGCATTTTATCAATACCCCGCCCTGATGTTAGGTTTCTAGTCACCATGTATGCTGTTAGACGTCCGTTGCTAAACAAAGGGGTCTTTGGTCGTTTTGAACCACGAGTGATTCTAACCGCGGTGTGAATCGCCCAAAGATTATTTCTGAATAGGGTTATTCACACCGCAGAGGTTGGAGTGGTGCGAATGGCTCAAGATATCTTTTGGAAGTAGCGTCTTTGGGCGATTCACATCGCAGTATGAATCACTCGTGGTCCGAAACTACCAAAGACCAGATAGTCAGAGCAAAGATCCGTAATTAATCTAAATAAATGTAACTATTACACCTTTAAGATTAAAACTCAACAGCGCGTTAGAACCATCACTTCTGAACATCACATTATAACAAAAGAAAGTCATCACAGTATTCCACACGGAATGCTAATTGCGGAACCATCAGGCCATCGTCGCCGCAAACTTAAAGCAAACGCTTTTATTTTTAAACAGCCGTATACTTAGAGAGATTGCCTCGACATTTTCATCAGTGAGTCGACCACAGGCTGTATTATTTTAATAACAGCCGCCACCTAAGCGCTGTTTCCTAGTAGGTTCATTTTGTGACGATGAATGGGACTGTACCGTTGAGTTTGTAAATTGTATGAAATATAATAACGAAGACAAAGAAAAGAAGATTTAGGTTTCATATTATTTTTAAATTAAGAGGATTCATACAGAGGAAGATGAGAAGATGGTGGCTGAATGGATAAGGGACCGGCGTGCAAATCACGCGGTCCAAGTTCAATCCCGACCGGCAGTACCAATGTGGATTCCACTTTGTGGAATTTATATGTACTAGTCAAGTGACTTACCATCTGCTAACGGTGAAGAAAAACATCGTGAGGAAACCCACATACCACCACAATAACCAAATAAAATAAAATAATATTTTATTTCAAAACGAGATTCATATACATTATTTATGTTAGTAATACACACAACTTATACTATGTTAGTAATAAAATAAATAAATAAACAAACAAATAGACATTAACATTTAATTCATAAATCTGTTGCCACCATCTGATGCACCAGTTACATGCACATGTGCATGCACCCAATGCGCCATGATGGGGCAATACGGTTTATTGCCAATGATCTTCAGAATGTTGTTGGCAAAAATTTAGTGTCATATTTGGTGGTTTTCGATTTTTACCTAATCATTTTTTTTGACATTTTTTTTGACTGGCCTCTTGGTCTAAAGGTTAGTGACCCTGACTGCTAAACCGGAGGTCGTGGGTTCGATCCCCACCCAGGACAAATCTTTGTGTGATGAGCATAAAGGTTTTTTCTGTATCTGGGTGTAATTTATCTATAATATGTATGTATTTACAAAAAAAAATGTATTTAAGTAGTGTATCAGTTGTTTAGTATCCATAACACAAGTAAATATAATTGCTTAATTTGGGACTAGATGGCGCTGTGTAAATGTGGTAGAATATTAATTATATTATATTATTTTTAAAATGTTTTCAATAAACTTTTTAGAATTAGGTGAAAAGTGTGTAAAAGGTACGAAATCATTGCGTTTTCAGTTCTATTTATATGCAAATAACACATTGAAACTTGCAAAGCGTTATTTTCATTATAGTAAAATAACTGTGATCATTACGGAATAAGGATACTTATATGTTTTTAAAGATTGTTTTTAGTTTACTCAAATGGTAAGTGCAATTGATTCTGAGTCTTGTCACTAGACTAGATCATTTCCGATATTCACTATAGCTACTTACAATTTACTTAACGTCTAAATTATAAAATATACCTACGTAATACCCATACATAACTCAAGCTAAACAATTCTTTTGTGATATTATAATGTACCAAAAATGGCTTAAACCGTCGTATAAGAAAAAACTATATTACATATACGTTTTTAAGCGATATACGCGTATAAACGGTAAACAATTTTTTGTATCACTAAATTCTCAGTATGGGCCCGGAGTTCGAAAACAAATGTGTCCAGTTAATGCCAATAGCCTCGTCCATTATTATATAACACCTAACAAAGCTGGTGAAATGTCAGTGTGATGCACCTCTACCTACCCCTTGAGAGAAAAAAGCGTGAAGATATGACGCTAATTCAACTTTGAACATTTTCACAGGAGGACCTACTCATCCATGGTGACAGTGTCTACGACGTGATAGACAAGCAAGACCAGCAGGCTGTCAGGTCGGAACTATCCCGAGCGCCCACTGACGGAGAAGACAGGGTGTTCCTCTGTCGTATGAACGTAGCGAGAAATGCACGGAGACAGATGCGGTTTGGTGATCAAAAAGTAAGTAGACGGTTTGTTTTGAGTTTTAACTTCATATTGTGTAGGATAGAAATATAAATTGGTGGTTATGCGATGGCTTATACGAAGTGACGTAAATAAAAATTTGCTTACAAAACTGTCTCAATCTCGACATTTTTTGAATCAACATTATCAGGCCAACGATGTCCACTGCTGAACATAGGCCTCATCCAATTTACGCCACTGCGACTGCGACATTATTTCTACACTTATTAAATTTTTTAAATTTCGAATTCGACCACGGAACGTAACGTGAATTCGACCAATATACCTATAATTGTATTTCTTAAAAAAAAATCTAGAAATTTCAACTCAATTTTTAAGCCTATAATGTTTTAATTACATTGTTATCACAACGAGCGGTTATTACCGCTCACAGTATGAGCACATCATAAAATATTATAACAGAAATCGAAGCAGGCATAATTAACAAGTAAACTTTCAAAACGTCTAAGTGAATATAAAATTTCCGTATAAAGAGGTTACAGACAGACTGACAAATTGATAGGCTTCGATACACTCAAGTTATTACATGTAATTGAATGCTCACGCTCAGAAAAGCAAACATATTAGTTAAGGAAATTTGATTTTATTCCCAAGTTGATAAAGTCGTTTTTAGCTTGTTATTTAGAAGATATTACAGATTGTTTTTATTAATTGAAAGTGTTTTTTGAAACAAATATATAATCACTTCGTTTGATGTAGTCATCAATATGAACCCATTTATACGGGTCAACATCAAAATTCATTTAATTTATTAAAATTTTATTTTGAATTCAATTCAATATAAGGTCATATTTATAACCATGAAAGATGACCAATTGACCATAACCTTATCACAACTTTTAATTTTTTGTTGAAATTGTTAATGAGGATTTTCGAGGGGAATCGCAACAAATTAAGACGTGAACAACATACAGTAATAAAATTATTTAGATAACATCCCGTGCATTTTTAGAAGACAAACAATTTTTCCTTAACACGTGTTTCTATTGCGATTCTGGGCTTAATTTTGAATTTTATTTACAATTTTTTTTTGTTTATTATCGCTAGATGTCGGTATTAGATATTAGATAAGTATAATCTAGCCAAGTTTATATGACGACTAAAAAGTACACGGTGTATAAAACTTGGCGCCTCAAAGTTTTATGATTGATTTTGTATAAATCACAGTTATAACACGACTAGTACCTACTCTATTCCATCTAACTAAAAGGTAATAAACTTAACAAGCCTCTAATAATTAACCAACAACTTTATCAAAATTAATAATTCATTTTAAAAGCACACCACATCATTTAGTTTTTATATAAAATTAATTACTTGCCCATTCATTTAAGTCTACTTGACTCGTCAAATCAAAGCCGGCCGTAGGTTATAGTAGCCTCCTTTAGTAATTATATTGTAGCTATAAACCCAACTGATCATAGATAATCAGACTTACCTCATGAGTATAACGAACTAAAGCTTTATTTACACGCATTGAGTTTCTCGTCTCGAAAGTACTATTATCGCATAAGATAATAGTACGTTCGAGAATAAAAAAATATCAATAATCGTACTTACGATGCGAGAAACTCATAAAAAAACTCAACACTTTGTATGTATTTTCTCGGCATCCGCTTCACTTACCAGGCACCAGCAGAATACCAGCATTAGACTGCTTTTATAGTAGTCTAATGCTGTAGTCAGTAGTCTAATGCTAATTTTATAGTAGTATAGTCTGACACAAGCTGAGCTGGAAACCCTATTTTTAGCACAGAGACATTTATATACATATATGATGCAATGCTAATGTTTATTATTATTATTTATTTCTTCCGTAATTGTCTCGTGTCAAAATTAAAGCTTTTCTTTCTTTCTTTCTATATGTCATTGAATACTTGTAGCAGAATATGACATATTCGTAGACAAGTTTTTAATTCCATGTAAACCTGTGAAAGTTATATTATCGAATACGATATTCGTATTCGAGTTACTCGCCCTAAACCTGCGAGAAACTCTCTCCATGTAGATGAGCCTTAATACTTAATACTTATTACTGTTAACACTTCTCAATTTCGTGAGAATAAGGCGCTTCGATTTCAACGGAAGCTATATTAGCGTAACAATATTTTGTTTATAGTGTTTCTATTGCTAATTTAGAAGGATTTATGTTTCCCTTTGGTTTGGGAAATGACTGAAAATTAAAATCCCAGGCGTTTACAAGTTTACTGTAAATATGAGTCATATCGATTGCTAGACTTAGTTTCATTACCGATATTGTGTGGTTATTTAGGTCCATTTATGATTGCAGTGGGCAACTAATTAATGTTTCTAATTTATCAAACGTGGTTGGCAAACTAATTAGATTGGTACTACTAGATTTATTACGAGAGAATTTAAAATGTAAATTGAAGCAGAGAAATTGAATTAAATCAAGCTAATGACTCACTGATGGGCTAGGATCTCCTTTTTTTATATTGATAACTGATAATCATATAAAGAAAAAAAACTGGCGCTGATCAGCCTATCTGTGAAAGTACCTACATACTTTCACTCTTACTCTAACAGTACTACCAGACTAAGACCAAACATTGTTGTATTTCTTCTTATAGGTGTTGCTAAAACTTTTTACATTTCCTTAAGCAAAAACCTTCAAGCTATTTGCTTATGAAACTGTAAAGATCTTAAAAATGGACTGTCTCTTAGCCTCTACCAATAAACTGTCACCGTGGCGCAGTGGTTAAGGTGGTCGCCTCGCCACTAAATCGACGTGCTGTGTGACGTGGGTTCGATTCCCACACGAGACAAATATAATATAATTTGTTTCTAGTCTGGGTGTACGCTGTGCGTTAGTTGCATGTTTGCTTAATACATAGGTGCGGGCGTTGTCTTAAAAAAAAAAAAAACTAGCGGATTTGATTACACTATCGAATCTCTTTCTCTTTTATATAACGATTTAGTTATCAATTATATTAGCTGATGCCTGTAAATGCTAATAATATAATATAATGTAATATTTTCATAACAAAACCTGCTAAAACCGTAACTTAAAGAGCTGTAGCTTGAAATTTATTTCAAACGCGCCGCTTTTCCAAATGTTTACCATTTTAATCTCACCACTACATTTTATTGACTGCATAATACAGAAACAAATCACGCATTGACATTATAATCACAGCAAACAACTTACTAAATCACACTTCAGCGATACATTAACCAACTTTCAAATAAATGTAATAAATAAAGATTATTCTAATCCCAACACCCACAGTATAAGTGAACTAGTAAAACACTTGAAAATAATAAATGCCTACGATCACTACCTAAGTTGTTCTCAATTAATAAAGGTGCACGTGCGTTGCAGGACTATTTGTTAGGCCATGTTCCTAAGTGTTTGTTCGATGTAGAAATGTAGATTTATCTGGCTTATTGGTAACGTTTCGAGTGTTTGTCAAAAGGGTTAGTTATTAGGTGTGTCTGTCGTGTAGCAGTGGATGAATGGACGTGGTGGTTTAGCTCACTTGGTGACTCAAATGTTGGCTTGTTACTTTGCATGTTGCTTCAAAAGTGATAAGGTTTAACACTCAAATTAAAACGTATTCAATAAAATGGCTACATGCAGTCTACAGTTGCAATCAGACGCTAATTCGGTATCTTGATATTCAACGTCAAATGCTGCAATATTTAAAACAGGTCGCTATCATTTTCAAACATTTGAAAACAATAGTAAAATGGAGTATCGAATATCGATATCTTTTAGGTTCCCTAAAGCATAACTCGAAACTTATTTCATAAAATAGGCCTGTAGTGAAGCTGCAGTTGACTACACGTCCAGTTACATCAGCAACCCATTAATGTTCCACTGCTGGGCTCGGGTCTCCTCTCCTCTATCTAGAGAACTGAGAGGGTTTAGGCCACAATCCACACACGCTAGCCTAATCCGGGGTGGTGGATCAGACATACACTTAGAATTTCTTCTAGGGTATGTAGGTTTCCTCACGATGTTTTCCTTCACCGTCAGCAGATGGTAAGTCATATGACTAGTAAATATAAATTCCACAAAATGAAATCCACATTGGTACTGCTGGTCGAAGTCGAACTCGGACCGCGTGTTTAGCACGCCGTCACTTATCCATTCAGCCACCAGCGCTTTTTTTCACGTCCAGTTTGCTAAGTGTAAACTGCACGTGCAGTCCTGAAGCCACCAGAATGTTGTTAACGCAGCGCTTATCACAAATACGAGTATATACATACTAGTGAGTAATGTTAATGAGATTAGCAAGTGAATCTTGCAGTTACAGTCTGCTATGCAGCTCTAAATACTTTACAAAGAATACGTATAACATGAAAAAATTTTAGAACAAAACCCGACTGAAATTAAATACAATAAAATTGCTAAGCCGTAGGTCGCTAGTTGCGTCTTTGCTCAGCACACAGATATCGCCTCATTAATTCGACCTCCTCTTAAGTTAGTAGGCGTCACTTTTAATATTTTCGTAACTATTTTCTGTCGTATAATATACGTCCGCACTCTTAGCCCCAAGCTAGACCGCCTAGCTGAATAAACATTAATTTGTGTGGTCCTCGAATGTGTGCAGGTGAATTTATGTACTTATTTGATGCTTATGAAGGGTTGTACTTGGTTTTACTTGATGCAGAACTGAACTGAGTCTAATACATTTTTTTATTCAGCGTTAGAGATTTTTAATGCTGCTAGTTTTTAGTCCTCATATTTATTGGGGGAGGGTGAATTAATATTTTGTTAAAAGATTCAACTTTTATTTTAGAATGTCATTTTATTTTCATTTTAAATTATCTAATTAAATGTACTAGCATCCTTGTGACGTAGTGACAGATTAAGAATACGTAATGTCACTACCCCATTTCTACCGTGGGTGTCGTAAAAGGCGACTAAGGGAGTAGACCTTAAGCAGCCAAGAACACTGAAGAGAAGTTAAATTTGAAACAAAACTCTATACCAACCCGTCTGGCCAGCGTGATAAAGTTGGCTAAATTCCCTCCACAATATTTGGGGAAGACCCGTGCCCAGCAGTGGGACGTTTATGGTAATGATGATGATGATGAATTTAACGTAAGTAGTTATCTGTCTTTTTGGATAGGTAGTGTCTGTAAAAGAACACCGACTTCGACTGTCACCGTGGCGCAGTGGTTAAGGTGGTCGCCTCGCCACTACATCGCCGTGCTGGGTGACGTGGGTTCGATTCCCACACGAGACAAATATTTGTGTGATTCATAGATATTTGTTTCTAGTCTGGGTGTACTTTGTGTCCGTTAGTTTCATGTTTGTAAAGCTCCCCGCGACACAGGGCTTGTTCCCTAGTGCGGGCGTTGTCTTTAAATAAAAAAAAAAAAAAAAAAAAAAAAAAAACACCTTTGTTTGTTGTAGCTTTTCAGCCACTAAGCCTACCAATTTGACCTGTTTAATAAATTCAATTCACGAATATTGAACCCTTACCTACTAGCATCGAGAAGCTATCGTCATTTAAATGAGTTTGAAACTTGTAGTAACACAGCAAGAATAATAAAAACAAATCAACGTTACACTGCCTGTCCATCGAAATATACCCTGCGGTTATTTAAACAAAATATATGAACACTTAAACATAGTGTCACTTGCAAATAAGTTACTTATACAAAATATTGCTTCTATTTAGATCGAAGCTAGTAAATTTACTTCGAAGTTTAATCCTTATAATGCTACACAAATCATTAGAACGTACAAAGTAAAAGATATTCTCGACGCAATGGTAAGGAAACAAATGCAATTTCAATGATAATAAGGTACTAAATAATAGTAATTTACAAACTGAACGTTTCTTAAGAAATATAAATAACTAGTTGTACACAGCATTGACGTAAAGGTAAGTAAAGTACATGAATAATAATAATATTATAATTATTAGCGTGAAATTATGTGGATGAAACAGAGCCATCGCCAGCGTCGAGGTTGCCGTTTCACAACTTCAATTATAAAACTAATAACACACAAAACAGAATATATTTCTTTTACTTTAGGAAGCCTTCGTGGCTAGGTTAGTGACCCTGCCTGTTAAGACAGAGGTCGCGGGTTCTATTCTCACCCAGGACAATTTTTTATAAGATGATCTCAATTCTTTGTTCTGTTTCTAGGTGTCTATATCTCTATATGTATTTCCAAAAAAAAAGTATTTCAGTATTAAATCAGTTACAAGCATTAGCTTAGTTTGGGACTAGATGGCACTACGTGTGAATGTCCAAACATTAAAAATATTAAACCTTACATGAAAACTTTTACGAAAGATAATGTTTAGTGATATTTAAAACACAATCCTGAAAACTTGATAACGATGGAAAACGTCAATCTATTTCATTGCATGCAATCATCATATCAGCCCAAAGACGTCCACTGCTGGACAGGCCTCACCTAATTTATACCATTGGGCTGATATGATGATATGATTATTGAACACCTGCGCTAGAGAAGGAAAACTCGAACAAAACGTACCAACCCGTCTGGCCAGCATGGTAACAGTAGGACAGTAGGTAGACTAAATCACCACCTACATGCATGCAATGCACAACAATATTTCAATTTAATATAATATTCTACCACATTCACACAGCGCCAAGCGCCAAAGTAAGCAATTATATTTACTTGTGTTATGAGTAGGTACTAAACAACTGATATACTACTTAAATATTTTTTTTGTAAATACGTACATATTATAGATAAATTACACCCAGACACAGAACAAACCTTTATGCTCATCGCACAAAGATTTGTCCTGGGTGGGGATCGAACCCACGATCTCCGGCTTAGCAGTCAGTGTTACTAACCACTAGACCAACAGGCCAAACGATTCGAATTTGTTTCCAATACTGCGATATCGCGATAAAAAGCACCATTGAGTTTACAGATAAATAGAAATAGGCTTGCCATTTAACTTGGCCACTTTACTGGACCGATATCCCAAGTTAATGGTATCGGTTGATGAAGTTAAGAAGAACGGTCACTAATGAGGCTTATCGTGGGTTGGCGCGATGACACGGCCGATGGCTGCGTACGTTCTACACACTACCTTGTTAGCGGACAGGTAGGGTGCTTTGATTCGAGGAATTAAAGTAGAAAACGTTAATTGATTGCCTTGATCATTTTGTATTTGTTGTGATAGGTAGTAAAAGTAATCGTTGTTATTATCTATATCATAGACTTAGGCTGAGATCTATAGAGCGTACTTGGACTTTGCTCAGACTTCACTCCAACAAAACTTTGCTCAGCCTAATCTCAGCCAAAGCATTGATTTGGAATCTATAGACAATGTCATTGCTTAGCCCGCGTACGAGTAGATGTTTCATTTCATGCATCATCTTCTGCTGAATTCTTTGTAAATAAAAGATAAAAAAAATGATACAATACTTTTTGTAATTTATATTAGTCCAAAAACTCCGTTTTCTTAAAATTACTAGATTATTTTTAAATTTTGTTGTCTAAAATTGGTTAAATGTAATAAATATTAAGTTATGAAAGAAATTGAGTAAGGGATCGCTAATGACAGCTGTTCAATGTTCAATGAATGTTATGCGACAAAGTTCAATAGTCATTTTAAAATTATGACATTTCTACACCCATAGACCTAGGATCCGCGCGCTACCGCAGTCTACACCATTATTTTGACAGTAAAATAGCCAAAGATTTTCGTAAGTCGTCGATTTTGAGAACTTTGACTTTGCTTAGCTTGGGCTTGGATAAAGTCAAAGTTTGCACTATAAATACCGATTTTGTCTTCTCTCAAAAGTTTAGTCAGAGCAAAGTCCAAGTACGCTCTATAGATCTCAGCCTTAGAATCTAAGCGCTGCTATCTATACTCATATTATAAAGCTAAAAAGTTTGTTTGTTTGGATGAACGTTAGGATCTCAGGAACTACTGAACCAAATCGAATAATTCTTTTGGTGTTGGTTATCCCATTTATCGAGGAAGATTATAAGGTATATAACATCACGCTACGGACAATAGGAGCTGAGCAGTGGCCAAATAAAAACGACAGGAGCGAAGCCCCGCGCGACTTCTAGTCTATATTAATATTATAAAGCCGAGGAGTTTGTTTGTGAACGCGCTAATCTCAAGAACTACTGAACCAAATCGAATAATTCTTTTGCTGTTGGATAGTCCATTTATAAAGGAATGCTATAGACTATATAACATTACGCTACGACAAATAGGAGCTGAGCTGTGGCCAAACACAGACCTATGACAGCGAAGCCGTGGCCAACAGCTTTAGATTATAAAACTAGAGTTTGTTTGTTTGACTGAACGCGCTGAACTGATTCGAATCGAAAAATATTAGATATCCATTTATCAAAGAAATGCTATGTAAACTCAAGCTACGACCAAAAGTAATATTAAATAAAATATAGATATACATTTTATATATTTATTATGAAAAAAAAATATTAATACACCTTTAAATCGTATCTGTAATATTGATCCTCAATTGATAAAAAAAAATATTTTGTTATAATATATGGTGTATTCATAATTCTTCTTTGTAGTTAAACGACGGTAAATTGTGATTTATTTTGTTTAATATTAACTAACAACTAACTATTATCACAATAATACATACATACAAACATATAGATCACCTCTCTTTCCCAACAGAGGGGTAGCAGAGACTATTTCTTTTGTTACAATTCTGACATACATCTTTAGCTTCTTCATAATTCATCAGTCTTTTGATGTATTCTTGCCGGTATAGGGCACTCCTGATCTGTCCCTTCTTAAAAAGACACCTATTTGGTCATGGTACGTTCTTCTATGTCCTCCCCTTCTAACATTCGCCTCATATATTATAATATAATAATAATATAATAATATTCTACCACATTTACACAGCGCCATCTAGTCCCAAAGTAAGCAATTATATTTGCTTGTGTTATAGGTACTAAACAACTGATATACTACTTAAATAATTTTTTTTTGTAAATACATACATATTATAGATAAATTACACCCAGACACAGAACAGACCTTCATGCTCATCACACAAAGATTTGTCCTGAGTGGGGATCGAACCCACGACCTCCGGTTTAGCAGTCAGGGTCACTAACCACTAGACCAACAGGCCAGTCAATATATTTGTTTTGTCACTCTTTCTTCATCTATATTCTATACTAATATTGTCAAGCTGTTGTGTTTGTTTGTTTGTTTGGTGTAACGCTAGGATCTCAGGAACTTCTGGTCCGTGTAAAAATATTTTTGTGCTGGATAGCCCATTTTTCGAGGAAGGTTCAAGGAAGGGTAAAGCTATATAACATCACCCTACAGCAAGCAAGCAGTAGCCAAATAAAGAATGACGGGAGTACCCCGCGCGACAAAACTAGATAGTGAAAATAAAAACTAACTTATTTTAATAGAACTCTCATGAGTACTGTTAGCATTATCAACGCCTTTTTCATTACAAAGTTCATATATAGTTTCTTCCACATCGCTTTCTACTGACGCTACACTTAGTAAATCAATCAATTCTTCACCATCTTTGTGACAACATACTGCTTTCCTATAAGCAACATGTAATATGCGACAAAAGGCAAGTAGTACAGTGCCCAATAGTCCCACCAATAAAACCCATAATACAGAATCAATCGCAGTCCACTCATCAACATAATTTTGATATTTTTTATCTGAAACCAAACTGGCAGACTCAGCTTTCTTCTGATCTGTGACTTTAAAAGAGTTGACTAATGTTTTATTTATTTCTTCAGCTAAATTGTGAAACACCGTTTTACCGAGCCAATCAGCTAAATCTTTTCTTCCTATTTGACGTAATCTGTGTTCTACTTCCATATGAGTCTTCTTCATTCCCTCCCACTTCTCTTGTCCGCTATTCCATTTAAGCAGAAGCTTGATGCATGGGACATCTTGAGGTATCTTCTTTTCTGCAGCCGGTAAAATAGTTGGTAGATCATACGTCACAAAATTTAATGCCGCGAATAGAAGATGACATTGTTCTTTAGATAAATGGTCAGATAAGTAGACGAAATCTTGGAGACGTATATCGATGGTACACTCTGCATTAAATGTTATTACACATAGGATTATATAATATGAATATCTCATGTTCTTCTTTTATATTAAATAATGCTTAATCTATAAAACAGAAAAGCAACCGTATTTGACATTGTTGTCAAGTTACATAAGTTGTCTACAAAGAGAATATAACCATAGCGAGTTCTCTATATTCCATAGAAAAAGGCTAGTTAATTTTTGAAAACGCCATCCTTATTCTGTTCTATAGTTTTGAGGTGATATTTTATATTGATATTGTGATTATTTTTTAATGACTTTAATATACAGGGTGTCCCGAAACTCACCGTCAAGCGGCTACCGGGCGATGGTATAGGCTGTACCTGTTCTGAGAAAAATATAAAAAAAAATCCAAGTTATATGGTTTAGTCATAAAAAACCCTGTATAAAAAGAAAAAGGAATCATGACTGATGAAATCATAATATTCTCAATTTTCATCCAATTATTTTAGTATTCAACAACGCATACTCTGTCTACCAAACAATATTTAGCAATTTATAATAATCTCAATATACTATTAGTATAATATATAACAAAATTACAGCATTTCCCCAGAATCGTTTGTGCTAAATGCATTTTGCGCAAGCAACTAATGGGCGCGCGCTCACGACACCGACATACAAGTATCAACTTTACACTATCGTACTTATAATGGAGCAAATATTTCATAAATGCTTTTAATTCAGTCAAAATATACGTTTAATTATTATATTACAAGTAATTGAACCCTGTTAAACAGAAAAGATGCAAATAACATTTTTTGAAAAATCGAGTCATCTACGTATCCATAATGTACTCATCAAGGTTCATATATGCACAAAAGATCCAGGCAGTTTGTTCACATAAACCTAACAAAAGTCATCATCACATCAGCCGTAGGACGTTCACTGTTGGACATAGGCCTCCTCAAGAGACTTCCAATAGGACAGTCAACAAAAGTAACATAACAAAACAAAAGTCATACTGTGTTAAAGATACCATCTCTTAATCACTAATTTTGAAAAATGCAAAAAGTACCACGTTGCATTGATCTATTTAAAACTGTCTATTTAAAAGTCTCAATTATCTGTGACTGTCACCGTGGCGCAGTGGTTAAGGTGGTCGCCTCCCCACTACATCGCCGTGCTGGGTGACGTGGGTTCGATTCCCACACGAGACAAATATTTGTGTGATTCATAGATATTTGTTTCTAGTCTGGGTGTACTTTGTGTCCGTTAGTTTCATGTTTGTAAAGCTCCCCGCGACACAGGGCTTGTTCCCTAGTGCGGGCGTAGTCTTTAAAAAAAAAAAAAAATATAATTTTATAGTATTGTTCCGATAATATGAAGCTATTTGAAGATAAAATGTTGTTTATTTATATAATTAGTGTGAAAGAAATTATTTCTCTCTCTAGTTGTACACTTCATTCATGCTCTCTTCTATACACTTATCTCCTCTACACTCTCTAAGGTTTGCTGTAAAAGAACTCAATTCTGAGTTAAGCTCGCCTTTGTACATACTTTTTGTGTATATTTTTATTGTATGTATTATTTTCTTGTGTGCAATAAAGTGTTAAATAAATAAATAAAAAGAAAGAGCCTTACAAAGTAAAACCGTCAACTCACCAACATAACTTGTTGACATAGCCCTATGAGCTTATTTATGAAAGAACTAGGTATCGCCCGCAGCTAAACAGTTCCTGGTAGAATAAAATTGTACCTACACACAAGAACCGTAAATTTTTCCGGAATAAAAAGTAGTATATGTTCTATTTCAAACTATACTTACTCCACTTATTCAATATGCCAAATTTCATATAGATCTTTTCAGTCGTTCTGACGTGATTGAGCAACAAACATAATTAACTTTCGCATTTATAATAATATTAGTAAGCTTGTGTTGACGACAAACACTTACTCCGTGCGCCAATATGTTTTACATTGTAGACAAAATCATGTTAGCGGCTCCGCGAATTGGATGTGTAGAGTGTATCAAAATTGCACGTATGAATGTCTTTAGTTATGTTTTATACGGTATTGTAATAGGAAGTACCAGTTAAAATACATTAACTAAATGACCTGTAAAGAATCGGCTAATTGGAAAATTAAGGAAATATTTTTATTAAAAATTATTTTTATTACCTTTAATGCCTAAATATAATCGCTGTAGAGTCAATTATTATTATCATATACTGCTAAACGTACAGTTAAATCTCTGTTATATTTAAACTATACAACTTCAGCGATAACCATGCGTACACGCACATAAAAGAGCAGTCTGAAGTTTAGCATAAAAGTGTTTCGATCCTGCTTCTACTTGAACTTACACTGGATCTGATATCTGATGAACACAATTCATCTTGTCTGAATGCTATTTTGCGAGACGACGTCGTTGAATATAACATAATAAATAATAGCAGGCAATAAGCATTTTTGACTTCGCAGAATAATATTTAGATTTATACGGAAAACGGCCATCGGCCTCAATGTCAAGTTTACAATAGTAGTAACTAACTCAATTAACTATTACAAAATACGAACAATATTGACAATAACACAACTGTTATAAGTCGTTATTGCTCAAAATATCTACTGCCAAGCTATTGAATACATGGCTAATGGCCATTACGACCTTTTTATGTTTGGATTTCCAAGTTTATAGAATATAAATAACAAAAGAGCTAATTTGAATTCTATTTTATCGCGATAAAGTTTTAAAATGTATTGGTAGTAAAATGTATGCTCGTATCAATTGATGGCTTATTCAGAGTGTTTTAAAAATGATTCTCCGTTAGCTTGTCTAACTGCTGCAAATAAAAAGTATTTAATAGAATAAAGTAGTTAATTGAATATTTTTGACATATTAATTCAGCAGGCTTTTTGTTTGCGTTTCACTCATTCTGTTATACAGATTATGGAGTACGTGAAATAGGTCTAAGTACTCTAAGTTCTTTAGTTATAAAAGGTGACACTTATGCCCAACAGCAGTGAAGATTTTTTTGTTGTAATTTATCTATTTTATGATGATGACGCTACCGACGTAGGTGCATATATTTTACTTTATCAATCTAGTTTTTTTTTATTTCTTCTTACTTTACAACGATTTACACATAGAACATCATCATCGGTACAGTCGAACATCATTAGATATTAAACAATACAGTTGTAATATTGTCTGCGATTGCAAGAAATAAGCTTAGAAATGATCAGAACCATTATTGTGATGCGGAGTAAGGTTAGTTCGGTGGAACTGAACTGTACCGTCCGCAACGGTATGTGGAGCTTACGATCAAGAAGTTTGTCATTGAAGGCCTAATCGGAATCAAGTCAAATTTTAAGACTAAGTACAACTATATTTAAATTTTCAGCAAAACAGATTAAGTCGAATGTTAAGATTAACTCAGACAACCAAAATGGTAGAAAACTGTTAGAAAAGAAATTTTACGCAAGCTTCTAATGATATCTCTATATAAATACTTAATTCCTATATCTTTATGTTTACTTTCAAACAACGGTATTTGTTTGAAGTTAAGGTCTTCGTGCTAAAATTAATCATGAAGATGCCGTATTTTTTTTTTGTGTAAATACTTTGGGTTAATATAACCATGGAGTTATTCACATTGATTCCTATTCTTACCTTACAGATTTCTAAACTCTTTTAAAATATATGTATTCTAGAAAAGTTGGGTACACTCAATCTAAAATCGTGTGGAAGGATAGCTATAAGCTACGCAGCAAAAACAATTTTATTGCTTCTGTAAACGGTACAAACGAGCATACATTTTAACTAGAGTTGCGCAACGTTCTTTTGTCATTGTATAATGATGTTCTCTGCTGATGTTTTGTATATCGGAATGTGGCACGATTACTTGGGCATAGAGTATTATGTACGGATGTGTGCATTGTTAACGTTATTATGAGCAATATGGTTAAAGAATGCATTAACGCGTGTGTTCTCGAAATATTAGATTAGATTTAAAAACGAATGATAGTCTTTCTTTCTTTCTTTTTGTGAATAACGGAAGTCGGGACTGCCGGTCGGATTTCAATCCCTTAAAGGAATCATTGGGGGAACGTTGCGTACTTATTCTGAAGATATTTGCTTACTTAATTGAATTCCGGTTGGCAGTACTGACTTTTGTACGTGAATTACCCGTTAAGTATGTTATTAAACTACATAAATTAGGCAGTCAAAACAGTGCCCGGCAATTAGTTAACTTACAAATCCGAAAAATGTCAGATTCGCAAACAAGTTATTAGCAACTGCTTTTAATTACACATTCGCACTCAATTATCACGAATAGTATGCCAATAAGTCCAATACATCACTGTAATATATATGTCTGTTTCACAAGCGATCAACTCAACCACGAAGGTTGTATCGACCGGCCTTCGTAATTAAAGAAGACGAATCACAATTACCGTAGTTTATAGATGCCTCTAATTATATGTATTTGATGTTTTCTATACGGGCTGTGACGAAAGAAACCTCATTCGAACGGTCATTATTGGAATTAATATACCTACGTGTCAGTTCGAAAGGTTCTACATAATGATGGCCAGTCGATTTTTATAGTGTCCGTGAGAACATAGAAATGATATGTCTCTGTATGTGAACTTTTTGCCTAATATACTCAATGATCATTCATATGAATTTCTTTTGTAATTGATACGCTTGCTAATGTGAGTAGTGTGGTACAATTTGTACGCAATTATTGATAATAAAAAGTTGTGGTGTCAGAATTGTTTAGTGACCTCCGACTTCTATTAGTTTATTTTTTGTTACATATATATAATATGTTGCCATTAATTTATTTCCTTCTTTCGTTTTGCCTTGATATGTGATTCAGAACATCCTTGTAATTATTTTTGCTGCATTGTACTCTAAACATTAAATTTTATTATTTTCCGTAGGAAAACTGGGAAATTATGTGTGTAATTGCAAAGTAGATGCATAAATCAATCATTAAATTATTGAAAAAGTGAGAACATCTAATATTCTACTTTATACTAATATGAAGCTGAAGAGTATGTTTGTTTAGTTAAATGCGCTAATCTCAGGAAGTTCTGGTCCGATTTGAAAAATTATTTTAGTGTTGGATGGCCCATTTATCGAGAAAAGCTATGAGCTATATAACATCACACTACGGCCAAAAGGAGCTGAGCAGTGGCCAACAAAAAAACGACGGGAGCGATCTCTAGCAATAGCTAGAAACAGTATATTAAAAAAAAACCCCTTTTGATCTCTAGTAACGCTTCTGTACGGAATCTCCTGCAACAACAATAAAATTGTTCATTCACATAATATATACATGTTCATCACTTGCAACAAGTCCTTGTCGTTCAAACAAAGTCACAATAAGTACACAACAGGTAAACCAACCTATTTTTCTAACCAATTTCACAATTTACAGGCCAAATTATGCCAATTATCGGCTTATGCAAATCTTACGTCACCGTACAATAAGTGAAACCTACTAGTACATATGATTGGCCAATTAAAACACTACTCACAATATTACGCAAAATATGAACTCTGAACTGTTTCTGAGCGAATTCAAATTATAGCGTGAATTAATTTACAAAATTATAGCCTCTATACGTATTCAATCAAGATAGAAAGTTAAAAGTGTTAAGTTTAGTGTTACTTTTTTTACTGTAATTATATCAGTGTCTTAAAGAGTTTTGGTTTCAATTTGGTATTAATAATCCCTCGTATATCACTTCTACAGGCAAGGTTGATTACGCCGAGATCTTTAGCCAAGACCAAACACCTCGATTGGAGTCATCATCATTATTTCAACTCATAAACGTCTCACTGCTGGACACGGGTCTCCTCAAATAATGTGGTGGTAATTTAGCCTACTATACCACGCTGGCCAAACGGGTTGGTATAGGGTTTGTTTCGAATTTTCCTTTTCTCGCAGTGCTCTTGTCTGCTTAAGGTTACTCCCGTAGTCGCCTTTACGAAAATCACGAGTTGAAAGTCACAACTATTGATAATGAGACACAGTAATCTTACTTCTCCTGACATTTATGGGTTGAAATGACAAGGATGATAATCAGATTAGCTATTTTGCAAAACGATTTTATTTTACGGAAGGCAACTGTTTATTATCTTGTCGATATTATCTGCCACCTAGCTAGTAATAAAATAAGTCAACTACGCGAAATACACCGTTTGTTAAACTTCATTCTGTAAAAAATTCTTTGTGTGAAAAATATTTCTTTTCAATTGTTTCACATGTCGATAAATAACATTATAATATTATTAGCTATAAAAATAAAATTCTGTAACAATGAATGGACCTACATAATGTATTAAATGATTTTGTTATTACGATATATTGAGCTGTCGTATTGACCAGCTGCTCCAATAAAATCTATTAGTTCTTATACAATGACAGTATAAAAGTCAGTATTCATGAGAACACTTTAAATTCAAGCTTAGATAATGAGAACAAGGTGTTTCAGAAATACCAGGAATATCTCGATCGCGGTTATGCCCGTTATCTAGTAAAAGCTTTAGAATTATGGCAGTTCTATAAAAATAATAGTTTTTACTTTTTGTCGTAATAAAAACCCCCTCAGACATTATATACAATACTTATCCAAAAAAATAATTATGAAGTGGATGCAGCTGTTCTTGAAGAATGTGCTTAGCACCATATATTTTATTCTTTCATGTTTGTTATTTAAAGATATTGTGAAAGTGCAAAATTAATATTTCATGAAATATAGAGGAAAATTCTCCAGTAATATTTTAATTTAAATCTGCTAGTTTGACAGTTGACTGAGTATCTACGCGTCAAAGCGATCATTGAACCCATGCTTTGAATTAGATCTTACTGTGTTATTCCCCATTATTTTCCAAGATTATACGCTATCCAAGACACCTGGTAGGTAAACATTGAAACTGATATACAGACACAATCTAAGAAACCGTGTTCATATGAATTCAAGTGGACAGGATTATGCGCGACAGAACCAACAATGTACAGCCAGCAAAATAACACGAGAACATTATAGCATACTTACACAACGTTCACACCACCTTAGAATAAAGTCCAAGAGCGAGCCCAGAGTTATTTAAATTAAGCCACTCATACACTTTATTCTGCGGCAAAAACATTCAGTGTACCGTCGTTAGGGTACAGCAGAGATGCATTTATTTATGAAATGTAAATTCATCTGATTGTAATAACAAAACTCGAGCCACTGCTCTCTATATTAAGATGTATTATTTGCATATTGTATATTGTAAACGTGTGACCGTCCGTAAAAGATTAAGGAGCGCTAACGGCCGTCTCTTGAAAAATTATGACGATTATATTTCTTTCTCAGTTTGCTTGTCAGATTTAAATGGGATGAATGCAAGTCTGCTAGATGATGCAGCATTCTGAATGCCACAATGTTGTGTATGTAAATAAATTAATATAAAAACTGTTGCGTTGCAAGATGTTGTGAGAATTCGTCGTGTAGTTAGTTTTGTTGTGTAGTTATGAGACTCTTTTAAAGTTTGTTGCAAAAATATCTCTTATTTTCAAGTTAATAGAGTCCGCTTTAATTTAAGAGACGTTTTTATTTTACTATTAACATAAAATGCCTATATTTTTTTAACAATCGAATACTAAAATGCACCAAACTCGTGTATGACGAAAAACATATCTTAAGTTAGATACTTGACATACGTTTTACAGTAAGCTTCTATGCCTAAGCTTTTTGGCCGCCATTGTGGTAAAAAAAAGGTTTCGTAAATTTCGTACAACGTTATGGTTTTATACAGGAAGAAGTTAGGCGTATAAGAAAAAAAATACCTAAACAATTCGACATTAATACAAATCTACAGTTGTCTTGCTTTCTGTCTTTGCTTGTAAATATGTACCTGCCAGTGCAGATGGTGAATACATAAATATCATCGAGGGTTAGTATTTCGTCTCATCATTATCATTTCAACCCATAAACGTCCCACTGCTGGGCACGGACCTCCTCCAAAGAATGTAGAGAGAATTTAGCATACTATACCTCACCAGACGGGTTGGTATAGGGTTTGTTTCAAATTTAATTTATCGTAGTGCTCTTGTCTGCATGAGGTTACTCCCTTAGTCGTCTTTTACGACATCCACGGGTCGAGATTGTATTTCGTATACGTGTCATTAAACCCGATGTTAAAAAAAGCGAAGCAGAATTAACACAAAGAAGCAATGAGAAAGAACGCATGTACAATGACCGCAATCTTCCGCCACAGCAACTAATAATATATATATTTATACAGGGTGTATACGACGGTACGACATTAAATGAAACCACGTGTAGCATGTGATGTTAGAAGGCTATACCAAAAAAATTAAACAGAAATTTGCAATAGTTTAGACGTAAATGTACTTTCTTTATGTCACAGTTGTTCACAGTTTTAAACAACCTGTAAGTATTTACGTTGATCTTATGTTGTCATTACGTCATTCAATTCATTTAAATATCTCTGACTCTTTCATATTATCTTATCTCTTACTCTGTTCCGCACAGTTGTCGTCGTCATGTCGAAAACGTCATGATAGAAAGATAAGGTGTAGTTTTATATTCTTAAATTTTTCGACTTTAAATGTGTAGCTTTTTTTTTTTTTTTTTCTTTTTTTTTTTCTTTTTTTTTTAATAATTTATATTAGAATATGTTTATAAGGGTTAACACTGGCTACCTTGTCATTTAATGTCGTATCGTCGTATACACCCTGTATATATAATAGTAATTAAGTAATAAACATCTTATGACACAAGAACTGACAACATAACGGTGTTACAGTTGTCTTATCGACACAGACCGCACGTTACACGTCCAGTAGCAATCAAACAACCCACATCACTCAATTTTATCAACACAATATCAATACTAATCAATCAACGCTAATATAATAATAATAAAACTATACGACATCGTGATCGACCCGAGTGGCGCGTGCGCACCGTTACAAAGGATACATTTAAAAAAAGAAGTGTCGGTAGGTGTGTCTTGTGACGTCAGGGTTCGTGACTGCACACATAGATCGTGACTCTTCTGACCAGCCAGATTGTGGTTTAAACGGTCTGCCCTCAGACGTATAGATAGACAATAGAATAACAGTTTTTCGGTAAATAACAGTATTTTAATCACGTTTTTAGAGTAACTTTGATAATGTTTTATTTTAATATGTGATAAAAACTATTATGATGATGTAATTAGTTATTATGTTAAATTGACTTTGAGTTAATCAAGGTTCAAAACTGGTCCCAAATCTTTCGTGTAATATGGCTGCTGCTGAGTCGCCAGTACCCGCAATTATCCTATATTACAGAAAGTTACTTTTATACATCTGTTTACAGCCTTATTTTCATGGTTTTTTGGTATAAATCCTATCGGTACACATACCGATCCGACAATCTAGAAAACAATTCGTAACATCAATCGAATTGGTAACATTTCAACTTTTCTTTAAAAATCTTTCATTATAATGTAGGTATGTATATATAATAATATAATATATATTATGATCTGATCCGAACAGAAGGATCGCGCTGAATACAGGCCGCATACAACCGGTCCTAAGAAATCTCTTGAGGTTCCTATGTCCAGCAGTGGACGTCATATGGCTGATATGATGATGAAACAATTCGTTTAATATTGCTGTACCTATTATTATTATAATATATTTATAAAATGATATAACTGTCCATTCTCAACTGTCAAGTAATAAAATCCAACACAATCTTTATTAAACACCATTTTAACTTGACAGCATTAAATGGAATAGTAAAACATTCAGATTAACAATAAAACTGTTGTGACGAAAATTGGAACTAATATTTCAAATATAAAGTACTACAACTAGCGCCATTGTCAGGACAACTTGTAGTGGTCAGTGTATACCGGGTCACGAATAGTCACGATAGTCTTATCTTGGTAGAAAGTGGTTCATTGTTGACTCTATGACGGTATAGTTCTGATGGATTTCGGCTCTACGCAACAGATAATAAGTCACGATTGATTGTCCTATACTGTTGCGATCATATACTCGTAGTTATTAATATGCGTAAGTTAGAAGCGGAAGCGATTATAAGCAAACTGTGACGTCATAACATTGTATTCGCAGAGGAAAACGGATATAAAATCAAATTTTTCGATTCAGTATTTCTTAATAAATCTTGAAGTCATTTTCTTATGGTTGAAATTACCAATGTCAAATCATACTCAAAAGTTCTCAGAAAGACTAGATTCGTTAAATATGAAAAAGTTTAATGTGAAAAAAATCTGTTTGCCTTGATCAATTACAGAAATTGCAATCGCTGCCTTGAAATGATTAAGCAAATTAGTTAGTTAATTATTTATGCACATCTAATCAATGAGCAAAATTATAATCATGAATGCTGAAATAATAGAAACCACATATAAAAAAGTTCATGGATCAACTCAAAGTCATCTGAGATCATTATTTATATTACACTATATAAATGGAGACTTTGTTAGTGCCCACCTTTAAAAACAGGTAAGTAATGGATACAAAAACAGGCAATAACTTAAATTCTGTCTTATATGTGCCCGTAATCTAAAGTCAGTCGAATTTGAATATAAACTTAATCCTTTGGCCAAACAAGAAAAAATTGTATTTAAACACTTTGGAATCATTTTATGAGGGTATACCTACAATATTTAAGGAGCTTGTTAATTTAATATGAGTTACCAACAGCTATTGTTAGTCCGCTTTCATAATAATTTAAATACTTAATAATTAACACCATCCACAGTACGTCACTTAGACCACCCGTCACACCGTATGTTTGGGCGTATCTCCGTACGCGATAATCTGAATCGTATCCGGCTAATCTATCGTCGTTATATTTAGTCCGGTGGGCGGACACAACTCTCGTAACCAATCGGTTTATAACCAACATTATACTTCTTATTAATCCCTTAATAACTTGTATGTAATCACTTTTAATCTGGGAATATGGAAATAAGTCTTCCTCCCATTGGTACAATCGATGACAGATAGCATAGTCTGTTAGGTACAGGGTGTCGATATTTACCGATATGTAAATGTAGTGATGAGAGCCAGATATACAGGTTGTTAAATTAAATATTTTATCACCATTAATTTCCACCTCAACGAGCAATTTTATGCCACCTGCAACCGACGGCCATCCGCAAACTTTACCATGTCGTCAGTTCATCTGTAAGAAGAAAAAAAAAAGAAAAATGTTGTTTATTTAGGGTTTAAAAATCATAAGTAATACTTCTGCCAAACTGCACAGCTGTTTGTTGGCAAACGTAGCTCCCAATAAATTAAATTAAAACATTACAACACTTTCTCTTAAGAATAAATAGTACAAGCAAGTATATGTCCTTTTATTACAAAGAAAACTGCCACTCTACTCTTTTAAGTAAAATAATAAAGAGTCATTTAAATTCCTATAGCAAGCAAACATTCATTGAGCTTTTTCTAAAGATATTTTTGTGTAAAATTTGCTGATAGAAACAACTATCTGTTAGATATATTTCGTTCTTTCAGTTTGCTGAAATTTTATTGAAAATTTGAACTTTGCAACGTACGATGTATGAAAAAAACAGCTATACATATAAACATGTATATCATCTCTAGATGCGTGATCTCAAACAATAAATTATTATGCGCCAACACTTAAGAGTCTGAACTTTTTTTAGTTGTTTTAGTTTGTATAATAGACACAACTACTGAGACATCATTATCATATGCGAAAGCAAATTAAAATTTTCAATCATTTCACTTCGAATTTGAAATTGACCAATCGACTACCAAGATTCCGAGCAGGATGCTGAATTTTTAATCAAAAACAGAGTATTATATGTCTAACATAACACCTATTCATATTTAGTTGTATGATCTCACACAATAAGTTATTCAAGCGCCAACCAACACTTAACGTAACACTATCATACAAGGCCGAATTAAAAAAGCTTATATTAAATTGAACGCATTCAACTGTGACCCACACTCAAAGGAAAAGGTGTGGTGCTATGACATTCTTTAAACTTTTAACTACAATAGTAATGTTACAGTAAGTTCACAGTTGAACCGCTCACTGACGAAGCACTCTTCGATCCGGATACGTGTGGCCTTGGACGATATATTATTGAATCAGTATTCATAGTATTGGTTTCGTGTTTAGCTACATCTCTAGTGCTGTTTAGACGCAATTTTTTGTAATTAGTAAATTTAAAATTTTGTTTCATCAATACACTCTTAGTATATTCTTTTAGTAGTATCTAGTATATTACTATTGATAGTTAAAAAACGATTTTAGACTTCTTCAAAACTGTTCACATATAATATTTAGTATTTAGTATCTACTCGTATATAGCAGAGTATGGATACTATGCCAAACATATACAACGAAACAACGCTAGGATCTCAGAAACTACTAGTCCGATTGAAACATTCTTTTAGTGTCGGATAGTCCATTTATTCAGGAAGTTTATAGGCTAAATAACATCACGCTACGGCTAATAGGAGCTGAGAAGTGGCCAAATAAATAAGGACGGGAGTGAAGCCACGCGCTACTTCTAATTTATAACATAATTTAAAATTGATTCACACCTAGTGTCTTTTTGATTTTATACAACTAGACCATCAAGTACGTACATCTATATAAATGGTGGTATAAATTCGTGGGCAAAAAAGGATTAAACGTATTTTATTTTTACTCTCCACTCACAATTTTATTTTTATTTTCCACTCACAATTCGACTATGAATAATTTTAAAAACAATGAGTAGTAAAAAACAGCGTAATATGGTTGCGTAAAAACTTTAATCTGCTTTACAAGATATATTCAAATGATCTCTTGAGCTGTAGGCCAGATTGTATCAAAGCATAAATAGAGCACCGTTACTGAACGACAACGTTATTATTCCGAATGTTATTTTGAATTAACTATAATGCTAATTTATTATACAGTCTTATTTCTATATTAGTTTTACCCAATTTTCAAATCATCATTTTAGACAACTTTATATTCACACAAAAACAATCATCATCATTTCAACCCATAAATGTCTCACTGCTGAACACGGATCTCCTCCAAAGAATTTAGAGGGAATTTAGTTTATTATACCATGCCGGCCAGGCGGGTGGGTATAGGGTTTGTTTCGAATTTTTATTTTCCCTCAGTGGTTTTGTCTGCAAAAGGTTACTCCCTTAGTCGCCTTTTACGACACCCGACTTTTTCTTTTCTTTATATCTAGGTAAACAATCTTCTTAAGAATATACTCGTAATTTTAAAGCACCTGCTATCCCTAAAAGAATAGACAGAGGTGTACACCCAAATTTCGTCTGCTATGTTAGGGCCATGTAAAGGGGGGCAAGCTTATCGCCCTAAACTGGAGAGATGTGTGTAAATTCCCCAGTCCTCATAACTCATGTAGGTTCTTCTTGTTCTAGGTGATTCTCGTCCGTGGCCACTACGTGTCGTACCTACCGCTGTGCAGCCGCAACGAGCCGGTGTTCCTGTGTGTGTGCACGCCGCTGGCGATGCCGGAGACGCGCGAGTGCGTCGTGCATGGCGCCACCAACGTCTTCACCACCGTGCACGCCATGGACATGAAGATACTGCACATCGATACCAAGTAAGCACTAACCCTCTTTTAACTCAAGAAAGATATTTTAATAAGTTAGGATTAAGTGACAGAAAAACGGCCACACTAAAATGCGGATATTTCAATGTTTACTTTTTAAGTTTATAAAATTTCGCTGGTCCAGCGATCTAGCCCAAGATCACTATAACATGATATGCCAACGAAGTAATCCACTACAGATTGACAGAATTTACACAACAGCAACAATAATATAAGAAACCGGCGTGCAAATCACGCGGTCCGAGTTCGATCCCCACCGGCAGTACCAATGTGGATTCCACTTTGTGGAATTTGTATGTACTAGTCGAGTGACTTACCATCTGCTAACGGTGAAGGAAAACATCGTGAGGAAACCCACATACCCTAGAAGTAATTCTATGAGTATGTCTGATCCAGCAACCCGCACTAGGCCAGCGTGAGTGGATTATGGCCTAAAATTCTCTCAGCTCTCTAGTTAGAGGAGAGGACACCCGATCCCAGCAGTGGGACTTAATGGGTTGCTGATGATGACACAACAGCTAGGTATGTTTCAAATAATGACTCACTAATTGAGCCTATTATTGTTAATAGGCTCAATCAAAATAAAAATCCCTTTACTATCTTAAAAACATTAATTCAAAATCCAAGAAATTTATCATTATATACCTTTCATCATTGACTTTAAACTTGAATAATCACGCGTCGATCAACAGATATAACTCGTTGAC
Source organism: Laspeyria flexula (assembly GCA_905147015.1). Classification (NCBI taxonomy): domain Eukaryota; kingdom Metazoa; phylum Arthropoda; class Insecta; order Lepidoptera; family Erebidae; genus Laspeyria; species Laspeyria flexula. Next base: position 5,378,600 of record LR989970.1, read on the forward strand.
TCGGATGACAAACAACATCTCTATAACCCACAAAACGTATTTACTCCCACACCGAAAACTTATCCAAGAAATAATCGAGAAACTTGCTCTCGATTAGCATGTAGGTAAGCTAGACAGTAGGTAGAGCTATACAACATCAAACAAAGTCAACAAATAATCGTCACTGGTTCAAGGCAGTGTTGACAATAAACAATAGATACCGTATACAACTGTCACAGAGGGCTACTGTCCATCAAAGAGGGACACATACATGACAACATCTCTATAGAAAATCTTCATATTCATGCGTCGTCACTCGCTGTGCCGTCTCAATAGCACGTAATAATAAGAGGACTTGGATAATATGCAATGGTAAAGAGTGTCTGTTCACTGTGTACAAATAATCTGACATTTTTTATGCAGCTGTCGCGCTTTAATGCGAAGGAATATGGAGGCGTTGCTTCAGTTTGAAATGGAAAAATGGCCCTGTTTTTATGTGTGAATAAGCCATTGTAATGCTATGAAAACTTTACCTCATATTATATGTAGAAGTTAATCAACTTGTAATTCTTAGTGAAGAAGTCACCTCTAGTTTAGTTTAGGTATATTATCAATTATCATATACCTACGTCGTGATTACAACAAGATACAAAATGTGTGCCCGTAGTACCTACCTGTTTGTAGAGTTCGCCACATTGCAAGTCGAAAATCAAATTTGAAATTAAAATTGTTTATTCATTAATAAATCACCACTTTAAGCAAATCCTTCTGTCAAAATCTGGTAATTTTAAATCGCATCAATTACTCTATAAAGTTCCTTATAACATTATTCCATAGTTCAATTAATATTCTTATAATTATAGTTAAAGTTATTCACTACCGTGTCCACTGCGCTATATTTCCTTGATATCTGTCCAAGTGTTGAAATGTAAACACAAGCCTGTCACCTGCTCAGAATCGGAGGAACTTTGCATACAATGACAGTGTTACAAGCTCCTGTGAAACTTTGTAGTTTGTATTAGAGCGGTGCGGTGTGCACAGACCTTTGATATTTTAGTTTTACGCAATTCATTAGTATAGTTCCTAGTACATACTTAAGTATTGTGTGACAATCGTTGGGTGTTGACAGTAATTTAAAGGAGCTGATAATACCTCCAGCGTGACAAAAAAAAAATCAAAATTGAGTATAAATATATTATGTTGTTTTTGCAATGTTTTTCGTATGACTTTTTATTTTAGCAAAAATTTTAATATCACTTAAACCTGATTTAGTGATTAAACCTCAAAGTATATACCTAACTTTGTGTGGCATTTAACGAAACTTGACAAAATGAACTTGTAATTGAATACCTTAGAAATAAGTATGACGATGAACATTGATTAATTTAACTGCGTGTCATATGAGGTTAATTCAATTTACTAGTCAATTCTTCGTAACATTTAACTTCAAGTATATACTAGCAAAAACAGTAATAAACTGATATCTTCAATAAAATTTATAGTAAATAAAAATGTTGAAATTGTAACGTAGTCGTTAATTTTGATTTTAAATACAAAACAACCAGCCAGATACAAATCATACCCAAAAAATTATGAGACTGTGTCTAACTACACTAAGGGCCTGTTTCAACACTGGCAAATAAGTGTCTAATAAACAATTTGAGACTTTTTTGACAGATTTTATATGAAAAATACGTCAAAAATCTTTCAAATAAGTTTTAAGACCAGCACTTATTTGCCAGTGGTGAAACAGGCCCTTAGTCTCAAAATATTTTAACATAACTATGTTATTAGTGTTATGGCGCGTGTTGGGAGAGGCCTATGTCCAGCAGTGGACTGCAATAGGCTGAGATGATGATGATGATGTTATTGAGAAACCCAAAATATCTTAGTAGTAGCAGTAGGTGATGTCTCTTATTGACAGCTGAGGCCAGTCCTCCATTGTCACATAAGAATATTACGAATTGTTAAGATTATATTAATTTATTTTTACCATTTGTACTTGTAATAATAAAATAAACACCGTATTTATTGAACATACTTTATACGCTGATGGATACAACATAGAATTCGTGATGAATATTAAATGTAATAAATTAACTATCAAGCTAATAATTTGTAAACAAGTCTCATAAACTGAACTATGACTTGATGAACAGAATGTTTATTTAATACAAGATATGTTATGTGATTTACACGTCCAATGAGTAACTTTTTTTTTTTTTTTTTATACCACGACGGTGGCAAACAGACGTAGGGTCCGCCTGATGGTAAGCGGTTACCGTAGCCTATGGGCGCCTGCAACACCAGGGGCATCACGAGCGCGTTGCCGACCCTTAAGAAACCTATTCACTCCTTTTTTGAAGAACCCCATACTGTAGTCCCTTGGGAAAACCTCGTTAGGGAGTTCATTCCACAACCTGATAGTTCTTGGGAGGAAATTCCTCTGGAATCGAACGGTACGAGACCATTTCGGTTCCAAGGTGTGGGGATGAACTCCCTGCCGATGGCGAGCGGTGCGATGGTAGAAGGTGGCCGTGGGCATCATCTCAAACAGTTCTTCAGAGCACAACCCATTATACAGGAGGTAGAACACACATAGGGAGGCAAAGTCTCTCCTCATACTTAATGGTTCCATACCGCCTGTTAGTATTTTACCGCTTTACCGAGGAGAGTCAGTCATTATGACTACACGTAGGACTGTACAAACACTGCCTACTGCCTATGTCTAGTAGAACCTAGTGTTCACATTGTCATGTAATATTATCATCATCATTACATACATTAATGTCCCACTGCTGGGCTCGGGTCTCTTCATCATTTTGACAGGAATTTAGCCTACTGGATACGGCCACGCTAGCTCGAGTCTCTTCTCCTCTAACTAGAGAGCTGAGAGGGTTTTTAGGCTATAATTCACTCACGCTGGCCTAGTGCGGGTTGGTGGATCAGACATACCTATAGAATTTCTTCTAGAGTATGTGGGTTTCCTCACGATGTTTTCCTTCACCGTTAGCAGATGGTAAGTCAGTTGACTAGTACATATAAATTCCATAAAGTTGAATCCACATTGGTACTGCCGGTCGGGATCGAACTCGGACCGCGTGATTAGCACGCCGGTCCCTTATCCATTCAGTGGCTGAATGGATAAGGGTCCGCGCGGCGTGCTAATAGTATAATAATATAAAGTGCATCGCTATAAATCACGAGTATTTTCATTAAATCACATATAACGTAGTTTTACTACAACATAGTAATTGTAATCACATGTACATGTCATAGTATATTTGCATCTGGTAGTCGTAAACATTATTGTGCTGTCTTTAGACACATTATGCAGTTTTCAATGAGTCGCTCAGTCTCATGTAAATATGTTGGGTTAGTTATGAACTTGTATGACTTGCGACTTGACGATTGCTTAACTGTTTAATCTGCGTTTTAACTTGTATTTAGTATAGAAGATTACTTCATTTAGCGCTAAACTATTCATAAATAATTGAATTTTCTGCTATTTGATCAATGTGGAATGTTTTTGAAATTTGACAATTTAATTAATGATTTGTTGTTCTGTAGTTTATAGAGGCTTTTCAAGTTCTATTTCATTTTTTTTTTGCCCTACAAAACTATTTAATGGCTTGACTGTGGGATCGAGTTTCCGTACTCGTAATCTTATTTTATATACTTACCAACGTAAAAGGTACAAAATGCAATTATAATACGAGATCACATTTAGAAGGGCATTCTTAAAATAATGTACGACGTTCTTAAAATAATGACGAGCCGGGACTTGATTTTTAAAAATAAATGATACGGGGACGAGTCGGGATATGTTTTTTTATGGTGACGAGCCGGGATCGTGATCCCGGCTCGTCTCCATAAAAAAACTCTCGTCTCTCTAAGAGACCTAAAGCCTTATAATAACGTAGAACTTCCCTGTTAGACCTGTAATAGTATCTAGATCATGATTATGGCATTCGAATGATTTCTATTAGATATTTGCTTCTCTAGATCAAACCCACTAAAAAACTTTAAAAACACTCGAAACTGAAAAGTTATGTTACTGAATAATGTTATTTTTTTAGTATAGTACTTAGAGATTTAAAAAATCTTATACATAATAAATTTGTACAATAGTGATTAGCTAAAGGTATCTTCCCATAATATATTTATTCTGCAAAAAGGAATAAGGCTTACGACATTTTATCATTATTATTATTATAAGCGATAATCAACCTTACAGCCTAAGCGCTTTAACTTAATGTTACTTTGATAGTACACAAGTAATAGATGAGATGTTAAATAAAATATTTACTTTTGTCTTTACCAGTTATAAGCGCCTACCTCAAGAGTTTTCTTTATAAAGTGGGTCATTGGCAATGTTAAGACCCTGTTTAACCACTGACAGATAAGTGTCTATGACTTAAGTGACAGATTGTATAAGAAAAATATGTCAAAAATTAAATTTCGAATAGGTATGTTGTCACTGTTATCAGACATTTATCAGCCAATAATGAAACAAGGACTTAGAGTGGTATTAACAAATCATAAAATTTATCTAAATATGAAATTGCCGCTGTCATTCACAAAAATAGCAACAGATACATTTTGACAGTCGATATTATTACGATAATAGCATAATTAGATACTAAGTAGATTCTAAATTTGCATTAAAAGATACGACGGAATAAATAAGAAAAAGTGTTATTTAGAATGGCAACATTACGAGTGTATAATTGTGATTCAGTTTTATTATGTGTCGGATTTTTTATATAGAAACAAACGAAGGCTTTTTTGGTTTTCTTATTCTATGTTATATTTGTATTATATTGTAAAAATATTTGTACGATTGTGGCTATGATTTATTTTTAAAATCTTCATTTCTTAAAGACATTCAGACGCATTTCCCTATGTGTAGAGCATGCATTAGTCAATTTTGATAACTTGTCACAATATGTGTGAAAATTATATAGGTAAGAAACAGCTTTCTGTGCAGTAATGTCACAAGGAGGGCGCCACTGTACTTAAAGTCCACTCAATTTCTATTTGTGTCAGAAAATATCACCCGTATTTAAATTGTCTTTTATTAGATGCCAAATCATTTCGGACCTATAATTTTAAACTCTTTCTATCGGAACTTAAATAACCGAAAACTAACGCAATATTTCGAAAGGATAACCATTAACCAACAAACAATTGGACTAACCAAAGAACGATTAAAAATAAAGCTAATATGAACTTGACATAACACAATCTGGTCGGGTCATCGCATCAATCAATCATGCCAACCTTGAACATTGCGACTGTAGGTTCGATTCCGCTCTATAATGTTTGCATAATAACTAGTCTGATTTCATATTAATTACTCCTTTTGTTAGTTCGTTATTTAGGTTATTGTTTATTTTTTTTGTGTATTTAAATTTCACTTTTATATTGTAACATAATTTCAATGAATAGGAAGTTTGGCCAAAGATTTAATCTGCACATTATGTACGTAACCTTAAGAGTGATTACGCCAAATAAGAATTAAGCGGATTAGCAAATTAAATATACTCCAGAAGTTTATCTTACTAAACTAGCTTCCGACCGCGATCTCTCCCGCATAACTCATTATCGGAATAAAATACTCATAAACTACTTGCAAAAAAAAATACGTTGTCCCTATATGTCTCTCTTGATGATTCCCTTAACTGTTTTCAGATATTCAATAATCACACCTAAATCAAATTATGTAACAAGCTATACAAAATAAAATATAAGCTACTGCAACTATTCATACCTCGTGATAACTAACTTTCATTTAAAACATACCTACATAAGTACTTAAAATATGTCACTCCTCTTTCCCAATAGAGAGGTAAGCAGAGACTATTTCATTCCACCTGCTACGATTCTGATATCTTTCACTTCTTCAACATTCATCAATCTTTTTATATACATAGTCATGACTGTCCTTTAGAACGTACCTAATTTAATCAATGAACGTCCTTCAAGATTATTTAAATCTGTCCTTATAAGAATTAAAATTTCGAGAACACTTAATTTTATGAAATGTTTTTGTTTGTTCAGTAGCGAGTGGCATTTGGGTTGGGAGCGAAGTTCACTGCATGGAGTGAGCTGGTATCATCTGTTACATCCCGACTGCTGTAAGGAGGCGCAGAGCAAACATAGACTAAGTAAGTACTACTCAATATTAAATTTACGTGTCTATTAAACATATGAGCCTCCACAAACATTTCCATTATGGCCTTATGTATGAACCCAGCGCAATTCTGCGACCGGTATCAGATGTAGATAAATAAGCACTTTGAAAATAAGTTTCTCATTCAAGTTATTTTGCCAACGAAATACTTATATGTAATGACAATAGTAAAACTAATGTTTAATTTCAATTCAAATTAATTTGTAAGACTTAGTAGATATCGAATCAAAACAAACAATATTAACTTTATTAGAGACAATACTACTACCTATAAATAGTGCCTTCTGTATTATAAATAGCCGTTTAAAATCAATGCAAAATTACGTTATTAATAAAATATATTGAAATACACGTCTTAGATTTATTTTCTAACATGAGACCTCACGAGTAACTCGTGCGCAGTAAGCCAGTCACTCCGACCGCGCCGCTAAATTGTACGTTTAATAGATTTCTAAACGACTGCACATCTATTGTTTGTGATTAATGATGTACCGTCTCCCAGTGTCGTTGTCTACCAAAACCGTGGGAACTAGACTAATCTATTTAATTATTTTTTACCAATAAGATGTACAAAGTATTTCCTGAATTTCATAAAAGTTCAAATTATATAAAAAAACTGAGCTTGCACAATCAAATTCAGCCAATAGTTAAAGTTTAAATACTCGACTATGTTGAAATTGTGTGCTGTCAACTGTTTGGTAAACAGTAAGTACCCATAGTATTGCAGTTATTTAGTTGATTTTTACTTCACACAGACCCATTTAACATTGTGTTCCATGTCCTTGTATTCAAGAAACTAAGTTTTATTTTTTCATATATGGAACCACGTTAAATTCACTAAACAATAAAATTACCCACAAACTATATAACAAACAACAACATAACAAAAACCAGGGCAAACACACCATACTCGTAAAAGCTGTTGCAAAAGATTATAATCGACTATCGGGAACATCGCGTGCGATCATTCGATAACCTACGACAATGCAAAAGCGTTTAACGCGAACTTATCTTCGTCAACCCCACACGTTAGAGAAAGTCAACGACGAGACGTGACGTTCTTGTGTGAACGCCTTCCCTACGTGAGCGATTTAATCGACTAAACTGCAAAATCGAGCACTATTAAATTGTTACTAATATTTCAAGTAACTGTGTCTCCCGTTACAGCTATGTATACATAGGTACTTATTATAGGACGAAACTTAAAATATGTAGGAAGAAAATAGTTTTAATATAATATAGGGTGTTTAAAGCGTCAACATCATCATCATCAGCCCACATTAACCCATTGTTGGGTATAGGCCTCTTCTCTACAGCGCCACTTTTTACGGTCCTGTGCCAGCCGCGTCCAATGAGATCCTATGATATCCTGATACTATTTCCTAAGTATCAGGGTTGTCGGAAATTTATTTCTGTTTAGGCTATTTAAAGAAACTTAGATAAAGATCCCTTACCCCAAAAAAAAATTGTCGGTCAATGTGCCAAACCCCGTGTATAATCCGAAAAAAACTGCTTAACATCGCAAATTACTTTATATTACTTTTTAGTAAAGAAATATATTTTATAAGCCTTTAAAAGATACTAAAAATACATCAACATATCATTTTATTTTAACTCTCAGTGCTAATTCGACTAAATAAAAAATCTGAACATATTATTCCGACAGTTCATGCTAAATGGTTATAAATCAAACGTCAAGTAACTAATGACGGATATGCATTTAAACTTGATGTATAACAAATCAGTAAACATATTAAACTTGATTAATCGAGTTTGAAAAACATAGCGACTAAAAGCTCAGTCTGTACGTAACTCGTAACTTAAGTGTTAAACATTTAATCTAAATACACGCCTATTTCTAGTTAGAACGACAATTAATTACTGCAATTTACATTCATATCATTATGTCATTCGTTAAGCTGTGCGTAGGCAGAGCTCAGTCTACACGCAAATCAAACCCACTTTAACTAAACACACGTACCGAAGGAATAAATGCACAGGCATTTTGCCAACCTACAATTCCAACAGTCGTCAATCTCTTCCCTCTAAAACCAACAGTCTAGATTGCAGGAATGATCGCCTGGCATTAACCCTCATTACTCTTCTGCAAACGTACAATAATAGTTCGAAATACAAAATCATACAGCTGTCACTTTGACATAAGACGTATATTTGAATGACAGAAGCGACTAACGAAGTTTGTCGAATCGGAAATGTTCTTGGCAATGCATCGTAGTCGAGTCATCATTCGAGTGATTCGATAATCGGTAATGACAAGGACGGGTTGTGCCTGTGTGCGGTGACCTTTGGGAATGATACTGGGTTTGATTTAGCGGTGACTGCTTTGATTGTTGTATTATTAGTTTTTGTTTTCTGATGGTTGATAGGTACTAGATATATAACTACGATATAATTGATATTCATGTTTAATGGTCTGTGAACCGCAATAACTTGTAGTTTCAATTACGTTCAAAAATATACACTACCTGATTAAAAAGTAGGCTAACCATGAAACCAATTCCTGATTCCTTGACTGGCCTGTTGGTCTAGTGATTAGTGACCCTGACTGCTAAGCCGGAGGTCGTGGGTTCGATTCTCACACAGGACAAGTCTTTGTGTGATGAGTATGATTGTTTGTTCTGTGTCTGGGTGTAATTTATCTATAATTATGTACTTATATTAACAAAAAAATAAGTATTTATGTAGTATATCAGTTGTTTAGTACCCATAACGCAAGCAAATATAATTCCTTAATTGAAGACTAGATAGCGCTATGTGAATGTGGTAAAATTTTAATATTATTATTCCGAAGTTTTGTTGATGAATTTTCGGGGATACCTGCAATAAATCAACATTATGCCAATGTTTTGGATAGGATTGTATGAAAACGTGATTCATTAAAAATAATCGTCAAACTATTAGGTACATGGGATGTCTAAACAAATCAAAATAGTTATAAACATTAATTTGCCAGCATGGAATAAGAATAAGACAAATACCAAACATCGCCACATAGAATACTTGACTTCTTAAAATAATATAGCAATTGCATCATAAAATCAATTAACATAGTTTAAAAGCTATAAGCACAGTATTATCATTAAATTCATAATAGAAAGCATTTATACCACGCTGGTACACACACAGTATCGTTTAGCACTGTCAAATGTACACACACTTTACTTAATGGTACATTACATAAAGTACACTGATTTAATTACATTAACTAAATAATGATAAATTCTGAATTACTGTAATAAAGTCAGTGAAATGAAAGATACATTAGGAATTATGCTGGATGTTACTGCATTTATAAAGGTAACTGTAATCTTGTAAATTGATTTAATTGTCAGAATATTTACCTATGTATCTGTTAATTTAAGTTTTACTTACATAGTGAATCTCTGTATTTTCTTTTCAGACACATGGTGATATATGAATCTGATATACCGCCTACTTCTTTAAAGAAAAGACGAGATTCCATGTTATGTTTTTTTAAATATTATTTCTGACAAGGATATAATATAATATACATTTATTTACACATTTGATACAGATACCAAAGTTTCATATTTATTAATATATCGTTTTTGGAAAAAAAACAGAAGCAATAAGCATGGAATCGTGTAGCTAGATTGTCTGCACCTAGAGTCAGTGCCGTAATATGTAGGTAGGACTGAAAAACTAGGCAATGGCCTTCAAAATTCGATATTCTACAGTCACTAATATAAATTTAAAAGATAATCTTAAAAGATACGAACACTCATTACCATTCTTCGTCAAAGTTATGAATTTATTACGTATTGCAATCAGATATACCATGTCGCTTGTTAATTGTCATAGAGCGGCCAGTTACTGTCGTTTGTAATACTTCATTTACATAATAAACCTTTAAAGTTATTGTGAGATAATAGCAGCGATGATTTAAACAGAGTTCGTACTAAATGGGTAGGTATATTTTATACTGGGTACTCGAAAACCTTACAATTAACCACAGTGAAATAATTAGTGACTCCTGGCAAAATACGTAAATACTTTTGCTGATCTCAGAAGACTATGTCTTATCCTATGTTACCTACTCATAATTTACAACGAAAAATTTCTTGTGATGTTACTATAAACTATTATTATAAACAAGAAAGTTTGCGAGGATATATGGATGGAGCAAGGGCAGCCACTGCTTTATAAAGCAGTGAATTATTTTGTAATCGTATTCATCATCGTCATCATCTTATCAGTCCAATGATGTCCACTGCTGGATAGACCACACCTAATTTTCGCTCTGAAAAGTGGTAAATAGAATAATAGTGCGATTTAAAGCTCATCTGCAAATAACATCATTTTCTAGCGTAATAAATAAACTTCCTGTCTGCATTCAATATTCCCTGCTACGTAACATAGGCCGTATTGTTTTATGTTAAACTATAGCTTACTAAATATATACAAAATTTTAAACTAAGTTAAACGTATTAAACGGTTCTTACAAATAAATAGCTCCAGGATCCATTGAATGCAAGTCATTATAATTAACTTAGTTATAATTGTCGCTAAGTATAAACATAAATATTAATGAATAATTTTAACAGCTTTGTAAAGTATCCTCCAATCAATAAGCCGGACCTTACTCAGTAAATCAATGGCAAGGAGATGTACATATTGAATAAACTCATAGCGGCAAATGATTTGTGTTTTCCGATTGAAAAGCTCCTTTTCTTGGGGCATATATGAAACTGATTTCTATTATATGAATCTGCTTTCCAAATCCTGCTATAAAGACTCTCCACTAAAATCATAGCAGTCTAAAACAGTAGTTAAGGTTTTTCTGGGACTACCAAGTCTCATAACTTGGTGTTTCATCGCTGTTAATCGTACCTTTCAAAAATTTCGTGGTGGGGCAAAGCCGGCATTGTCCCATACAAGCTGTAATTTAATTATAATAAGTTTCCGAAATATGGTTTGCAGATGAATTGCAAAGGATCAATTACAAATAGTTAGCCTAATGCCTGCGTGTAGGTATCCATGCAAATACTTTACTGAGTAATTTATGCTAAAACAATACACTGTATTATTATTAATTTAAGCATTAGTTTAAACATTTAACATGTTCAATTATTCAATAGTGCAAATATTAATAAATACACCAGGATTCTCTGAAAACAGTTTATGTCATTTAGAACTTCATTTAGAAATGTCATTTAGAACCCGCCCCGGTAGCAGCCCTGTTGGGAAAAATTGTTTTATCGAGCCCGGTGGTGCCGACCCCATTGTTTACCAAACCAACACTACCGGGGCCGATGATACTCAATAGAGTGCCATCCGGCACGGTAAGCTTCGGGTTCGGCACTACCGGGCTCGATGAAACAATTTTTCCCAACAGGCGCGTTACTGAGGCGGGACCACCGCACCGGGCCCAATGGAACCTACTCACTCGTTCACTAATCTCGGTGGGTAATAGGAGTCAAAATAATATACATAAATCTGCAAAGCAAAAAGAATGATGACCAATTACCAACCAAACCATTAACCAAAATTACACCAATTTTCGATTTTGGATGCGATTTTCTTCCACACTGTACAATTTGATATAAAATAAACAATAACATACTGCTAAAGGCGTTCTGCTAAATAAAATGCCTCTTTAATTAACGTAAACAGTTAAAATACGCTTGGAAAGCAAATGGTACCATAGCTATTTAAAACGATCGTATTCAAATTACAAACAACACTTTTTAAATCTCTATTGAAACTATAAAGAATAAACGACTATTAAATACCAATAAGTAATCATTGCATCGATTACAATCATTTATATGATAATTATGACTATCTTTATAAGGGAAAGCTATACAAACATAATAAAATCAACTATAAATAAATAAAACTAACAAGCGATGCTCGTATTAGCATCGTTAGTATCGATAAACACAACAAACTGATTGCGTAAACATCGGTATTAAGAATCGATACTCGGAACTTATCTACAGAATGATCGACAAGCAAACTCGAGCCATTTATGACGATTCTTTAGACGGAGAATCGATACCTTATACGGAGACGCGAGTCGCGCGCTGCTTGATCGCCCTGTCCATTCCTGGCGCATGTAAATTACTATTATAACATCATTGTCAAAGTCAAACATGTATAAACCTTGTATAAACTGACATACTACTCAAGCAATATCAAACCATTTGTGATTGTGATAGAGTTAGTTTTCGCCTGACCAAAATGAGGTATATGTTGAAGCAGACTCTACGTTTGCTGACGTCGCGTCGATAATCTTTACATTAACGACGTCCTAATTTCGACTCCATTCAATTATTACAATTCACACCGGGATATGTGATTGCCAGTTTGTTATATCATTTATAACAATAGATTTTTTGTTTATATTCTTTTATATCTTACAAGATATTATTTAGTGTACAAAAAGTTTAACAAAAAAGTTAACAAATATCAATTTATCGATATGATGATTCAATATAAAAAATACGCCGAGTTTTTTGACTTATGGAACACACAAGGTGTTAAAAATATAAAACTATATCCTTTATAAAGATAAAATAAAAATAAAGTTGATGTATTTTCAAGGGAACATCATTGTAGTATTTCAACTATGCATTTCTTGTGCGCTTACTAAAAACATATCGTCTTTATAAGTATCTGTTTTTGCCTGTAATTTTGCGCTATTTACAGTTTTGTTGACCTACTTTTTTCTAGATTATGATTTTCACAGATTTTAGGTTACAAGATTGAGAAGGATCAAATGATATCAGTCATTTTAAATTTTTCAGTAAAACATATTGCTTCCTCTATATCATTATGTAATTGATCTTGAACTCTGTTTCCTGTATTTATATGATAGACATTTAAATGGAAAGATTGATTGATATGAAATTGTATGATCATACAAGTTCTTCATTTAAATTGAATTCCAGTTACGGTTTCTTTGTTTGATAGTAGCTATGTACAAGTATATAAAAATTACAAATAAATAATTATAATTAATATTTGTTTTTTATTATTCTGGAATGGTAAAAATCACTTTTAAATATATATCAAATACATACCCACACAACAAAGATAGGTTTATAGAGTACATACATTAGTATGTAGGTATTTTTTTTTTCTTTTGATAAAAATTTCTTTCAAAAAAAAAAGACGTTTTTATCAAAAGGATTTAAGTTAGGTTATTTTATGTTGATAAATAGGTAGGTACATACTCAACTAACTCACATATTCACCACCCATGGGAACACAATATTGGGTATAATTATTGCCTATATTTTAATTCTATGTAAAACTATTGATATTTTTGTAAAGTTTAAATACATACTTTTTGCTTTTTTAGTGAAAAAAAAGCTAATATGTTTGTTCATCCAACAGTAACCCAGTCAGAACAAGAGCGGTCGTGTATCGCCCTGTTGCGGCTACAGCGTCGTTCTGGCCAGTTCCTCTGGGTCCATGCAGTATTGCAGCTCAAAGACAACCTAGAGAACTCACAGCGACCTGTCATTGTGTGTACCAACCAGGTGTTAAGGTAAGTAGTCCTCTTTTAAAATACATTTTACCGATTAGATTATATTTACTTCAGAAAACCTTTTTAAGGCGTTTATTGTTATCAAGTTATCGTACACATAAAAAGATTAAAAGAATTAAAGAAAAATAACGATTTTTAATTTTTTCAAATGAGGTAAATCTTATGAGCACTTACGTAGATCTAGCAATAAACCCATTTATTAAAATTTTTACTTTGTTTTTGATCATTCATCATCATCATCATCAACAACACATTAATGTCCCACTGCTGGGCTCGGGTCTCCTCTCCTCTATCTAGAGAGCTAAGAGGGTTAAGGCCATAATCCACAGACGCTGGCCTAATGCGGGTTGGTGGATTAGAAATACACTTAGAATTACTTCTAGTGTATGTGGGTTTCCTCACGATGTTTACCTTCACCGTCAGCAGATGGTAAGTCACATGACCAGTACATATAAATTGCACAAAGTGAAATCCACATTGGTACTGCCGGTCGGGATCGAACTCGGACCGCGTGTTTAGCACGCCGGTCACTTATCCATTCAGCCACCATCGCTTTTGATCATTGCACTTTTGAAAAATAGCTGATTTTCTAAGTTGCATTGAAATTGATGTCTCCAAGAAATTTTAATTTAAATAACTGCAAAGAGACAGACGACATGAAAAAGTTATCTATTTTGCATCTTTGACAGCCCTAATTAACTTAAGCTTCACAAATCTAAATACCCTCGCACATAATCACGTCTCAGTGTAACCATTACGTCGAGCTCTAAATTTACCGACCAACAAACATTCCATAATGGGCCGTCCACATAGAATCTCTTATTACCCATTAATACATCGAAACGAGCGGCAATCGTGCGCCGATCAAGGGTGAAATCACTTCATCATGGCGGTCGGCGCCTGCGCAATTATTGTGTGAACAAACGTCAAATGTGCACTTTTATACGATAATGTTAGGTTACATGTGTACTTTAATATTGTTAAAATAATTTTGCGAATGCGACCCACAATTATAATTTTTAGAGAAGATAAGTATTTAATATTTAGTTTCCAAAGCATCATTGGGAACGTCTGTCACATAACACCTTTTTGTCTCGGCTGTTAACCGGATAATATTATTTGTTTTACTGATTTTAATATGGGGTTGCGTTCTTTACAAAAGAAATAAGAAAGCCAAATACACGTTGTATATGTACCTACACTTTTATAGAGCATTACATAAAAAAAAGGGATGAAAAAAAAGAAACAAAGAGCTTCAGTGCTTGTAGACCGAGGACAAATACGAAATGAAAATGAAATATACAAGAGGAGACCCGGGCCCAGCAGTGGGACATTAATGGGTTCCTGATCACGATGATTGAAACTGTGTATTGCGAAATCTATTGGCCCCCACGAATGATGTTAACATCCAATAAAAATAATAACAAATTGTAATTACTCAACGAATTCAAATATGCAGCTTCCGACAATGCTTTTAATTAATCAAATAAATCATTAATTCATTAATGAAGGACCTTGCTGTACCAATAAGATGGTATCTTCGAATTGCTACTTCAATGTCATTATCAATCATATCAAACTTTTTTATACTTTACGTAATGGCATGTTAATAAAATAAAAATAAATAGATTCAAATACAAAAAGTAACTGTTATTGTGATACGAAAAATGTGATTAGTTTTTATGTTTTCTTGATAAAATAAAGAAAGCACAAAGCCATTGAAAAAATCAGTCTGTGCTGAGAACAAAAACCCTGTTAAAAAGTTAAGAGGTAGGTACAAATGATATTTAATTATTCCTAAAGATGCTTAGCTAATATGCTAAAGAATTTTTGAGACAAATATGCTTTAAAATCGGTACTAATACCTATTATAAATAAGTAAAGTTTGTGAGTTTATGACGTTATAGGGGGTAATCTCGGGATCTACTGAACCGATTTTCAAAATTCTTTTAATGTTGGATAACCCATTTATCGAGGAAGGTAGGTATAGGGTATATAACATCAAGCTAAGCCCAATAGGAGTTGAGCAGTGGCCAAATAAAAACTTCGGTAGCGTAACCCCGCGCGACGATGTCTAGTACGATGAAGCGGGTGACTTCATTGACGGAAAGATGTGTCATATATTACGTAAATTATATAACAAAAGCTTAAATATGCTATAATATTATTCTAAAGCGAGTTATTTTCTATCTGCTAGCTAAGAAATGCTACTTCTAGTTAGGGATGATAATGATAAGATAAACTTGTTCGATTTGGTGAGGTCCGTACCGTGTTCACAGATAAAATAGTCTATAATTCTAATTGGATACATGTAGACTTTCGTTGTACGAGCTCTTGGGCTTTTATTATTAATACTACACTTTAAAAAGCTGCTATAACATATATCTATTTTAGTTTACTTTATTTACTTGAATTATAAACCTGGCTTATTTTAAACAAAAACAATTTGTAATAAAAAACTACGTTTAGCAAAAATAATTTTAATTATATTTATATTATTGTAATAAAAGTAATTTATATAACACGTGAACAGACCCTCTAGACAAGTGACAATCGATTCGATCTAACTATTCTATCGACATGTCAAATTAGTACATTGATCACGTGACATGTCGATAGTTTATGTCAGGGATGTGTTCAAATGTATTAAAGTGACATTTAAACATTTCGAATAAAATCAGCGATTTGCCACTTGTCTAGGCTAATCTGGCTTTCAGCATTTAAAATGGAAAAATATTTCTGTTTTATCTCAACTTAATAATAGGTATTAATAACTACACCTTAGTATTAACTTAAAGTTAAATTAAATATTATATATTATAGAGAAAGTAAGATATGAACACAAAGTTCAATTTTTTATAATAATTATAGCTGCCAGGGCTTCGTTCCCGTCGTTCTTTGTTTGGCCACTGCTCAGCTCCTATTTGCCGTAGTTAGGTATATAGCCTTTCTCGATAAAAAACGTAATATAAAAAATATTTTTTCAAATCAGACCATTAGTTCCTGAGCTTATCGCGTTCAACCAAACAAACTCTTCAGCTTTACAATATTAGTATAGATTAATAAGGTTTTTTTCGCTTCACTTTTTTTTTATTCGCTTGAACTTTTAACTAGCATGTAAGCCAACGCTAACCGGTGTGATATTTATCGTCAACTGGGCAGTGTTCCTGCAACGACCAATTATGATTACAGCCGTGCGGTCCGGCTAGTAATTATGAATTAAACTATAATTGGAGATCATTTTACAAGCAATTCTGTTTGCTGGACTCGCTACATTTTTCACATACCTACTGCGGTGGATGTGCCATATTAGGTACGATACTATATATAGGGTGTGCCAATTATATGAAATATTCTATAAGATCAAGTAAATTGAACAGGTTTATTAGTTCTGTTCATTTAAATTGTCCCAAATACAAAAATCTCTCTTTTTTTACTCTCAAAATGTAGGCAATCAAAAGTTAACGATAATGAAAAATAACCAATGATATTGTATGTAATAATAAAATACAATATCATTGAAAATAACCGTATTTGTCTATGCACTATTTTTATATGATATCTACCAATTTATACATACAAACAAATAAAAATAACAGCGTTCTATAGTAGGCGTATTAAAGTATAGGTATACGTTACATAAAACAAAAACACTTTGTATAATTTTTGTCTGTCTGTTTCTTTGAGGTAAACTCGGAAACTACTGAATCGATTTTGACGGGACTATTAAATGCGGAGAGCTTCTGCCCTAAGGTGCTCCTGGCTACTGCCGAGAGTACTTTAATTTAAAAAAAAAACAGTTATTAATAGTTCTCTAGAAAATACATACAAATAACATAGTACTTAATATGAGTATTTACTACATAATATAAGTAATAAATATAAAATTATTAATTTCATAAGTAGTCATCATTGAAAATTTAGACAGAATATAAATTTATTGGCTGATCACACACAAATAAAAATAAAAAAAAAACAAAAAAAAATTTGAATTGCCTCTTTAAAATCTTAACAATAACCGACTGTATCTGTAACTCAGTTGTAAACTAATTGAGTCCAAAGCAGCAAGGTATTAACCGAGCCGATAATTCCGCGGGGCCACGGTACGGACTTTGAAAAATGGCGGCCATAACTTAACGCGGTCACTTACAGACTTCCCTATTGAGATATCAATACTAGATGACGTCGTACGACGTACGCCTCTCGCGTAAACACTACCCTTACTACGGTTTACGAAGCTTTTCTACTCGATTTTACTAAGGTTAAATCTTTTTCTTCTATAATTCTTTTTTTTTAATATTATAATCTATTACCTAATGTGTAATTGACTGTCACCGTGGCGCAGTGGTTAAAGTGGTCGCCTCGCCACTACATCGCCGTGTTGGGTGACGTGGGTTCGATTCCCACACGAGACAAATATTTGTGTGATTCATAGAATATATTTGTTTCTAGTCTGGGTGTACTTTGTGTCCGTTAGTTTCATGTTTGTAAAGCTCCCCGTGACACAGGGCTTGTTCCCTAGTGCGGGCGTTGTCTTTTTAAACAAAAAAAAAAAAAAAATCAATTTGTATTTTTCATCAGGAGTGATGGTGTACAGCGATATTACATCATAATATAGTGTAAAACTCAGTCGTTTTTTAACAAAAGCCATTGATTAAAATGTAATAAATAGGTAATGCCAGAAATATAAATTTATTTTTGTAAGAAAAGGAAAAAGTCAGAATATTTCCTTTTTGTTGGTCGGCATTTCTCAGAACCTACTACATATATAGGTACATATAAATAAAAATCAATAAATAGTAAATGCTTTTAATGTGCAGTTGCTGAGCAATTTCGTGAACCACGCGCGAGCATGCAAGAGATCATTAAAAGCCATTATCCGACGATAAGTCGCATTGTAAGAGCATGATTCGCTCCATTTTAAGAAAAATATCTTTATAACATATGCATATAAATATTTACGATAGTTATAAAATTTAAAAACTCGTTCATGTTTATAGAAATCCTATTCTACATACTACTTATGAGTCAAGCGTATCTTTTGTATGTCTTCTTAATTGACGTTAATGGGCACAATCATGGCCAATGCAATTTTAGAAGGCCAATTATATTCCATTTTGTTTACACGACTTGATTGGAATACCCTACATTTGAATTATACTTTCTGTTGCTATAGATATTACGCAAAATCCCATTAATCATTTATATCACGCATTTGTTCGTGTTGTAACTACTAATGAATCAAAAACAAAGACATTCGATACTTTTACTCTACTTAATACCTATTACCTAATAGCAATTATATATCGAGAGTCGAAAATAATTACCGATTTCAATAATCACTCACACAGCAACACATATTATGATAAATGTCGCATAAAAAACTTTGAGTTTTGTCATTTAGAAGTCATGTAAGGCCTACTATCGTGATATTTAAGAGTTCTTCGCATATATACCTATTATTTATATACCATTTTTAAGTTTTTTTGCTATTTTCTATTTTTACCATTGAACACTAAAACATCAGCTTTTTTTTCAATCGAGTGTTAAAACTCGATCGTAAAACATTAGAGTTATCTTAGTGAAGCTTCTCAGAGAATAAATATTGTAAGGGGGTGATTTATAGAGTCGGGGCGAGGCTTGCAAGCCGATCGGCCGGCCGATGTTACTATCGGGATAGCTTGAAATATGCCTGCAAAGGGCTATTGTTGTGATGTGAGAAACGGTGTTTAACAAGCGCCGCGTTTGATCGATGGGCCGGCGGATACAGCCGTCTACGTATATTTTACAGCACTAAAATACACGAAAACTGCTGCTAATTTTGTAAATTTGAACAAGATGTATTGATGTAGATTATGTTTAGTTTTAGTGTTTTCCGTGTAGTGACGGATTATTAATAGATACATAATTTCACTACCCCATAACTTGGTAGTTAAATTGCATGTTGAAAGAAGAGAAGTTAAGTTGAAGTAGAAGTTGCACCTTAGTCGACTTAGCGACTAAGGTGCAACTTCTAGTTTCAATATAAAATCGCAATATCTACTAGTTAATATATCTGACAAATCAATCAACGGCAGGACAAGTATGATTACTAATTCCTCAGACATTTTAATTGAATGCTATTAAGACTGGCCGTAATAATTCCGTTTATGAGACAACAAGAGGTGATAATGTCTTAATTCACTTTCTAACTGTTAAATTAAACAACATTCAACGAGCCGGATTAGGCATCTAGATAATAATCGGCGTGAACAAAGTCATTATGGTCCACCTACAGTGACGCGAGGCTATTCATATTAATCTACGGTAGGCGCTAGTTAAGTTCTACACAGACTTACCACTTTTTGTTGCATGCAGTAGCGATAATTGCAACTTCAGCAACTCTGCTACATGATGAGCTTTACGGTTTTAATGGTTCACTTTTCTGGAATGCACTAAATACTATAATCCTTTACTTTTTTTTATAGTTTTCATCATTTTATGTTTAAATTATTTGATGAAATTTACTGTTTAATAATATGAAATGAAATGAAATCTCGTTTATTCATCTAGGTTACAAGGTAACACTTATGAAAGTCACAAGATAAAAATGTAACAGGTTATCCGAAAAGTAGTGTCAGCAAATTTGCCTACGACCAGTTCGCTGACGGGGTGGAGGACAGGATGAGAAGAACTGGCAAGAAACTCACGCCACTCTTTTTAAAAAATGGATAGTTACAATCTTTTGTAATTTACAATTTGGGTAGCGTGTTAAATGATGCAGCAGAGCACTAAACCGTTAGATTAACGAATTATAATGAATGTTTACAAACTAAATAATAAACAGAAAGTAAAAAGTAAGGCTCTGTGGTTGCATCGCTTTACACATTGCTATGTAGCCATTAGGGGCAATCTGTGAATAAATATAGTATTAATTTTGTAAAAACATGACTTAATAATCAAAAAATATACTTTATAAACTATTTGTACACCAATAATAGTCAAACATGCTGATCTGTAATGTAATTTTTAACATCTATATTAATTGTACACATGTTTTTACAAATAAAATATCTTGTATCTTGTAAACCATCAGAAAGCTGTAATATCGCAACTTTACGCGACAATACGTTGCTGGTCTAGCGGAGGCCATTAGATAGTAAATCTAAATTAATATCAAAGGCGAGTGGGTGACAGTCCAGCTGACCTAAACAATCAGTAGGCACAAAGGGCGGCGGCGCGGCTCTAAACACTTACAATACCTACGCGCTTCTTTTCTCGCAGTGCTTTTAACTGCATAAGATTATCAACTCCCTTAGTCGCCTTTTACGACAACCATGAAATGAGATGGGGTAGTGACATTTTGTATTCTTAATGCGTCACTACACTGCACAATGATTATTTGTTCGCTTTATTTTATAAATTGAACCAAATTTCATAAGGTGGTGGTTATAAATCCAGTGTGCTCACACAAGCACAGTTGCATTGTTCGCGGGATTGCGTCATTTGTCACGTTTCTGCGCTGATGCTCTTGTGCAACCTACTCATGTTACTTCGTGCTATCCACTCACAAATATGTTCCTTTAATAATGAGACTAGTGTACTTGGATAGTTACAAATTTAATGTCATCCTGAGCTTTCAAATGAGTTCATGAAATCATCTAAATATATCTGCAGAAAACAGGAGGTATTCTTAACAAAAAAGCGAGCTGGTAGAGTTTACTTGGAGTTAAAAGCCGATAAATTATAATAGAGTTACCAGACGCAAAATTCCCAACACAAGCCTAATAATTAATTTTAGAATATGTATTTTTTGACATTTATGGCAACGGTACCTACAAAAACGGAAAACGTAAAAAAAAACAAGATTTGTTGAGTGACAGACGTACTAGGTAATTTCTTAAATTTTTATATCAACAAAAAAAAAACAATTTTTGTAATGCAAAGCTTTTGATGAAGTTTTAAAAAATGCATAAAAAAAAAGTACAAACATGCAATTGAAGGCTTGTTTATAAACACCTATGCTATGTTCTTTGATACGGTGAACGACAACAAATTGTCAACATGTTGGCCGCCTACGTCATGTCGCCGAGATTTATGCGTTCGGGCTGCGCGGACGCACAAATTGGCGGGAAACTGAGAACACGGACGGATACGTTGATTTCCAACATTCCATTAACTCGGTTATGCATAACAAGCACCGTATTATGTAGACAATATAAAAAATACTAACTAGAATGCAAGGGAACCTTGAAAATTATCTTTTAAAGATCTTAGTATTAACTAGGATCTACCTACGACATTCATTTGTTTATATCTAATGTTTATGGTATTATAATTAACTAACTACGTGTCTAAACTTATGATGCAGATGGTAACATTGAGCATTATCAAATTCACGTAGTAGCTATACATACTCCCCAAAACATATATAATATAATTATTTTTTTATGGACTGCACGTTTCTCTGACAGTTAACAGGGCTTGGGGGCCGGCTCGCTTTTAAATAATAGGTACTGAGTTAATCCACTGGATTGATAAATTCTATAGACGGAGTTTGTATTTTTAACCGATTTAAAAGAAAGAAGAGATTCTCAACTCGACTTTACACCTTTACCTAAATTTTCTTCCAAATCACAATTATGAGCTGTGCAAGCTCATAGGCTTAGATATATCTAATAAGCTGAAGAGTTTATTTTTTGTATGGTTGAATGTTGTTGCTAGGATCTCAGAAACTAGGTACCGCACCGATTTGAAAAATTCTTTTGGCTATTTAACATCACGCTACCGCTAATAGGAGCTGAGCAGTGGCCCAATAAAGAACGACGGGAGCAAATCCCCGTGCGACTGCTAGATCTAACATAGCTGGCGAAACGTAGGTATGATCCCGCTCTCCTCTCACCTCTCTTTCTCTCTCTTTAACCATTAGGAGAATAAAAAAATTATGATGCTATGTTTTTTACACCCTAAATTTTCACAAATGAATATAATACAAATATCAAGTTACTACATACCTAAGCATTGATAGTGATTCACTCAATCTCCGATACAATTTAAATAAAATAAAACACGCTAACAACTATTTAACATACAGAAAATTAATGGCGTCTAACGTGCATAATTGACCTACTGTTTCTACGATATCTAGACGCTCAGTCGTAAACCTTTTAGCATAAATAAAATGTTAGTACAAGCGGTAATAAATCACCTTTAGTTCACTGAGGTCAAGTTCAAATTAATGCAGAACGTGTGTAAACAGCTAACGATAACGTTTTATCCTTTCGCCCTTTTGATTCCCACCCTTCACAACGGATATTTGTTCTTTGCTAATGCGAATGCAAAACAATTTGTCGCCGACCAACACATATCAGAAGTTTGATGTACTGTTACTAGGAAAAGTTTTAGAAAACTAAAAAACATAGCTACCTACGATTGTTCAGTTTTTGTACACGTTTAACTTATTCAACACGTCGCTCTTTACTAAAATATAGAAAGAATAAATTTCTCTGAAGACATATTATGAGTCTGAAGATCTGGGTTACATTAGCACACCACACATAGCAGATAGACTAAAATAATTAGGTTTATTTTGACACAATACATATTTTTTTTAAAAGACATTTTTCAATAAGTGACCGAAAAATTACATATTCAAAGTGGACCATTAGAGAACAAGAGTCTAAACGCGCCTGTTTTGCAATTTCATCTTGTGGTTAATACTATAAGGTTTTAAATTGTAATATAAAAAGGTACAAAATCGCATCTCATGTTGATGCAATATTATTATCTTTACCTTTTTCATCTTACCAGTACTAATGTGGGTCCAGAGCTGAGTCCAACTATGTGACATTTCCCTGCATCTGCTATCTAAAGGTTGCAAACACAAGCGCCAACTGAACTCGCGCGAAAGGTTACATTAGCTACAAATTCAATACTATGTATTCACCTTGCCTTCCTCGCAGTCATTACAAGCCGTTTGTTTAAATGTTCCTCATTTTGTCTACAATCGGAGATGTATGACGTAGATACCGTTGTATGTATCATTCGTTAGCATTAGGTACCTTGTTAACTAACTTTATTGGCAATACGTTTGTCTTGACAAAATGGCGATTTGCGATCTTTGAAGACGATTATTCAATTATTATTTTGTTTAAGCTAACAACGTAATTATTCGCGGAGTTAATTAAGGAAAATGTTTTGACCATTGAAGTCTTAATAGCATTAAAGGTATAGGTACCTACTGTAGAAATACTTAGGGCCTGTTTCACCACCTTTAAATAGGTACTTAAGTGTCTAATAAACTACCTGAGAAAATGACGTCAAAAATCTGTCAAGTTTCATATAGGCTATCTATATACATATATCCTATTTGCCAATGGTGAAACAGGAGCTTAGTACCTACAGTAAATACAAAAATATAGATACAAGAGTCAGATTATTTCTTTTTATTCAAATGAACATTGCAACACTCAAAAAAAATTAGCTGTTTCGGTAGTTCAAAATTACTAATGTGTTAGTGTTAGGTATATATCTCTATTTAGGTATACTACTAGTATTTATTTGCGAAGGCGTTTCTTTGAATCTCAGTATAAAGCGGACTCTATTTGAAAGGATCCCATAACTTCCTAAACACATTACCTGTGAAATAGATTAGTGCTAGTCTCTTACTGTAATGGAACACAACCAAAACTACTTTGGTACATACCAACATAATTAATATGGCGTAAGAAAAGGTACTAAATATAAACATTAAACTTTACGGGTCCTCTTTACTAAACTCGTAATGGCTAAAGCTTGTAACAATGTCGTAGCGGCTATATCGAATTCTTTCCAGTTATATGCAATCGCTATTTTAATTGTTTGCGTCGCTTATAACTTACTGTCTATTTCGAGTTCAAGGTTTCTGTTCACTTGAGTGACCTACCTACTTATGTAGCTATGATTTATTGATATAGGTACCGTTATATATTAAATACTTGTAAGTACATAAGGCCATAATCTTCGTAAAAACAGTAGTCAGTTGTATTAGTTACGTTAAATAATAAGAATGTAACACTTATATTTTGTCAACAGTGAACAAGAAGCTGCGGTGATGAAAGCCAACCCCTGGCTCTACCATTACTATGCTGTACAATCCAAACTCCACTATGGACTGGCTTACGAAGCAGCAACCAGAATGTACGGGCCTCCACCCCCAGATATACAAGTCTACCCTCAAACAATGCAATACACACCCACACCTCCTGTCTGCATTAACGGCAGTCAACCAGTCATGATGCCAAATCCTGGTATCCAACCTCACATTCCCCACGTCCCACCCCATTTAGCCCCAATGCATTACGCCTATGAAAGACCAGACAACGGACCTGTAGATTATTCAGTCTCACTGCAAGAGAACAGGTAAATTATTCTACTTTCTGATTTGACGGTCAACAATTGTAATATACCTGCTTATGCAAACGGAATAAACTGTTCATGGTCAGAAGTCTATTAATTTCAAATACTTAGTTAACCTAACATCGCAGTGTTTAGGTATCAGGTATGACCTAGAAATGATCTCGCTAATTGCACTCTGACCTTATACTGTCTATCAAATATGTCGTTGAAGGAATGTGAATTTAATTGGTTACGTCTTCGAATCGTCTGTGACGAGTCAGTGTAGTTAACCCGATAGAAATACCACATGTGTAACTTTAGGTATTTGTTTCAGATATCACAACTTACGGATAGAGGACACGAGGATCCAACCCAATGCTAAACGGAAAGCAAAAAATGTCGAAGAGAAACCAAACACACCAATTACTAACATGTCTCCTCGTTGCACTCCTTCTACTGTCACCTCTGGGGGCGATACACTTATCGCAGTTTCAGCAGGGTCCATAGCCAGTAGAAGACCAGGGTCTAAAAACTTTAACATCGCAGAAACTGAAATGGTTGACCAGTGGAATCCGAGTCCAACGTGGTCAGAGTCAGCACTACAAAAAGTGCCCGATGTATGTCACCAGGACCTAAGTCCTTATGTGACGACCACGCCACCCACACCGTCTGGGACGCCTACAGCCTACACTCACAATTACAGTCACACATTTGTGTTTGACTGGTCACCAGAACAATATGTTCCTCATACTAACAATAGATGTAACACTATAACCACAGAAAGTTCCTATCAACAGACGTGGAATAGGAGTCAAAGGACAACGTTCGCAAATAATACGGAGAATTTGGTAGATGAAAACTCCAATCCTAATAGAATAAGTTTACCAATGAGGGTCAGTAATCCACCGCCAGCGTATAATGTATCTAGGGAGGATACACTTAGAAGGCAAATTGGTAAGTACCTAATATTTGAATTCAATGAATAGAATTTTCAGTTATCGTATCTACTGTTGGAACCAATATTTCGTATCTTAAGATAGTTGGAATCTGTTTCGGAGTGCAGAGATTGTAGATACATAAATAAAGCAAGATAAATGTGCAGGAGCCATGCCTCTGTTCTACCAACACCAGATAAATTTACAACAGAATAAAATGTACTAACATTATCTTTTTCTTATTGTTTTAGATCATCCACATCCAGATTCACCGGATGCCAAAAAGCCTGCGTTATAACTTTAGTTTAATTTCATGTAATTTCTTTGAATAGTTAATTAAATAATTTGTTACCTTGTAATAATAAATTTTATTAATTTTAGAAAAAAAGCTCTGGAACTCTCCTGTGATCTTTGTGTTAGTAAGGTTTTTTTTGTAAAATGCTAGATTGTTTGTACATATTGTCCGTTAACGAAGGATTTGTACAAAATAATTGTAATAAGTATTAGAATTTAGTTAATATATAAAATAAGATTCACATGCAATGTGATTTGTCTGTATAAACGAAGTGTATAATTCTTGTAAATAGACCTTCTTCGTTAGTATTTAGTCCGGTCGTTGATATTCAGATGCCGTCCATATTCTAGCTCCTTTTATTCCCAGTTATGTTCATAAATTATACACGAATGCAATATTGCTTCTAGTACCGTTCAACTACGAGGTTGCAACTCCCTATTGAATAAAACAATAGGCATTCTGGTTTAACTCGGTCTAATTTCTCTTTCTGCCTTTCAAATTTGCAAAAAAACATAAGCTACAGTGTACAGGGGTGTGCTTGCAGAAAATTGATGTTTTCTAACCAAGTCATCGAGTAGGTACCTACCTAAAATAATTTATTCAAAAATAAATCTTAAAGAAATGATTAACAAGAAACCAGCTAATTTGGCTGATTCAGATAATAATTAGGTGTAGTTACGAAAAAAATATCTGTGGAATACACATTTGAAAACATAAGTAGGTACTATTCACCTATTATTTCTTAGTTCAAACTTAGTCACAGACGTCAGGTCACAGTTTTGCTACCAGATCATTACCTATGTTGTGGACTTTGTGTAACCTATGTGTTTATTTCCGCAAACTATGTTCCTTTGATTACCTACTATTCTTATAACTTGTATTCATCTACAAGCCAATCATGTAATTCCGTCCAGTATTAGGACTTTTAGAATTAAGAATATTGTACAAAATAGTCTGTAAGTATGTAAAATTTGAAACAGGAACAACTATTTGTAGCAGGAGACATATCTAGTATTAATTTATGATCACTATTTTGTTGATTCAGTTTTGCGAAGTAAAGATTATTATGACCTTGATTTTTTATTTCTTTCATCGAAAAAAAGAGATCGATCAATAAAACACTTAATTGAAACATCAATTGATTTTATTTTGCATATTACTAATTAATAAAAAATAATGGAATCCTTACATTATTTTGCCGTATTAATCGGGTCTGAGGCGCATATTTCTCAATAAACAAAGATCTCTCGCCGTATCTTTTCTTCCATAAGGAGTAGACAGATCGTACAATCTTAGAATCAGACCTATGTTAAATCTGTCTGGAAGACACTTTATCAAGGTTGGAACAAGTTCACTGGGCATTTTCTGTAAAACAAGTTGTGCTCTATCATTTCCGCACTGCACAACGTAAACGAGAAACTGCAAGATGAAATCCGTTTGAGGTGTAACATCACCGTTCTTGCCCGCCAATTGCGAAAACGAAGTAAACAGTGTTTCTAACGCAGTTTGAAGGGGTTCTTTCAAAGTGATTCCAGAAATATTCTGCCCTTGTGAATAGTACATATTGTCAGTAGAATTGTCATTAAGCCTCCTTATTTTGCTACTTGAAGAATGTGGATCCAAATCGTCGGAGTCTTCGTGTCGCCGCTTTCTGGACACCGATCCTTTTCCCGAATTACTATGCTCTAGAGCGGCATAAATGCAGTATACGGTGAGCTTTGCCAAAATAGCAGACTGGGGTTCCACCAAATCTTCGCATAATTTAGCATTGTACAGATATTGAGGTAGAACATGTAACAGCAAAGCTTCGGTACATTTTTCGATGTCCAGATGGAACATGGCAATAACAATGTCTACAGATCTATCAAGGTCTTCTTGATATCGAAACTTCAGAGTCTCTTTGACCAAGTTTGTGACAAACCAGACAGGGCCAGTTGTATTCAGAAGGCTTTGTATAGTATGAGTAGCATCAATGTGAAGATAGCCTCTAGTATTGATATCCTCCCAAATAGTTTGTAACTGTTCTAAAATGGGCTGTCTAGAAATAATGTTGTGTGATACAGTCAATGCTTTGGACTTTGGTACAGAGGCAGGATGGATATCATATTGCATCTTTCTAATACATTGAGACATCAGAACAGTTCTCTCTTTGAAATTGTCTAACTGAGTAACTTCAACTTCACTAGGTGGTACCAAAAACTGTTGTACCATATTAATTGGTTTCAAAAATGCATCTTGATGGACCACATTCATATAGGCGCAAAGCCATACAGAGGCACAGACTGCTAAAGATGCCATTTTTTGTCTCAAGGAATCCAACATGCATTTGACATCTGCAGATGAAAGTGATCCTTGCTCCCAAGCAAAGAGAATTTCTTTTACTACTCCACTTACATTCATGCAAAGATCATGAGGCTTGATGTTAGTATTTTTGAAATCAAATTCTGGAGCACTTAAATGATGAATAAATATATCCACAAGTTGAGGATCACATTTCTGCAGTATTTGATCAGGAGATTTATGAACTCCATGATATGCCATACACTCTCTAACCCATTTATCAAAGAAAGAATCACCATTTTCATCTAAAACTGCATCAGCCCCATAATCTTGTACAATTGAGCATAGAATTAGAAATGAAATATCAAAAATATAAACTTTGGACTGAGGAGCTCCCTTTTCGCTAGCAGCTAATAAAGCAAATTCATTAAATTTTATCAATCTTGAGACAAACAATTTCAACTTTCCTTCTACTGTTGCAACTGAGAGGATCGTGTCCAATGTGGTGCCACCAACTATTTGACAAAGCATTGCATATAAAGATTCTTGAGTTTTATGAAAATCACCACCCATTGTTTTAAGAATACCAGCCAATGTCGGCTCTGCCCTGGTAATGAATATAGGAACAGAGCCTTGTAGTCCTGTAGGTTCTAACTTTTGTAGTTTAATATCCTTGTTTTCTCGCTTTTGCCTAAAGTATGCCAAATGGCTCTCTGATATTACATTCAATTTCATCAAAGGTTCTAGTAGCGATATGATGCTGTTGCATGAGTTTTTAGTGTCAACAATATCCAAAAGCGGAGTAGACTGTAGCAGTTTCTCAAAAGCTTCAACTAACTCAATAGAGTACTCGCTATCCTTGTTACTAGTACCACAAGTATTATGCAAGTAGTGAATAACTTGTGGTATCTTAAGGAAAGTAAATGCTGCCCAAAGAGATTGCTTGAAGGATTCTTTGCTTGAATCATTCAAAGAAATGAAACATGCTCTAATGAGTTCACAATACAGTCTTGATAAAGAATATCCTTTAATTCTGTGTACCAGTAGGAGTTGGTTAGATAACTGCGGCATATCTGCACTAGGATTAGACAGCACATTGATAGCTATCAAAGCTTGGAGACAATGAGTCACCGGCTCAGGCTTAGTATTCAACGGTGCAATTTTATCAATATCCATATTACAGATTTTCTGCAATGTCTCATGAATCGTAACTGGTGCCTTAAATTGAGTGTTCATCATCATAAATGCTGTGATTTCTTGACATTTCTTTGTTACTTCATTATATTCATTTGGATCATTTTGCTTGGCCAAATAAAACATGGCTAGTAAAAAGTCTGTATTGACAATAGAATTCAGTAAAGAAGTGGACTTTTCAAGTAATTCTTGACTTTGAATAGGATTAGAAGATGGATACTTGCTCAGAGAGTAATGATACACTTGTAAGAGCCACAGTATTATAGAGGACACAGCAAAAGCCAATACTTCTTCCTCCATCTTTCCCCTGCACGTTATTCCATCAAGGAAGCTCTCTAGAAACTCAAGAAGACTTAAAATGCAGTGAGGTTTATGAAACGCGTCGAACTTGGCTATTCGCTGCAGTACCGCAGCGTAAGACACTAAGTGGGACGCCAAGGAGTGCTTCAGGTAAGAAATTACTAGTTGATTCGCCCCACAGCCGACCATGGCTTGTTGAAGAATACAATCGGCTAGGTTATAAAGGTCTCCACTGACACCTCTTGGAAGAATAGTTTTGATGTTAATTCCCCATTGTATATCCGTCCACCGTTCTCTCCAAGCCTTGAGGATTAGAGCTTTCAACGAGCTCGTTTTACTAGTCACTTTAGATGCATCCATTGTAACCATTATATTTGAAGGATTTCACTCAATAATGCACAAATTAATTGTTCAATATTATCCACAGTAAGTCATAATTGCACTCAACACTACATTTTTTGCTTTATTCATTCAGTTATTTCACATTTTACTTATTAAGATACAGAAAAAGCAATTATTTTTGGTCGTAGATGAGAGATCGCAAGTTTAGTATCAACGTCAATGTCAGTATGTTTACTATGTTTATATGCAAAGCATACACTAACGAGTAGCCATCAGACATTGGCTTAAATTTCCATACTAGTTATTTCGTTGGTCAAAGAATCATACCTATACAACACCAAACAACCAATCAAATTACACCAACCTTACTAACGAAAACGTACTTACGACGAACCTGCGTTTAGTTGCTATTGACTCGCTATTAAATAGTATGAACACCGAAGTAATTCACCAATTTACAGCAAAAAATATAAATTAAAATAACGCTAATGATGTAAAATGTGGATTTTATTTGTTACTTACTTTTTTTAAATTATTTTAATGTTATTGTTCCGAAATATAGTTTCGAAACTATGAAGTGATAATCAGCTGTCATTTTCATTACACATGATAACAAAACGGAACATCGAAAGTTTCCCTCGTGGTAGTCGTGGTTTGTTTACAAACTTTGGATACATTTTAAATATCAGAAATATTCAAAAATAAAAATGAGTTTTAGAAATTACCAGGATAAAATAGTTGAAGGTGATACAGTAATTCTATATCTAAGTAATAATTTATACGCAATCGATGTACAACGTGAAATAAAAAATAAAAAGGGTGAAATGGTGGAGAATGTCTTTCAAACTCCTTATGGTGCTTTGAAAGTGAGAACTATTATTGGAGCCGAGTATGGCAGTCGAGTAAGTACCTATTTTAAAATAAATATACATTCATTTCATACTAAAAAAAAACATTTATTAACAACTTTTCTAACCTCATCATATCAAAATATTTAGAATTTAATTCTAACGCCTTTTTATGAAAAGACAAATGTCTGTGCGAAACCATTCTTTTTTATATACTTACTCATTAATAAAATGTGTGTTAATAATGATCAAACATGATTCCAAATGAAATATAATTTCATAAACAATAATATTTTTCCTATGTAATGTCATAATATTGCAATGAAGAATACAATGTTATAAAATTAATGTCTATGTTAAAAAAATTCTTTTCCCAATCAGGTAGAGCTTTCCAAAGGCTGGGGCCATGTTCTTCAGCCTACTCCCGAGCTGTGGTCGCTAACATTGCCACATCGGACACAGATCATATACACACCTGACATCAGCATGATTCTATTGCAACTTGATTTGGTACCAGGATCTATAGTTGTTGAAGCTGGTAAGGGTTAATAAAATAAATGATTCAACTAATTACTTATAACATAAAATAACACACAAGTATTGATATAAATTGGTTCATTTTAAAATGACTTGTCAAAAAAATGCTTGAAATTTTATAGTCACATTACCTATGTATGTTTTTATTTTTATATTCGAAACCTTTTTAAAATAATACAACAAAGTGAATAATATTAAAACTAAAAAACAAATACGAAAAAGTGTAACAAGGAAATTAAGAAAAAAATTTTTTTGGTGGAATATTTTGAAGAATTTTTTTGTAACATTCAGACAGGACAATAAATTTAGTCAGGGGGTACCTACAAATAAATGATAAGTAAATAAATTAATATGTAATTTGGACCAGGTACTGGCAGTGGTTCTCTAACCCATGCATTGATAAGGAGAGTGCGGCCTCATGGTCATGTCCACACTTTTGACTTCCATGAACACAGAGCCAAGGTGGCTCAAGAAGAATTTGAAGCTCATGGCTTGGCTGATTTTGTTACAGTAAGTTTTTAATGTTTATCAGAAATTTCAGAGCATTTTAGAAGGAACAGGTAATGCAGCAACTGCTAGAAGTAGGAGAAGCTCATTGGCAGCTTTTTTTATCATCACCATCAACCTATATTGTTGCAGTGCTAAGCTCCCTTTTAACTTTCCTTAGCCCTGTTACACCAGTCTTCACTCTTTCTTTTTTTTTTTCTCAAATTCAATAGTCTTTATATATAGCTACTTAAAGACAAACCGTATAGTGACGAAAGTCCATGTAGTGACAGATTAACTTATGCCTATTTTAAGCCCTTGGTGTCTTAAAAAGCAACTAAGGGAGTTTATGCAGACAAATGTTTTGCGAGAAAAGGAAAATTAGAAACAACCTCTATTCCAACCCGTCTGACCAGCCTGTATAGTAGGCTAAATTCATTATTTGGAAGAAACCCGTGCCCAGCAGTGGGAAGTTTTAGGGTTGAAATAATAATGAAGACATAGGTACATACCTACCTATACAATTAAATGAATGATGATATTTTTAGGCCAAACACCGCGATGTGCTCGCCGATGGCTTTGATGAGACCGTGAAAGGGAAGGCTGATGCAGTGTTCCTTGATCTACCAAGTCCTTGGATTGGTGTACCTCATGCTCTCACAGCTATCAAGGATGCAGGTAAGATAGTTATTATTTTAAATTGTACAGTTATTATGTGATTTACTATTTTTTCATACATTCTGATTTGTGCCTATTGATGTCTACCTACATAACGCCTACGCGTACATAACGCAAATTATGTATATCTTCTTTTAGTCTTTAAGTCTTTAGGCACATCACACTCACATTTCGACATATTATAGGTCATAAGGAGCGAGTCTATTGAATTTATTTTTGGAAAAATTATATTGGACAGTGTCTAGACTGTCTAGGGACCCAATAGCCGGGGATTAGACCCGACATCTCTTAAGCAGTAGTCGTATACATTCCCGCTACGCTACCGAGGCAGTCGATCATGGAGGTGAACATTTCAGTAATATTGGTATCTCAGTATAATTTCAGTATGCTTTTATTTAAACCAGATTGGGTACTCGAAATATGGTAATAGGCTCGCCCCTTATTTCCTGGACCCTTATATAGCAAAACGTGGGTGTGATAAACTTGTTCCGCTGTGAGGAAAAGTTGTATCAAAAATCATATTCGTATATTATACATTCTGTAATAGTTATTTGGAAAATATCTGTTCTTTTAGTTTTATTAAATTTTGGCTAATGGCCGCGATTTAAATGGACACAGCCGTGCCATTAAATTCTATCACAACCCCATTAATACCCCACCGAATAGATCTAGTTCTGTTTGTTAACACACAAGATCAAACAATTTATAAATGGTCCTACGATATACCGATAAGCCATCGTTTGTATGTAAGCGGAAAAGCTCAGATCCTTATAAATCGTTAAAACAGATTGCGATCAGATTACACCGTGTCGATTATTCAGATCCCTGTGTAAGTTATTCGATTCTATTCATTAATCTGGATAGTGCAGATAACGTATTCTCGATCGATACATCGATTTGTGTCGATTTGAAAGTAGTTGAACTCCTGCCGTTGTTTAGGGTTGTCGATTGAGTTGTTCGCGAGATAACGAGGTTTAACAGCAGTTAGTTCATGGTATATAACACTTCGGTTTCCTGGCACTGCATTAGTATGCGCGTTGTAATTTATTATCATCAGATGTAGCGCAGGTCTGCCACAATCGGCAATAAAAGTTTATGTCAGCTGCCTTTCGTCAGTTCGTTTTTTTGAAATTTATTTCTCCGATCGGGCAGTTATGCTAGCCTGCTGTCATCTTCGAACCAGCGAGCCCTTTCCCGCAACGGGGTAGCATGCGGCATGCGAAAACTAATTTTGCTGGGACTTCCGAGTTTATCACTATTATATAGTAATACCCAAAATTTTCCCAAAACAGCAACTGAGAGAAGCAACATTAACTTACACGCACTAACCCTAAGTGGACTACTAATTGGTTATCCGTTATAACATAACTAAGTTAGATACACATCGCTAAGTGGTCGCGCGACAAACACAATAACAGCTTATCCTTGGAGTGCTTTTAAATTTAGTCCATTGTCATGTCCGTGGACTGTTAAAGAGATTGGCCTAATTCACATAGCTTTTGCTGAGTATTTTATTTGCTTGTGCAATAGTACCTACAACTCTATGAGGTCATTATAGTCATAGTCATAATCTTTATTTCATTTGGATCAAATACACACTTATGAATGTCATACAAAGCAAAAAAAAATTGTCTGCAAATTTGCATAAGGCCACTGACGAGGTTGAGCTCTGAGAAGAACTTGGCAAGAAACTTAGGCCACTCTTTTTAATCATCATAAACGAATTTGCCGATTTTAATACATTTCTTTTTGTTTGAAAGTTGATGATCGTGATGGTTCTTAGACATGTTTTATCAAAATCTGTGCAGCCGTGTGAAAGTTATCAGCGCTTGTCGGGTTTTGTAAAATTTTCAATTTTGGTTTTATTAGGTTTTTGATCTGTCGTTTCGGTGTAATACAATTTTATCATTAAAGAATTTAACTTAGTAAATCAAGTAGGATCAAAATCGTATTTATGTAGATTTTTGATGCATTTATGTCTCTATATTAATCTTAGTTAGCGCCTGTTTCACCACTGACAAATAAGTGCTAGATAGGTAGCCTATATGAAACATATGAAACTTTTAGGCTCAGGCTCTTAAAATTATTTACTCATAAAACGACAAACAATAATCTTATCTTATAGATCTTACCATAAACAAGTATGAATTATCCCTACCAACAATAATGCACATATTTTGTAGACATACTATTACTGTAATTACATCCAATATACTTAAGTAACTTAATCTCCCTTTCTCTCTAAACGTTCCGGGCCTTTAGTCTCATGAGCCAAACTCCATACGTCATTATATGCTCAATAGCGGATAATGTTCTTAATAGACGTATTTGAAACATGTAACAGGCGTATATACTTATATATAATTGTATATTGCGTACACAAATATATGCACACATGATAAATGTAATGCGGTTGATGTAATCGTTGGGGGAATATCATGTTTCGATACGTACTGAAGATGTAGCTAATGTTTAAATTACGTTTGCATATAATCACTCATTGGGAATGGAGGAAATTGAGTTGTTGAAAATGGATATTACAGCAACATGCATTTCGCTGAGAAATTATCTTATTGATGCTTGATACATCGAGGGAATTAGCAACGGAAATATACATAGCATTGCATTGAACTATGTAGTAGTAAGCGATGGTGGCTGAATGGATAAGTGACCGGCGCGGCGGCGTGCTAAACATGCGGTCCGAGTTCGATTCCGACCAGCAGTACCAATGTGGATTTCACTTTGTGAAATTTAGGTATATGTACTAGTCATGTGACTTACCATCTGCTGACGCTGAAGGAAAACATCGTGAGGAAACCCACATACCCTAGAAGAAATTCTAAGTGTGTGTCTGATCCATCAACCCGCATTAGGCCAACGTGTGTGGATTATGGCCTAAACCCTCTCAGCTCTCTAGATAGTGGAGAGGAGACCCGAGCCCCACCAGTGGGACATTAATGGGTCGCTGATGATGATGAACTATGTAGAATGTTGTAGAAGTTTTCGATGGTAATGTATAATAAAACTAATTTTTTAGGGAGCTTCTATACTAGCCAAGATTTATCCGTGTATCCCCCTAAATAAATATATGCACCTGTGATAGTTTTCTTATAATATAAATCAGTATTTTTAAGTCAAATGTTACGTTTATTTTAAAACACCACTTCCAATTTTGGCATCAAAGCCATTCTCTTGAACAGAAAACATTAGTAATATCCATTATAAGATGGTTTTTAAACGCCAAGCCACTTTCTTGGTCCATCGTGCGAGCTTTCAAGTAATCCACAAAGGGCACTATTTTTCATTTGTAGATAACGTCCGGCCGAGCTAAAGGCCTGTCTTATTAGACTTTCGTCCGTTTTGCTCAGGACCACCGGGTAGAATGTTTTGTTACTGACTCTGTGGAGATACGTCACGGGAACTGTCTAGCATTTGTTACTGTTTCTAAATGCTCAGATTGCGGTGAAGTTGGTGTATGTTTATTTTTAGTACTAAGTGTTTTATAACAGAAAGGGATCCGTGAGAATGTTGTTTTACAATTTATAGCTGCGATGTCATTAGTGCAGCCAAGATTAGGTTCTAAGAGGATAGATATTTAATATCAAACTGAGTGCCAGAATTTTACCTTAAAAAAGTTTATGTAGTAATTTTATTAAATATTATCTATACTAATATTATAAAGCTGTAGAGTTTGTTTGTTTGTTTGTTTGGACGCTAGGATCTCAGGAAGTACTGGTCCGATTTGAAAAATTGGTTATAGGGTATATAACGTCACGCCACAGACAATAGGAGCTGCGCAGTGGAAAACGAGTAAAGAACGATGGGAGCGAAGCCCCGGGGGACTTCTAGTATTAAATATAAGCGTGTTAGCTCTATTTTCTAGTTCTATGTATTTTAGTCTATAAATTTCAGAAAACGTATTGAGAGTAGATTGTTAACAAATTGAATAATTTCCCTAAAAGGTAGTCGGTAAATATCCTATAGACTAAACCAATAAATTCACTTGTGACGTGTGAACCTTTGAACTTTGCAGGTGATAAACTAAAGATAATTATGACATATATAGTCAACAAAGCGAATGAGTAATATCGGTATTGCTTATTAGATGAGTATAATATACAACGGTACATCTGCTTATACAAAAGTTAAGTTACAGTATTAGTGAACTAAAAAGAGAATAGTTGGTACATTTCTCATACATTTGTTTGTCCATTGTTGTTTGAAACACGGCTATCCATTTATTAATAGGACATATTTGGACAGCAAGTGACGTGTAATAAATAAACTAATACAAGTTAGAATTTGAACGGAAAGTTTGTTAG
This sequence comes from Laspeyria flexula, assembly GCA_905147015.1. Classification (NCBI taxonomy): domain Eukaryota; kingdom Metazoa; phylum Arthropoda; class Insecta; order Lepidoptera; family Erebidae; genus Laspeyria; species Laspeyria flexula. Next base: position 5,415,884 of record LR989970.1, read on the forward strand.
CTACGCTTAGGGGTATTAGACGAGATTTTCTCGGGTTGTTTTGATGTATAGTATTTAGTTTTTTTCGATATTTCGAACAGTAAGAGCTTAGATATGTTCAATACTTATTTGAATAAATGATGGCATGTCGAATATTGATTGACGATAGGTTTCAAAAATACAATTCTAAAACCGACAAAGACAACGTAGAGACTTACAAACTCAGCCGAATTCTGACAAGACAAAGTTAGCTTTTGGGTATACATATATTTTAATGTACATATGGGTCTCTCGAAATCAGAAATGGATCCTAATGTTATGGTCCGCACACACGTTAGGTTATGCATGACAGTTTTGACCTAACAGGCATAGCCCTCAGGCATAACCAAGTTCCATTGTTCATATAGCAGAACAGTTTTACGCCACATACGATAGGGCTTGCATGACGGTTGTGCCTGCAAAATCGTCATGCATAACCTAACGTATGCATGTGCGGACCATCATCGCAAATAAGACTGATCGGTAAAAATGTAGGTAAGCCTCTTTGCCTGAGGATGAAAAAGAGTATACACTTTTATTACTCCTTTCTGCTTCGCTTCGCAATCCTTATAACTGAAACGTCATTGCTGACTCTCTGAAAATCTGTTTTAGTTCTACGTCACTATACTGAGATTCAAAAACAAAATTCAGTATGCAATTTACCTAAATAGTTGATAGCTCTCTACAGATAATTTGAAGCTGTTGATGATATTAAAATTTATAATACGTCAAATCTTGTTCCATTAAATTGAACCTATGGGGGCACTCGCAACTTCTGTTACTTACATCGAATTAATGTATATAATTATATTAATGTTTATAACCCTCAGTGCATTTGTATTTGACCTCTTACCTTTGTCTGATATTACGCTAATCATTTTTGTACAACACATAATTTTGAACAACTTCAATATCAATCACGTTGCCAATACTAATAAAGCTAAAGGCTTGCCTTATGACCTTAGCATCTGGGCTTTAAGGACACTAAACTCTATAAAATTATGGTTACTTTTAAATTAAATATTAAGGCGCTCGTACTGAGATGTTCGTTACGATCATCGAGGTTAAGCAACGTTCAGCAAGGTCAGCCCGTGATGGGTGACCGTTTGTGGCATTTTCATTCGTCTCCGTGCTTCGGAAGGCACGTAAACGCGTTGGTCCCGGTTATCACTTAATAGGTAGTCGTTAAATCAAGTTGGAAGTCTTCTGGGCGACTTGATAAATTCTAACACTAGGGTCTGCCTCATGCCCATACGAAAAAGAAAGAAAGAATGAAATATTAAACTAGATACATTACTGAGGAAATGTCTTATAGAAGAACTTAATTACAGTCATAATAATAAAGTATAGGTAGTATTGTTTCTGCTAGTGAGAGATGGTCTTCAAAGCTTCTTGAACAGAATTAGGATGGACTTTGTCTGTCTGTATGTAAACTTAGGATTTAAACCTTGGCATTCCTCTATCCTGATGTAAATCGTTTTACCCACAATATACACAAACTTATAAGTTAACCTCAAATATTTCTATATAGCCAATAGCTATATAGAAATATTTGATATTAAATACTAAAAACGCTCTTCGATATCTATACATATAATAAAGTATTAGAAACTGCGTCTTTGTATAGGCTAATCTCCAAAGCTTTTAAATATGTTTTGTTGCAATTTTAAGATTTTTTTATATTTTTTTTATTATTTTAACTATAGCTATATATAACTATGGTTTTTGGAGATATCGCCCGAGTTCGTTCCCGGAATCGGGCAAAAGAGGCAAATATTGAATTAAATTAAACTCAGCTTGGAGAAAAGTCTAGGCTTTGTTTCATTAAAATCAGTGAAAAAAAAGTTATCGTACGTAAATTAAAATATGTCAAATATAAATATTTTTTATCCAACACATAATTTACAAGTACCATAAAATTCCGTCATGAATCGTGTTAAATAGTAATCGCATGTAAAGGTTTAGGCTACGACCTTATTATCTTTGATTGAATTATTGTTAGTCGGTACCGATAAATATGTCGGTAATTAAAGGTTTACAAGTACTGCCTAGCATTTATCATGACGTCATGTGAACACCTTCCGTGTTACATTAGGTAGTTGTGATAAAACTAGTGTTGTTTATAGTTGTTTGTTTTTCTATGAGCAGTACTTACTAACTGTTAATTGATGCAATTATTGCTTTTATTTTAAGTTTAGTCGAGTTTGCGTTAAACTCGTCGAAAGTTGAAAGTACGTAGGTCCGTTCTGTAACAATTAAAAATGTGTTCTATGTAATCGCGAAAGTTATTTTTTTTATTGAAAAACAATTGCCACATGTAAAAACGCTCACCAGTTCTTGCAGTTTTCAACTACAAGAACTTTTAACTTCTTCTTCTTATCGTGTGGCCTTGAGGCAGACCCTAGTGTTGGACTTTATCAAGTCGCCTAGGCTACGATTCAGACCAACCGGCTCGCATCGGCCCGCGCCGGGCGGCATTTTACAATGCGTTAAAGAACATTGAAATGTATCAACAGTAATTACAGTTCATATTTGCATGCAACTTACGCATAGTTACCTCCGTCGGCATCCCGCGACGCGTCGCGACGGCCGACCGGCTCCGACCGTAAGTTGCATGCAAATATGAACTGTAATTACTGTTGATACATTTCAATGTTCTTTAACGCATTGTAAAATGCCGCCCGGCGCGGGCCGATGCGAGCCGGTTGGTCTGAATCGTAGCTAGTAGGCTTCCAACTTGACTTAACGACAACCATATTAAGTGATAACCGGGACCAACGGCTTTACGTGCCTTCCGAAGCACGGAGACGCTCGAGAATGAAATTGCCACAAACGGTCACCCATCATGAACTGACCTTGCCGAGTGATGCTTAACCTCGATGATCGTAACGAACATCTCAGTTCCACAATGCTACGGGCGCGTCGACTGATATTATATTAGCTGAATTGGTAATCATCAGGCCAATATTGTGTAAACTGAATGATTTGGCAAAACAACTCGAAACGACGATAATCCCATCGTATTTTATATGAAAACTTATCAAAAATGTAACATTCAGTTTGTCAATCTGGGGCTAGTTAATATATAAGATCGATTGATGTTCAGACATGTTTAGTCGACAATAAAATTACCTACTTTACCACCCTGAGAGTAAATGTCGTTTGCATGTCACAAAACAATAACGTCTAATTTTGCTTGCAAGTGACATCAGTACAGTGACAGTTGTCACCAGTAATGAGCCTTATTGAATTTAAATGGAAATGGATTTTTTTGTCAAAAGTGGTAAAGCAAATATTTGGTCGATTATACACGGAGTTAAACGAAGTAAAGTGCCTGACTCTTCCATTAATTGCTCATTCAAATCGTGGTCTATTTTGTTAATAAATAATTACTTAATTATAAGATTAACATTGTTATTGGTACGATTACAAATCCTAAATTATGGTCACATAAACATGTCAGACTAAATTCAGTTATTTGTAGGTTTCCCTTACAATAACTGTAGCACAAAAGGACCATAGTAAAATCTAATTTGTACGCTAAATTATTCATGGATTTAATCCAATTACACATAATATTATATTAATAATATTATCATTTGTTTTGCATTCAAATCAGCCTCGGCTCTCGTATTTAGTACCACTGTGCCTGCAATTTTACTTTACCTGTAGCAAACAGACGGATTGTATTTCGTATTAGTATTTACTTGTATTCTAAATTTTGACATCCTTCGAGTAGACTTTAGTCAAATTAAAAAAAAATTTTTTTACATCTGTTAACAGTGTCGCTTATAAGATTAAATGAGCAATTAAGATAATAATCTCTTGTTGACGCCAAAAACTATATACATACGATCCTCGAAACGGGGGAAAGCGATATTGGTTGTTTTGTCTTGAAATTCTTTGTGCGTATTCTTACCCCAAAATCTGGAAATGCTATTGTATGCTAATATCTATCACCTCTGCCTACCGCTTTCGGGAAAAAGTCGTTATGCTACGTTAATACACGCCGGTAACAGTACCTGTGACGTCAATTGCTGTCAAACAAATAGCTGAAAATGTGCTCTTATGCTTCTTATAATAAGTTCTATTTTAATTTGCCAGCTATACTTGGTGTAGGCGTATGTAGATATGCTACCTCCGGCCTACCTCTTTGTCAAATATGATTAAGATCGGTTCAATAGTTTAGTGGAGATAACAAAATTAGCTTTGCAGTTATCATACGTTACTTGAATATAAATTAAAGGAATGCCATGATATACGCCTAATCGAAGCAAATCTAAGGTGTTCCACACCCGTCCCGTAGGTAGGCTTCAATTAAAAATTTAACATAATTAATTTTCTATTCTTTGTGTGCTTTGTGGAATATCACTCGCATAGTTCGGGGACCAAGAATTACTCGTGTTTCGTGGAATAGAAAATTAATAATTTAAATTTATTGAAGTCCATCTACGCGTGTACAAGTGGCATACTTTATGGTGTGCTTTGTCTGGGTGTGCTTCGTTTGTGATCGCAACCCATAAATGTCCCACTGCTGGGCACGGGTCTCCTCCAAAGAATGTGGAGGGAATTTAGCCTACTATACCACGCTGGCCAGACGGGTTGCTACATGGAATACCTCAAGTGAAATAACCCAGTATGAAAACAGACTTAAGATATAATACTTACATAGTCCACAGTCATCATCATCATCATCAGCAACCCATCAATGTCCCACTTGCTGGGCTCGGGTCTCCTCTCCTCTATCTAGAGAGCTGAGAGGGCGTTTAGGCCATAATCCACACACGCTGGCCTAATGCGGGTTGGTGGATCAGACATTCACTTAGATTTTTTTCTAGTGTATGTGGGTTTCCTCACGATGTTTTCCTTCACCGTTAGCAGATGGTAAGTCACATGACTAGTACATATAAATTCCACAAAGTGGAATCCACATTGGTGCTGCTGGTCGGAATCGAACTCGGACCGCGTGTTTAGCACGCCGGTCTCTTATCCATTCAGCCACCATCGCTTTTTGTAGTCCATAGTGTAGTAAACTAACTATCATCATTAGCAACCCATTAGGTCTCACTGCTGGGCTCGGCTCTCCTCTCCTCTAACTAGAGAACTGAGAGGGTTTAGGCCATACCACTCACGCTGGTTTAGTGCGGGTTGGTGGCTCAAACATACTCATAGAATTTCTTTTAAGCTATGTGGGTTTCCTTCACCGTTAGCATATGGTAAGTCACTTAACTAGTACCTACATATAAATTCCAAACCTAACTATTACCTAGACATATACTAACAAAATGCAGTTATTTGTGTTTTAAATTACACGAAGACAAAACAACGGCTAAAATCTAACATGCATAATTACATTATCATTACAGGATCAAATTATAGGTATTATTGTAGGGTCAAACCCAAACATTTTCTCACGAACACATTGATGATTCATCAAATATCTGGAAACCAGTTTTCATTTATATTTATATTATGCGGCAAATAGGCGATTTATAAACAGGAGTACAAATCTTATCAGAATACTCGTGATAAATTTATTTGCTGACAAGTTTCATTTGCTAAACAACCGTCTTTGATAAAGATCAAGGAACAAATATATTCACATTTCATTCACTCATTTATATACTTACATACCTTTTGGAGGCCTATCATGCACACTATACTTAAGATCTCGAAACTAAACACGTTAAATATCGCATGCTCCAATTTCGTAACTCTGTCATACATTATTGCACTATTATAAATTCTATTGGCTCTAAATTGGTCTCTTGTATTCATAGTATGCCCCCTGAACTTCAATCAAATTCCGTATAGCGATACAGATCTTATATCCTTGTTACTTTCCTACCAGACGTGTTGTACAAGAAATAACTGTGTGACATAACGTGTCCCCTAAGGCGCTGCTCACACAATACCTTTTGACAACCTCATAAATCCCCCCAATCAAGCAATCTCGATCTTTATTATTTAGAGAATAGAATTGATATTCAATTGAAGCATATATTTAGAAATGTAGTGCCAAATTGGCGCGTGCGTTAAAATACCAACTGGTATATGCTGTTAGTGAAATATGTTTTGTTATAAATTTAGTAGGTGTATAGGTGTTAGTGTATAGCAAATGTATTTTGGTCAATCGCTGGACTACTAAATCAAACGGCAGTCAATTAAGATAAAGCGGCGTGAACGACAGCTATGGACAATAGAGCATATGACTAATACAGCATTTTGTTTAGCTAAGTGAATTACAACTGGGACCGTTGTTCTTGTAGTACGAAATTCCTATTCATATTAGAGGTGGTGCTAGACAGACATACAGTGTACTAATTTGACTCCATGTACGGCTTAACAAATAAGCACGGGCGTAGCCAGGTTTTAGTTTCGAAGGGGGTTTTAGCCAGGTTTTAGTATCTGGGGGGGAGACAACACACACTACCTACAACTACAAAATTATATATAGATACCATCTTGTATTAATCTAATAGTTTAAACATTTCGAGGGGGGGTTTGAACCCCCAAAACCCTCCCCCTGGCTACGCCCATGCAAATTGAATTATAAAAAGCATTTATTTCAGGCAACCAATAAACCCATACATTATTAGGTATATAATAAGCATGTTGTATATAAGTTCAAAAAAAGTTTGCTTGCGTTGTATGGTCTTTGAAAAGTTGACATCATTCACTAACTTCCTAAAAATATCGTACCCGGTAGTATAAAGAAGAAAAATAACAAAATAGACCATCCTTAACATTCTTAATACCTAAGTTTAAAAGCTTTTCTTACACTAGAACTTCATTTAAATAATATAATTTATTAATAAATAAATCGGAAAAATCTAAAGTCCATCGAGGTCCTAGCAATAGAGATAAATTAATTTGTCAATTAGATTCAGAAGAGGTTTTATTCAATTACCTTATGATGACATATTATTTATACAATCATTAATATACAGGAAATTTAACTCTATTCCCATTACGTATGACATTATGTATAACAAAGTTTAAAATCTATAACATTTGCATTAAACTTATTTATATCTAGCTGTTATTTAAATAAGAAGGATTACGATGCCGTTAAACAAACCTTCCAAATAAGGCTGTATAGATTATTATTAACTCATTACAATGAAGTGTTAGATTTATAGACCCATTTTCCCTCCAATCATAGGACCCCATATATCTATTACAATATTCAGATCATAGTAATGTTATTGCCGGCAGCGTATTTCTATGATTTGTCTCCATATATCAAGGAAATATAAATTATTGTCTAATAACAATAATATATTGGTGTCGCTGTAACAGTTTTGTAATCTATTGTCGAAAAGTAAGGCACGCCCCCTGTGCTTAAAATGTATTTTCGACTATATGTCGTCAAACTACAAAATTAAAAGGTCGCAGCTTTTCAAATGCAAATCATTAGAATAACTCTTTCTAATAATAACTATAGGTTTGTAAAGTAAACTACACCTAAAAGTTTACATTAGCTATGAAGGCTAGGTTATGGGTACAATTATTAAAAAAAAAACACATTTTCTTACTCCTTCTAAATTTAATTAATAAAACATTTCATCTAACACCTAAAATATTATTTTCTAAAAGTTATAATTTTCCCAAAGAATCACTCTATACGAACGAAATCAAATCGTGGGCATCTAATTGTATCAAATAATAAAATAAAATTCCTAAGACAGATCATAATATCACGCTTTAATACCCTTTAATACAATATGTACATCTATTTTATTATCTACTACGCAGTTCATTTTATGTGTAAACTGTTTGGTTATTTGTAATGACAACATTGCCCTACTGAGCGTACAAATTTTATGTGTTCTGTTTATAAATGCATCTAAAGCAGGATTTTAATGCGTCTAAAACCCATATACTTTAAATACGCCAATTAAATTTATAAATTAACTCAAATGTAACTGCTACGATTAAGTTTATTAGGACTAAAGGATATATCTAGGACTCTAGATGTAAAGAATGCGTCTCTAATTGGAGTCTCGATAAGCTACCAAATATTAAATGGATTATATAACTTACTAGCTATAGGAGTAAGTCTGAGATCGGTCATAGTTAGCCTTGTGTCGTGAGCGATGGTGGCCGAATGGATAAGTGATCGGCATGCAAATCATGCAGTCCAAGTTCGATTCTGATCAATTTGTGGAATTTATATGACATGTACTAGTCTAGTGACTTCATCATATCAGCCTAATGACGTCCACTGCTGAACATAGGCCTCACCTAATTTCCGCTACGTCTAAGTCTAGTGACTTACCAGCTGCTAAAGGTGAAGGAAAACATCGTAAGGAAACCCACATACTCTGGAAGAAATTCTAAGTGTATGTGTGCTACAATAGATCAGTATTTAGTCGACGTAGCAAAAAACCGCTCATGACATGTAACCCAAAAAAATATAGTAATAAACAAAATAGCCTTTGTCTTTAATTCTGGATTTGCCCAAACTAGCCTAATAGATTTTACTTCAAATAATATATTCAAGAATATTTTGATATCCTCTCTCATAAATCGTTCTATTAAATACACCTGATGTAAGCACATCATCTTCGTTGATAATATAATCACCGTTAATAAACCTTTCAACGCGATACATCCCATTAAAAAATCCAAATTAATTTAAAAGATAATCGGATATTATACAACATGATACCAAATTCTATAAGTGTAATCACAAATTATGCAACGGAGTTCGCACGTTTATACATAGCCATTATAGTAACTTTAGTTCTATATAATACTTAATATATGGGGCATAAATTTACTGGCCTCAACTGGTCTCGAATGTGGATCAAAGGACAATGTCATACAGCTGGTCAAACTAAGCGAGCTTTTGTGCTATGAATAAACTTAAACGTACCACATTTAAAATTAAATGTACCGTGCTAAATGTTGTACAATATTGTTGTTAATTTAAATGTACTATCTTCGTGTTATTTAATGTTTAGTCAATGAATCAAATTTCCAGTCTGACTGCCCTAAAATAATATTTTGTTGAGTTTAAATACCTTTTCAATATTTTGCAGATAGTTTTTACTTGTCGTATGTTAAGTAAGATGGAAAAAAATAATATTATTTTTTTCCATCTCATCTGAAAAGGTATTTTTTGCAGACATTTTTTACTTTTGGTGCCGAAAAAGATGTGATGTTATCAATTTTATTTCAACTAAATTTAAGCAATTATTTAATTTTGGTGTTGCAGGCGCCCATAGGCTACGGTAACCGCTTACCATCAGGCGGACCGTACGTCTGTTTGCCACCGTCGTGGTATAAAAAAAAAAAAAAAAAAAAATTCCCTAGACTTAACAAATTAAGACAACTAAAGTTCATTATACAAGACAACTTTGGTTATAAGCAAGAATGGAGTAAACCACATTATCATAACCAATTTCGTAAATTTGACTTTACAACAGCTTTCAAGCAAGTAACGCCCCATACAATTCATTTATGAATTTTAGCCGATAACCGCCGTACAACATAATAAAGCTTAGCCTAGTCTTAATTAATTCGTACCGCTACAAATTAAAAATTATAATACATTACTATGATTTATATTCAGTAATGACATTGCGAATAGCGCTAATGACACGGTAGGGTAATTGGTGTGGCAATCACCACGCCCCCAGTCTTATAGGTGTTGACCAAAAGGTGCGGTTAGTAACCACCAATTTTGAAATTAATCATTTAGATATATAGACGTTTGGAAGTTTTTATTTAACCTTTTTTCTATACTACATACTTAATATGAAGTCAATGTATGAAACGAATCTTTTTATTTATTGATCTTTTAAATATAACAATGGTATTTTGAAATCCGTTGAAATGTAGCACCTTTCAAATCCAGATAAATAACGGATTTGAGCAAAGTACTAACAGAAGAATTATTTTAGCAATGGAGTGCCTCAGGGAACAGTTTTGGTTCCTCATCTAATTATTAGCATTTGATTTTCAACTGGTTTGGTATCAAATAAACCGTTGCCAATTACTTACTAGAGTTGAAACACTTTAATGCAAATCGTTTCAAAGCCTGCCGTAAAATTTTACTAACTAAATGTACCTAAGTAGTGGATCAACAGTTAGATTTCGTAATTATTACTACCAAATTACCAATAAATTTACAGTATCCAATATACTACATTTTACTATCCCTTGAGCTAAAAGAGCTTAGTTGCAAAACTTTATGACCAGACCTAATGTCAAATAGGTCATCATTGAACGGTTGTCTAGTGATTGAATCCATAAAATCAGTTTATTTCACTTTGATTTATCTTAAGGGCAAATAAACGTAAATCTGTGGCTAGTACTGAACTAATGTTATTGTCAATAGCCTTAGTTCACTATTACTATTATATCGATATTTTACTGAATGCCTAGACTAAATTTACTGGTTTACTTTTTCTATTCGTCAATTTTTTATTGAGAATGTGCCAGAGCTTTTGGCGTATGGTGTAAGTACGTTACTGCCTATATATCTGCAGTGGTTTTAAATTTAAAGCACTCAATTAACAGGGAATTAAAAATATTTAGGATAAACTTAAACACTTGTATCAAATCTCAATTCATCTAAATCCTAAAGCATGTTTTTAATTTTAATAACATCAAATTGAGGTAACAATACTATGTATAGTCGTCCACATAATTGCTTTACCATTTTTATAAAAAAATTCCATCAAAATTAAAATTCAATAAGACTCAATAATAATGTTGACATATGGATGACAACTGTCACTGTACTGATGTCACTTGCAAGCAAAAACAGACATTATTGTTTTGTGATACGCAAATGACATATAGACTAAGGGTGGTAAAGCAGTTTTATTGTCGATTATACAAAATAAAAAAACTAAATACCTGAAAAGTGTCTTAGTTAGCCTTGCAGTTGTTCTAGCGGATCCGCTAAAAACTAGTTACAATAGCGAAAGTAAAAATAATGACCCTAAGACTTATTCGCTTGAGTTCAACTTACACAATTGACAAGCTATCTGTCAAATATATGTAACAATTGCACCGGTTATTAATAATTATAATAAGTAAAGTATAAAATTAACACAGACATTAGGCGTGCCTTTCTCTCTTTGACCCCTTACCTTGACTCGCCGCGCCCTGCGGCTCGCATACCGAGCCACACGTCATTGCGCCCGCGCACTATATTTGTTTTCTATAGCTAACATTGTTATAATTATTATCCGTTGTTATAGTTACCAACTTATGATTGAGTAGGCCTACTCTTTGGGTTTTTTTTTAATTGATAGAAAGTTGGGTGAATATCATTTGTTTTCATTAATTTTGGTTAAAGCTGCATAGTGTTGATGTTTTTTGAATTGTCTAACATAAATCACAGCAGAAATAATGTATTTTTGCTGGGTAGAGATTATTTGAATGTATTCGATTTGAAAACATAAATTTACATAACACAAACACCGACCTAACAGCGGTTAACTGACATGTGATTCAACCTTATTGCTACCATTGAGGCTTTAACCGAACTCACAGCATTTTCGACAACAAAGTAAATTTTAACTACTAAATACCGACTGGCCTGTTGGTCTAGTGGTTAGTGACCCTGACTGCTAAGCCGGAGGTCGTGGGTTCGATCCCCACCCAGGACAAATCTTTGTGTGATGAGCATAAAGGTTTGTTCTGTGTCTGGGTGTAATTTATCTATAATATGTATGTATTTACAAAAAAAAATGTATTTAAGTAGTATATCAGTTGTTTAGTACCCATAACACAAGCAAATATAATTGCTTACTTTGGGACTAGATGGCGCTGTGTGAATGTGGTAGAATATTATTGTGGTAGAATATTATAATACTGCAAGAGGAATAATTAGACTATTCAAATAATTACTGGTCAATTCTTTAGAAATATTTTTTTTCTCATGGAACCCTTAATATTTTCCAGAATAAAAGCTACCCAAGTTACCCAGAGTCCCATCGAAATCGATTCTATAGTTTCGGAGTTTACCTCAAACGAACAGATAAAATTACTTAGTGTATTTTGTTTTAAGTAACGTACATAGTTTCATATGCCTACTCAATACAGCTGTTTGTACAAACAGACACTTCAATTTTATTTATTTGTATAGAGTATAGATAAATTATAAATATTCTAATTAAACAACGGACAGTTCTGGATCGCATATATCCAGAGAGTCCCTCACCTAGCCGTCACTCACCTAGTGGGGGGCCGTCCTACACAACGTTTTCCGCTTCATACAATTCAAATTTTAGATCATAATCTCAAATTTCGAATACGATTATGCAAACTAATCAATACCTGACATAATACACTGATCCACAATTGAAAAAGTATGTATTGAACTGATACAATCGAGGTTCTAATTAATTAGCTAAGTGATTGGCAATAATGGCAATTTTGTTGTCATGTTAATGGACATTTTTAATGAACAATCCAATAACTAGATAGTTACTAAGATATTATCGTTACAGATTTAACAGGCCGAAGCCTGAAAGCGTGATATCTAAATCAAATAAATTAACAATTACAAACAAGCCCCGAGCCGGATACATAATTTAAAAATAATAAATCAGTTTTTAATCAAACTTCATTAGCGGTGTTATTTGTATTTGATTATAGAATATCTACTACCAAGTCCTGGAAGATTAAGTTTCGGTATTCAACGTCGCTATCCAATACAGCGTTTGTATTAATAATATTACCAACGGCTGCACAAAAAACGCAATGGAATGCGTAACATGAATTTTCATGATTCGTAATTCGAGCGTCGCGCACGCTGCCCAGGTCACGTTGAAATGATTTAGTTTCAATATGCGCAAACGTCGGTGTAAATGCGCCTGTCGACCACCACTTAATTTATACCGATTGGCCCTTGTTTATTATTGTTCTGTTTATGTATTAAAGCTAGTGATTTTGCAAGAGAATTTATTTTAATGATAAGCAGTACTTTACTTGTAATATATGGATATTTTTCTCGTTAAAACGTTACGATCTCTCGTTTGCTAAGCTGTAATATGGTTGTTGATTGACTAGCAAGGCTACGTTATAGTAAAATTGCGACTTAATCTTCACTTATATTATAAAGCTAAAAAGTTTGGTTGAACGCTAGGATCTCGGGAACTACTGGTCCGATTTGGAAAATTCTTGTAGTGTTGGATAGCCCATTTATCGAAGAAGGTTAAAGGCTATAATTAATATCAAGCGAAATAATGAACGAAGGAAGCGAAGCCCCGCGTGACTTCTTAAAATAATAAAAACATACAAGCAGTCTTACACGGATGTGGAATTGTGATGTAGGTATTGTCGACATAAGAACTAATGTATAAATCATTCGATACATTGTTGAAGACAGTTTATTGATAGCGAATGAGTCATAGTTATATAGTTGTTGTTTGCGAGGCCTTTCAGGAACTAAAAGTTTTGTTAAGATTTTTTTATCTGTGATGAACTTTTTTCTACTGAGACGACAATCAAGCATGCGTTCTGCGACTTATAAACGTTTGCAAGCTAGGAAAATGACTTGTGTTATATCACATTACATGACGTTAGTAGTCTGATAGATAACTGGGACAGTGTTTACCTCTTCTATGAAAGAACTTCATAGTTCACTACTATAAGGCAAATATCCAGGCAGAAGTACTGTTCAGTAAAAACTCATAACACGACTAAGTTATTCTTTAAAATCGAACCAATGCTATGACGACTTATTCGCCAATACAAATACTCACGCTTTTAAAGAAAATTGACCCTTTGTCAGTTCGCAATAAGAAGCAGGTGTTCATTAAACCAACAATTTCTTCATAAAATACAACCTATGCAATATCCTTCGGGCATTAGATAAATCTGAAAGCTAACGTGTACAAAACAATTAACGAACGGCATTACTTTTATAAAAACGATAACTCACAAGTTATGACGCATAAAACTAAATTTTACGAAGTGCCTGAACTAATGTTTCACATTAAAATCATTTATGTTGGCAATTAATACTGGTTGGTTGGTGTTTCCCTGCGTCTTGTGGCGTTCCTTGAGGCTATGGCGCGGCGCACACTGTGCTTTGGACTGCTAAGGCAAATGGTTGGAAGCACGCTATGCGCGAACGTTCTACACGACATATATTATTATTTGTATGAGAAGCACTTAGAAATGAGGTTTAAACTAGATATCAATATACAGTTCTACTGTTTCATAATAATAAAATTCTAGAGAAATCTGCATGCGTCAGTTAAATTTGATGAAAAACTGATGTGAAATTGTCCCCTATTACATGGAAGGGGTAGCTATTAAATGTAACTTAACATAGCTAATTTATTTGATGCGCCTCTACCTACCCCTTCATGTAATAAGGCGTGATACTATTTTTATGTTTTGTCCGTGTAGTAACGGATAAAAATACATAATGTCACTTCCCCATTACAACCCGTGGGTGTCGTAAAAGGCGACTAAGGGAGTAACATTGTGGAGACAAGAGCACTGCGAGAAAAGGAAAATCGAAACAAAACCCTGTACCAACCCGTCTGCCCAGCGTGGTATAGTAGACTGAATAGACTGGCCTGTTGGTCTAGTGGTTAGTGACCCTGACTGCTAAGCCGGAGGTCGTGGGTTCGATCCCCACCCAGGACAAATCTTTGTGTGATGAGCATAAAGGTTTGTTCTGTGTCTGGGTGTAATTTATCTATAATATGTATGTATTTACAAAAAAAATAAGTATTTATGTAGTATATCAGTTGTTTAGTACCCATAACACAAGCAAATATAATTGCTTAATTTGGGACTAGATGGCGCTGTGTGAATGTGGTAGAATATTATTATAATTCCCTCCACAATGCTTGGAGGAGACCCATGCCCAGCAGTGGGACATGTATGGGTTGTAATAATGATGACTATGTTTTATGTTATTCTAATTTAATCACCTATAAAAAATGGAAACGTCTTACTACATGAACAGTATTTTTATATGTAGCTTATACTGACAATATCCTTCGTAAAAGTAAAACTGTTGACGCCAAAGGTTATTTCTATGAATTATTATATTATTTAAATAGCAATGCAATAGCTAGTAATTATATATTTGATTGCTGCAATTGATTTCTTACCCAGAAGCATGTTTATATAAATATAATTCCAAGTTACGTTTCAAGTTAAAGTTGTACAATTTGTCTAGATATATTATTAACGAATATAAATTATGAATATCTACAATAATTAATCGAAAAGTCAATGCCGGTTAACTAAATAATAAAATCTAACAAGAACCAAAGACTTTAAAAGGTTCTGTAGTTATAAAATCTTTTAATTATAAACATGTATTAGGTATGTGATTATATAGTTTTGTTTATCATTGTCGAGGCAGAAGCGTTGTCATAGCAACAGGGGTATCATATTTGTTATCAGTCAGGCTCCATTTAACCCTTGAAGTACAGCCAGGCTCCATATAACCATCGCAGTCGTAGAAGGACCCCAAAAAGGCGTTACCTAGTACTCAGTTAATAATATACTGCGGTAAGATTATAATTATGCACCTCGGCAATCATCGGTCATATTCGGCTAACTAACGAGTAATATTTAAAGTGTGATGATGATTGATTGGTCGGATGAGGCCACCACTTGTTTTAGGCGAAGAACGTAACAAATGCTTAGTTTATATTTAAATAGATGAGATGAGAGACCAGTTCCGTTAGATCATTTTAGACATTGAAACATCTGACGTCAGAACGTTTGATGTACTACCGTACGTAGGATGTAAATCTTTTGAACGCTGCAATATAAGTTTTAATTAGAAAAATATTTACTTTTCAAACAAGCTTCTGGATTAGGTTGGAGTACTCTTCAAGACAAATTAAATGAGCCCAAAAATTAAATGGTTTAACGTCGTTTTATAACCGAGTTCCTATCGCCACTTTCCAACTCCATCATCAGATCAGATCATATTTCATAAAAATATTGCATAGTCATCTAATCTATACAATTTATGTAAAATTTCATCTCAATCGATTGAGGATAACTGCTTTAAAATTTAGTTGCGAGATTTGAATCCAAACATACATGTAATCATTGCTAGTTAATAAAAAGCTTGTAATAAATATGTTGGCATACTCTATGACAATCCTTTATTTCATCATTTCAACCCATAAATTTCCCACTGCTGGGCACGGTCTCCTCCAAAGAATGTGGAGAGAATTTAGCCTACCATACCACGCTGGCTGCTCGCAGTGATCTTGTCTGCTTAAGGTTACTCCCTCAGTCGCCTTTTACGACATCCACGGGTTGAGAATTGAGATGAAGTAGTGACATTATGTATTCTTAATCCGTCACTACACGGATAATCCTTTATTTATTAATAAATATAAGTAAAAAGTTCATCTAGTGTTATTTGGCGATGTTTACTTTTTAAAAATCACCACAAAAGCGGTTTTTCCAAATCAACTCAATAGTAATTTAATCCAAAGGTAAATAAGACACATAATACTCGAACAATATTGATCATGCATTCCAATAAAATATATTCTTACTACGATTAAGTAATTACTCATTTAGCAAACTATAACTCATGCTCTAAGCACAAGCTGTCAATTAGACAATACGGTATTATACGCGCGCTCACTATCTGTCTTATCTACGTATCGTAGTTAATGTCGTCTGCAAAATACTGTTCGTTTGTTGAACTCCTTAATTATCAGTAGATGGGATGTATTGCATCCTTAAAGGCTTAATTACGCATTGCCAACGCTAAAGGTTCCCTCTAAGGGGATGTTCCGACTAGGCAAATTGTTTATAGTTGATCGTATCTGATGACAATTTTATTAGTAGTGTGGCATCTGGAAATTAAAGACTTAACGGTATGGAGAGGTAATTTTATTGATACTTTGATGTCTTAATGTTCTAGTTAGGTTCAAGTGGATTTCTGAGGTTGTTGAGTAAAAAGTAGAATTGCTGTAGCAGAAAGAAAGTTTTGTCTTATAGGCCGCACACAGAGAATATCGAGCAGAAAGTATTCAACGTATTGATATTTCTAATGTCTATGGGTGATAGGTATTATTTTGGCTAACAGATGGCACTAGCGGTTACCGTAGCCTATGGACACCTGCAACACCAGGGGTATCATGAGCGCGTTGCCGACTCTTAAGAAACCTATTCCCTCCTTTTTTGAAGAATATAAGATACGCTAAAAATGCATACACTCTCGTTAGATAAACGTCCGACGCCTATTGATGTAGAAACATAAGTAAAGAATTCAAAAGATTTTTTATATTTACTCATTTGTAAATTAAACTTAAGAGGGTTCATACAGAGGAATGGCAACATCGCAATTAAGTGTCATAATTTAGTAGTTTTAATCGGAGCTATTTTTTACCCGACTGTTAGGACGGGTATTGTTTTTCGCGCGTATCTTGTATGTTTGTAAATTTCTTTATTCCCACGAATCTTCCAAACGGCTGGATGGATTTTGACAATTTAGGTATCGTTAGATTCTTCTCAAAAACCCAAGTGTCCTTAGATAGGTATTATAAAAAAAAGGACAAGATGGCGGACTTTTGGCGCCGAATTGTAAGAAGTTAGAATTTTTTTTTAACCAAACGTATCGAGTAGGGTATCAAAACAAAAGGGAATCAAAAGGAGATTACATATATTCAAAAAGAGATTATAAATAATTTAATGGTGTCAAATTGTAAGTAGTTAATTTTATTTTTTTAACCAAATATCGAGTAGATTATCAAAATAAAGGGAATCAAATGGAGATTACAAATATATACATATGTTACATAATTATGTTATATATTTACTTAACCAGGAATAATAATTACAACAATTTTTCGGTCTTTTTAGTGCGTTGCTTATTATTAAGATTTACTACAGTCGGGTTATTTTAATTTTTTAATTATATTTAGGTACTTGTTTTAAGTTTTCATTACATTGTTAAGGATTACGTGAACTTCTATTAAAAAGTAAGTATCAGTAATCCTTTCAGTTATTTTGCTATGAAAGAACGCCCTGCAAGTTCCAATGTGTTATTTGCATATTAAATAGAACTGTTAACGCAATGAGTTCGTATCTTTTACACACCTTTCAATGTTTTCAATACACTTTCTTAGAATTAGGTATTCTAAAAAAATGTATTGAAAACAGTTAAAACAAATAGTTTCAATAAAATAATAAAAATCGAAAACCATGAAATATGATATTAAATTGTGATGTTGCCATTCCTCTATATGAACCCTCTTAACTGCGTTATAGGTCTTCCAAACTTCATGACAGTTTTTTGACAGACCCACTCGCGTTTCATAATGCTTAACAGTACTTAATTATCCCATGAATAAATATGGATCAGTCCAGTGCAACACAAACCTTGCAAATTCCCGCTAAACGCGATTGACGCAATTTCTATCCTTTATGCGTGAGACTATCGATTAGAGACAGTAATTCGAGCAATAATTCCCTATTGAACTGTTACCTTGGCTAGTTAAATGAGTTTATATCTGCGCACAGCCCGTTCCCACTTGTTTGCCTTAAGTTTCCTACTTTATAATACAGCCTGAATTTAAATAGCCTTTTAGAAACGTTTTATGTTCGTAAATTTAATAAGCATCACGTTTTATTCTAGCGGTCGCTTGCTAAGAAATCATAGACATGGTATTATACGTCTATAAAATTGCATACTAATGTACAAAGTTAAAGACTATGTTGCCTGATAGGCTTGACACAAATTACGTGAAATTCAGTTAGATATTTTTCACTATTGATCACTGATTGTATAAAATAAAGGTCTGCACACTCGTTAGCTTATGCACGACAGTTTGACCTAACAGGCACAACCGTCATGCAAGCCTTAGCGTGTTTGCCGTAAAACTGTTCAGTTATATGAATCATAGAACTTGGTTATGCCTGTAAGGTCAAAACCGTCTTGCATAACCTTACGTGTATGCCCACCATAAGCAAGTATTGAGGAATTATTTTGGTGGTATGATCGTTTCGATGACTTTAAAATTTATAGTCGTTGATGATTTTTTTGTAAAAGCATCACCCTATTGAACAATTAATTTGATATCATGTTTTTCTATATCTTTGAAATAACATAAAAATGTAATTTCACTATAAACAAGGTTAATAAGATTTACATCCGCATAACATAATCAGATTTTAGTATAACCACTTTGCTGCAATTATCTAAGTTTAAATGGCTATTACATTGGATTGTATTAAATGTAAATTAGATCAGTGGATTTTCTTGACCCGTGAGTTAACTGGAAATGATGTTAGGTATACTTATAAAATTTAATAAACTTATTAATGATAGGTACTTCTATTCATTTTAGTAAGCTTAATAATTAATACTCAATACTCCATACAAAGAATGGTTATATTGTGTGTTCTTCTTCATAATTTTGAAGCTCCTGTTTATACAAATCCCTTACTATTAGTTATAAAATAAGAAAAAGTACCTGTGAATTGTGGTAATTTAACAATGCAGGAAGTAAGAAGAGACAGATAATAAAAATGCACCAAGAATTTATTGACACAATCTCTTGTCCCATTAAACTACGCCTGCAGTCTTGACGGCCTATAAACTAGTCGAATTAGCATCGTACATAATAGTGTCTAGGCGAGCATCATCCCCGTAACGGGGACGCGTGTCTAACGTCGCATAATAACACGTCCGCTCACACCGCCGGCCGTCGCGCAACTAATCAATTGGCGCGCCGCGTGAGCCCGCGTGATGTCTTCATCAGTCGCCTGAGGGCGTAACGCCCTGCGCTTGCTCACCTAACATCGCTTTTGTGCTTTCCGCCACCAATATGGGGGTTTCTATTGTAATTTCATGCATTCGTGAAAATTCTAATTTTAACTTTTTAACAACGCGGTCAGGGCTGGTGGGACTGCCCCGTTTCTGTAGTTTGTAGTAGATAGTATATTGTAGTAGATTGTAGTAGTAGTCTTCGTAGATGCTAATGTAGATTGTTTTTACAATACAATGTGAAAGCGAGGTGAATCTCTTGTGAGCAGGGTGTGGGGCAGCGCTTACAGTATTGAGAAGATCATTGCAAGCAGGTTAGAATGATTATAAGTGAATCGCTACAGTGCTATCTCACATGTATTTTATTTTATAATTTACTAACTATGTTCTTTAGTAATACTAACCTTATGAGTCTTGGTCACTTGAATTAATATTTTTTTCTATTCTCTTCTATTTGTTTAAATAAATACTGATCGAAGTAAAATATAGCAGTAATTTGTTCTACGAGTAAACCCAGGTTTGAAACAGTACCATTATGAAAACCAACAGAAACTTAACATCTGAACAAACAGTTACATGAAGTCCATCAACTAATCTATCTACAACACAAAGCAACAAAGTCGTAAAAAAACAAGATTTAATTCAATTTATTTTAATTATATTACTATTTTCATTTACCGGACTATTCCACACATCGCCATTAGAAGTCCTCCACCCTTTTTAAACCATACTTGGTAAATTTATTACGACCAAAACTAAATCAAGCTGCATATTATATAAATTTACGGGCTATACAAAATCAACTGCGGCATTCCATCCTATTAACATTTAACAATGTATGAGAAATAGTATCGCTTAGCTTGCGTACTTGCATGCGATTTATTTACCAATTGAGTACCACTTAAAGGAATCACAGTGCGGGGAAGGAGCAAATTGAACAGCATTGGCAATTACTGAAGACAATGCGTGCGTGAGAGCGTTGCCTGCGTGCCCGCGAATTAGACTTGTTATCTGGACCCCTAGGTAATTAGGGAAGGTTTCCCACGCGCAAACACTCACAGGTGTATTTGAACTTGTTTTTCTTAATGCGTTAAAGGTTCGATTTGTTAAAAACTTAACGGACGACGTTTAGATAAGTCACCTTCTTAGGAATTTAAAACGGGAATTTACGCGATCATGCATTGACCCTGGTGTTGCAGGTATCGTAGGCTACGGTAACATTACCATCAAGGCCGCACGCCTGTTTTGTTGGCTGCGCACCCGTTGGAACTGCAAGATTCGACCTCATCAAAAAATATGACCCATTGGACCATGTTAGGTTTGGACCCTAAATCTTGGATTTTATTTTTACTTTAGTGCCCATTGGACCCTCTGTCAAACAACGAGTTCCGTTCGACCTCATTTATAAATCTTCGATTGAAAAAGTTAAAATACAACCGCGCACAAAAGTGAAACACTCACAAAAATAAAACACTAATAATAAATTATATATATTATTAAATTACTATTTAAATAATCACAATGTTATTTTTGTTGATCATGTGATAGCAAAAATACAAATACAGAAAAATACACACACAAAAATATAACTTATTCAATAAAAGCGAGACCATAAGGGTTCCTTTTGTACAATTTTGGTATGGAACCCTAAAAAGATGGCGAGGGACTTTACAAATATACATCATCATCATCATTATCATCATTTCAACCCATAAATGTCCCACTGCTGGGCACGGGTCTCCAAACATTTTGGAGGGAATTTAGAATTTTTAAGAATTTTTGAAATTTAGGGTTGTTATGGGGTTTTGTATCGAATTTTCCTTTTCTCGCAGTGCTCTTGTCTGCATAAGGTTACTCCCTTAATCGCCTTTTACGACACCCAAGGGTTGAGATGGGGTAGTGACATTATGTATTCTTAATCCGTCACTCGGACAACTAGGTACTACAATACATCTAGGCTCACACTAGGTACTACATCCAGATTCGAAACAAATATTTATGATTCACCGAATTATTTACCTCGTGTGGGAATAGAACCCACGTCACACAGTAAGGCGAGGCGTCCTTAACCGCTACGCCACGGTGACAGTCAAATGTAATTGCAGGCAACGTTTACCAGCAATAACCAAATTTCCAGTAAACATTACCCGAATATCGCATTTAATTGCTGTAGGTGTACTGGAATGTTCGAACTAAACCAGTATTTATCGATTGAAATCCTATTTATAATCAATTAAATACACATCTATTCAGAATAAATCATAGCACTTCTGAAGTCTAACATAGGAAATAAACATTTCCTAAGTGGAACATGAATATATTTCAATACTAAAAGTCGCGCGGGGCTTCGCTACGACGTTCTTTATTTGGCCACTGCTCACCTCCTATTGCTCGTAGCGTGGTGTTATATAGCCTATGTTACTCTGTGATAATGTAGCTTTTTAATGGCAAAAGAATTTTTTAATCAGTCCAGTAGTTTTTAAGTTTATTTGAATAGAGAACATCGAATAAATCGAGACCGCGGATCGCGTAAACTGAATCGATTCAATTCCTGCGGTGCGTTTTTAATAAGGCATCTATTAAGTTGACGAACGTGTGAATGAGTTTTATTGCCTTATCGGTTTCTCTGGCGGGAGGCTTTGGCACGTCCTTCAATGATTACCAGCTAGTTTTACTTTACATAGGCGTTTGCTTAGAAAATACCTATGTGTAATGTTGTCGCTGGTTATATTTATAGAGATTGGTAATTGAAATTGTATCGTGGTTTTGTGCGTCTTTTATATAGCGTTGTGTAGGTTTAGTCACACTAATAATGTTATTATTAGATGTTATTCTCATCATTAAACTATAAGACATCACATTGTTCAGAAAGCTATCTCCATTGTAATCAGATCTAATGATAAAAAAAACGATTCTTTTTTAATTCTTTAATGTACACACAAAACAAATTACAATTAACAAAAGAAAACTAAATGTACATAGGCGAGCTTAACTCAAATATGAGTTTTCTACCAGCAAACCCAGGAGTGCAGAGGAAATACAAAAGTATAGCATGGGAGCAAAAGAAGTGTACAACAAGAAAAGGAAGAGATTTAAGGAACTGAAGAAATATAAAGTAAAGAAAATTGAAGAAAGGTTAGGTATACCATAATGTATACCATCAAATTATAACTAAATAAATAGATAAAAATATTTTACTTATAAGTAAATACATTGTAAATAAATATATACCTATATATATATATATATATTAATACATACACCTACATATATAATAGAAAAAATAAATACATAAACTACTTATTAACCAAAGATAAGAAATGTTGCTTAATTTTGTTCTTAAATATAGCAATAGAAGAGCTATCACGCACATTATGTGGAAGAGAATTCCATAGTCTCACTGCATGAACTGTGAAGGAGCCGCTATAGCAGCTAGAACTATGTACAGGCGTACTAAGTAGAAGAGAAGAAGAAGATCGACAAGGTTTATCCCGCGGCACAAGATACTCAAAGCGTTCACGTAAATAAGAAGGTGAATCAGGATTAGTTAGGATAGAAAAAAGAAGAGAGAGAATATGACAATCTCGACGTTGCCGAATAGGGAGCCACCTCAATTTACTACGGAACTCTGAAACATGGTCATACTTCCGTAAACCGTAAATGAAGCGGATTCCGTAAATGAACGATTCTTTTTTTTTAAATGATTGAAATTATTTTTAACCCCCTTATTACAAAATATGGACTAGATATTAAACCAGGTTTAAATTGACATAAGCCATTGTTTTAGTGTCAAAGTTGTCAATTTAAACCTGGTTCAATGCTTAGTCCGTATTTTGTAAGTGGGTAAGAGTAAGTTTTTATATCGTTGTAATCCGTAAGGTTTCAATGCTGAAAAACACAATGAGTTAAAAATGAAGAAAAGGTAGGTAACTAACACCAAAAATATAGCGCCATCGAATTTAAACATATTTTTAAAGTACTGCCCAAAAAAGGAGTGTTATTTGACCTTCCGAGTAACTAACTACTCAATATGATTCAGAGACCCTATGCCCTAGCTTTCTTAAAGTACTAAACCAAAACCTAACGTGAACAAAAATAAACCAAGACATTTCTAATTACATGACGTTATTCCGTTTAAGTATGCACTTGCGTCTATTCATTGCGTATAAGGCGACGACATGTCGCAGCGACACGCGACACAGGCGCGCGGTGTCGCATGTCGCTACTGTACACTACGCACCTTGATATATGAGCGCCTTGGTTTAAAATACACTATTGGCTTACGTTAAGATATCGTTCCATTACTATACGTAAAATCTGTAATAAGTCTGTTCTTTTTTTTTTTTTTTTAAAAGACAACGCCCGCACTAGGGAACTAGCCCTGTGTCGCGGGGAGCTTTACAAACATGAAACTAACGGACACAAAGTACACCCAGACTAGAAACAAATATCTATGAATCACACTAATATTTGTCTCGTGTGGGAATCGAACCCATGTCTCCCAGCACGGCGATGTAGTGGCGAGGCGACCACCTTAACCACTGCGCCACGGTGACAGTCACGGTGAAAGTCTGTAATAAGCTTTTTAGGGTTCCGTACCAAATAGGTACAAAAGGAACCCTTAGAGAAGATTTTTATTAGACCGGACCATGTCCGGGGCGTGTCGTGTGCGTGGCCCGGACGGAGCATGGATTTGAAACGTTAAATACATATAGTATGAAGCAGTTTATATTGAATGACTGGCCTGTTGGTCTAGTGGTTAGTGACCCTGACTGCTAAACCGGAGGTCGTGGGTTCGATCTCCACCCAGGACAAATCTTTGTGTGATGAGCATAAATGTTTGTTCTGTGTCTGGGTGTAATTTATCTATAATATGTATGTATTTACAAAAAAAAATGTTATTAAGTAGTATATCAGTTGTTTAGTACCCATAACACAAGCAAATATAATTGCTTACTTTGGGACTAGATGGCGCTGTGTAAATGTGGTAGAATATTATTATTATTAATATTATAGTGCATGATCCGTGTCCCGTCTGGGCACGTTTACTAAAGTACGACGCTCTTCTACACACCGCACGGGCACGGCCCGGTCTAATATAAGTCATCCCTTATAATATTTAACCACATTCACACAGCGCCATCTAGTCCCAAAGTAAGCAATTATATTTGCTTGTGTTATGGGTATTAAACAACTGATATACTACCTAAATACATTTTTTTTTTAAATACATACATATTATAGATAAATTACACCCAGACACAGAACAAACCTTAATGCTCACCACACAAAGATTTGTCCTGGGTGGAGATCGAACCCACGACCTCCGGCTTAGCAATCAGGGTCACTAACCAACAGGATAGTCGTTATAGTTTCGCTGTTCTTGCGTCTGTCACAACTCACAGCATTGTATCTCAGAATCTACTTATGCTGTCGACATGAAATTTGAAATGGTTGTAAACACTGTTGATCCAACTTGGACAAAATTTTATATTTCAGTTAGGAACCCTAAAAAACAGTAAGTATTTTATAAACTTAGAGCTAAAACCGAGCAGATAAATGTTAAAGGTTCGGTCACTTGGACCCGCCCACTTACAATAAAGTATTTTACAAGTGATACGACTTACAATCGGTTGGCCGCATCTTACATTGCCATAACCTTATAAATACTGAGCTATTTATTTCTGGAAATCTGCCGGCTCTCATCAATACTTTGAATGTGTTTCTGAGAACTTTGAAGTTAAGAAATTATAATTTGAGATACATGATTTGAAAATATATAATATTATATTCACACAGCGCCATCTAGTCCCAAATTAAGCAATTTTGCTTGTGTTATGGGTACTAAACGACTGATATACTTAAATACATTTTTTTTTGTAAATACATACATATTATAGATAAATTACACCCAGACACAGAACAAACCTGCATGCCCATCACACAAAGATTTGTCCTGGGTGGGGACGGAACCTAAGACCTCCGACTTAGCAGTCAGGGTCACTAACCACTAGGCTAACAGGCCAGTCTATAAAAATAGCAGATATCAATTAACTATTTGCAGATGTAACACATTATACATAATTTAATGGAGTCAAATTGTAAGTAGTTAATTTTATTTTTTTAACCAAACCTATCAAGTAGAGTATCAAAATAAAGGGAATCAAATGGATATTACAAATATATACATATGTTATATATTTAAATTTAATCAGGAATAATAATTACAACAATTTTTTGGTCATGATTTTTTGCAGTCGGGTTATTTTAATTTTTTAATTATATTTACTTGTTTTATTTAAATTTTAATTAGGTACAATACCTACAGATACGATATATAACGTTTTCGGAAATGTAAACGTACCTATTACGCCCCCCCTCCCAGTCTTTACGCCGGTCTACCACCGTCGTCGTGGTATAAACAAACAGGTTTTTTAATTTGGTTCTGGGGGAGAGGTATAGTACCTTTTATATATTTTTCAAAACAAAATTGCTTAATTTCTGTGTAGGTACTTGTTTATAAAACAATCGTATATAATGCTTCCTTTCCACCGAATGCGCATGCGCATTTCAAAGAACTAAAATCAAAACGTCGTCAACCGTCCTTACAAATTATATTATTAAATATTATTTTATTTCAATGCGTTGTCTTACTTACCATTTGGCAGTGATATGATGCAGTTTAGACATAATTAACCTTTGAAAACGTCTAATAAGTTAATTTCGTGACGGTGCATGTTTGTTTCATAGCTCTATACTAAATGTATTAATAATGAAAAGGTTAACGGGAAAAGGTTTAAACGCGAAACATCTTAATTCAGCTTGACATTCACCCCTAGGCTAGAAAGTAGCACCAACATTAGCGCTATATCTATATCTTTACTTAATACTATAAAGCCGTAGAATTTGTGTGTTTGTTTGGTTTGTTGGTTGAACGCTAGGATATCAGGAATACTACTGGTCCGATTTAAAAAATCTTTTAGTGTTAAATAGCTCATATATAACATCACGCTACGGCCAATAGGAGCTGGGTAGTAGCCCAATAAAGAACGGCGGAAGCAAAGCCTCTATTACTCAGTGATAATGTAGCTTTCTAACGGCAAAAGAATTTTGAAATTGGTCCAGTAGTTTTTGAGTTTATTCGTTACATACAAAAATACAAATCTTTTCTCTTTATATATTAGTATAGATATAAACAAGAAATCTACGAACACCTTTTGATTGCGCAACGTAATGAGTTTTCATTCATTTAATTTTGTGTAAGAATGTATTTGCAACATAATATTTTTACCTCAGGTAATATAAATAATGGCTGACCAACTCTATACAACTGCAGCTGGTGTAATAATAAAAGAATCGAATACAATGCTAAATAAAAGTAATTAACCTCCAAAATGTAGTGTAATTCGCTTTTAATATCAAAGTAACTAATGTTCATAATACTGGACAAAGGCTCTATTTCACCACTGGCAGAGTTTCTGATAGACTATCTACAACTTGAGTAACAGATTTTATATGAAAACTATGTCAAATATCTGTCGACTAAGTTTCTGATAGAATTGATTAGTTAGATATTTAACAGCCACTTATCTGCTAGTGGTGAAACAGAGAGCCTACTCTGAATATCGACGTGACTTACTCGGATTCAATTTCGCTGTCAAATGTTTGAAAATTTAAATATGCATACATTGACTGACTTTGGCGCAGCGATTGCGATGGTCACCCTAGCTACTAACATCGCCGTGCCGAATGTCCTGGGTTCGATTTTCTCGTGGGACAAATATTTGTGCGAGTTATAGACATTTGTGTAGTTATCCATTAATTGTGTTTTTTAAAATCAATGTTGAATAGGCGGCGTTATGCTAAAAAAAATTTGAATCAGTTGACGACGATTTCGACTCCAACTTAGTCAATGTAGAGTTCCAAAGTAAACTCACTGAACCTTAATGAGTTAAGGTAATGATTTTGATTGCGCGAATGGGACAGCAAATGCTCGCGCTCTTTCATTTTCGGATTTATAGCAGCGCCTCCCCGTTAGCTTTATCTATATCTAAGCTGTGCGCTATGCGCTATGGAGCTATCGTGCGCGCGAGTCGCCATCTGCTCCATGTACTACTAGGGTACATACGGGGGGAAATTTCATACAGATTCTTTTACTTAAAAATTGCGAGTTATGCTGTCTCAGTGGTGCAGCGGAAATATGTACGACAACTGAGCAAGAGGTGATTCCCGGGTCGTGTAAAAAAGTTTTTTTTTTTTTTAAATATTATATATATATAGTATTGGGTTTTTCCGGAGTTAAAAAATGTGCCCGGTTCATGGAATTAGTTCATCGTCTATTAAAGGGGACCATACTCGTATATAAGTATGAATGTGATACATCCCTGCCTACCCCTTCAGGAAAAAGGCGTGAGACTACATATGTGCAAAACTTGTAAACTTTAAGGAACTAGATTTTGGATTGCCATAAAATCTATCAACTTGTAAAACAAGCAATTACTGTATGCTCTATTCCCTATTCCCCGACTTTTCATACGGGAGAAGCAAATTTCATTAAAATCTCTATGTTTATTGGCGCATACACATACCTTACACTACGGCACTCGTACTTATAGTCTGTGAGAAAAAAATATCAACTATATTCACTAGCAGAAACACCACTAATGGGTATTACGGATGTATTGTAGAAATTTACTTTCCAAATTATAATTTCTGAGCATATTATTCTAGAGTTATGAAGAACGTAAAATATGTGAAAAAAGGTAATTCATACAATAATTACATCTATCCCTTAAGGTATATCTCCCTCTACATACATCAAACTTTTTCTGTGTGGACTTTAGTTCAGCATATTGGATAACTTTAAAACATATCTTGATAATTATAAGTACGAGTATCGTTCGAAGCGCATACCGTGTGTATCGTACTCGCGAGCTAATGATACACTGATTAACAATATTCGGGGCAGATAGCAGTGAGTTACTTGCGAGGGGGGCGGGGCGAGGGACCGCCGCGATGTTAGATTGGGATTGCGCCTTCGTCGATTTATGCCAACCTCTCCGTATTAACTGATATCGCCCACTAAATATGCCATTATATGCGAAACAAATAATACTCTCTCACCATTTGCGATCCTGATTGTGAATTTTTGCTTTTTGTTTATTGCTGAGAATGGAATTTGAAGGCGGTTGAGATAATAACAATATTTTCTGTAACGTTTTACTGATTGTTGCTGCGGATTAAGATTTGCTATTTAGTATTATATATTGTCTATTACCAGCTCTCTAGATAGAGGAGAGGAGACCCGAGCCCAGCTGTGGGACATTAATAATAATAATATTCTACCACAATTATACACTAATTCAAAAGAATCTAGTATCAGTGGTTCTAAAGCATCCTACCTTACAATAACACATACAAACACACCCACACACATCATTCATAACACACACACACACACACATAATACACACACACACATACACACACAATACTCAAGTTTTCTTTATCATTGTTTATTTTTATTAATTTTTATTTTTTCTCTTTTTGTTATTAATTTGCTTAGTATTGCACTACATTTTGTAGATCCTAATTAAGTTGAAATCACCTAGTCAACCCTAAAATGACTATTGTCATATAAATTTGTAAGAGGAAGGCGCCAGTGTCTGTAACACAGTTTATACTAGCATAGACACTGACGTTCACTCTATCTCAAAGAAGTACATAGCATAATAGCATTGTCTCTCATTATGTATATATTGTATTGAGATGGATAAATTGTATGTGGCTTTTTGAAATAAAGAATTATTATTATTATTATTCACACAGCGTCATCTAGTCCCAAATTAAGCAATTATATTTGCTTGTGTTATGGGTACTAAATAACTGATAAACTACTTAATTTTTTTTTAATGACATACATAATATAATAGATAAATTACACCCAGACACAGAACAAACAATCATGCTCATCACACAAAGATTTGTCCTGGGTGGAAATCGAACCCACGACCTCCGGCTTAGCAGTCAGGGTCACTAACCACTAGACCAACAGGCCAGTCATTAATGGGTTGCTGATGATTGTCCATTGTAAATAGGTTTGCACAATGCTTACTATTAGCGTAGTTTAATGAGTGGTCACTCAGTTTCTTATATCCCTACAAGCCCTGCCTGTTTGAAGCCTTTAGTTTTAGCTAGATCTTTATCTTTTTCGTGTGAATTTAATCATACTTGGTGAAGTTATTTATTGTAATCTGAAGTACCAAAAATAATACTACTACATTAAGAATCATTTTGTTAAAAAAGGTTCATCATCATTATCATTTCAGCCTATTGCAGTCCACTGCTGGACGTAGACCTCTCCTAAAACGTACCATACACTCTGTCTTCCGCCTTCCGCATCCAGTCAGACCCAGCGTCCTTTTTTAGGTCGTCGGACATACAAAAGGTACCTACCCTAAATTTTAAATCTCCGTTGTCATACGTTTTTTAGATAAATACATACATTTTAAATCTCACAACCGAGAAAAAGGATCCCAAGACCTATGGAATTAATTCAGCTAAGATATTATTGCTTCGATAGCAAATTGGAATTCTATTATGGTGAAGCTTGCTCTGTTATTTATTTTCTTATCCAAAATCGTATTGCATAGCACTTAGCATTTTACAATATGAAACTTTATGTGAAGCCTTCTCTTTGTTGGCATTTGGAATATCTATTCAATCCTGTAAAGCGTTTTCTATGTTAATATTAATGCTTTGAAACTTTACTTAATATTGCATATTCGATCAAAGAATCGAATACGAATTTTTATTGAATAAAGCCATTTATTTTAAATAAAAAAGCTTCGTGTAGAATGGTGAAAAGTGTGAGTTACATTACATATGGAGAAATAATAAAAGGTAATTAAGAAAAACATGCATTATGTTTTATGTAAAGAACAAAATGTTGCCACAAAATATTTGTGTAATAATTTTCTTTCATCTAAACTTATACACTAAGGCTATATATGCACGATTAAATTTTAAATATAACAGACAATGGTGACAGAAAATGTGTGCAAGGAGCTCAACTTCATATTGTCAGCCATCACTAAACCTGATTAGAACTGAACTGAATTGTTATCAGATGACCCACTATTCAGACGGCTTTTCCGTGTAGTCGTATTAAGAATACATAATGTCACTACCCCATCTCAACCCGTGGGTGTTGTAAAAGGCCTATGAGAAAAAAAGTACTACGAGAAAAGGAAAATTCAAACAAACCCTATACCAACCCGTCTGGCCAGCGTGGGCTAGCGTAGGCAAAATCCCATTCACATTCTTTTGAGGAGACTCGTGCACAGCAGTGGGACGTTTATGGGTTGAAATGATGATGATATTGACCCACTCAGAATATCGCCATTCGACATTTCATATCGTTGTATAAGTTTTCATTATTTGACAGCGATATCGTTGTCAATTTAGCCGTATATCGAGATCCCAAATAATCTCACAAAATGGTGCGCTAATTATGTCGCATTCTCGTAGATTTAATATCAGTCCTATCACCCTTTGTTAAAAACGAAATAAAGCCAATTTATAAATTCGTCTCCAACACGAGCATCATTAATTATGTTGCTGGCTGGGTGGCTGAGAAAAACTTACTCCACTCATTTCGCTATCAATACCATCGTGTATTGTCCCTTTTGCTCTTCCAATTGTATCATCTCCCTTCTCAACTACATCATGACCTATATCATTGTTACTTTCTTTTCATTATTAAACTTAATTACTCTCAAGATAGAGTTCAATTTTGCATGTCAAGTTTTTGAAAATTAACTGTTTCGATAATGTGCCAATATTAGCGTCCCTTTCTATTGTTTTGTTCACCAGCCTCCCCGGCGTTAATGGTGTTATCTGGAGCCTCGAACGCAGGCACCTCTTCGTATATTTCTTTATCTTGTCCACTCTGTTGGCGGTTACCAACATTTTTTTTTATTCATTTGCTAATTTCGAAAATGAGAAGGCGTTCGCGATCACATCTTCTGTGATCGTAGATTTAGGCTCGCGCGCATTAATAAAATTAACGAATGTTTTTTAAATTAATTGAACGCATCGTACTGGGAATTTCATTATCCTTGATCGGATGCCTTCTCGGTATTAGTCCTTAATTTATTTGCTCTGAAAACGCATCGTAAATTTATTTCAGCAGGTGTATTGAAATTGTACTTGGTCGTTGATAAAATACCACAGATTGCATACTAAAAATATAATTTACGATGGTAAGACGAACTAATTACCTGAATCATCTCTTAAAGCCAGTACTTTTATCACTTAATTTAATAAATACCCAACATCGGATATATTTTTCTGAAGTACTTAAAAAAATAATACAGTACATTACGACGCATAAAATGATGGAATAGGTGATAGAGAAAAACCTTTATTTGACACTGTAACACTCGTTGACCTTTTTTTAGGTAATTCGTTATAAGTGCAACGAGCACCTTCACTGAACTACAATTTTTTTCGAATGTCGTAAAATTTTCTTGAGGTAAATAAATAAAAGTACCTCTAACCGCTTTTTTTCACATTCCGATTTCGAACGGGCTATGACTCTCTTGCTAACAGTTTGAATTTGTCAAATTTTATTTTGTTAATCGTTAGGATTAGTAAGCCGCGAGGAACCACTAGTGATCGCGTTTACTGGCCGCTCCTAGAGGCTCGCAGTGAACGGGCTCTTACTCTTCTTTAAAAATATTATACAAACAATATATAATATAATAGACTGACCTGTTGGTCTAGTGGTTAGTGACCCTGACTGCTAAGCCGGAGGTCGTGGGTTCGATCCCCACCCAGGACAACAAATATTTGTGTGATGAGCATAAAGATTTGTTCTGTGTCTGGGTGTAATTTATCTATAATATGTATGTATTTACAAAAAAAAAATGTATTTTAGTAATATATCAGTTGTTTAGTTCCCATAACACAAGCAAATATAATTGCTTACTTTGGGACTAGATGGCGCTGTGTGAATGTGGCAGAATATTATTATATTATTATTATTATTATAATATTAGTAAATTCCAATTTTAAAGCTACACCACTGCTTTATAATATTATATTATGCCTATCTTAATTAGGCATAACGTTATTAAACGTCATATTTATTAAATAAGTAAAACTGAAGGTGTATCCTTTGATAGAAATTCACATGTAAATGTGATTTAACACGGTAATTACTTAGTATATGCTTTTCACGGTTTATAAATAGGCTGCGTATTGTAAACCTAAGATTACCCAGGTGCTGAGCACATCCAATAATAGCCACTAATTTTGAAGCTATAAATTAACGCACCTGTTTCTCCATTACCGTTATTACAACTTAACTAAAACCTGAATACTTGTACGACTTCGTACAATGTATGAATAAATGAATATCATATCGAGCGCAAATACACTTGACAGAACAATCCTCGCGCTCCCATGATTGTTTACATTAAATTACAACATTGGGTTTATAGGTGGTATGTTCAATGTTCATAAGGCTGAAGCCACACAGGTACAGAGACGGTGACGCGTTGGCGACACCGGAAAAACAATTTTTTTATAAACAATTATACAATTGGCCTCACTGCGCCCAAACGGCGTGTGCGGAATTATTTGATTTATTTGATTATATTTGAAACAGGTGGCAGGCGGCGGTTGGTGGCAGAAAGTCGTTCGCCGTGGCGAAAACTGGGTGAAGCGTATGTCCAGCAGTGGACGTCATTGGACTGATATGATGAGGATGATAGTTTGCGACTTTATCAAATACAACAGCTAACCTCAGTGTCCGCCTTGTATCATTTTTTTCGGCGAAAAACGGTACATGTCACTCATCGCATCTGCTGTTCGGCCACCCATTTTTTATGCGTCCCCGTCGCGTCGCCGTCACTGCACCGGTGCGGCCGCGGCCTAATAATCGCGGGCTGCTCGGCCGCGGTCGGGCGAGACAGCGGCGCAAGCGCTGGGCCCCGGGCGGAGGCGGGGCCGACGCATGCGCGGGCCACCCCGACGACGACGCCCCACACCGCACGCGGGATTTGCACAACACCTATGCACAAAATGCAATAAAATGTATATTTATTCATATATAATATCATAGGAATAAGCTTTTGTTCTATTAATAATCCTAAGTTCGATACAATAACATCACCTTCTAACTTAACCTTTATATTCGTTAATGTAGAATATAACATCATAGATATAATAGGTATACCTACCTTTGTCATGGATTCATGACCGATATGGCTAATTTGATACGATTCGTCTCCCCGACAAGTCCTAAGTAATCAATCCACACAAGATAAATTTTAATGTAACCCTCAGTTACTAGCTCCGCATCCCAAAATTTTATATTGTTAAGATTTACCAAATGTAACGTAAACAAAACAATAAAGTGTGTATGTTCACTTTGTCACAACTGCATATTTAGTATAATAAAAAAATGCTAACTAACCCTACTATCCACACGCTAGGGTTAGTCGGTTTCATTTCAACCCATAAACGTCCTACTGCTGGGCACGGGTCTCCTCCATGGAATGTGGAGAGAATTTAGCCTACTATACCACGCTGACCAGACGGGTTGGTATAGGGTTTGTTTCGAATTTTCCTTTTCTCGCAGTACTCTTGTCTGCATAAAGTTACTCCCTTATTCGCCTTTTACGACACATTATGTATTCTTAGTAATAATAATAATAATATTCTACCACATTCACACAGCGTCATCTAGTCCCAAAGTAAGCAATTATATTTGCTTGTGTTATGGGTACTAAACAACTGATATACTACTTAAATACATTTATTTTTTTGTAAATACATACATATTATAGATAAATTACACCCAGACACAGAACAAATCTTAATGCTCATCACTCAAAGATTTGTCCTAGGTGGGGATCGAACCCACGACCTCCGGCTTAGCAGTCAGGGTCACTAACCACTAGACCAACAGGCCAGTCGAAGTTAGTAGTAGTTAGTCGGTTTCTCATTGACATAATACTCGATAACTTTATAAAAGTAGTGGGCATTAACGTTTTGCGAATAAATACTCAAACGCCAACATTGTTGCATCACATCTGATGCTTTGGAAATACGGCTTTTGTTCAGGTCGTAATATTTTGTAACGGTCAATACCGTTCAATACAATACAAAATCGGTACAATATAATACACCAATCCCTATATTTTATTATATCGTATTGCGGCAGAAATTGAAAAAGATTTATTCATTTATTTACACAAAAACTGGCCTGTATCAATAACCTAATGCAATTAATGAGTTTAACTCAAGAGAGAAGGCAAGATGTGTGAGACAAATACTTCAAGGACTGGTCTGCGTTGTTTATGGAAGTATGGAAGTCTTGCGGAGAGGTCTCTGCCCAACAGTGTTAGCAGGGTAACTGTTTCGGTGTCCGTAAGTATTGCCTAATAAAATCCCATTTAAATTCAACTACGCCATTAAAACAACATACCCATAAGTGTTATAAATACATTTTTCAATAACACAAAATTTGCGTAACTCATATTAAAGTATCGATACTCATGTAACTTAATTACAATCGGATCATTGAAAGAACAATACGGTATGCGCACGAGTGGATTGCGCGACCTCATTACATTGCGTACGCTTGCAGGGCACACACATGTGATTTCACCGCGTTATCTCTGCTAATACATCAATGGCTTGTCCAGTATTGTTAGTGACGCGTCTCGGGGCTATTGTGATGTGTGGCCGTGTATATTGCTACTAGTGATGGGGTGTGTGTCGAATGTGTCGATGATTTATAATTATAATTCGACTGCCTCGGTGACGAAGCGCTAGTATATACGGTAGTGATGTCTGAAGTCTCCGGTTCGATTAT
Organism: Laspeyria flexula; assembly: GCA_905147015.1. Lineage (NCBI taxonomy): Eukaryota > Metazoa > Arthropoda > Insecta > Lepidoptera > Erebidae > Laspeyria > Laspeyria flexula. Next base: position 5,451,523 of record LR989970.1, read on the forward strand.
ATTATTATGTCTCTTTTTTCACGGCTATACTTCTCTCTAAGGTGAGAAGTATACCCGGTCTTTTTGGAAGATTGTTAAGAAAACGATTGCTATGCAAGAGGTCCCGGGTTCGATTCCCGAGTCGGGTGAAAATGGTATTGGACTTTTCCCGGTAGAAATGTTCCCGGTAGATGACAATAGGCGCGCCCCCTATTTCATGGTACCAAACATAGCTGGCGAAATGTGGGTGTAAAACACCTCTGCCTACCCCTTTGGGGAAAAGGCGTAATGCTTGTTATGTATGTTTTATGTTAAGAAAACATCTTACAAAAAGAAATAGTGTAAAATTTACAAATTATAATACCTACAAGCTACAACTAGCGCTCCAGATGAGCAATATATTCCCTAATTCTTATTCTGAATTATGGAACCGAAGGTAGAGTATCGAACAAAACTCATGCTTCGATATTCATTCAAACATCGATATCTCCCCGAATACATCGTACACTGTACGTCACTATTCGAAGAGTGAATGGGGGTACTTATGGCACAAAGCCCTTGTTACGTAACGTCTGCTATATTGTTACACTCAGGATTAGACTTGTGTCGATAGCTCGTACTAGACTTGACATTTAGATCAGCACTCTCACATCTTTAGTTCCTTACGAAACTTATTGTACAAATTACTGCTTTAAATACGCCGTCTTTTGTTAAAGCATTTATATTGGAAATCTATGTTTATTTATTCTGCTTGTAGTAAAAGTAAATCCAGGCCTCAATCCCCTAACAATACAATTAATGAATACACTGTACTATAATCAAAACAATATTTGTAACCTGAAACAATGTTGTAACCTGTATTTACTTTTAAACTTTCGCGTTGCATGATAATATTTATTGATTTAAAACGGGAATTCACGCGATTATGATTTAGGTATTTACATACCTTATGGTGCTTGATGTTTCGACCAGGTTACACCGGCCGTGGTCACAAGTTGACTTACCATAATATGAATGTATTTACAAAAAAAAAAAAAAACATTTTTATTAACTGTAATTGACCTGTATCATATCCTGCCTTGTAATTCAATGTCATTTGTTTACTTCTTGCCTGACTAAAGCGAAAATGAGAGCTATTGTATTCTATTTACGATTTATTTACGACTGGCCTGTTGGTCTAGTGGTTAGTCACCCTGACTGCTAAGCTGGAGGTCGTGGGTTCGATTCCCACCCAGCACAAGTCTTTGTATGATGAGCATAAAGGTTTGTTCTGTGTGTGGGTGTAATTTATTTATAATATGTACCTATGTATTTACAAAAAAAAATTATATAATAATAATAATATTCTACCACATTCACACAGCGCCATCTAGTCCCAAATTAAGCAATTATATTTGCTTGTGTTATGGGTACTAAACAACTGATATACTACTTAAATACATTTTTTTTTTGTAAATACATACATATTATAGATAAATTACACCCAGACAAAGAACAAACCTTTATGTTCATCACACAAAGATTTGTCCTGGGTGGGGATCGAACCCACGACCTCCGGCTTAGCAGTCAGGGTCACTGACCACTAGACCAACAGGCCAGTCTATATATAAGTACTTATATATATATAAGTAGTATATCAGTTATTTAGTACCCATAACACAAGCAAATATAATTGCTTAATTTAGGACTAGATGGCGATGTGTGAATGTTATAAAATATCTTAGTTTTAAGCAAGTATGCAAATTCTTTATCGTATTATATTTTGATAAATGAAAGTACAGCACATAAATCTCGAACAGTAATTTATGGGTCGCATTATTAGTTCGCTAGCTAAGAAATTGTACTCACTGCACTCAGCACGTGTCTGGCTCTCGTTCACCGAGAAAAAAGAGTCCAAAAAGCACCAGACTTAATAATAGTAGACTAGTTCTTTTTTGTGATGTTCAATAATGTTTCTGCGTATTGATTTTATCAAATTGTTGGTTCAAATAGGACTGACAGACAATAATATCGAACTAACATTTGCCTGTGACTTTCTTCGCTTTATAGAATGCAGTAACTTTGAGATATAGTTCACTTTTTGTCATAACTATATTAAAAATCCACATAACTTTAAATAAATTCTAAGTTTACATATGTCTGATCCACCAACCTGCACTAGGCCAGCGTGTATGGATTATGGCCTAAATAATTATTATTTTTTACATAATTTATAATATATCCTCTTATCTATTAATATAGACAATCCTTGATTAAAATAATGCCCATAAACAACGCATCCATACCATAATTAACCGAACTAAGTTTATTAGACAAAAGCTAAAGGGTGAAGTGTATAGCCGTTAGTCATCCTCGATTGCGCAAGATTCGCTGTGGGTCAGGGCACAGGAATGCCGACTAATTGACAGATTGCTGAGGACGCAGGCCTATGTCAGTGTCGCTTAGTAACAAACCTCTTGTTGCCTAACTGTTAAGTCATTGTTGTCTTTAAAATTGAGTTTGGGTCGTTTGAAAACTGGTTCACTTTGATTTTGGATTATAAGGTTTAATACTATATTGGTTACATGCAGTTAACTTACCTAAATTTGAAAATCGAAGAAGTAGTAAGTAGTATTTTGCATAACTGTAACCTTTGCCTTTACGCATAAAAAATAGAATAACAAGATTGCACTTTGTAAAAAATAAAATTCCTTTGCAATACTGGCAACACTAATCATTTTCAACATCAAAACAACACGTTCGTTTTTTAAACCTACGTTTTTTCGCCCTGAAGGATAAAACCTTATCCCACTTCAAATTTATCGACAACCCTAATGCAACCCAATAATAGAAGAAACTAAATACTAATAAGATAAACTTTCAAATTATCTACAAACAGCAATCAAATCGTCATCAGTGATTAATTAACTTTAATTGTACACTTCGGGTTACTAAGATAACTGCAAGTAGGGGCACTATTCGCTATCGAGTCGACTCGACTTAGCCGACGTGACTCGCGATGCATTAAGATAGTGTATTACATATTTCGCCACCTATACGACCTTTAGACGAACCTTTGTAATGACAGTCTGTACACTACGGCACAAAAATGTTGACAGACGTAATATTGCGAAGAAAATGTGATGTCTATCTATTTAAGAACTTTTAGAGCGTGTGAAAGATTTTCGTCAAGATTTGGACCTCTTTTGGTTAGGTCACCGTTTTGAGCTGTGTTAACAGCATTAACTTTTGCGTGCATGTAGGTTCGTGTTTATGAATCATCACTTCAAAATGATCCAATAATATTCCAATTTGAAGTATAGAAATAATGTTGCACTAATCATTGCGATCAACACTTTAGTCGCACAGTGTGTCAAGGCTCGAAGATTATACACCATAATGGCTTCATTATGTACCTCTAAGACAGTCTAAGTGCATTATGTTAATAGACATACCCAGCTTATACCATCCAGGCACGCGATCCACATTTTAAAAATATAACAATTTTAAATTCACCCCCCGCGGTGAAGCGCCCGCGCCCGCCGCTCAGATTGGCAGAGTGAGTGACGTCCGCTGTCCTTATTGGTCGATAAGATTTGACAGATAAGAGTAAGCGGGCCACATAAAAGACGATGTGTCTCTTCCCGGTCGTATTCGACTTGTAAAAATTTCAAAACGGTATCGCGGTAACAAAAAGGGTACGCTATCGTACGCTCCGTCCGGTCATCTCGTATCTATCACATGGGAATGAAAATATCTGTCGACATTTTGTTATGTCTGGATGGTCTTTTTACGTGTGCGCGCGCATTATGAAGTGGTAAGACGTCTTGCTTTTGTTTGGATTGTGTAATAGCGAGGTCGAACGCCGGAGGGTCGTTCAAACTTTGTTATAAGGCCGAACTGCCTTACACAGAGAGAGGAATCCCTTTGGACAATATCAGGACTACTATTGTAATGCGGTTAATACAATAACAAGATATTTGATAATGTAGCGAAGCGACGGAACGTTGTTGCAACTGTCGGTTTTGTATAATTGAAATGGAATATCATAAATAGACTGAAATAGAAGTTTTACCAATAACAAATCGCCTTGATATGTATATTGAAAATTGAAGATGCTTAGTGATAACTTATGGAAGTGCTTCTTTAGTAGAAGAAACATAAAGGAGAAGAATTTAATAGGATATGGTTTATATGTCCACATAATAAATAAAAATCTTATTGATTTTTTATCTCTTTTTCCTACTCCTCAGAAATCAAAAGTCGTAAAACCGTACTATTCAGTACCCTACTTAGGTAGGGTACTGAATAGTACGGCTAATATTATGGTTTTAGGAGGTACCTATAATAATCATACATCATTTATTGCGGAAAATGTAGTACAAAGTAGATGATAAACAGGTTCAAGTAGTTCTATACACATTTTGTTATAAACGTAACATGGATGATAGACATTAAAAACATTACTCTCCTTTTAGACAGTCGGCTAAAAATTAAATTTGCTCCCTAATTAAATTAATCTCTCTAATTCTTATAAAAGATACACAGATTAGTTCAATAAATTATTTAATTACAACATACATATTCTTACAATTTGTCATAGAAAGAAAGAAAGAAAGAAAAATAAATTTATTTGGTACAACCGCTACAAGAGAGATATATTATAAAACATAGGAGACATAAGTAAAAACTAAATAAAATGTATATCAACACAATGTGTGCCTCACGGTTGCGCCAAATTGGTGACCAGTTCAGCTTATGCTAAGCAGATAGCCAAGCGCTGGTTTTCAACTGGCACCTATTATAATTGGTATGCTAGTATGTAACATGTGGACGTCAACATAGTTGTGTTTGTGTGTGTGTGTGTGTGTGTGTGTGTGTGTGTGTGTGTGTGTGTGTGTGTGTGTGTGTGTGTGTGCGTGCGTTTATAGTTATATTAAGGAAATATTCGCATTGACGTGGCTCAGTTTCCGCTGCGCTTCCAAGAGATGCTGTCGAAGTTTTTTTTTAAATATAAATATGTTATTCACCATTCTTAAAGGTGGTGGCAAATTATTCCAAATCTTGGAAGCTGCGTAGCGGAAACTACCCTTAAATGAGGCAGACTTGTGCTTTTGGATTGATAGCTGTTGTGAACATAGCCTCGTGTTGCACTCCCTTTTGTTGGCTCTCCAGGTCAGTTTATTGTATAAATACTGAGGCTCCTTAAACTTGATCACACCAAATAAGAGACAGGCTAAATGCATTTTGCGTCTAGATTTCATTTTAATAATTGAGTGATCACAAAGAAATGGTGTGACATGAGTTCTACGTGGTATCGTGTAACAGAAACGCGCGCAGGCGTTTTGCACACGTTGTATAAGTCTGTCCGTTCGACCAAGTAAACGTGGGCCGTACACTATGTCTGCGTAGTTAAGTCTGGACAATACCAAAGATTCGACTAACTGCTCCCTTAATTCCTCAGATAAGTATGGCCTCATTTTATAGAGCACTTTGAGGCGATAAAAGCAATTTTGAACACACTCAGCCACGTGTTTTTCGAATCTCAGGTTCGAGTCTACATGCAGCCCTAAATTACGAGCTTCTTCTACTCTTGCTATAGGCTCTCCCATTAAGTTTAGGTTTATTGTTGTAGGGAACCTACTAAGTTGTTTTTTTGTGCCAAATAGCATGTATTTAGTTTTGGTCGGGTTTAATACTAGGCAATTCCTCTCCGACCACCTTGCTACTCGTTCAAGATCGTCATTCAGTTCAGCTACAGCCTTTTGGTGCTCATTTGGCTTAAAAGATATATACAATTGCACGTCATCAGCATATATATGGAACTGTGTATTTTTGATACAGTCAACGATGTCTGTGCAGTATAAGATGAAAAGGATTGGGCCCAAAATAGATCCCTGCGGAACTCCTCTGTTAAGCGTGGTAAGGGAAGAAGTATGACTGGTTCCGTTGCTGTGCTTTAGCTCTACAAGTTGCTTACGATTTCTCAAGTAGCTGTGAAACCATATTATCGCGTTTTTATCAAAACCGTAATAATTCAACTTCGACAGCAGCAGATCCGTATTTATTGCATCAAATGCACGAGTAAAGTCTAACAATACCAGCAACGAACACATACCTTGATCCTGTGCTGTCAATAAGTTGTCTGTTAAGTCAACAAGTGCAGTGGACGTGCCACGTCTTTTTCTAAACCCAGACTGTAGCTCAGGTAGAATTTTATTATTTTCTAAATACGTAGTCAATTGCCGACATATTACCTTTTCTAAAACCTTTGACAGACAGGGTAAGATGCTAATGGGTCGAAGATCTTTTATTGCTGTTGGATTAGCTATTTTAGGCAAAGGGCGAACAGTGGCAATTTTCCAAAGCTCAGGGAATGTAGATGTTTCTATTGAACGATTAACTAGATCAGTAATGCTTGACAAAGTATATGGTAATGTAAGCAACAGCATTTTTAGGGATATATTGTCATAACCTTGCGCATTTGATTTTAATTCTTTTATGTGTCGTGCAATAACGAGTGGAGTTACTGGTGTGATTGTGAAAGTGGTGTCACGATATTTATGAAACTCGAAGAAAGTAAGTAGAGATACACTGACCGAACTATTGCCTGGTACATCGAGAAATTGATTATTTATTTGTTCTGGATTATTAAAATGGGAAGGCAATTCATTTTTTGGTTTAAATCTACAGACAGTATTCTTTATGTTACGCCAAAGTAGCTTTGGATTTTTGACATTATTATTAATATTAAATTTAAAGTATGCAATTTTTTCCCTATATAATGAGGTAATAACCAGTGATTTTAGTTGTTTATAATATTCCCTTTTTGTTTCTAATCTAGTACTCCTGTATTTGCTAAGCGCATCATCTCTTAATTTCATCATCAGCTTTATAGTGTCGGTAATCCATGGGTATGAGGCTTCTCTAATAAGGCTAGTCTTTAAAGGAGCGTGAATATCAAGTGCATATAGTACATTACAGTTAAATGTTGCAACCATATCATTCACGGAACTCGAGCCTTCGAACACACTCCAGTCTAGTTGGGATAGATCTGTTAGGAAGCTGTTTTGGCATACATCCTTTAGAGATCGAGTTGTAACATAGAATGGCTTAAATTTTTCTTTTTTTATATTAAACTCACAAATAATAATTGAGTGCCCGCAGGCAGCTCTGAAAGACTCCACTAAAACGTTTCTAGCAGGCAAATCGGAATAGACCAAATCTATCAAGCTTTCGCTACTTACCGTGTGATGTGTAGGCGTAGTTACTAACTGTTTCAGACTGAAGCAGTTTAACATTTCAGTAACCTTACTGCTTTTCTCGTTTTTATTTAACATATTTACATTAAAGTCCCCCAGCAAAATGCAAAAATCACAGTGGCCCAGAGTACCTATAGTATCCATCACGGCTTCTAGGAAGATATCTAATGCTAACCAAGGAGGACGATAAGCAGTGCCCATTGCTATTTTTCTGGCGTTCATGCTGAATGTTATCCACATTTGTTCCACAGACTCATACTTTGGGTCCTTAGGGTGATTCCAGGTGCGAACATGTAGTCCATGTTTAATATAAAACCCCACGCCCCCTCCACGGCCCGAGCATACACTCTTCGGCCTCGGAGTATGACGTAACCGGTATCCCGGCACGACAGGTGCGCGTCCGTCCTCACCCGGACGCAACCAAGTCTCATTCACGGCCAGAATATCTATACAGTGTCTATCAAATATAGCAATGAAATCATCATGATACGTCCCCAAAGAACCTGCGTTATGAAATCCAACTTTAAAAAATTTTGTTGTATTCATTGTGAGAATTTTAAATATATCATAATAAGTATTAAATTCCAATGATTAATTCTCATACAACTAAAGTGTTGTAAATAATAAAATGCGAAAGATAATAATAGTATTTTAATAACATCAACAAGATTCAAATAAAAGCCAGGAAAAACAAAATGGACATAAAAATTATCACTTAAGATTCCTATAAGATTATTATGATTATGTATGGCATTACTGAATATTTTGAGTAAGATTGTAAAATTTATTAATTTCATTTTTTGAAGGTAGTTTAGAAGACAAACAAATAATAAGTTACTTTCATAATTTACGAATTGAATAAAGTATTTATTTATAGAATAAAGTGATAGTGAGTATATAATAATATAAAGTATAATATTGTTATAGTGTATTGTATATTGTAGGGTTAAAAGTGTTTTGACGCTTGTTACATAGTTGGTCACCGTGCGACACACATTGAGTTGCTTAAACAAGAAACCGATTTTAGTACAAGATAGAAATGAACATAAGCACAAAGTATAAATCGACACATTCAGATACAAAATTATTATTATTATTATGGCACCGTAGTTATTCGAAAGTAAACGAAACAGTTGCGATATATAATTTGTTGCCATAAAACAACAAAAACAATTACTAAGAGCAAAACAAAACATTAATTGTAATAGAATATTACTGAATTCAGTTTTAAATGCTATTCGAACATTTGCTAAGAATACACAGTAATAATAAACGATATGCAAATCAAACATAATAAAATAAACATATCTTATTATCAAACAACTATAGAACCAAAAACCTTTACTATATCTTTATTTGTTCGGATACGCTCCGCTGGCTTACCATCATCCTTACGTGCCAGTATCCTACCCTCATGTGTCCACACATACTTCCATTTGTGCTGGTGACCAGCCTGCCTCGACTCATAGAACAGACGTCTATTTGTGAGTGTGAGGCGCTCATTGACGTAAATACGACGGGAAGGACCGCTCACTTCTACATCGCCTGAGGTAATAGTACGGCGCACGCGGGCTGCGCGCAGAACGTTGTCTCGTGTCGCGCGTCGAGCGAACCGCACGGCGATTGGACGGGGTCTTTGCGTGTCGCCAGTTGTTGTAGGACCTGCAGTGCTTGTCTCCACTCTGTTTCTTCTCGTCGACCCCAGCCGCTCCACATGAATAATATCTCTGTCATCAATATTGACGCCTAGCTTGGTACAGAGCAATTTGGCTATGTGTAATGTGCTTTCCTCTTTGTGTTCCGTTATCCCGGCTATTTCCACATCATTGAGAAGCAGCTCCTGATCACGCTGATTGAGGTCATTTTTTAACTCAGCGATGGTATCCTCCAAAGCATCAACATTTGTCGGGACCATTTTCTCAAACTTGGTTTCAAGTATATTTATCCGGGAGTCCATTGTAGATAGACCTTCGTTTAGGTGCCTCTTGAAATCAGCAATCTCTGTTCTATACTCGCGTACTTCGGTCCTAAGCGCGCTAAGCTCATTCCTAATAGCGCGTATCTCCAGCGTAAGATTAATGTTCTGGTCATCGACTATATTGTCTGAGGCATCGCTGAAACTTACAGGGCTAGTCGTGGCATGACCATCCGGAGGAATAATACTAGCTGGAGGCGTGACGGGTTTTTTTAAACAACAGCTGCAACGCCACTTGTTTCCCAATATTCCTTTTTCAGGGAGATCAACGCATCCACGGTGATACGTAACTGAGCAGTTACAACATTTAATACAAGCCGTAGAATTTACTGCCACAAATTTTGCACATATTCCGCACTTGATCATATTGCTGGAGTCACAGATATCGCCTATAGCACTGTGCTGATAAGGTTCTCAAGCACAGATAACAGCGCCTAGTTATAGTTCGTAAGTTACTCCAGAGATGGCGCTGGTGTAAATAATTGTGTAATGGGTATTTTATAGTGTTTAAATTAGCATGACACCATAAGCGAATTAGTTAGTCTTTTGGTTTAGTTCCGCACACACTTATCTAAGATGTTTTCTATAGAATATCCACTGGATTGCACATTTCACTTTTTATTCACTGTATTATCGGGTAGTTTAAGGATAGACTTTGATAAGTAGATTTTATTTAATGTTTTAATGGATAAACACTGCATATAAACACCAGATAACAGTACACGATATGTAACGCACTACGATTGAACTGTTTACGTTATATTTTACTTTACTAAACTTATTATTGATTTTTAAATGTCTGAGAACTACATAGGCCGTATGACTATGTTGACGTCGGTAGTCGGAGCCCATACATAGTGTCATTGATTTCTGTGTCCATGTACCTATAATAAAATCTCATTCATAATAGTACATCGTTCGATTTTTATTTGCTTTGGCAGCCAAAACATTAAAAGCTGAATACTCGACGTTATGCTATCATGAACAAATAAACCGTGTTTTATGTGTTATATAGTACTCATGTGTATTAATTAAATGTCAATAACAAGCGAAGCCTTAAGTTCAATCATAAATCACAGAAGTCTCTTTGCCACATACGTAGTGAATTGATTCAATCTAATTGGATGTTTTAAGTTGGTTATTGGTATTTACGCGAATTGAATGCTTACTAACCTCTGTAACCTAATGGAAACGATCTGCAACATAAATAAGATATCTTATATAGATTTAAAATATCATTTTATGTATAGTTATTTAATTGACTTTGAAGCTGCAAAAATAGTACATTTCCACGCCCATTATCTCCTGAATTGCAATTTTGTAATAATTAGTTCCCAAACCTTTTATTACACTTGATTTTACCCTTTATTTACACAATGTGACTTGCGAATTGTGGGTGTGATGGACCTCTGCCTACTCCTTCGGGGAAAAGGCGTGATGCTCGTTCTGCTTATGTTGTTAGTAAGACAATTATATGTAATGTTTTTCAAATATTAATTAAACTATGGTATAATCTCGATTCAAGATCGCTTAAATATTTATCACCGTTTCATTATATCAGCGTGCATTATAATATTATGGGCACGGATATCCACTGTAGGGCCTAGGATTCTCCAAGAGATGTCCAATACGACCGGTCATATGCATATCTTTGCATCCAGTGCGATCGTGCGGTTCCGATCAGATCATCTGTCCACCTTGTAGGTGGATGTCCTACCGCCGTTCGCATAAAAAAAAAGAATTCACTTTCGTGGTTATGGGAAATAAATCCACGAAAGCATATTAACAAAAAACCACGTTTTTTTCAGGTGGACGGTTCTGTTCATTCTCACCATGCATAGAACAAGTCCAGCGCACGTGCTTGGCTCTCCAAGAGCACGGCTTCCAAGAAGTATCTACTATGGAAGTGTTGCAGTCAGAACTGAGAGTCACCAGGAGAACAATCCCTGTGAGGGATTTGTCTTTTCTGAAACAAAAGGTAAGTTTACTGTTATAATCGACCATATAACTGCTTTACTACTATTGACAAAACATTCCATCAAAATTAAAAGTCAATAAGACTCATAATTAATGTTGACGTCGCGCATTGATGACAACTATCGCTGTACTGAGATCAGTTGCAAGCAAAAATAGACTTTACGGTTTTGTGATATGCAAACGACTTTTAGTCTAAGGGTGGTAAAGCAATTTAATTTGCAACTATACATTAGATGGACTGTCACTGTAGGGTTAAGGGTCGCCTCGCTACTATCATTGTCTTGCCGAGTGTCGTGGACAAATATTTATGTGATTCATCGATATTTAGACTCGAAAAATTCCAATTTCAAAATTGCTTTAAAACAATTTAAACGTATACGCCTTGGTGAGGCTTTAACCACAGTGCAGTGGTTTTCTGCCCAAATATTTCTTGTATAGTCAATATACAATAAATTTTGCCGTACAAAGCCAAAAAAATGCCAAAAAACTTGCCTAAGGTTCAGTTCGCTGATATGGTTCAGTTTTGATATATTGAATTGTATCGCCTGACCGTAAGTTAAAAACAAAGTAGTTCTGCTCTATAAATAGAACTTAACTAATGTATGTGCCCCAATTTCAACAAAATATTCATGAAAACATAGCTCAATGGTATCTACATCGGTTAATTCGCTAATAGCTTGTTCTAGGCTAAACTGACCTGTCCGGAAGGTTCCCTGAGCGCTGGAAAGTGGGGAGGCTGGTGCTCTTGCCGAAGCCGGGGAGGGCCCCGGACTCGGCCGCGGCCTACAGGCCTATCGTGTTGCTGGACGAAGCGGGGAAGTTGCTGGAGAGAGTTCTCGCTGCCCGCATCGTCCGGCACCTTCGCGAGGTCGGCCCGGACCTGTCGGACGCCCAGTTTGGTTTCCGGACCGGGCGTTCGACGGTTGGCGCCATTCTGGCCCTGAGGGCCGCGGCCGAGGAGGCCGTCATGGGAGGCGGCGTGATGTTGGCGGTGTCGTTGGACATCGCCAACGCCTTCAATAGTCTGCCATTCAGCAGCATCGCGGAGGCGCTCCGGTATCATGGAGTGCCCGCATATATCCAGCTGCTGGTGGCAGACTATCTGAAGGAGAGGAGCGTCCTGTACGAGGACCGAGACGCCAACGTTGGGCGCAGGGCGACGTCGGCCGGTGTTCCGCAGGGGTCCGTTCTTGGCCCCCTCTTGTGGAATATCGGTTACGACTGGGTCCTGCGCGCCGAACTTCCCCCCGGGCTGAGCGTACTCTGCTACGCTGATGACACGCTGGTAGCAGCCCGGGGACGGAACTTCGAGGAGGCGGCGCGCCTGGCCACCACGGGGGTCTCCCAGGTGGTCGGGCGCATTGAGGCGCTGGGGCTTAGGGTGGCCCTTAATAAGACGGAGGCCCTGATGTTTCACGGGCCCCGTCGCGGTCCACCTGCCGGCGCCTCAATCAATGTTGGCTCGGTTCTCGTACCGGTGCAGGCCCAGATGAGGTATCTGGGCCTGATTCTAGACGGGCGGTGGCTCTTCGACGAGCACTTCCGACAGCTGGCGGCAAAATTGGAGGGTGCTGCGTCCGCCCTAGGGCGTTTACTGCCGAACCTGGGCGGACCCAGCTTGTCTTGTCGCCGGCTTTACACGGGGGTAGTCAGGTCCATGGCGCTGTACGGCGCACCGGTGTGGGCGGCGGCTCTGACCGCCCAAAATAGAGATCGTTTGAGGAGACCTCAACGAATGATGGCGGTCAGAGCCATACGCGGTTATCGCACCGTGTCGGCAGACGCGGCGTGCGCGTTGGCCGGGACTCCCCCGTGGGACTTGGAGGCGGAAGTGCTCGCCGAAGTGTATCGGCGGGTGGCGGCAGTTCGGGCGGACGGGCAGTCCCCTCTGCCCGAACAGGTGCGCGAGTGGCGCGAGGTCGCCCGCAGAGCCACCGTCGTGAAGTGGCAGGGTCGGCTGGGGGCTCCACGGGCCGGTTTCTGGACCGTGGAGGCGCTCCGGCCGATCCTAATGGAGTGGATGGGGCGGCAGCACGGGACCCTTTCCTTCCGACTGGTGCAGGTTTTGTCCGGGCATGGGTGCTTCGGGCATTACCTGTACAGGGTCGCTAGGAGGGAATCGAGTCCCGTCTGCCACCACTGCGACTGCGACGACGACACGGCGCAGCACACGCTGGAGTCTTGTCCGGCGTGGGAAGGGCTGCGCCGTGGCCTCGTCGCAGTCGTTGGAGAGGACCTCTCGCTGCCGGCCGTCATGAGCTCGATGGCCGGCAGCGACAGGAGTTGGGAAGCGGTCGCATCCTTCTGTGAGGAAGTCATCTCGCAGAAGGAGGCGGCGGAGCGGCTCCGGGAGGAATCTGCCCTTGCGGAGCCGATCCGCCGCCGGCGAACTGGGCGGCGTCAGCGAGCGCATATGCGCCTGATGCCGCCATAGTAAAGGCTGCGGGTGGGGGATCGGGGTTCACTTCCTCACCCGCTCCTTTCCGCGAAGGTCGACAGCGTCCCCGGTGCACCCGGACGCTGTCGTTCGGTGTTAGGGCCCGAAAGGGCCCGGTGTCGGTGCCCCGTAAGGGGCTGTCGCTGGGTGGGCTGCTGATGTTATAACAAGTTCCAGGGCCCACCCATTACGGCGAAGCGACGGTGCACAGAGGGGTTTTAGTGGGTATTCCGGTCCTTTTAAGACCGGCGAGTCCCACATAACCGTCCCGTGTCCCCGCACGGGGCGGTATGCGTAATGCATTTCCCCTCTTAAAAAAAAAAAAAAAAAAAAAAAAAAAAAAAAAAAAAAAAAAGGCTAAACTGACCTCCCAGACGCATTAAGTCGGTTAAGTTACGATGCCGCTTCAAGCACACGATGGGGATCGATCAGCGTTTAACGAGCAGATAATTGACAGTATCACTCGGTAGCTACTGTCTATATGTTGGTTTTAGTTCTATTCGACACGTGGTTGCTTAGTTAAATACTTATGGACAACAAAAATTGTTACATTCTGTTAAGTTAAAAGTGGGTAGCTAGAAAAACCTACTTAGCTCACTTAGAACAGGGTTTTATTGTTTTAAAGCAATTTTGAATTTCGAATTTTCATAGGATAATTCGAATTATTGTATTCCGATTTTTTTTTGTTTGCATTTTCATAATTACATAAAAATTTCAATAACAGGTTTTATTCAAATGCACAAATACTAAAATGTTTAGCTACGCAGCTTTCTGAACGATTTTATCCTAGGTCGATGTGCCTCCTTAGGTGCGATAAATTCCATGCAATATAACAGTTAAAAATCCTAGTCAAAAAATGGGTACTGGACGATGGTGAAAGCGGCGGAACACAACATCCTTCGGCAAAAGTTAGAAGCGTCGGCGTGGGCAAAGCGCATATGATGCTCCTAGTGGTAACCGCTTACCGTGAGGTTGTTTGCCACCATCTTGGTAAAGAGTGACTGCAGAATTTACAGCTACATACAATTTTTGTCGTCTCTTTTCGTTATCTCTTACCTTCGTGTCTTAACATGAATTATAATGGTACGCATATGAATAGAACGACTTACAATATCGATTCGGCGTATAATTGGACTATGCGAATACGTGAACCGCGTAGTGCTGAATAAATACGGTCATAAGTCTAAATAGTGTGGCCACGAAACCAGCGTGCATATCGTAAAAATATAGTTTGTGATTCATTTGTTAGTAGATGTAATTACTTGTTATTGAAATGCCTCAGGAATCGAGTAGACGAAATATTTATAGAAGACGTAGTTGTTGCATATAGTTGTATATAATTTGTGTTCCTAACTTGTAAGACAGCTTGTAAGAGTTTTCAAAGATATATATAAGTTAAAGCAGGAGAATTCTGTTTTAATTGCTTTGAAAATTCTTATAAAATAAATCTACGCCAACTAAGAATATAATTGTAATTTTGTTATTGTAAATTATTTCTGAACTGAAGAGATTGTTAAGGAAATAAGGCTTTTCTACCAAAGGTAATTCTAATTCTATAAAAGGTAGGTTCCTTATCTACTAAAAGAACAGTCAGACGATGATAAAGTATTCATATTTTATGCATATATGCAAGTAATTATTATTCGCTGTTTCAAGGGCCCTGTGATAAGTTCTCCCTTGACGTAGATTGAAGTTGCAGAAAGTTGAAGTGGATGGGTACTATCGGTGGAGCGGTGGTAGCCCGCCCATCACCGTGAATAGTGATCGTGTTTCGAATTAAATGGGAGTACTTAGGTAAACTCGTTGATTGATTGATGTAAATTGATTGCGCGCAGTTTCGATATATGTGAGAATATTCTATCTTCTTCAGTTGCGTGTGTTCAATGTTATCTTTGAGAAGTTTGTGTTCAAATTGAGCGGTTAAATTATTGTTGCTTGTTACAACTAATGTGTTTACATTTAGCCTTTCTCATCCCACTATTGGGCAAAGACCTCACTAGTGTAATAAATATTAAAAAAATCTTGACTGCTTTATCTGGATACGAGACCTATTTGAAAAATTCCGTTGGTCTTAGATAGTCCATTTATTAAGGAAGGCGTTTATGCAATATAACATCACGCTACGACCAATGACCAAACCTGAGCAATCGGCAAATAAAGATCCACAGAAGCGAAGCACCGGCAACCTACACATTTGCTGTCCAATCCACAGTACTTGTATAAATAAAGAAAAAATAATAAAGTTATACGTCATCATAAAAAACAAAACACTAGTTGCATTTTTAATGAATTATTTTTTTTATTTCTATAAAATACCATGTCTATCCTATGTACGATCAAGTCTATGTGACTGTATCATTCTTTAAGTTTTAACTACCATTCCACTTCAGACTAGAGAACGTCCCTACCATACAACAAAAAGTCCTAACGATGTCTTTATTCAAAGCTACCATATATTTCAAGCCAGGTGTCCTCAGTATCAGATACTGAAGCGCTTCAACACCGTATTGTCTCATTGTTAGTCGCTGGTCGCTTGCCTGTCTTCTTGTCGCAGCTAGTTGCTATGCAGAGAATGGCGATATCATTCATCGTAACCTGAATTGGTCTGGAAATTGAGATAGTTCGTATTATTTGATTCAAAGTACTGTGTTATATATTATTGCGGCTCCTCATATTTATATAAACGTTTTTTCTTTGTAAGAACGTTTAAAATATCGTTAAAAAGCACACTTCATTTCGTATCTTAATCCAATGAAAAATATTATTTCATTTAAAATCAACATCAATGTTATACAAAAAAGTCATCTCATATGTAGCTTTAGAACTATCATCTTCATATAACCAATGACGTCCACTGCTGGATATAGGCCTCACAATTTCCGCCACAGCGAGCGATTTTATGCCGCCTCATTGAATCATTAAATTTAAGAAGTTGGTGCAGCCTATTGACACCTGCCCCCTGATTCTGAGCTGTCGGAAAATTTTCGGACGGAAATGTCAGTTTAATTAAAGTTAAAAATAATGTTAAAGAAATATATGGTTGTGGGAAAACATCTTGAATTAATCAGTTTTAAATTTTCTATACGTTAGAGTTAGACTATTTTCTAACATTAAATAACTTCAGCCGAAAAAATACGTCGTACTAAGATTCAAAAAAGTTTACGATCCGTGAGCAATCCGACGAGTCAGAATCAGGGGGCTGAAATGCTTTTGTATACCTAATACCTACACCTAATGCAAAAACAAAATCATTTCAGCTGACCCAAGTCTCAAACTCGCAACTTTAACTTGTCAGTCTAAAACCGTCTCTACATAATTACCTAATACAGTTAAGTCTGAGAAATATTTGATTAATAACTTAAACATCATTAATCAATAGGAAGTTTTATAAAAACTTTAATGAAGCTATTACTAGATCAATAATGCACTAATTTTTTTTACGACTAAACAACTAATTGACAGACCACCTGTGATCAAATTATAGAGACCACCAATATACACTTATAGGCCATATATTACAGAAATAAAACTGAATTACCATATATTAAGCCTTAGAAGAACATCTGTCTTTGTATATTAAACAAATACAATGCGTAAAGTATGCAAATTAGTATAGAAACACTTTTAAGATAACTTACTAATACAACCCTTAAATAATAAGTAGGAAAAATTTGTGAAGCTGTTTTAGATATGCGATTATGATGTCTATGGTGTATGGTAAAGGGTTGATATTCTTGTGTTGTATGTGTATGCGTATCGGTGGCGTATCGGGCTGCGTTCGGAAACGTCACGCGCGCCGTTTGTCGCTAGTGGTCACGTTTCGCGAACGGTAGCTGAGAGCTGTCGATGCGACATATTTACTATTATCGATTGTCGATAAAACCTATTGCTGTACAATAATAATACTTCAATTATACTATTGACTATTAATGTCAAGTGTGTTGAGAGAATATATCTTTTACGTACGTGTTGCTGTTACATTATTTTATTTTAAGACTTCGAGACAGTTCTCATACTAAAATTTGTTTGCACTACTTGTAACATGTTGTCTAAAGATATTAAGTAGGTATTGTGGCTTCGATCTGACCAATTCGGGTATATCAGAGAGAGAGAAAATCGAGTTTGTATATACTATGTGTTGAAAAAATGCTTATATAATTCTTATGGTTGGCGTTGCAAATTGCTATAAAAGAATATGATAACACAGTTGAGTTGTCTGTGGATAACACTTAAAAACTTTAGTGGTATGTACCCAATTTAGGTACTTACATTTCATTTTTCTAATTTCCTGTTAACCACCGAGTCTAAAATATTTGCAGTATTATTCACACATCATTATCATTCAAAAGCCGTACTTCACACTATGCGTCAAAATCTGTGTACCAAAAAAGATTTATCGATAAAATTCTTCTGCATACGGGCATGCCTACCAACAAAGGCTATACACCCGTGGGAAAATCTCTAAGGCTTTTTAAAATCTAGCTAAAAGGCTAAGCATGCCCATAGTCATATATTAAGCCAGAATTACTAGATTACTGAACTTTTCTTATGGTGTTTACCTATTTAGGTTAGTCTGATTTATGAGTGTTACTGAAGCTTCTCGAGTATAATAACGATGTTCTTAAGCTGATGCATATCATTGATCTTAATTTTACACGGCTTTTGAAAGTATAAGATTTAACGGTTGCTGGTTTGAAAAGATTTTTTATATTTGGATAATCCTAGCGTCAACAATACAAGTGCTAGTTGCATGTGTTCGTTATTTTAGTAGAAGACATGGCTGAAACTTTAAGTGTGTTTTCATATTGATGTTTTTTCTATGCTCTTTTCTACATGCGTTATGTAAAAACGAGCGTAAAAAACCACAAACGAGCTCGTAAACCAATAAAAAGTGCATATTATACTTAGTACCTATTACTTACAAAATAATGACTACCATTTTGCGAATCTCGTTCTATTTATTGATGGGTATAAATTTCATTAATTCGTAGCGCTGTTGATGTTGAATGATAAACGATAAAATTTTATTTGCTTAAAACATGGTATACAGAGATATTATTACATTCTTTCCGCATGTTTTGCAAAGTAGCAAGAAAAAGATTGATGATGTCCTAAACCATAACAGTTATCTTATTTTTATTAAGCTTTAGATGTTAGAAATAATCAAGCGGTATCGTTGTATCTTATTGATTGTCGGGTCTCCTCCAAAGAATGTGGAGGAAATTTAACCTACTATACCACGCTGGCCAGACGGGTTGGTATAGGGTTTGTTTCGAATTATCCTCTTCTCGCAGTGCTCTTAGTCGCCTCTTACGACAACCACGCGGTGAGATGGGGTAATGACATTATGTATTTACGTCACTTAACGGATTGATTATACCTATCATCATCATCATCATATCAGCCCAATGACGTCCACTGCTGAACATAGGCCTGTATACTGCCTGATTGTACCTATACTAAGTTCTAAATATGATACCATCAGCAACCCATTTAGTCCCACTGCTGGGATCGGGTCTCCTCTCCTCTTACTAGAGAGCTGGGAGGGTTTAGGACATAATCCACTCACACTGGCCTAGTGCGGGTTGGTGGATTAGACATACTCATAGAATTTCTTCTAGAGTATGTTTCCTCACGATGTTTTCCTTCACCGTTAGCAGATGGTAAGTCACTTGACTAGTACATGTGGAATCCACATTGGTACTGCCGGTTGGGATCGAACTCGGACCGCGTGATTTGCACGCCGGTCCCTTATACATTCAGCCACCATCGCATATATGGTGGCTGAATGTTAAATATGATACAACTATATAAAATTAGTATGCAGCTTGATTAACTATCAATATCAATTCCTACTGTTGCCAAGCGAATACGTCATAATAAAACAAAACTGAAACAACAAACATAGCAACAACAGTATCTAAATCATTCAACGCCGCAGACAGCCAGTCGCCTACTATCCCTTCTGTTTATAAATCCCTTTAAATCTTAAGCAACGTATCAAAGATAAGGTTGAAAGTAGCCAATCTCGCACAATTGAGTGCTTAGACATTGATAAATTGCTAAACCAGATCTTGTTAGTCCACCGAGGTATTTAGTATTCATAAATTTTAGTAAAACGCATGCCGCTAATATATTTTCCACCACACGTGCGTTTGCGTTGCGAATATTTCGCTTTAGTGTCACGAGATCAAACTTTTCGCTTGGTTTATGTTGTTTATTGTTGTGTGCAGTTTTGTCTATTCCTTACGATCGAATAGGCGTTAGTGTTAAGTGGTATTACTATCTAAGTTTCTCGCCCAAAATATAATTATAGATAGGGTCTTTTGACATTCCAATTGCAATAGTAATCTAAAGACTAACAGCAATTTACAGCTCAACCGTAAGCTTATTTTTGTCTAGTTTTGTTTTAAAGGAATAAACTTAAATTAATTTGAATCACCTAAATTTAGAAAATCTACTGAGCTTTTTCGAATAAGTTTATAAATTAGAAATCTTCGTTGATTTATGTACCTGTTCTAGCATCTTATCTAATGAGGTGAATGGAATAGAGGAACACATCTTAGGTGCATTAAAAGATGAATATATCGTTTTTAACCCTCCCAATACGACTTATTGTGTAGTATAAAGGTCATACAAACAGATAGGTATAGAGCATTCCCCATTGATTCCATATTTATAATGACTATCAACTAACCTACCATCTTCGATGACAACAGTCCCTGTGTGCACATATTTGCAACCCTAATAAGGCCACCAGCGAACGAGCCACTCCATCGCAAATCAACGGGCCTAATAGCCCTGTCACCATTATAGGACGGGTGCCTTGTACCGGTATAGTGTATGAGAGGCGTAACGTGTGCCTAATGTGGCCTGATTCTGTTTGTGGCCTTAATCTAGCTCGAGTTTTAAATGGGTTTAGAAAGAGTTCTGTTTAATTTAGTGCCTAAATGGCTCGGCTTTCTCTTTTCTAATAGGTGTTGCATGTATGGTAGAGGTTTGCTTTGTATAGCCTATTTATGTTTCTATTAAACCAGAAGAATAGGTTGTGAAACTTTGTGAAAATTAATCGTTGTGCCAGCAGCAGAGATTGAATTGAATGAACTCTGGAGATCATAACTTAGTGCGCATCGCTAAATGCTCTATATACGACTGTTGCGCAAGAGGACCGGGTCGAGTAATTGCAGTAGACTTGAATGTTATGTCTGCATAACATTGTTTTGTAAATTAATTATTGGTTAATGACTCTACCCTTATTTCATGGGACGCGAAATGTACATAAGGATGATGCATCTCTGCCTACCCCTGAAAAAAAGACGTATCGTCACTTGTTTCTCTGCTGAAGTGATGAAATGAAATGAAGATGAAATATTCAATTTTGGCGAAATATTAAAATCAAATGTTCAATTGCCGTTTTGTGAGCTAATGACATTGCAAAAGATAGACTAATATTTTAAAAAGTAATAATGCGAAATACCTGAATAATCAATACATAAATCAAAATATAATCCAACATAATTCTCTAATTACAATCTAAACAAGCGTCTGTCCTAATTTAGATAAGGCATTATTTACCAAAATGATTTATATGCGTGTGCGCAGCTGTGCGGAGGTATCGGCTCATTTCTGACAAAGCCTCGGCAGCTCTCGGCACATTCCCACATTACTTACAGATATGACTGATCGGACTACAATACACCTTCATTATGTTATCTGTAACGTGACGGTATCACTCTAAATACATCTTAGTATATTGTTTTGGGTATTTAAAATAATTGTAATAGCTGTTTGTAAGGTTTTGAATAGAAATTGAAATATAGAAAATTTACGTCAGAATTAAGTTTGTTTCTTCCTAAGGTTCAATAATGTGAAGGGAATTTAGCCTACCATACCACGCGCTGGCCAGACTAGTTGGTGGTTTTGTTTGGAACTGCTTAGAACAAAACATTCAAGAAACATTATTAAAAAAAAAAACTTTAAAACCAATAAATCAATATCAATTTATTCAAAGAAAATACATTTTAGCCTCAATATCTTTCACAATAATATCTTTTATCTCTTAATTCATGTTGTAAGGACCCTTCAAAATTTGAGCAGCTCGGATAGTCAATAGAGCTCAAGATTGGTCAACTGATAAAAAGCCAGACTGACTGTATCTTAACGACTGTCAAGTCAAGAGTTAGTACCGCACAATCAAATAGCATCGTGTTGTCATTCTTGTGACTAACAAAAATTGGTGTAGGTATGTTCAATTGTAGTTAGGTTATAAATACTTATTATTTATTCGTAAGTAGCTCAGTATCTAAGAATTATTTAAATTTTGTGTTTGCAACACATGTTAGTGATGAGTTTTTTAAAGCTCCATGAAAGGAAATTTGACAACAGAAATTAAACAATCATCATATCAGCCCCATGATGTCCACTGCTGGACATAGGCCTCACCTAATTTCCGCCACAGCAAGCGATTATGTGCCGCCTGCAACCAACGTCATTGGGCTTATATGATGATGATGATCATGAAATAAAACAAAAGAAAACTGAATCAAATTAGAACTCAATTCATTAGACATTTTGTTGCAATATCAAAATTTCCTAACAAGATTTTTAACTTACAATAATCTTAACGTTAATATAAAAGCCCCTGCATATGATTTTTTTGACATTAAACAGATCAGATATACCTTTTATTATAAATTATTATTTCTAAATTTTGAAATTTGAATCGTAAATCAAAATTAATCAACACTACACAAATTAAGCTTATCTGTCCCATTCAACATACCACTCAAATAAATAATCCACAATCAAACATTTCCTTAACAATTAATGTGTAAACCATTACTCGAATAAATCGCGTTTAATTTCACGGTCCAATCTAAACCGGAGCTGGGTCGGCGCGTGCGCTGAGATACGATCTAATCTAACGATCGGGACGCACTCATTGTCACCGCTGCGCTCCCCGCTCGCGTGTCCAAACATTGTCCCCTGTGGTATCCCGTACAACTTGATTTGGATGCTGATTGAAATTGAAATTAGTGAGATTGATGACTGAGATTTTAAACTTGTATAATAATAATATAATATTGTACCACATTCACACAGCGCCATCTAGTCCCAAAGTAAGCAATTATATTTGCTTGTGTTATGGGTACTAAACAACGGATATACTACTTAAATACATTTTTTTTTGTAAATACATACATATTATAGATAAATTACACCCAGACACAGAACAAACCTTTATGCTCATCACACAAAGTTTTGTCCTGGGTGGGGATCGAACCCACGACCTCCAGCTTAGCAGTCAGGGTCACTAACCACTGGACCAACAGGCCAGTCAAAAAAATTATGCTTATTCATACTACCAATATTATAATTATAAATGCGATACTTGAGATGATGCACATATGCTCATTTTTAACGACATACTACGTAAGTGGAAGCTAGTTATAAATAATGAATTACGTTCTACTATTATAATTGATATTAGTTACAAAATAAATAATATCTTCTAAATACAGTCGAAGCACGTGCACGATTTTAACGCCTAAGTATCTTAGATAGGACAATTAGAAGTATTTTGAAATTGTTTCAATAACAATTGAGACATGTTAAAATATGCCAGTCTTCTATTTATTATAATATAACAAATCTAATCTATACTTCTAATAAATTCTTCAAAAAACGTATAAAAAGTTAGTAGTCATTCTAACGATGATTCAGCTTCAAATAATTATACGAAAAAATAAGATGTAGATTATCTAATAAGATAAATTTATATTAGTATATTGAAACAGATGCAATGGACTGTAGTTACATTATATATTATATAAGATATGCATGTTAATAAAACTTTTGATCCGTATTTGAATACTTGGTTTAAGATTTATGTGATCGATATGGAAATTGAATTGACTTTGCTTGTGTGCGCGGCTATGCACGAAGTAGTCCTAACTTCGATACCCGGATTGAGCTAATATTGAAAACAACATTACTTTACTACTCAGCCCGAATTCGTCATAGCTTTCCTCAATAAATGGGCTATCCAACACTAAAATATTTTTTCAATTCGACTCAGTAGTTCCTGAATTTGGCGCGTTCAGCCAAACAAACATACTCTTAAGGTTTATAATACTAGTATATAAACCTCATAATATAGATTAATGTTTCTTATCGGTTATAATATATAAAATACTTGCTTCCGCCCGCTGCTTCGCCCGCGTGGTATGTATTTTATTTATACCTATAAACCTTCCTCTTGAATCACTCTATATATTAAAAAAACCGCTTCAAAATCCGTTGAGTAGTTTAAAAGATTTAGCGCATACATAGGGACGGACAGACAATGACAGCGACTTTGTTTTATATTATGTAGTGGTTGGTTTTAATCTCCTATATGTGCGAAATTCATGGAAAATCTACTTCGAGTACTTAATTCTATACATCGTCCCATTAGAAGAATAATGTTTTATCTTCACATAAAACAAAAATGCAATTATTAAAAAATTCGGCATTAAAAACCGTAAACTATCGATTGATAAATTTTTATTTTATTCTTTAGTCAGTATTTTACAAAATACAAATTTGATCAATTGATAGTTTACGGTTTTTAATGCCAAATTTATAATAATTTCATTTTTGTTTTATCTGAAGATAAGACATTATTCTTCTAATGGGACGACATTTTCATCACTATAAAGGTTTGCAACATCAACTACACATACATCTTAGTACAAATGCAAATACGAATGAAAGAACAAGAGATTTAGGGCAGTGTAACACGATCCTCTGTACGTAAAGGTATTGTTGGCACGTGTGACGCAACAGATCTGTCGTATGCTCAAGTAACATGGCGGTGTGATCGAGGGCCGACAGCCGTGGCGAAAGGATGCGCTCGCGCCGTGAAATCGCTTCTTACTGCGCCTTACCTCTTATGTGGAAAATAGCTGTTATTTGAACGACAAATAATTCTATATTAATATTATAAAGCTGAAGAGTTTGTTTATTTGCTTGGTTGAATGTGAGGATCCACCCAAATTCCGAAACAAGCTTTTGCAGATCATATAAGATGCAAAATCTAAGGGGTGAATGGAGCCTACACCCACCCGACCCGGGATCGAACCGAATCAAAAATTAGTATTAGATAAAAAAAATCATATCAGTTTTGTTTAAAATTTGAAGGGTTTTAATGAAAGGTAAAACTCATTGAAATAAACTTTATAATCATTAGCTAAACCAATATCTATTGCACTACCAACAGAACTCGAATGATAGAATTGGAAATAGATCAAATAATTCACAGTCGTATTGTCACCGGCAATCAATAACGTCAAGCCGATCGATAAGTACTGGACAAGGCACCGTTCGAAACTGCTGTGCTCCATGTACTCGCGTAACCTTTAGTTTTGTCGCTATCGTGATCAATATCATTAGATTCTTACACCTATTGTGTATCGGATAAAGCAGATCTGTAAGACAGTTTTTGGTTAGAGCTCGATGGCAGGTCGAATAGATCTTTCATGATATAACATAGTTATGTTACTAACTATATCTGAGCGACCGAACTTTGGATCGAAGTTTTAGTCAAGAACCTCTGTCGTGAACATGTAATTTTCGTAATATAAGAAGAAATTTGATTGCTTTCAAACCAAAACAAAATGTTATTACAATATTCATGGCTTAGCCGCGACGCTATTAAGTAATTCTCAGTTTTACGAGGAGGCGTAGAAAAATACTGCCGTAATAGGTACGTTTACATTTTCGAAAATGTCATATATCGTATCTGTAGGTATAGTACCTAATTGAAGTCTAGAATAATCAAAACTATACTGTAATAGTTTTATTTGTTTAGTTTTTTTTTTCCTGCGCTAATATGACATGTGTACTACCTACTGTCTTATTCTTGTTATTTCGAGGTATTCACTGTTCGCTTAAGTATATATGTTATTATTTACTGTAAAGTGGTTGGTTTTTAAATAAATAAGTAAAAAGTTATCTTTTCTGCGGAGGTCACATAGAAAAAAGTAGATGAATTGGACATGGAACAAACTATCAAAATAAGAGAGTTTTTTGTGAAATACTATATTATATATGTTTTGTATTGTATCAGATAATGTAATTAAGAAATAATTGGGAATGTATTTATTAGGCACACTCGACATAAGACTGTACTAATACTGAATAAAGTAATTTCTCGAATAAAGCTGATATTGGACAGGAATTAACAAGCCCGCTTCATTTTGGACTAATATTCAATACTTAAAACATCTCAACCCGAGATAACTTTATCATTACCTAGGCTGTCTAATAGACCATATAGTGGCAAATGTTCATAGGATTCCGACATCGAAGCACCGTTACTTTGTTCCATCTATAAATCCCAACTTGACAAAATAATAGGCTAGCCGATACTGCGACACCATTAACGCCCAGAAAGATATATTGAATCTGCTCTTCTCAATCAGATACCTTAATAGAAGCTGGTGCTTTAATAGAAAGTAAACTACACCTTAATGTTATTGTAACGGTCGGGTAAATTCGCTGTCGCACAAATCTTTAAAGGTACAGCTTTGTAAAGGAGCTTGTTGACCTCCTATGTATTATGATTGTTCTCAAAGTCTACGGCAAAGTAGCGATGTTGGGGACAATTCCGATTCTCGGATTGGGTAAAAATAATAGATCCAGAAAGGGCATGTCATTTGAAGTAGACCTACTAGCACATGATGATTTATTTATGTATTTTCTATTTATCTATTTTTTATCTATCTATATATGGATTTGGTTACTAAAGTGAAAATTCTATCTTTAGTAGCCAAATCCATAGATAGATTGTTGAAAACGTCCGTTGATCAACTATGATCATATTACGAAACACAATTTTGGACTATGTGCCATCCCTCTGACTAAGATGTTCGATCTGTAGTTGGACAGTCTTTCTTTCTTTTGCCTATTAATACTCAGTACGGGGCTGAAAATTCTAGAAGAAATTTTATAAGTTTACAGTCCTTTGTGTATTTCGAAATCCTAATTCATATTATGACAATATCCACAGAAGTCAAACTTGTACTTTCGAGACCAACGACGATATTTGACGTAATTTGACCGCAACAACATAACTTAACCCCAATGACTTCACATATAAACAGTGAATAAATAATTACAATCATATTAAAGTCTATGTGAAGTGTAATTTAAATTTTAAAGCCAGTGCGGACTATAACGAACGTAAAACATAACATCGAAGCTATAACTTTGACGTTTACACTTGGCATTATGTTTATTATTTATTGATCAGTTATTTATTTATTGAGCATATAATATATTTTTTGCTCGTTTATTTTCTTAATTATTATATTTATTTTCAATTTTACTCATTTGTACATCGATTCGTTTATTCAATTTTATAATTGGGATCTAGTTTTCATGGTGATCTGTTAAAATCAGAGGGTAGCGCTGCCGCCGCCGGCGCGGCGTCATCCGTGCTTCGTAAAGTGTTTTAATTATATCAAATTCCTCATGAACTCAGAAACGCAACCTGGACCCAGATACATCACAAAGAACTGTGGGTTTTATATTAATGTAGGTAAATGTGAAATACATTGTTGTTATTTGTTTGTAATTATTATGTTGTTGCCTTAATTTTAAGTATTATCTTGGGAACACGCCTAATACTTGTATATGACTTTGTTAACTTAATTATTTTATAGGTACTTATAATTTCTACTTTCCATAGGTAGGTATGAAACTTTAAACCCTAAACACAATACTTTACTGCTATAGTAAAAACATGAACTTCTAAACTCCGTAATGCATCATTATTATTATCATTATTTCTTAACTGTTGCTCCCGTCTCTGCCCGCTTATTATTTTCCTCACTAGAACCTCGAATCCTAAATCCTAAAAGTTTTTTTGGTTTCGGGTTTGAACTTAGCAACACATTTTGTATTTAATTTGTATTTAAATCTGCTAAAATGTTTGTACTTACACACCGATCCATAGGTACAAGTATTACAAACATGTAAACTACATTCGTATCTAACGTGTGTGTTGAATGGACGACTACATCAATGACACGCGCGACACGGCCCGAATCATACCGACTTGTGTCCGCTGTCTGTTCAGATAAAGGCCACTTCAATGAAATCTTTAAAAAAGACGACTTGCATCTCGAATTGATATAGATTATTATTGATCGAAATTGCATTGTCACAACTTTTTCTTTTTGACTTAGTGCCTGACGCTACTGTACCATTTTATACTAAGCCGCTATCGTCTGTTTTACCGTAGCCTACGGGCGCCTGCAACACCAGGGGCATCACGCGTTGCCGACCCTTAAGAAACCTATTCACTCCTTTTTTTTGAAGAACCCCATACTGTAGTCCCTTAGGAAAACTTCGAAAACCTCGAAAAAAAAGTAAGAAGAATATGGTACCTCAGTCAGATTTGTCGCCTCCCTGTAAGTATGTGTATTGTATGTACATATTGTACATGCATAAAACATGAATTATCTCTAAGAATTCATTTCTTTTTTTTTTAAATATTGTGAGCAAGGAAATAAATAACTTTTTTGCATAGATAAAGTTTATATGCAGAAAATTAAAATTACTTGATGAAATTAAAAATGAACATTTAAATCACGATAAAACTGCTATTTTAAAAAATAGTAAGGTTAATTCCACATCTTTATAACCTCGCCTTAACTTACAACGTTCGCAAATGTGAATGTCAAGGTATGCTATGTGAAACAAATCTGTGTATCTGAGTGTGGAAAATTGGAAATCGATTCCATGTAGTTTGCATCAACATACCTATAAATAAACGATATTTTTAGTACATAGTTGATATGTCAATAAAGAGAAAAAGACCAACAATCTCATCACACATCAGACATAGCGCCATCTAGTCCCAAATTCCGCTATTATATTTGCTTGCGTTATGAGTAGTAAACAACTGATATACTACTTAAATACATTTTTTTGTAAATTCAAATTCAAGACATGACAACAATCATGCTCATGAGACAAAGATATATCCTGAGTGAGAATCGAACTCACGACCTCCGGCATCAGGGTCACTAACCATAATACCAACATATATCGATGCTAAACTTAAAGCTCAATCACTGACTGTCGTAATTTGTACAAAATAAATATGAGACAAAATTATAAAAGTTGATGTATTGTAAACAACCAATAGAATCTCATATTTGTATCATTATATATGACAATGTTAGTTACCGCGTATCATTCATTTATTGTTGACACATCTCCAATCTCTTCTCATCTGTGCTATGATGGTGCTCGGCCCTTATTCTAAACTGTATCTGCTGAAAGTTTTTGAACGCGATATAAAATGAACTTATAACACTCAAATCAGAAATAAAACAAGCACCTTAAGATATTTATTAATGCTATTATTTACCTCTGAACAATTTAAATGAAACTGTTATCCCATCCGCGATGATACTCAAAAGGTTACGGCAAAGGGACAATTACGTCATAGATTGCAATCATTACATCGTAGAAGAGTATTTATGAGCTATTAGTACTATTAAGAATGAATTCGTAGAGCAGATAGTTTGTGACAAACTATTTGTTTGGAAAATGATACACTATTTTCAAAAAATCGATCAGTATTTCCAGTTTTCTGTTCTATATTTGTAATACAATCCATAAATAATCCTGCCTAACATTACTAGAGATTAGACGAATCAGGCGTAAAAAAGAAAAAACTGTTCGAAACATATAAGAATAGACGAATACAAGCAACAGCTAATTATTCCCACATTCCATGTTCAAAAACTTGACACTTAAAACAAATGACTGGCCTGTTGGTCTAGTGGTTAGTGACCCTGACTGCTAAGCCGGAGGTCGTGGGTTCGATCCCCACCCAGGACAAATCTTTGTGTGATGAACATAAAGGTTTGTTCTGTGTCTGGGTGTTATTTATCTATAATATGTATGTATTAACAAAAAAATATATATTTAAGTATTATATCAGTTGTTTAATACCCATCGTACCCAAGAGCTGCTACAACTCAATAGGTACAAGGTCTCGGCGGTGACAAGAATCCTCACTGGCCACTGCAAGCTAAACTACCACATGTTTAAACTTAACCTGAGTCAGTCCAAAATGTGCAGATTTTGCCTAGAGTCAGAGGAAACTGCCATACATGTTCTCTGCTCATGTGGACCACTCATGCACAAAAGAAGTATCCATTTAGGACAACACCAAGTGCAGCCTGAGGACATACAAAATCTCTCTGTTCAGAAACTCTGGAGGTTCCTAGCCTCGACAGGACTAAACAGAGAACTATAATACAACAAGGGCGCTACAAAAGATCAATCCTGGTCGAGGTAGCAAAGGGGCTGATGGCTCCAAGCCCGACAAATAATAATAATAATAATAATGTTTAATACCCATAACACAAGCAAATATAATTGCTTACTTTGGGATTAGATGGCGCTGTGTGAATGTGGTAGAATATTATTATTATTAAAAACTTACTGTAAGCCCACAAACTATCAACTGCCTGAGGACAAACTGAAATGTTTCTCAAATGATTTTACATGTACCTAAGTATTGTGTCAATGATTAACGTGTAGTGCAGTTCGTGCATCATTTGACACGTTCGTATTTATTTATGCCACTGGTTAGTGAACGTATAGACCCGATTTACCACTTAATCTGATTTACTGTTATATGGATGATACGCTCTGATGTATAACTTGCTGTTTCGTAACTTATTACGGTTGGCTTACAGGTGACGAGTTTTGTAATTCGCTATGCTTATTCAATTGCCTTGGTTGTGTACTGTGCACTTTGTGTCCGCAAATTGTATTATTCTATAGTCTCAATTAGTCTCCCATGATATAAGGCTATACCCTTTTTTAGAGAGGAAATTTAATTTAGTCATGCCGCTCTTTTCGGGGAAACGGAACGGTTATGTAGGTTTCGCTAGCCCGAGGATAGTAAGAGACCAGTCATCATTTCAACCCACAAACGTCCCACTGCTGGGCAGGGGTCTCCTCCAAAGAATTTGGAGGGAATTTAGCCTACTATACCTACCACGCTGGCCAGACGGGTTGTAATTATGAAGAATATGAGTTTTCATTTTCTCGCTGTGCTCTCTCTCTCTGCATAAGGTTAACTTCCTTAGTCGCCTTTTACGACACCCACGGGTTCAGATGGAGTAGTTAATCCGTCACTACACAGACTGAAACAAAAATATCAGTATTCCACTAAAATCTCTCTGTGCACCTACCCTTCGCTCTATGAGTTGAGCTGGAACTTGATATGACATCAATTTATGCCAATAGGTGTGTACGCTAAGACAAACGGTGATTTTTCTGAAGAAAGAATAATGAACACTATATCGTGCATCGTCCTATTAAAAAATGTAGCTGTAACTAAATTACATTATAACAAATTTTAATCAGCTCAAAGCTTAGAGTATCGCCCTACTATTAAAAGAGGACAGTTTGTTTGATCAAATATACATTTTTTTTTATAAGATTGGTTACTCAAAGGAGTTGGCCGAAATATTAAGTAGAAATAACTTGGCACTGGACAAGACATCCGGTGAATTGCAACTTGTCCAGCACCATATTGCTCCCATGACTCTTCAATGAATACCTTAACTAAATTTCGACTCCAATCTCACAATAAACTTTGCAGTAATAACAGGTTTTATTCGTTACTTCGAAATTATAAAACAAAGTGTAGTACAAAATTGTAGTTATTTTACTTGACAACAACAACAAGCTATAATTTTAGCCGAGCATTGCAAACAACATTGCGTTGGCCGCAAATAATTGACACAAAAAATATTATAAATAATCACGTGTATAATAATGTTGAAACAAAAATCCATGATGGTTTCTAACCACAGAAACGCATTAACAATTTGTTGTAACGTCCGAATAACTCAATAGTGTCATAAAGTTACGTTTTCAACTTTATTTTAAGCAAAATATTCAACATGTATACAATAAATGACAACACTTTGGTTTTTAAATTATTATTATACAGGGATTTGTCCTATCCATCCCCTAGTCGCTGTCCCATTGGGAATTAACTGTTGTTAACCTCATTAGGTCCCAAATGAACAGAGTAGAACCACAGGCACCAAACATCCTAACGCCGTAACTGTTAAAATATTCTAACAATACAAAAATATATGTTATTGATTTAGGTTATTATACGCCATTGCAGGCGTAATTTACTATGATATTACAAGCGTAAATTCTATCTGATGTTAAACAATAAACGCAGAGAGTATTGTTGAAAAACACTACAACGTCTGACAACTGACATTGGCTACGCCAGAAAAATAATTAGGTTTCTATATTAATTTGTACTATTATTTTTAACGTTTTGTTTGCAATCAGGGGAAGCTATAGCATTTAATTAATAAAAGCATTGTGCAAACATTTTTACTACAATAATATTGTTGAAATCAAAACACGATCTAAAGACATAACGTAGCATCGTTTGACGGCTAGGATTTCGGCGTGGCTTCATTTGCCTTGTGAATTTACGAGGTTTAACCGTGGCAGGCGGGATGGAGTCGTCAGTCGCATGTAGTGCAACGCTAGGCAATAAATTAGCGCGTCGGAGAGGAGTGTTCCCACGAACGCGAAACCGTATCAAGATGGTGGTGCAGCGCAACAGCGCGTGCGCAGCCCGCCTCGAAACGGGGACACAGGCGAACGCTTTATTTTCCCGCTCGATTTATTTTCTGTATGTGACATTTTGTTACGTTTTGTAAGCTGTCAGTCCGACGCTCACACTTGCTAGCCTTGTTTTGTATTTTATAGGGATTTATGCACGCAAATTTTGTGTTGGCTTTATTGGATTCAGTTTTGAATGAGGTTTGATATATTTGAAAATTGAATACGTAGATGAAATATAAATAAAAATAGCTCAAAAAATAAAAATTATTAAAATTTTACATAGGAGAAGCACAAAACGCCAGAGACACGGGTTTAAGTCCAGTTGCAAGATTAAATTTATTTCATTATAGTTTAGCATTTATCTTAAAAATTTATATGTAGGTACAATATTAAGTTCAATTGTGCTTGCTGCAGTATTTCAAGCGAGCAAGCTGTTTGTTATTTAGCTGTAATATCTCTAAAAATAAAAACCAAATAATTAAACAGAACATACCTCACATGAACAATCGCATTCACCTTGAGCCCATTCAAATTAATTAATTGAATAAATATGATTAAGTACCACATCCGTAATTGTGATTGATTGTTTGTTCGTAACCAAACAATGGCATTCGTGGACCGGATAGAAATTAAACTAGCTATTAATACAAGGATCACGATATGAAAGCTTGACGGAATACTTTGGGATACATTTGTAGGCGTATGTGGACATCGGACGTGTTGAAACATTGGATATCTAGGCCTTATTTCACCTAAAGGCGGTCGTGACATCAGGATAGCCTCTCTGAAATTTAAGTGAGAAATTTTAGACATAAATTAGGTATACATATCTATGCAAATAAATAAATTTGGCGTGCCTGTTTGTAATATTAAAATAACCGCTTTTTACTACATGCATATGAATGTATATACGGTACATATGCCAAAATATTTTTTTTTTAAATTTTTGTCTATCTGTCTGTGTGTTTGTTCCGGCTTATCTCTGGATTAGCTGGACGGATTTTGACGGGACTTTCACTGGCAGATAGCTGATGTAATAAGGAATAACTTAAAAAAAGTAATGTTGCTTTTGTTAAATTCCACGCGGACGTAGTCGCGGGCACAGCTAGTACCTAATCAAATTGTGACGGGTTGATGTCTGTACATGAAAGATCATCATCATCATCATCATATCAGCCCAACGACGTCCACTGCTGAACATAGGCCTCACCTAATTTACGCCACTGCGAACGGTCCTGTGCCATGAAAGATATTGAAGAAAAAATAAGTTAGTTTTTTTTAGAGCCACAGAAACCAAATCAACAATTTTATGCAAATATAATTGATGTAAAATTTAATTCAAGTTCATATGTAACCTAGTATACAATATTAACCCTAAGAGAAACTTAGAAGCTCAGACATGGTAGCATTGTGACCCCAAAACTGGTGGGACCGTCAGTTCGTGACCCGCCCTGGCCCCGATCTAGTAACCGCGCGCTCTAACCATTGTCTCTTTGTGGAGAGTGGTGTATGTTATAAACTTACTACATATTAATACTATTAAGTTTTCGTGACTTGAACTCATATAACAAGAAGCTAGTGGCTAGCTAGGCCTGGGGGCTAATTTAAAACATAGTTTAACTTACAACCTGAATATCTCAATTGGTAATAAACAATTTTAAACAAGTGTTTATTTAAAAAAAAACAAAAAACCCGACTGCCTTACCTTGCAAAAAGATGTATATTATAACTTTGTGAATTTTGATAGTTCAAAATTGGTCAAGCTATTTAGATTACAAGAGACAAGTGGAGTCGCGGGCAATAGTTAGTGCATATATAATTGAATTAGGCTATTAATTAGCTTTCATCCGATACCCATATTGCGATAGCGCTAAAAACGTCTGTTTTGACAGTTTACGGCCGCCATATTGGTTTTTTGATGACGTCACATAGCCTATGACACTCGGGGGAAGAATACAAATCTAATGACACCTCACACTTTAAAATCAGCCAAGCCGTTTAGGCTACAGAAGGTCACAATGGAACAGAAATGCCCACATACATACATACATACGCGCGAAAAACATTACCCTCCTTTTTGGCAGTCTGGTAAAAAGCGCACTCTCGTCATATTAACCTATCAACGTCCCATTGCTGGGCACAGGTCTCCTCCAAATATTGTGAAGAGAACCTACTATACCCCGCTGGCCAGACGGGTTGTTATAGGGTTTCGAATATTCTTTTTCTCGCAGTGCTCTTGTCTGCTTAAGATAAGACGGAAGCTTAGTGACCTTTACGACACCCACGGGTTAAAAACGAAATGAAAAAAATGCGTACGATATCTGCTATGAATTTTCAAAGTGTAAAATCAATGGCATGCGTATTTCACAAATTAAGACAAACTTAGTTTAGTTTCAGTAAAAAGCGATCTTGGGCGAAAATCTATAGAGTTTAGATCTATGATGACATTTTGACATGGTCTGATCTGAATGAAAGGAGAAGAAACAACTGGGGGTAAAAAACTTTTCAAATTTTAACTATATAGAATAGAAATAAAAACATAGAAGCGGATGAAACTACATAAATAATTTTATACAGCAAATTGTATACAATAAACCCGTGAGGAAAGAATTTATTAAAACGATTGTTATAGTTTTAAAATTCTTGAACAAAGTGATATTGATGAACACTATTATGATGGTAGTTTAATAGCCAATATAGAATCGTAAACTTTAAATTTGACAATTAATAAGCCATTAACGACAGTGTGGGTGTACAAAATAAAGTTACATTACAATAAAAATAACAGATAATCATTTTACTACCATATCTAAAAGCTATTTATGACGAATAAAGCCATTCTTATTTGTAATTTCCATCATAAAACGAACTTTAAAATTTTACTATAATGGAGTAAAGGTATTTAAGATCATCAACGGGGTGCCCCGTTTGAAAATGATTCTAGAACGTTCTAAAGTCGATTAATCGGCTAACTATTATGTCACAGAAAAATCTCAATAAGAGCTATAATTAATTTAAAAAATCAAAAAACCCGACTGCCTAATAGTAGCCTCCGATAGTCAATTTAAAGCAATGAATTCGAAGAATGCACACAGAAAGGTCTATAGGCTTTAGATCTAGAGATTCGGTGATGAATACGAATATAACAACATCTTGCACTTCAAAATCGGTCAAGCTGTTTAGGTTACAAGTGACAAATAGAGCCGCGAGCAATAGTTAGTGCATATATAATTGAATTAGGCTTTTCGTCTGATACTCATATTGCGATAACACTAAAAAAACGTCTGTTTTGACAGTTTACGTTCGCCATATTGGTTTTTGTTGACGTCAGCCTATGACACTCGGGGGAAAAATACAAATCTAATGACACCTCACACTTTAAAATCAGCCAAGCCGTTTAGGCTACAGAAGGTCACAATGGAATAGACTAGTAATGCCCCCATACATACATACGCGCGAAAAACATTACCCTCCTTTTTGGCAGTCGGGTAAAAATGCGTTGCATCCGCATTAGTCTAAAGCTACTACTCCTAAATTATCCTTACCCAAATCTTATGACTTGCATGCATACTGATAGCGTTCATTCGGATAAAGCTCGTATCTATAATTGAAATGTGTCGCTCTAACACTTCAGACATGCAAAGAAACATTACCCAAGTATAAAAACTAAGATGACGAAATGATCACATGCACTTACTTGAGTAACCATGTCAAATCATTTGTTAAGATATTTTGCAGTAATTAGCCGTAACATTTTTGCGAAAAATGAATGCCAATCATTTGGCAATGTTGTGAGTGGCAGATTCAAGTGTGTGTGAAGAATTGTTTTTATATTAAGTTTTATTTTGCCATAGTTTGGTTGAGGTAGAGGTCGTCTTGTACTTTTTGACCTGTACATTGGAGTTAGGCAATTTTTAACTTTAATGTCTATAATGTTTTGTTGCAATACAATCGTTTGCTAAGACAGCTCTTTTATTACAATAAAAAGTTTGATATTAAAATATTTCATAAAAAAAACGTTTATCTTGGATTGGCTTATAAATTGTGTTAGTTACGTTATACCTATAGCAGCCAAATAAATCCGTCCCAAAGATTCAAACCAAAGAAACCTAACAATAAAAGCAAATCATTGCATCAAATAGAAATATATTTCTACTAGAAATCGCGTGAAGCTTCGCTCCCGTCGTTCTTTATTTGGTCACTGCTCAGTTCCTATCGGCTCTAGTGTAATGTAATATAGCCTATAACCTTCCTCGATAAATAGGCTATCCAACACTAAAAGAATTTATCAAATTGGACCAGTAGTTCCTGAGATCCTAGCGTTCAACTAAACAAACAGATTACAGCTTTATAATATTAGTATAAATATTTTTGTCTTCATGGCGAAATCAGACATCTGTTTTAATTTCTATCGGGTTATGAATTACCACTTATTGAAAACTCTTAACTCCACAAAGTATGAACACGGTACGTTTTGCAGCAAATTAATGTATGCAAATTAACTTGAGAATTTCTAATTCCAATTAGCAATAATTCTTAGACAATGAATAATATTGAATCAACAGTTCGTATCGTAGATAAATAATTGCATTATTTGATTCTAAGGAATGCACCCATAAATGCTTATCTGATTGATATGGAGGCTTATATCTAAGACAGTCAGAGTTCAGACTCAAGCATGAGATAAGTATAACTGTTACAAGTATTAAATACGTAGCAGAATACAGAAAACATGGTTTTCGGTTCGCCTCGGTGACTACTACGGTGATAACTGCCTCGGTGGCACAGCGAGAAGTGTATACGACTGCTATGCAAGAGGCCCCGGGTTCGATTCCCGGTCGGGTAAAAATGGTATTGGGTTTTTCTATCAGGAAATTCCAATATTTAGATTTTCCCAAAGTTTGGTAAACTAATGTTCCCGGTTGATGACAATAGGCTCGCCACCTATTTCATGGGACCAAACGTAGCTGGCGAAATGTGGGTGTGATACACCTCTGCCTACCCCTTCGAGCTTCGGGGAAAAAGGCGTGATGCTATGTTATGTTATGTTTTGCTTTTCACTTGACAAAAAAATGCATCCATTTTTATTTGATAGTGGTCTTCAGAGCACATAATCGGTCCAGTTGTTAGGTGCTTGTCGTGTGGAAAATATAACCAATTTGACATACCTAAATGTGGCAAAGCCTCCGTTTATCAATAAACCGATCCCGTAAAACTCATCAGTATTATAACATGTCATGTGGTCATCAATTATAATTATTATCTATACCCTAAGAAAAATGACCAATGCGTAAAAAATGGTAAGGCCATATATTCAGTTTATCATATTAAATGGATGTAAAAAACTATGGTACACATATTATCTAAGTTGTTGAAATTCAATAACAATAAATAGAACAGATACAATCTGAACAAAAATCAATTAAGCATATTACGACAAATAACAGCTGAATCGAATCATTTAAGTTCATTACATTACATATTATATTATTATAAAACAAAAGCCGAACGGTTGCGCAAACTCAGCAGTATAAATGATCTCATTTGGTGCTATTGTCTCCGATAGTGCCAGATTAATGATATTGTATGGACAAGATTGCGCTGAAGGATGATTGGTATCTGACGGTTATCTGTTATGATTACAATTGTCTTTGGTAAATGTAGATTTGTAATAGAATGTCGTAGTTTATGTTCGATGGATTGATTGTTTTCTTTTTCTTTAATGTCATCAATAAATAAAATAGTCATCTTCAAGACTAAAAAAAATTGGTTTAAATTTTTACTCTGGTATGACAACTTTCTTGTATCATGTACCTACAATTTCTGAAGTCCTAGAACCATTTCGGATTTAGTTTCCCCAAATAATGACAATTTATTTCACAAAATTCATTCAAAACAATTCTTTATCATGTGAATCACCAATCATGGAATCGTCGCTAAACTTAGTTAATATCATCTTTTTTATGAAGCAAACAAGATGTAGGTACTTTTAACTTTAGTAGATATACAAATATAAAACTGAGTTTGTATAATCTTTACAATAAACTTTCAAAGGAATCTTGAAAGAAACCAACAGATCTCAGTATTTTTCAACAAAGAACATGCAAAAGATGTTAAAATGAATTCCCACACAAACAGATCAATCAATTCTTTGTTATTTTCTTTCAAAATATCAAAAAATAAGGTCGTGATTGCACGGTTGACAAAACAAAGAAACGTATCAAAAGGATCAATCGTCTGTTTTGAGGGATTCCGAGTGTTTTTGTGTCAACGTTTTTATGAAAGAAGGAGGTTACTGTTGCCTGTGGAGTTTCATTGAAGAGTTGGGAGGCTTCAGCGTGACCCTCCAAGCGCGTCAGGTCACGAAGCTGCATCGACCAATGACCTACCGGTTTCCATTTGTGTCGACACGTGAAATGTTTCTGAAAAATCGTCCTACTATTCTTATCAAATAAGCAGTGGTAGTGTCATGAACCATCGTCGAAGCATGTAACTTTAATTGAATCAATATTTATCACAAGTTCATTAAAAAAGTTTCAAGTCTCACCTTAGTTAGTTTAGCCTCAGTGTAAAATAAGTAAGTCATAGTAGTATGTTTTAGAATTTAGAGGTAAGACTGCAACCGAATTAAATCATTCATACATAACATTAAACAATGTTCAATCTACCAAATATCGACACAACCAATGGACAAGCACCCGGTCAGCCCGACCTCCGACACGGAAGGCAAAGCGTCACGACCCCACAAAAAACCCGTCACAATACAAATTCGTGACTAAAACTCTGTCCATTCACAACAAACTGTATGAGAAATGCCTACGTGCAACTATTTTTGCAGCCAAAACAATTCGATACGCCTCGAAATACACTTTTGTCGTAGCTCCCGGCAATTAAAAAAAAGTTAGATCACTGTTTTTATTCGTATTTTAGATTGTTGCTTTCTTTTTTGTTAGTTATTGATATAGTTATTGTTATTTTTTGAATAGTAGCTTTTTTGTTGTTATGTAGAAGAAAGACGTTCTCCGTCGTGAGTCATTCTGTTTTTAGTACCTACTATATTATGTAGCTGAAAATTTCATTAAATGTTATTTATTATAGAATTATTTAAAAATAGATAATTTTTCACTATACTAGGAAATTATATGACAAATTTCAAATATAACTCATTTTTCCACACTGGGCATGCATTATTCTTTAATGTGTACTTATAATATGAGATTAATTATCTTTTATATATTTTTCTGCGTATTATAAAAATATTTGTAATGTACTTTCGTCCTTTTTGTCTAAATAAAAATGTTCAGAGTATCAGCCGTCGCGCCGTAGAACAGATTGTTGATATCCTACCTCGATAGATGGCGTAGGGATCGAGTTAGATCGCGATATGGTTTCGTTCACACCGCGGGTATATAAGGTCCGGGCTGGCTCAGAATTGTTAACTTTGCGCAGAGGCAATATCGTAACCAATGAGGTTTATCCGAGGTGCGATTATTGCTAGTTGAAAACTTTACCAATACCCCGCCTTGTGGACGTGAAATACCGTCCGCTATGGCAATTTTTGAACGGCTGTAAAGGCCTAATAAACCATTGAAACGTACATGTAGTGCCATCTGCTGGGACATAAGTGTAACACAAGCTTGGACTCAAGTTTTGTTGTTACATTTATTTTGATGCTTTTGTTATGAAAATTCATAAAGAGTTTTATACGTTTGTATTATATTTTATTCTATAAAATAATAACGAACGATAAAGGTACACTACATAATCTATTATCACATAAATAATTAATCGAACTAAGACTTAAAACTGTATCTATCTATCAGCTTGAGTAATCAGATAACAACGGAAAATATAAATAATTATAATAATTTGAGTGCAATTTTATTGTTTTTTGTAAAATTCTTCAGACGGGTATTATTGTCTTATAAAGATGTTATTTGATTACTTCATAAAGTAAAAACATATAAGTATTAGAGAAGAGTTTGGTTGATTGCGCTTATCTCAGGAACTACTGATTCGAATTAAAAAAATCTTTTAATGTCGAGTAGCCCATGTATCGAGGAACGCTATAGGCTTTAAACAATCACGCTACAAACAAAAGGAGCTGAGTAATATCCAACTAAAGATCTTCAGGAGCGAAGCTCTGGCAACAGCTAAAATTTGATAAAAGTCAGAAGTTACATCGTTATTATTGTAAGTACTTACACGTACTTTAGACACATGAATGACTTATTAGTCAAGTTGGTTGTGGAATATCTTTGCTGAACGTATTAGGCTTGAGACATTAAACTTCATTTATCTGCCTGTCTAACTAAACTGAGCATGCGTTTATCTCAGCATGTTGAAATTATACCTATTAAAATAATTATTACCCTACCATGCATATCTATAGTTCTATATTTGTCTATTCTATGTACCTAGTAATATCAAAAAGATGAGGAAATGAGTTTAAATGTAGGGGTTATGATTCAAAAAATTTATCCGATCTTCTTGGACATAATATGAATTAATAAACTAGCCCGCGACAGTTTTTACAAAATCAAAATATCCTAAGTTACTCCTTGTGACATTAGCTATCCACCAGTGAAAGTGCTGTCGAAATAGGTTCAGTAGTTTCGGAGTTTACCTCAAATAAATACACAGACAAAAAATGTACAAGGTGCATTTTTGTTATATGTAACGTACATACATACTTTCATAATTCATATGCCTACTCAAGAAAGCTGTTATTTTGATATTACTAACAGACACTTCAATTTTATTTATTTTTGTAGGTATAAAACAATAATATGTAGGTATATTTTTTAATAGGACAAGGCTTAACGGATACATGGATAAAGAAATGATAATTAAAAAAAATTACATTACGCTCGATCCATCTTAATAAAACTGCAAGATTGTGGGCAAAACCATTTTATAATGTATGTACCTATATGTTTGTAAAGAAATGCCCTCAGAACAAATGACTGAAGATTTATTATCTTTAATCATACTTGTAACTCAATAGGGGCTTTTAAAACAATCGACCGTCACTAAAAGGATTTTAAATCGATACAAACATTCGGGCGGATTACGTTTCGATCCAGATTTTATGATTTGACATTCATACTCGGTGAAAGCGTTGGCTTATTACCAATCGGTTCGGGCGATAATCGATCGGTCGGTTCGTAATCGTATTATCACCACGGGGGGTCGTCATACGCGTGCCTTTGCACTTCGTTCTGATCTTATTTTGCCATAGTGCGCGTATTTATACCATTGTGTAACAAGATAGTTATAGACCTGTTCTTTTAACATGTACCCAAGTCCGTACATTGAACTAATTAGTCTTTTAAAAACTTGGACAAAATGACAGCATATTTAATACGAGGGAAACATTAGGCAATGTTTTGTCAGTCTGCAATATTACGAAAGGGCGAATCAATCAAACCTGCGCTTATCGAAATTAAAGGACGCTTTAGCCACGATCGTACACAAGATGGATTGTTGAGTGTTAAAATATCGGCTTGCTAAGTCCTGATATTAAAATAAAGGTATGCTCCCATGAGACTGAGATAATACTTTATTGGTAAACCTATAATTTTGTAGGTAGGTTCGTTTAAGTAAGATTTTAGTGTTGTAAAAATAACTAAACACTCGAGTGCCTTACCTATGTCGTTTGAGCATTGACTGTAGGCTACGCTTACCATTATAAGACCCTTCAACTTTTCAGTATATTTAATCACAATCTATAAATTAATTATCCTATGAAACATTTTAAAAAATTATCCATAATCAACAAAATGCATGTCTAATGTACCTAAATCTAAATTAGTTAGGTATATATTATATTAAAATGTCTTGTAATTTACAGTGTGAGTCATTACGGATAATGAGTGATTTAGGTGGGTGACTGGAGTGATAAAGTATGTGACAAGAATGGCGGCTCGAGTCCGAGGAATGTCAGTTCGGAAGCCCATGTTTTACATTCAATATTAATCAGATGCGAACGCGTGAAAATGCAGTGGCCAGAATGCGGCGTTTCGGGTATCGTTTACAATCAATGCTTAAGTGGAGAGATTTAAATCGTACGCATTGACATATTGGATTTCTGAACGCAATCTTCTGTGAAATTATTCCGATTGATCTGATCTTCTGAATATATTTATCGTTTCTAGTGACGTTTATATTGCATATCAATAAATACAAACAGAAATTGTTTATTCTAAATCTAAATGGCCAATCTATTTGCAATTGACTGTGTCTTCTCCTTGTGATCTTGATCCTAAATTATGATTTAGGTGTGCATAATTTTTTTAAATAAAATGTGATTGAATTCTTCTTGAAACTAGTTGATGAAGGAGCACACTACACTATAATTGACAACCGGCCTTTACAATTTCGTCCAAAACTCATTCACACAATAAAATTATTCTCGTCTTTATTTACACACTGCATTCAAGAAAATGACTGCTATACATTAAATATTCCTTCAAATATAAATACTGTGCATGCGTATGATGGCGCAGGCGTATCATGATTCATACGCTCTCATTATTGACAGCCGCGGCGTAATGGCTCGATTGATATACGATACCGCTCGATTTA
Organism: Laspeyria flexula; assembly: GCA_905147015.1. Taxonomy (NCBI): domain Eukaryota; kingdom Metazoa; phylum Arthropoda; class Insecta; order Lepidoptera; family Erebidae; genus Laspeyria; species Laspeyria flexula. The sequence continues at coordinate 5,494,394 of LR989970.1, forward strand.
ATCGTTGCGTAATCGAGTATCGATGTGTTTGACGCGCCGCGATCGTATCGTCCTTATCCAATGAAACACGTCTGGGAGTTATGAGTAAGGATCGTTTTGCATACATCAATAAGGAATATCTTGGCGATTGTACTTAATACTATTATGCTTTTTAAGTAGGGAAGATTATCTTCTGGGCATCAATCCACTGCAGTCCTCTTATGTTTCTCTCTTGACTCATGATGTCGTTTACTGGCATTTACTGCCAATTTCAAGCCTAATAAAATAGGTACAGAATCTTCTTCTAAATCAAAATTGAAATATTTTAAAATGATTTTAGTTGGAGATTCTAAAACAAACTATAAAAACAAAAGACGATGTTACGATTCACTACAGTCAGTTATTTTACTATGTGCAACTTGAATCATCCTTCATTCTCTCTGTTGATAGATAAAATAAATAAAACAAAAATTGCTCTTAGGCCAATGTTATTAAAGGTTCGGTGTGAACTGATATTTAGCAATTTACTCCTCTAAACTCCTCAGAAAAATCTATTTGACATGTAAATCGATAAAGGGCGTAATACGAAAGCCTAAACACTGAATATAGTCCCATCAATCGAGATGCCTGCAGGTGGTTGCGTGTGTGATATCAACGACACGGCCTTCGAGTGCTACTGACGCTTTTTACGATATCTTATACACGTAGGGTGACTCTTCTTAACTATAATGACTTACTCTTCCTGATTTTAACACGATTTTTTTCAAACTTCGAGAGGATTTATTTAAATAATCAATTCGCAGAATTAAAATCGTCCCTTTTTGAAGCTCTTCCTTGTTCAAATTTTCGTATTTGTGAATATCGAATATGTACTCGTAACACGCTGCTGTTGCTTTCGTCCGTGTAGGTATAATAAACTAGGCAAAGTGATGTGGTTTCTTCCATCTCCTAGGTCATAAACTGGTAAAGTAACATGTTGCATATCAAAAGCGTCTAAAAACCATTTCATACTAAGAGCAGAATGTCTTTTCCAAAAAATTACAAGAACCTACCAAGTCAAAATATTTCCTCAAAATCCCAAACTCTTTTGTCAATCCAATACCGGTTCTGGTAATACCTTTACGGTTTATTTGTTTCTCATTTATAAGTGTCCGGGATGAACATCTAAATCCGTTGTCAGTTTGTCAGCGACGGGCGCGGGGCGACAGATACATGCGTACCAGATAACCGTTGTTTATTGTAACCGTTTTGGCAGCCAAATGACATTTTATCGAGTCCTTTTCGGCTGTTGGGTCATTAGCATAACGTATTTCTTTAGTGTTTTTTATTAATCCAATAAATAATATGAAAAGGGATTTCAAACTAGCTAGTGTAAACAAATGATATTCGGTCTATTTCGTAAATAACTAAATAGTAATAGGTACGTAAGCCACAGAAAATTGTTCCGCGTCTGGGTGTTAGCTGTGTCTGTTCTTTATGTACCTATAACTTTTGGGTCCTTTTTTAATGTTTCGATTCAACTTTATTGTTAGCTTAAACATCGAAATGACCTCCTTTAAAAACCGTTATCTTATTAGTTAAAAAAAATAGCAGTATAGAGCACTTTGTTTGAATGGTGATCAGTCAAGTCTAATGCCACATTGAAGATTCTAGCTATAATAAATGTCGTAATAGAATGGACATTTAATTCGTTACGCTAGAGATATAAAACGATGATTCACAAACTTGCTAATAACTTAATAAGCTATTTTTTTGTGAACTCTCGCAAATTATATTTTATCTAGCAACATCGATATAAAATCGCAGAGCAGATTATTTATTTGCGGCAAATGTCGATGTCTATTATAGTTGAAACGTATCGACATAAGGTCTTCGACACGAGTGACCACATTCGGCACGGGCCAACCAGCCGGTAATTATTTTAAGTGTCAATAAATAATAAAGTCCGCCGCGCGCGCTGAGTGCCCGTCCATCTCTCTTATCTCAATTCTTAATGCGCCTCTTTGCTCGTTATTCTTTTTTCAAAACTTTTTTATTTCCTTTTTAGTTTATGTCATCCAGTGGAGAGGTTAAATTCTGTGTTGACAGCATGAAGGTTTTATGTTTTAATCTGGGTTTTATGGTCGTTTAATCGCTTGTATTAGAAGAGTACGTTGCCCGTTTATTTCTTGTTATAAAAGCTTATCTATTTTATGTTCACTGATGGAGGTAAAATCGAATGTGTGTTATTGTATTTTAATATATTCAATCTAAAGCATTCGACGCATACCTGACGGGTTTACTGCCGCGTAATAAAACGTGGGTAAGATACGCTTAGACTAAAATTAACAATCCGATCTAAATAAAGTTGATATAATAAATCAAAATGTAACAAGTGGACATGGTTTTGTTGTGTTTCGGAACGCAACGGTCCATCGATCACGGCGCGTTCCGAGTCTGAATTTATGTTACGTAATTGCGGTGCGTGCGCGCAGGCTCCGCGCATGCTCAGTGCTCAATGCCCACCGATGCCTTCGACATTATGTTGTTTTTCAACGGTTAATGCCTTGATATCTCTGTTAATGTGCGAGCGAAATGCAAGTTTATTATTCGAGCTGAACAATTCCCTCACACTTTGAATAAGTATTTGCTTTTTATTGCGTATGTTGCTGAGCATGCAAATATTTAGATAGCTACGTCTCTGTTGAGTATCGCATTGTGTTGAGTGGTGGTAAAGTGTGGAATATAAAAATATTTTGTAGTTGCCATCGTAGTTGCCAAGGTTAGGAGACTAAGTTCATCTGCGGTTACGAGACACTCGCTGGGCCGGGGTTAAATTAGTGTAATCTTCGCCACAACTCTGTCAAGGTTCCCAATTATGAGTTTATACACTTACGTGGTCATTACGGACGATTGAGTTTTAGACGTGGACTCTAATGTTTCAATGAATATATATAATTATAAAATTCTTATAGTAAAATATTTAGAATACCAACCTACCTATGAATACATCAGCGTTGACAGTAAATGTTTAAGAAGTTTGCCTAAATATTTGAAATAAATTGCCTTGTACCGTAATACACCTTTTTGATTAAGTATTATTTTTTTATGCCAAGACGGTGACAAACAGACGTACGGCTCTCCTAGTGATAAGCGGTTACTGCAGTCTATGGGCGCCTGCAACACCAGGGGCAACACGAGCGCGTTGCCGACCCTTTATGAAACCTATTCACTCCTTTTTTGAAGAACCCCAAACTGTAATCCATAATCTCAATAGTCAATACACTGTTGACACGAAAGACAAGATCATAATGAAAACCCGCTATCTTTGTCAACATCAAGATATTTAGATTTCTCTTTCACTCATAAATAAACATTAAAACCAATTACGAGTCGGTCCTAAACAAAAGCCGTTGGCGCAACGCAAGCAGCTGTATTCTGTGTAGTAATCTCGCTAATGAGAGGGGACATCTCAGTGTTTCTGTTCTCTGTGATTACAACGCCGCATGGCGCCATCGCTGCCGCCTTATCATTTGTCTCAATACCTAGATTTAGACTGTACGCGGAAGGGACTTTTACTAGACAGGCTGATATGAATCTCATATTGAAAGTTCGAAACCGATCTTATCTGGAGACCTACTCAACCTTACCACCAAGACATAGGGCATATGTTGGCTCAGGTCACAAAGAAAACTTTCTTTTCCCAAGTCAGTTAGCTTTGAAAATATTTAAATTACCTACGTAGTACGTAGTTATTAAAACATATAGAAGATTTCGGAATTCCTATTACGTTGGCAGCAGAGACGCCACTTACAACAGCTCAGCAGACCGTAAGCGACTTGTTATTCGCAGGTTCAAGGTACAATGCGAAGAAGCAACCAATAGATGTGTCTTCTTCGTCTCCTTTCTTCTCGTTTCCACTTGAATGCTATGCATTTAAGAGTATGGTCTGATTCTGCACATTGCCTCAATACCTATACCTACTTACCGCGCCATTATAGATTTCAATTAATAGATGGATATGACTTCTAACCTAATTTCTTGTCATGAACAAAGAAACAGGAAATGCAAGCAATAGTTTCGTCCAAATTAAACTTAACAAGTAAAATACCTTATCCTTACAGTACAGGACATCTGCCTATTCCATTGGCGAAGAAGACTTAATAGGTGTTCTACACGGTTATAAACTTGCGTTCCAACAGAGTCACCTTGGTGGGAGCTTGGTTGCCATCCGCGTAGTTTGTATTAAATTTGGTTTACAACAGCCGGCTACACGGTTGGAATCCACCAAGGGACCTCAGGGGAAGGCAAGTTTATAACCATGTAGAACAGCTTTAATGCTACGTGTATATTATATTATGTAACTTTAGCTATCAAGTATTTGTGATAGGCGTTCGAAGGACGATATTCAACAAGCCCTAGCCGTGACATCGATAATTATGCTTATGTCTGACCCCTTGACTTGATGCGCATATCGTACGTAACATCGTGTACAAACATTACAAATTATATTATTAAAGTATGAATGAATCATATTTATGGATTCTTGTAAATGTGAATATAATGTTTTCGTTTTGAATTTCTTTATTTGTTATATTTTTATTACGGTGAGATTATCTTGAAGGCACACAATGATTGTTTTAAGTAGGTAATGAAGTTTCCAACTTACCGTGTAGTACCGTGCAAAAGAAGTATATTTCAAATTAACAGTTCATTATGAACTGTTTATTTGGAATCGCTTGTCATTTGCTTGCCATACTACGCCTTTAAGAGAATAAAATATAACTTTCCTAATCATTTAGCCTACGGACTTTTAATTGTTCCTAGGTTTTTGAACGTTGTACCAACCACTATTTGGTTCAATAATATTTTGGATCAAGCCATATAAATGTTTCACTGCTGGGCAAGGATATCTTGCCTGTCTAGAGAGAGAACTGAGAGGATTAAAATATATTTCAATTATTCATTTATATACTGCATTAAATTTACTTGGTAAAAAAATATCTAGCAAGACCAATTGAACCACTCTAGTCAGCGACTGTACGCCCAGTATAGGCACGTATTTGGCCGGCAGGTGCCTAATGCCTCTTGGCTCGTAATTCACGAACGTTACTCGTTTAACAGGTGATGATGGGATGACGTCATCGCCACATACCGCTAATGAGTGATGCGTAATTACCGCCAAGTGCCGACATTTTTTTGTTAGTCAGGTGATTTATTTGCAAAGGTTTTTTTAAGTTACAAATATATTAGACTTGATAAAAAAAAGTATTTTGTTTAAGGTTTTTTTTGTTTTAATAAGTATTATATACAAATATATAATAATAATAATAATAAGCCCGCAGGGCAGCTTGAGGCGAGCTGTTGGGGAGTAGCGACCCCTACGGACCTGAGTGCTCCTGGGGAAAGACTCTGTTTTTCATCTCTAGCTTGCCTTCATTGGCCGGCTCGAGTGAATTCTGACGAGGAACAGATCCCCACCTCTGACTTGCCTTAACCGGCCGGTCAGAGTGGAGTCGCGAGAGCGTTATAGCTCGAAGGTGGATGTGAAACGTAAGTGGCGAGTGGGCACGTGAGGCTGGACCCTCAGGGAGCTGATGAGCGGGTAGAAAGTCCAGTGACACCTCTCCACCTTTAGCCGCTCAGGAAATGTTGCCCCTTCTTGCAAGTTGCGAGTTTTCTGGGGGCCCATCACTGAGTTGGCAAGTCTCCGTCTGCCCATTTTATACGTGTTTAACAGCATTGTTACGGGCAGACGCCATAGTCCCTTCCATAGTACCAGTTTTTCCAACACACTTAGCAACCCAACCCAATAGCCCATGATTTTTATTTTCCAAGTACTACAATAGACCTACAGTGACCGGGGAGTATTATACTTGTGTGAGTTTATATAGCGCATACAAGTATACTCGCCGGTCAGTGTCACATTACAACTTAGATTAAACTGTCTAAAGGGCCTCTTCATGTTGGCTTCGGCCCCATGTACGCCTTCCAAAAGTCCGAGTCACCATTGGCTCGAGATAAAGGAAAGACATACATAATAATAATAATAATAAAACCGCAAGGCAGCTAGTGAGCTGAATGTGAGTGGCGACACTGCGGTCCTGAATGCCCCTGAGAGTCGGTCTAGGCCTCGTCTCCAGCACGTCTTTGTTGGCTGGCTGGAGTGGATCTCCAAGAGCGACCACAGGACTCTCAACTCTGGCTTGCCTTAACCAGCTGACCAGAGAGGGGTCGCCAGAGCTATATGCTCGGGGGTGGAAGTGTCATTTTTCAATGGCATAATTACGAGGAAACCCGCTCCGGGTCTCCGCTTGGGACCCGCGATGGCGAAATCGGCGCCGCACCGCTCTACACCCCTAGCCGCGCACTACGGTGTTGCCCTGAGACCCGTGGACTTCGGTCCATGTCGGTTGTGGAAGGGGCCCATCTAGTGTAAGGCGAGTCACCGTCTGCCCCAATCCTCATTTAACATCATATATTCACCGCTGGAGGAGGCAAGCAGGCGACGTTGTTCCCGTATGCCATATATCACCATTCCACCGAACACCCAAACCAATAGCCCAATTTTATTTGAGTCCATAACATCATTCAATAACTTTACACTTATCAGTAACAAATCATAGCTGTACTACCATAGTGCAGTTGTGATATGGCAGCGGTAAGTGTCTCATCCCATTCTAAATTAAAATTCTTTAAGGGCCTCTGCGTGTTGGACCTGTGTCCCCGCGTAAGCCTTCCAAAAAGACCGGGTATATTTCTCACCTTAGAGAGAAGTATAGCCGTGAAAAAAGAGACATAATAATAATAATATTCTACCACATTCACACAGCGCCATCTAGTCCCAAAGTAAGCAATTATATTTGCTTGTGTTATGGGTACTAAACAACTGATATACTACTTAAATACATTTTTTTTTAGTAAATACATACATAGGTATTATAGACAAATTACACCCAGACACACAGTCAGGGTCACTAACCACTAGACCAACAGGCCAGTCTATATAATTGTATGATTATAATGCCACAAGTCTAATATCATCATCATCATATCAGCCTAACGACGTGCACTGCTCAACAAAGGCCTCACCTAATTTACGCCACTGCGAACGGTCAATATTGACTGTCCTGTTGGTCTAGTGGTTAGTGACCCTGACTGCTAAGCCGGAGGTCGTGGGTTCGATCCCCACCCAGGACAAATCTTTGTGTGATGAGCATAAAGGTTTGTTCTGTGTCCGGGTGTAATTTATCTAAATATGTATGTATTTACAAAAAAAAAACAAAAAATTGTATTTAAGTAGTATATCAGTTGTTTAGTACCCATAACACAAGCAAATATAATTGCTTACTTTGGGACTAGATGGCGCTGTGTGAATGTGGTAGAATATTATTATATTATTATTATTATTAATTAGTTTAGCTTCTGGCTTTGCCCGCATAGTAGGTATGACGTTAAAAAGAAACCATTGTCCGTCAGGGGTCCTCAAACGGAACAACCACAAAATACCGTTTATTTTATGGAACCCCCTATCGATAAAATTTAAATAAAAACAAAAACTTCTACTTAATAACTGTGTTAATAAATAACAAATATATGAGGCGAATGTGAAAGGAAACGTTGGAAGGGGAAGACCTAGAAAAACGTACCATGACCAAATAGGTGACGTTCTAAAGAAGGGACAGATCAGGAGTACCCTCAACCGGCGAGAATGCATGAAAAGACTGATGAATGTTGAAGAAGCCACAGATGTATGTCAGAATCGTAGCCAGTGGAAGGAAATGGTCTCTGCCTACCCGTCTGTTGGGAAAGAGGCGTGATCTATATGTATGTATGTATGATAATAAATAATTTGACGGAACCCTGGTGAGTTTTCTATGGAACCCCTAGGTTCCGCGGAATTCACTTTGGGAAACGCTGCCCTTTAATATAATCGCAATGTCAAATTCGTTTGGATAGTGAAGACGTGTAAGTGGAACAGTTTCATATTTCTAACATTTACAAGCAGACAGTTAGAGACAGTGAAATTTCATTTTTATCCAGAAACTTGATGATTCTCCAAAATATGAGTAGTTACAAAATTGAAAATGTTAGGTTACCCCCGACAAACTAATGACATTGAAAAGGCTGCACCAATTTTGATGAAACATATCTAAGATCAATCAATCAGCTTTTCAATAAAAAAAATACATAGACATATAAATCACGCCTCTTTCCCAACAGAGGGGTAGGCAAAGATTATTTCCTTCCACTTGCTACGTGGCTGCGCCATTGTGAATATTTTATTTATTTATTTAAATAGACTTAATTAAGTACTTCAACTCAAACATTATTATTACACATTTCTAAACGTGTCATTTCGTAGGGGCAACATTACACCTACCTTCCATTTCCGTTCCCTTACAAATGTCAGTGCAATACACATTCCCGCGGCGTGTGCGCCGCGTATTTTTGTGATGTGCTTCATTATTATCTAAAACCTAACAATATCATTGTAATGAACATTAAACAAGTGAATTAGTGTTCTCTGCCGCTGAAGCCGTCACCTCAATACCCTAGAACACGAGTCAAGCTGTCGTGGTACCACAGGTAGGCACTGATATCCCTTCCACTACGATTCTGACATACATCTTTGGCTTCTTCAACATTCATCAGTCTTTTCATGCATCCTCGCCGGATTAGGTAAAAAAAAAATTTGAGTTAGGTAAATATAAAAATGGGCCCATTCGTTTAAGAGCTACGATGCCAAAGACTGGCATATACAGATACACAGACACGTTGAAACTTATGACATGATAAGTTTGCCGCATGGATAATGACCTCTCTACACCTTCATCATCTCAACCCATAAATGTCCCACTGCTGGGCACGAGTCTCCTCCAAAGAATGTGGAGGGAATTTAGCCTACTATACCACGCTAGCCAGACCGGTTGGTATAGGGTTTGTTTCGAATTTTCCTTTTCTTGTAATGCTCTTGTCTGCATAAGGTTACTCCCTTAGTCACCTTTTACGACACCCACGGGTTGAGATGGGTTAGTGACATTGTGTATTCTTAATCCGTCTCTACACCTTGAAGGCGTTAAATTCTTTTTAGATTATTAACTGATATGTATTCTATTTGACAGAGTTCCGAGAGCCCTGTGACGGAGAAGCCAAGTAGTGAGACAAGCTATGTGGTGGGCGCCTGGCCACAGAGTACACCGGGCCACACCGGCTATCTTACCGTAGCGACATTGCCGCCTTTATTTGCTAGGGGTAAGATATTTTATGGTTTCTTTACTGCCCTTTGCTGATTAGTGTCTGATAAATAATCAGAATATATATATATATATAATAAATTATAAGAAATGTCGATAAAAACTGGATGATAAAGATAAAGGACAGAGTAATGTGGAGAAAGATGGAGGAGGCCTTTACCTGTTGAGGGGACCATAATGAAAAAGGAAATATAAAAATCAAAGATGATTTTACAATGCATGCACATAATTAAGTTAAATTTACAATGTCATGAATTGTTAAATCATTATGGATATAAAGAGGCTATAGGTGATAATAAAAAATATCAGAAACTTATGCGACAGGTTTTATATGTAATATTTCATTATGTTAAGCTGGTTTGGACATGTAGAGAGAATGAATGAAGGAAGAGTGACAAAACAAATATATGAGGCGAATGTGAAAGGAAACGTTGGAAGGGGTAGACCTAGAAGAACGTACCATGACCAAATAGGTTACGTTCTAAAGAAGGGACAGATAAGGAGTACCCTCAACCGGCGAGAATGCATGAAAAGACTGATGAATGTTGAAGAAGCCAAAGATGTATGTCAGAATCGTAGCAAGTGGAAGGAAATGGTCTCTGCCTACCCCTCTGTTGGGAAAGAGGCGTGATCTATATGTATGTATTTCATCATCCTAACAGTCCAATGATGTCCACTGCTGAATATAGACCTCACATAATTTCCACTTTAATTTTTAAAATATATAGTTTTAACAGATGAGTAGCCCCAAATTACTAAATTACAATTATTTTTAAAAGGAAAAGCAAAAAAAGCAGATCCTGAGGCTGTAGAAGATTCAACAGAAAACGGTGAGAATGTTCAATGAAATTTTTAAATTACGTATTGTTATGTAATTAATTTGAAATAAACTATACTTTTTTATATTTGTGCATATCCAACCTGCGTGTACGCAAACACTATACATACGTGACGAAATACAATGTATGAATCACGGAACAGAAAAAACAAGTGGAAGTGCGATAGGACACAATTAGTACTGGAACCAGTGTCGCCAAACTCACACATACAAACAGTGCACTACTAGTAAACAATTGTTTTAATTGGTCAAATATCTTCAAACCCATATTGGCTTATACTATATAGACCGCGAAGCAAAACACACTTTAATACTTAAGAATAAAGACTACTTTGCAATATCAAACAAAAGTATTTATGACGTTTATCGTGACGCTGTATCTTTAAATTTAAGCATAAATTTTCTAAAGAAATTCAGCCATTCGACAAGAGATGGCAGTGTATTTTAGGTAAAATAAATTGAACCTTAAACTCATCGCTATAAGGATGACATTGCCTTAAAACATTATAATCATTCGTTTATCAAATAGTGATGTGGCACAACATAATATGATTATACATTATCGATTTTGTTTCTGATTAAAAATAAAGTTAGTTTAGAGAAAAAAGTTAAAGTAAATAAAGGATATAAAACGCTGTTAGTAATCTTTGATATTTTTGTAATCTAGTTCAACACTTGCATAACTGGATATATTATGAGGGATCCCCGATTTTTACCTACAGAAATTGAACTGTTTTTACTGTGATCTAATTACAATTAAATTACAATTAAAAATAATAATAAATACATTATTTTTAACATCAGAGTGATGTTAAAAATGTATTAATTACTATTATTATTTTTATTACTGGTTGAAAAATACAAGTCTATATGATAACTAGCTTTTTCATGCGTCTCAGCAGATTATAAACGCATATTATAATACGATCTCTCTAAAATGTATGGCACACCTAATAGAGTTCAAACTGTTTCAAGTATCTAGTCGTCGCCTGAACCGATATTATTTTTTATTTATTTATTAAAATAAAACAAACATCCATTTAACACAATTTATTATAATATCGCCGTATGAATTTGAAGGGTAATGGAAACAGGTTTCTGCGTTTTGATTAACAGGCAAATAGAAATATAATATAAATAAACCTAAAAGATATATTAGGGTACTCGATGGTACAAACAGGTACTTAGATATAAATTGTAAGGGTAAAAAACCATTTGACAATCGTTAATTTATTTTTCTGAGACTTTTAATTAATTTTATATATTTCATATATATATATATATATATATATATATAAATAAATATCAATTAATTTTATTAATTGATATTTTCTCTAAATTAATTTTAATTATTTAAATGAATTTTAATATAAAATATATCGATAAAACTGACATCCCATTTGTCCTCATCACTAATTAGTGGTGAGGTCAATGGCATGTCAGTTTGTTGAGTTGGGCAGAATGTTCCAGAATAAAAACAATGGCGTATGTAATCCAAAACAATCTTTATTTCTAATACGTTAAGGTTGATTTTAATTCGATATTTTATTTTATTTTTAATTACTTGAAATTCAATTAGATTTTTTAGAAAAACTACTATATCGTTACTTACCGGTGGTATGAGATACCTCCATTTCTTAGATTTATTTTTCTACTATCATTTTTACACTGCAAAATGGCACATTAAGGCATATTGGCGGTTAAATCACGTAAAACAAAGCAGAGCACAAGAAGACTGACTCGACTTTATGTAAAACACGAATGGAGACGGTATAAGGTAGAGTATGCGGAACTACGCTTACTTGTGGCACGCGCGCCACGCCCACTTCACACTTCCACTTGTTTTTTCTGTTCCGTGGTATTAATTAAAAGGTAAAATAAGTGAGATTAACAGACGACAATTAGCAGTAATCTGTCATTAACACAATTTTTTCATTGAATAATCGTCTTTAGGCGTATAGACTTAAGTATTACACGTTTTTACTAAATAAACTTTAAAGTTACGTCTCTAAGTACGGCAGTAAAGGTATACTCGTAGTTGGCCTTATAAAGGGATGATTAAGTATAGTTGGTCGGTTTACTTTACTCCTGCATATCACTCCTAATGGCTACTAGGTACTTGCAACGATTTGATGGCGTCAGCCATCCTTGAGGATTTGGGGATGGCATATAAGAATGACTGATGAATGAATGATGAGAAAAACAGGACAGTGAGCAATAAAATGCAGCTGGCTTAATATGTTAATATTTATTGAACCAAAAGCATAGGTATAATCATTGGCAACTTAAATTAAATAAATAATATGTTCACTTAATAAAATAACTATATAATTGACTTGCGAAGACATTTATTCAAAGCTGTCGCATTCCTAGAATAGGAAGAAAAAGGTTTTACATAACTAAAAACGCGTCAGTCGGCAATCAATCATTTTGTAACTGACGTCATTCTTATTTCATTCAAATGTAGTTTTCAGTGAACGAACTCGGATATCTGACTGTTAGATCACACGCGTTTGGTAGTTCCCATTTGTTCTATAGAACTGACGTCACCGGGACAAAAATAGAAAAAAACATTCTCAAATCTATTTTTCTCAAATTGTTCTATAGAACAAGATAACAAGGATAACTTGACGTATTCGCAAAAATTCTGAAAAAACGATTCCCAATTTATATTCATGAGTAAATACGGATGGAGAGGCAGGTATGCAGTTCTATGGAAAAATTGAGAATATTTTTCTTTTTTATTCCCGGTGACGTCAGTTCTATAGAACAAATGGGAACTACCCCACACGTTGTGTTCGACGCGTAGGACTTTAAAGCATCTAATCTCTTGTTCTTCCAATACTAGAAGTGTTATCTAAAACTATAAATAGACTGCTACTCTGAATAACAATTTAAATTCAATGCTGCTATCGCTCACTCGTACTATCATCTCGCATCATTTGAAAGAGATAACAATTTTGATCTTATCTTCGTTTATTCAAGTAGGCCCTATGTTTACAAACAGATCGATAGATAGATATTCACAAAAAAATTGGAAGCTTATGTAATTTAATTTGTTTAAAATTTGGCATACATGATCTTAAGTTTGTTGCATACATAAGGTAACGAAATGTAGTGAAGTTACACATGGCAGTGGTTTAATTAACTAGAACTACATTTGGCAAGAAAAAATCTTAAAAGCGTTTTTACATCTACACTCGCATTTAGATAACGTATACGCATACGATAAGAATTCGCAAACGGCCGCTTGACAGATGTGAACGTGTAAGTATGCAGTATAAAAACGCTGCAAAATAGTTTTTATTAACTAACCAGCATGTTGGCTGACATGTTGTCCGACATGCTGATGTGTGGAGAGGTAGTTAGAGGCCTAATACAAAAACGTACTATTGAATACCAACTAATTTCGTTACGTTATGTTTGCATAAATTTACACCAGAAAATATTTAAATATGTAACTCGCATGGAGATAATATGTTTCTTTAAAGTGGGTACTGACATGATTCATCAGTGTTAATAATCTTAAAACTATTGTCTACTGTAGTTTTAAAATAGTTTTAAAACTAAAGTTTAGTTTAGTTTGTGTTTAGCCCAGCTTGTGTTCAGTCCAGTCCGCTTATACGTTTTTTGGGGCATTAATATGGCTAAATGGCAGCTTCATATCAAGGACTTCAATAGGAATGTTGAACTTTAACTCCGCAAACTTAGTAAGAATAGAAATGTAAAATTACGAAATACGTCATTAAAATTTATTAATCATGTTTCCGCGTTATTGGAGTTCTCGTCTTAAGTGTTTCAAAGCTATTTTATGTACGAAGTTGCCTTTATCTACAACATTATTATCTCCACACTCGAGAAATTAAATATCACAGTATTGTTTTCTCAATAATTTCATCGCGCTATAAGGTCCATTTCTATATACGAGTATCTCATACACCATATCTAGCTGACATAAATTATCAAACTTCTTGGCCAACTAATCCGACAACAAATTTGATAATGAGTACCGCATTTACTAAAATAATATTATTGTAATAATATATAGTCGTATGATTCTTTAGGAATACTTTTTGCCTACCACAGAGATTGCTAAGCTTCTCTCTACCTCTTTTAATATTATTCTATAATCTATATTTAAATTCTAATTAAAATGAGGAATTAGTTTATATAAATAGGATTAATAAAAGGAAACAAATACTTTGGTCACCAAAATATGTTGTCTACCAATAATAATTAATGTTACACAAAAAAATTCAACGTAGGCATACCAAACTAATAAAAACGTGTACCAAAACCGTATAATTCGCATATTAAATAAATAGATGTCGTGAACCAAATTTAATAAGTGTGCACTAAATTAAGTTTTTTTAGATGTTTTCACTCATTTTTAATTTACTAATTTTGGGTTGCAAATGTATTTTTTGGTATTAAAGTACTTGATTTGATTAAGTAGGTGTTGAAAACATACATTTATATGCTTAACATATTTAATCTACAATACAAGATTAATACAAGGTCCAACAACACCCGGGCAAGATTCTCATAATAACGACTAAGTACTTTAACTGTCGCAGCGTCCTGCGCCTACGTCGTCCTCAAATGTTCCATCGATCTGTCTCTCCGCTTCGTTCCCAAAATGGTGGCGCGCGGCTTCCGCCAATGCGCGTTCGGAAACGCGCTAGTGGCGTTGACAGTAGGTTATGTGTCAGTATAGTAATAGTAAGTAGTCAGTGTAGTAATAGGCTAACAGATTTTGGTGAACATTAAACTTTTTTTGGGTTGCCAAAGTATTTTTTTTGGGTATCAATTACTAAATTTGGTACGCAGTTAAAACCATAGTCTTAATAAAATAATGAGTCATATTTAAAATCGTGTCAAAAATGATTTAATATTGTTATGGAATGGTTATTTTATTAGTCAATAAGTTCCTTTCTATTGTGCACACATCTCACACTTGGATATATATTTATTCGAAACACAAGGTTTATAAGAACCATCGGCTCTACACTAATTAATCGCCATTTGGAAGTTTATACGTATACGCCCATAAAATTTACGTATAAATACGTTTAAAATCTATTTCATTTAAACACGAAATTAACGCAAACTAAACTAATGTTTATTACAATCGCTAATGATTCAATATTCGACGACATTTGCTTGTTTTAATACTTTTTATATTGCTTTTAAACATTGACACCGTAAATTTCCAACCATTTACATCAGACCCTGAACAGATTCTATCATCTAGCAAGAATAAAAAGTGCTTAATATGTATATTTTATGATTGTGCAATATATTAATGGAATTTTATCGAAAATATAATTGAAAAAATACTTCACCAAAATTCATCAACACTATTCAATCGGAACTATATTTAATCAATAATCACCCGTTTCTTTACTTTTTAGGATTCTAATTTCGATATTTCATTTCATATCTTAATTTTGTTCCAAAAACCTTTACTCATCTACCATTTTAACCTGGTAGTCAAGTCTGCTAACATAATCGTAAGCCGATAGTTTCATTCGACAGCTGTGATTGGCTTACTAAGTCAATCGCGCCATATTGCCAGCCTGTGATTGGTCCATCGGTCTACTATCGCGTTGTGTAAATTAGCAGAATCGACCACCTGTCCAAGTGATTGTAAACAAACACATTTAAAATAATGATCTTTATACTTTATTATACTTCCGACACAATGAATTAAACAAATATGTATTAATTAATGATAAAATTTGATGAAATCAATTTACAATTGCTTGGACATTCTAAAACTAAATCCTATCTTCATTTGATATATTCAAATTCTTTTTAACAATATCAATCACACAACGAATACATTTATGTTTCTCTAACGTCACATGCTAAACTTGCTAAGATTATAACATATAGTTCAATCGGCTCGATCGTTGTCTATTCGATTTTATCTCTGTATATCTTCATAATGTTAGGCTATGCGCGCACTAATGACTATTGTCACCGTGTTTTCTGTCACTCGCGTTGAAATTGTATGGATAATGTCCAAGTTGTCACGTCGTAGCATGCGATTTACCCATAGACCTGACTAGTGATAAAATAGTCACGACGACCAATGTCAATATTGCGCACTTAGCCTTAGACGAAATAGAAAAGCATCTTCTATTTCGATTGTTTACGTTTTTTGAATAGTAGAAGACATAATTATGTAGGTATTATACCCACACTTCGATATGATAATTTTTATTAGTCATTCATTTGCCATATTTCATTTTTAATATCCCAGAAATAAAATAATGACATCTTTGACTATTTTACCTAAAATCGCTGAAGTCCGTTTTCAGTTGTATGGTGGGTTTAGCAGGCTTGGCGTCGAACAGGGGTCTCTGTGATTGTGAGGTACGGCCGGAACGGGCGCTCGCTTGGTTCGCTTTCAGAGCATTCTCTAGCTTGTTACGAAGTTCAGAAGATTGCTGCATCATTGTTTTGAATTCCTGTAATTAATAAGAAAATTATAGTGTTTAAGGGATTCAATATGTTTTCGATTTACGATATATATTTGATAGCAACGATTTGCTGTCATTTGTCGGCTGGTCCGCTGGCGTGCTATAACCAATAGTATTATTGTAACAATACAAATATATAGAATACAACATATTACAGACATAAGAGACGATATTTAATACTAAGTTCAAAAGATGAGCATGGCTGAATGAATTTGTCTAATTTTCTTAACATTGTGGAAATTGTTACGAGGAGAAAAATTTGATAATTTGCACCGAAATCCGTGATCATGGGAATCGAATTCCAAGCGGGTGGTACCCCAGGCTAGTTATAAATAAAAAAAAAATGGGTTACCTGTGGATGTTTAGGTCCAACTCTAGTGAGCCAGTGCAGGGCGAACTCGTGAAGAGCGCGCACGTGTGGCGCCGCACGGGACAGCTCCGCGCCTTCTCGGAGGTACGAGATCACGATGGGCACTAGCAGCCATAACATCTTGATACCTAGAAATTTAATTTTATATTTCTTGATCCTTATTGGTCACATATTAAGTTTTATTAAACGAATGGTTTTCTATTCTGTATTTTTAATAGTAATTTTATGAATACGCAAAGAGTATTTTGCATAATTACCTGTCGGGCCATCCTCTGTATAGCAGTAAAAAATAATTCAAGTTAGCGGGTATACTGATAGCTTTTTAGTACTAAGCTAAGATATAATATAACTATATTTATATTAGTTAGTTTAAGACGGGTTGAGATATTGCATATCACTGATAAATCTGATGTCTTGATGATGTTCAAAATTCTTCGATGTTCTAGTATATTATACGTATGTAACTCGAAATGCTATAATATGTATCTACATTTTCATAATATTCATTAGTATCACCAACAACAGATGCGTATTTTAAAAAGATGTACGTATTGTTATACGTATACGTATATTTTAGCATACGCAGTTTATGGGCGCGTTACCATAACATATTACTTCCGTGCAGCATGTTTCCTTCCAACTCTTCCAATTACTTCTATTTAATTTTGTTGCCAAGACAGTAAGTTAATCATTTCCTGGGACTTCAGAGTGTCTTACGCTGTGCCTTATGTAGGCGATTTAAAGCGCAATAGCGACGTGATTTGATGACAGTGATACTGACAATTGTGCTCTTAGGCAACACCGCCAATCCTGGAAATATCAAGCGTATAGCCCCTCTAGACAAGTGGCTATCGATTCGATCGATATATTCTATCAACATGTCAAATTGATCACGTGACATGTCGATAGCTTATGTCAGAGATGTGTTCAAATGTATTAAAGTGACAAGTATTTTGAATAGAATCAGCGATTTGCCACTTGTCTAGGGGGTTTATAGTCACATGCTGTTTATCCTAGCTTACAGGAGTTTGTAAGTATGAGGTAGGCAGTGTTTAGTACGTACGTGCAGATTCAGGCGCGGCGTTGACGAGCTCGTCTAGCGCGGCGATGGCGGCGATGGCGGCGCGCGTGTGCGGCATGTCGGCGGGGCGCCGCGCCTGCGCCGCGCGCGCGATGACGCGCGCCGCCAGCCCGCGCGCCCACCACGACACGCTGGCGGCCGGCGCTGACCCGCACCACACGCTGCGGAGCACGCCGCAACATAGCGCGAACGTCTGCGGACATTGTCAAATACTCGTTCGTATAGAATAATCCAAAAAAAATATAACAGGAAGTGAAGCACGCAACTAATTTATGAATAGAACCGCATTAAATTTATCTCTATTTGATAACAACGTCTTCAAAAAATCATAAATTACGCTCAATAATATAATCTCAAAATAATTTCCTTTGAAAAACTACTCGTTTAATGTAATTTTTATTAAAATTAGAACATATAGTACCATCTGACTCGCATATATTATTCAACTTGCCTCATTATCGTTAGTTTCTAAACACTGTCTAAAGTGGTTGATGCAAGGGTAGTGTAACGGCGGCGCAGGCGCAGCCCTGTTCAACACGACGGCCATACCACGCGCACCTATTACAGGATCAATGCGTTGGTCGGGCTCATCTGAAATACGTTATGTAAAAACATTATTACAATTTGGTAAATATCTGAAAAAAATATATTCTAAAAAGCAGAAAATATTTAAGAAAGGCAAAATTAAAACTGAATTATTAGTTTTGCTGCAGTGTACTATAACTTTCAAGTAAATCATTGGTGAGTACACATTTGTCACACAGAGCGCGTTCAAGAGGTCAGTTTTGCAACAAAAGGACGTAAACGCATGAAGATACGCTCTTTCCCTGCGCTCTACATTGATTATGGTCGACATGCTCTTAACCGGTTTTTTATTTATAACTCACCACTCTTGACTCTCTCCACAAGTTTGGCGAGCGCGCTCTGCAACAGTTGCGCGTGTTGTTGCTTGGTGTGTTCGTGCACCCTCACTACGCGACACTCAGCAGCACGTTGCAGTAACACGACGCCTGCTTCAGCCACCACTCCTTCGCCTTTGCTTTCTCGAAGTATTTCCGTGGCGAGGTACAGGATAGTTGGTAAAATTGATAATGCACCTATTAAAAATTATGAATGCTTTTTTATTTTTGTTACAATACTTTTTTGCCCCAGGTGTTGAGCAAAGGTGATATGACGAGGCATGGTAGATTCAATAGAGAGTAAGTCTGAGCTAATTGATTGATTATTTATTCATATTAACAATATACATTGTGTTTGAATTAGTTATATTAAATATTATTTAAAAACAAAATAAATAAATTCCAAAAGGGTTAAAAAAATAATAAAAATTAATCACAATTCCACTTTTACTGCACCTACAACAATGTTTGTTTAAATTTTGTGACATTAGAAGGCAATAAAAATGCTAGAGGCAATAGGTTTTTTATTTGGAATATAATAAAATTAAAATTTGCAAAAAGACGTTTTTTTTTTTTTCAGAAAATTCATTTCATTTCCAGAAAAGTAAGCTTCCAAAATAGAATTAACATGGCAATAAGAATTATAATAACAATAATTTTAAACTCCCGGTAGAAAGAGGTGTGTTATAAGTTTGACGTGTCTGTATCTAAACGAATGGGTCTATTTTGATGCGGTTTTTTTTATTCGAAAGCTGATATGATCGTGATGGTTCTTAGACATATTTTATTAAAACAGATTTTAAGCAGCCGTTTCAAGGTCTTCAATTCTTGTAGGTAGTGACTTTAAAAATTTTTGTAAGAAGAATAAAATACCACTTACCCTGAGGACTAGTCAGACTCGGCAGCTCAGACATAGCCGACAAACTCTTCACCAACAATGTATCCCCATGTACTCCCAAACCTTTAGGAACGCCTATAACCCCCACAGCTCCCCCATGTTTCTTCGGAGACAGCGCCGGTAGCCGTCTCACAAGAAGGCAGATGCATGCTTCTAGACAAGCGAAGACCACGGACTTGCCGGGAGGTAAGTCTCCCGTTGGACCACCTTCGCCGAGGGTATGGACTACTTCCAGAACTGATTGAGGAGTTGAACCGTCTGTAGATTCGTTTGGAGCCAGTTCTGTTAGAAGAAAATTTATTAAGAAACTTATTATGATGCTATGGCAAGAGTTATTGGTGATCGTTGAATGCAAACAGCATAAGCTTGCTGTGGCAGAAATTAGGTGAACCTTATGTCCAGCAGTGACGTCATTGGGCTGATATGATGATGATGATTGCGTCGCTTTTATGAGCTATACTAATGTATGACTATGGTAAATAAGTTGAACAGTCAATATATTTATCTACGACCCGCGGCTCCGCTCGCGTTGTATGTCAGTAAAAAGTAGTGTATCAATTCGACGACTATAATCGTATCTATATGCCAACGAAAACCAGACTTATTGTTGCTTTGGCTTAAATGTATACTAATATTATAAAGCTAGAGTTTATTTGTTTGTTTGAACGCGCTAATATCAGGAACTACTGGTCCGATTTGAAAAAAATATTTTAGTGTTGGATTGCTCATTTATGGAGGAAGGTTATAGGCTATATAACATCACATTACAGCCAATAGGAGCTGACCAGTGCGAAGCCCCATGCGACTTCTAGTGTTTTATAATTTTAGATGTGTTTGAATTTTTGAGCCTAAAGAGTATAGTTATTCTAAATAATATGTCTCTTTTCTGAGATTTGGGTAAAGATCTGTGTTATAATAATTGTCGGGATTATCAACTACTACATGTGTATTCCATATAAAAAATAATGTCACCTTTAATCTTAGCTTGCATGTTCGCATGTAGTTGTTCTCTGGCTCCATCTATGACTAGTTTCAATACGTCAGCAGTCAACAGCAAAGCCTCGATACTTTCTTGAGTGAGCCCCGTACGGTGGATGATTTGACACAGCTCTATCGCTAATGATCTGGAAATAAATTGAAGAAGTTAAAGGCTAGTTGAACCAGATAAATGTCTGATGACCTATCTGATACTTGATAGATTTATGACATGTATTTTAATTTAAAATCTGTAATGTCTAACTAAAGTTTAAAAGAGAGATTAAGACCACGAGGAATTATTATGAAAACGAGGCATAGTCATATTGGTCATTGGCAATGTGTCAGCGTTTGGTTGATATGTAAAGCACTTTATCTTATGCATAGAACGATTTGACTGAGAAAAACTCAATGGTATAACCACTTTTATCTTGTGTGTGAATGTAAGTGTTGGGAATTGAACCCAACAACGAGCACCGCCTGGTCTATGGTCGGCGTACGCGTCATCCGGCCAACGTCACACAGCGCGACGACGAAACGGGGGCTCGTCGGTTGCGATGACGTCACTCCGCGTCGCGTCGCCAACTCACTCTTTTTCAAAACCTCGTCCGCAACAGTCGCTAATCAAAATTATATGATATACCTTTTTCGGAATCAACAATAAATTTGTACGCTTAACAAAGAAGCTTCCTGAACAGTAAGTATATAAAAAGTATTACAATTTTCTTGTATACATGCATTTTATGAAAGTCCTTTCTAATCCTTCAGTGGTTTCATCATCATCATCATCATTTCGACCCATAAACGTCCCACTGCTGGGCACGGGTCTCCTATAAAGAAGTTAAGTTCAGTGGTTTACTTGAAGTTTATTAATTAACTAAAAATTATACATTTAGAATACATAATGATAATACCTCATTTAAACCTGTGGGTATCGTAAAAGGCGACTAAAGGAATCACCATAAGCAGATAAGAGCACTGCGAGAAAAGGAAATTCGAAACAAAACGCTTTACCAATTCCGTCTGGCCAGCGTGGTATAGTTGGCTAAATTCCCTCCACATTTTTGGGAGGAGACCTGTGCCTAGTTTTGGGGCTTTTATGGGTTGTAATAATGATGGTGATTAACTTAAAATAAATATAAAAAGTTCAACAAAATAATAATATATTCATAATATTCTACCACATTTACACAGCGCCATCTAGTCCCAAATTAAACAATTATATTTGCTTGTGTTATGGGTAATAAACAACTAATATACTACTTAAATCCATTTTTGTTTTGTAAATACATACATAATATAGATAAATTACACCCAGACACAGAACAAACTTTTATGCTCGTCACACAAAGATTTGTCCTGGGTGGGGATCGAACCCACGATCTCCGGTTTAGCAGTCAGGGTCACTAACCACTAGGCTAACAGGCCAGTCAAAATATAAAAAGAATACACAAAATAACATTACCTGTCTTTAAGAAGACGTGCCCTGTTGTCAGGCGCGTGTAACAAGGTGACGAGAGACAGTAAGACGCTTATTATGTTCTCTTCGCTCATGTCACGCTGTGCGCATAGAGCCTCCATGCATATACCTGGTCGATAAATTATATAACACTAATAATTATTATGTCACTGCCCCATTTCAACCCGTGGGTGTCGGCACAATTTGATTAAGGGACTAATCTTAAGCAACAAGAACATTGCGAGGTAAAAGAAAATTTCAAAACAAAACTTTACACCAGCCTGTCTAACCAGTGCGGTATTGTAGTACTAAATTCCCTCCAAAATATTTGGTGGTGACAAGTGCCCAGCAGTGGGACATTAATTTATGGGTTTCGTTAATATTAGTCTATTTATTTAATAGATACTGATTTCAACAGTTTTCTTAGACAAAGTCAATGGAAAAAAAATTCTAATAAAAAATCACCTTCAGATCGAAATTTTGAACGAAGTAAGTAATATGGCAAAGCGATGTAGGCCGATTGATTAAGGGACCGGCTTACAAATCATGCGATCCGAGTTCGATTCTGACGGGCGAACCAATGTGGATTTGACCATCTGCTTATGGCGAAGGAAAACATCGTGAGGAAATTCACATACCCTAGAAGAAATTATAAGGGTAAGTCTGATCCACTAACCCGTACTATTCCAGCTTTTGGATTATGGCCAATACCCTCTCAACTTTCTATTTAGAGGAGAGGAGACCCGAGATTTAATCGAATTTAACCCTATTACATTATAAAGATATCTTACCAAATAACAAATGGAACCGTTCGTCAATCGGTTCGAAGAATTCAAAATTGCCATTTTCTGTCTTCGAGGACCTGTTGTCTAAAGTTCCTTCAGTTTTCTCTGGAAAAATAATAAATATCTACTTGTAAGTACAGGATCACACTGAAATAGGTATACAAATTTCTGGCTTAGGGTTTTCCAGCCCCCCTAGATAAGTGGCAATTTGCTGATTCTATTCGAATTATTTAAATGTCACTTCAATACATTTGAACACATTCCTGACATAAACTATCGACGAATCACGTGATCAATGTACTAATTTGACATGTCGATAGAATAGATAGATCGCATCGATTGCCACTTTTCTAGCCTCCACGCCTCTTTAGACAAGTGGCAATCGATTCGATTCGATCTATCTATTCTATCGACATCTCACACAAGTCGTTTAGAATAAACAAATTGAAGCGATTGCCACTTGTCTAGGGGGGGCAGGTCAGTGGCCAATTTAAAAATACAGACCTGTACTAGGTGTAGCGGCGGGTAGTTCAATATTAGCGTTGAACCGTAGAGAGGCGGCGTACAGGAGCGAGGGCCAGGCGCGCGCGTAGTGTTGCCGCGACGCTTCCAATGTCTCCGCAGAGTAGAACGCGCCGCCGCCGTGTGGGAGCTGCGACGCGAACTCTGCGAGTAACATATTTTATTAGTCAATATTTTTTATCTGTACTTTTAATATAGATATAGTATTAAATTAGGTTTAAATTAACATGAGCCATTGTTTTACCCCCTTATTACAAAACATGGACTAAGCATTAAACCAGGTTTAAATTGACAAATTTGACACTAAAACAATGGCTTATGTCAATTTAAACCTGGTTTAATATTCTGTAATAAGGGGGTTAGTGTCAAAGTTGTCAATTTAAACCTGGTTTAAAAGTTAGTCCGTATTTTGTAATATGGGGAAGAGTTTGTTTATTTGGTTGGTTGAACGCGCTTGTATCAGGAACTACTGAAGCGAATTGAAAAATTCTTTGTGTTGGATTACCCATTTATCAAGGAAGGCACGGGAGCGAGCTATTATAGATATATTGAAATCTATTAAAAATAGCATAATTTTAGACAATTATATCTGAGTGTGTAATGATATAAGAAATTTAAATAAAAAATTATAGATGATAAAAATCGAAATCTCCATAATTTATTTATTTATCATAAGGTAATGTTCAGCAGTGTATCATTGGGCTGATATGATAATGAAGCTAAATATCGAATTTAACCGTTTCCATATTTGCGACATCATAAAATATAAATATTTTAATTCAGATTTAACAACTCACCAGGAGGCAAACTCAGCAACGCATGATCCTTCAACGCCGCAAGCCAATTTTCGCCCAAACTCTCCAACTCCGGCTCAACCAACTTCAACAAACTCTCGCCTTTCGACTCGAATTCTCCATATTCTTCATCTTCAGGAGTCTGAGGCTCGGAGTTATCAATTTGGTTGTTGTTTTGCAACAACTGGTTGCGCCACTTAGCTAACTCTGCGCGGTTGTTGAACGGCTTCGTGTCGAGTTGTTTGACGTAACTGCCCGGAGCGCTGTTGTTGCTGACCATAGCTACAATGTAGACCTCAGCCCAAGCTTTTAAAATTGACAACTTTTCCAGTGTTGCCATACTTTCATTGTATATGAGGGTGGTGTTGCCTTTTGTGTTTAGTTTGTCTAAGCTTGACACTAGTAGTTGGTGAACTCTGTAATAATGATTCGTTAGGTTATTATGTTTGTAGAAATGGTAAGGAAAGAAAATGTCGAAGGATTCAAAAAATTCCTTTTTGAATTCGAATGTATTTTTTTCATAGGATGATGGAAAAAGTGTTTTGGTTTAACTAGTATATAGTACTATATTAATTAATATTATAGATGCGAAAATGAGTTTTTTTATTACAATATAAATAAATATAAAAAATATAAGGATCTACATCCTTAAACTATTTTAGTAAGGTGGATACGGTTAATTCGGTAAATCGAAATATTCCAAAAATTCCCAGAAAACGCGATAATATTTTTCGATACAAGAACTTTCATACATCTGCTAAATTAAATTGGCGTATGAGTATATGTTTGCGTTAATTTGATTCGCATTTGTAATTTTCAGAACATCACAATTTACCCGAACGCACATTGCGGTTTATGTACTTGTACAAGGACATAGGCTTAGTCCACAATACTGATACAACAATATTAGGTACACAATTACCGTCTAAGATCGTTGATGTCCCGGGCGACCCCACAGCCGATCCACGCGGAGCACACGTCGCAAGCGGCGGCTGTCACGTGCGACGCCGTGTCGCCGGAGAACGCGGGACGCACCGCCGCGCCCACCTACAGCACATGGTAATTACTTCAATATTATAGATCATAATAATACTAAATTGTAGACAGGATTTAAGGCAGGCATATTCTTTCACATTTAGTAATTTAAGTTATGAATACTAGTACAATACCGATGTTAATTTTACCTACATTGACAAAAAATATGTTTCAGATAATTTCCGGAAAGGGAAAACCAGGTACTTTCGGATTTGGTCTTCAGACATTTTTATTAAACATAAAATAGATAAATAATAATAATGGTAGTAGTATCTCAAAAAGGCTTATGTCCTGTTGGACATTTGTTAATGATATAATTAAGATATTGCCCTAACCTGCGCTTGATACTGTTCCAATAGTAAATGTCCGGGGAAGTCAGGCTCAGGCGCCCGCGCGTACTGTTGTATGATCATCTGTAGAGTACGTAGTCCGCACAGTCGCAGTGCGTCCGACTCGCCCGTCGCCCCCACGAACGCCATGCGGACCAGGTCCGACAGGTGCAGGGAGAGATAGTCACCTGAAACGATTTAACCAAATACTTGTATGTGTAACAGAGAAGAAGAGACCCGAGCCCAGCAGTGGGATATTAATGGGTTGCTAATGATATACCATTCCATGTTAAAGATATATACAAAAAGCATAAATAAATAGTTTCTTACTCAAAATTTAGAAATACAAAAGAGAAAAAATTAAATTGCAAACCCTCCCCCTAAATAAAAAGTTAGCACCAAGGAAAATGAAATATACATAAAGTGTGCTTATACAGAAAAAAACACCTAACGTTAAGTATGTCTAATCTATACCCTGTATCATCATCATTTCAACCCATAAACTTCCCAGTGCTGGGCGCGGGTCAAATCCAAATTTTTTCAAGCGAGTTTAGGCTACTATACCTCGCTAGCCAGACGGCTTGGAATAGGGTTTGTTTCGAATTTTCATTTTCTCGCAATGAACTTGTTTGCTTAAGGTTAACTCCCTTAGTCGCCTTTTACGACACCCACGGATAGAAATGAGGTAGTGACATTATATATTCTTAATCCGTCAGTACACGGATATAAAAAATTTAAATAAAAGCTTGTAATGAGACATGAAAACTAAATATTTAATAATAATTTTTTGGCCGATTTACTTAACAAAAGATCAAGACTGAACTATACCCAAATTGTATAATGCCTTACATACCATCAGACTGAACCTGTAGCTTCTCCTTGGCTTTGACTAGATCAAAGTGTGCGTTGTCACTCGTCGCTTCGCATGCACCCATTATTTTCTGTATACACTCCATTGCGAACACCTACACATATTAAAATAAATCTAAGACCAGTACTTGAAGCCTCCGTGGCTCAGTAATTAGTGACCTTGACTGCTGAAACAGAGGTCGTGGGTTCGATTCCCACGCAGGACATATCTTTGTGTGCTGAGCACAATTATTTTGTCTGTTTCTGGGTGTAATGTATCTATAATATGTATGTATTTACAAAAATAAGTTATTCAAGTATTATATCAGTTATCTAGTATCCATATTACAAGCATTGGCTTAGTTTGGGACTAGATGGCGCTGTGTGTGAATGTTCAAACAAACTTAATTACTAATCTAAACTCCGTTCTCAAGATAGTTTTCACTCTTTTCAAGTTTAAAATTTGACTGAGTAATTAGTTACATAACATACAGGAGAAATATTTTATGTTTGATTAAATTAATCCAAATTAAAAACGACAGAAACGAAGCCCCGCGCGATCTCTAGTTCATACATATAAATTACATACCCGTGTAGGCCACCTAGACTGCACGGCTGGATGAGTAGACTGCTCCGATTCAGCGTGGAATTCTGCCTGGTCATCATCACCCTCAGCGTCGAAGTCTGTCTCAGGGTTGTTGCTGTCTTCTGTAATACAAAGTGTAAATAATAAATATGATCAACCCCTCTGACAAGTCACTTGATCTATTCTGACGATATGTCAGATTAGTACACTGATCACGTGACATGTCGATAGTTTATGTCAGTGATGTGTTCAAATGTATTGAAGTGACATTTAAATATATCTAATAGACTCAGATAATCTGCCACTTGTTTAGGGGGCTGGGTGGCTCTAGACAAATTGAAATATATTCAATGTATCTATTCTATACGCAAAATGAAGAAAAAAAATAATATGTACGTGCACGTACATTTTTTTTTAATAAAAAAGCATCTACATTAGAAAATCTGTGTTCTTAAAAAGACAACGCCCGCACTAGGAAACGAGCCCTGTGTCGCGGGGAGCTTTACAAACATGCAACTAACGGACACAAAGTACACCCAGACTAGAAACAAACTTTAATAAATCACACAAATATTTGTCTCGTGTAGGAATCGAAGTGGCGAGGCGATCACCTTAACCACTGCGCCACGGTGACCGTCAAACTTAACCTAGATACTTATATAGTAGTCTGTAACTTATGTACTTATATCTCTCCGACTCGAAGAATTGTCGAACTTTGGGCTGATACTGCGAATATCATGACATACTCGTAAAAGCCCAATACCGAAGCAACTGAAACAAAAAACTAGACCTAATTATAATTCAATGTTCTCACCTAATCTAATAGTAAGTACCCGCTTAGCCAATGCAAGCCAGTCCTTAACATTACGCTGTGAAGCGGCGGCTAACAGACAGCAGGTCAATGTGTCTCTTGCGTAGGACAGCGCTGTTTGGTCTCTCTCGCTGTCTAGGAACGCGAATAGTGCTCCTGGGAGACCTGTCTCTGTTATTACTACACCTGTAAAGAGATTAACGGGTTAACCTTTTGAACGCCACCGTCATCTATACTTGAAAAGCGCAAGCGTGCCCTGAGCGCCGATGTCGTCTATAGATGACAAAACTCAGGTCCATAAAAATACAAGATAAAGATACTAAATCATTAGTTTTATGTGTTTTGTTACCAAGTCTTAAAAGCCGAATTTTATGGTTTGGCGTCTAGGGCACGGAGATGCCGATTTGACGTGGCGGTCATAAGGTAATTTATTATTATTTTTAATATAGAATGGAGACTGTAAGTAGCTATCTAAGATTTTTTGTGAAAAATTTCGGACAATGTCGTTTGGTGTGTTTCAGTAATTTATGTATTAGTCATAATATTTGATAATAAAAAACAAACTGAGAAAATCTGCGTGTGTTTTCAAAGTTATTGTATAATAAAATGAGTTCTGTCAACTCCAGTAAACAATGAACAGTCCATCCAAGCCAGCGGAATAATTTGAATCTAAGTTCTTTTTGATACAGTTGTTTTTATAAGTTCCATTTTTAAACCACCATTGTTAGTGAAATTCACGACAATCAGAAACAGGGAAAAGTGTTATCATCTCTCAAACCAATTTTGTTACTAGATCATAAATCACCTGACAACATTACACTTACCAGAATACGGTCTGGCCGGTACGTGGTCTTTAGCCATGAGGGCGTACTTGCATACTTCCGCGGCTTCCTTCTGTGACAACTGACGCAGGCAACATAACGCCGCGCGACGAACTGTTAGGTCTGAGTGGGATAGATCGCGCTGGAAGAAATATGTTGTTTAAATTTGTGGATAGCATGGGAAGGCTTTTTACAAATAAAAACTCTTTTCTTTCTTATATAGCTTGCATGTTTTAGGTCATGATAAAATGTAAAAGGGAATTTTTCGGGGATAGATGTCACTTTTGATTCTGTAGCGACACACAGATGACACAAAAATTCCCAACCGTCCCCAATGAGGCTCGGGGACAGATGGGAATAATGGAAAGATTATAAATACTAACAGCAAGATGCGGTACGAGAGTGTGCAGGTTGATGTGGTCGGGCGCGAACATCTGCAGCTGCTGCAGGCACCCCGTCGCCTCCGCGCGCGCCCCGCCCCCGCACTCGCCCAGCGCTGCGCATGCGCACACGAACCTGCCCACCGCCACCACTGGGACCATACACATACATATTTTGTGATACAGGCCCATTTAGACTGCAAGTTTTGCAAAGTATGTAGACAAATTTAAAGGAGCGTCCAGATCTCGCGAACGCGCCGCAAATGTGTGCATTTCGAGTTCACGCTCCGTTCATGCACCGCGCGCGAGATTTGGACACACTCTAAGTAGTCATGATAAACAGTTTTTTTAACGAAATAATTATGCGAGATACAAAAAAAATATCAATCAATCAATCAACAACAACAAACTTTTACATTGGATTGTTCCAATATGTTCGTTCTACGGACCAATACATCTCCAATACTGACATTAAATGTCACAACTCTATCGAAATCGTTATTTGTTAGCGTGTTTTCATATAAATGTAAGAATAATATAAAATGTTGTCAACTTACAAGTACCTTGCAACTCGGGCCCGACTACAGTAATCAAAGCGGACAGTAGCCTGCCGATACTTCTGTGCAAATCTTCTTGGAATGGCGGCGCGCTGAACAGCAGTTTTAACGCAAGGTTCAGCGTTGATTCTACGTGGCTTCGGAACATTGGGCCTGAGGCATCCGCTAGCACTGATAGGGCGTGCAGAGACCACACCTGAAAGAAAAACAAGCATAGAATACATTTACTGAATTTATGCGACGAGAAATAATAATAATATTTCACCACATTCACACAGCGCCATCTAGTCCCAAATTAAGCAATTAATCTAAAGCAAATGCTTGTGTTATGGGTACTAAACAACTGATATACTACTTAAATACATTTTCTTTTATAAATACATACATATTATAGATAAATTACACCCAGACACAGAGCAAACAATCATGCTCATCATACAAAGATTTGTCCTGGGTGGGGATCGAACTCACGACCTCCGGCTTAGCAGTCAGGTTCACCAACCACTACACCAACAGGCCATTCAGTAAATATGCTTTATATTTTGCCAAGCACTTTTTAGGATCAGATTTTTCAGTTTATAAAGCGCCGTATACCTGTAGCTCAACCGCAGCTGTATCCTGCGCGAGGGCCCTCAGCACAGGCAGCGCTGCAGCGCTTGAGGTAGCGCCTCTAGCTCGCTGTATAGCGCCCACAGCAGCTGCAGCAGCGGCCCGCAGCGGTCTGTTGACAGCGCTTCGAGCTAACGCAATGACTTTCTCGCTAAGAGCTTGACTTTCTGCTTCACTGATACAACCACATAAACGACCCGCGCAAGAAGCTGCCGCCGCGCGAACTGTCGGGCTATTTGCTGATAGACCGTTCTAGAAAATTTGAAAAAAATTTTTTAGTATAACACCAAATATATTTAATACTACGAGTAGTACTTTGTGTCCGCTAACTGTATGTTTGTAAAAACCCTTGCTACATAGGGCGTGTTCTCTGTCGAGCACTGCCTTTAAAAAAAAAAAAGAAAAAATAGGCGCCCATAAGCTACGGTAACCGCTTACCATCAGGCGGACCGTACGTATGTTTGCCACCGTCGCGGTATAAAAAAAATACGTGTGGCACTCGGGGACTGCCCGCCATTAAGCTATTGCATAGCGTTTTTTATCAACTTATGCAATTATACTCGTCTCGATCCGTGCAAGCTTCGTACAATCTACACGCATACGACTAGTCGCACGCACACAAACACCGTGCCGAAGTCTGCCGAACTGAAACGACGTTAGACGATGCACGGCTTTCAACGCCGCAACGCTGTGCCGGTCGGAATGGGGGGTGTTAGGTTTATTTTCGTTACGGAATTTCTTGATTCGGTCGCCGCGCTCAAAGCCCGCGATAAAAGCTATGCAATAGCTTAAAAAAAAAGTACTTATATGTTTTACAGATGGGTGCCCTTAGACCCATGTGAAAGCTCTACTCAGCTAAGCTCGTGATTACTATGTAATATTTCAAAAAGCAACTCAATTGTAATACATAAGACTCACAATAACAAGTTCAGTAGCGATGTTCTTGACGGCGTCCTGTCCGAGCGAGCTCTTCATCTCAGCCAGTGTCCGCAACGCTAACAACATGGCGGTGTAAATGTTCACTTGTATCGCTTCTTGTCGCGCGCCCTTGCAGACCTTGATACTTTCTGTGAAGTGTTCTAGCATCTGTTGTCTGAAATATATCGAAAAAGTTTAAAAACTAAATTATTATTTTTTCAACTACAATGCTACATAATGCAAAAATGCAATGTCAAATAACGGGACCCCATCTAGGTGGCCGATTCTGTCACACATGTCGATATCAGACCGATGGACCAATCACAGGCCGGCAATATGGCGCGATTGACTTAGTAAGCCAATCACAGCTGTCGAATGAGACCATCGGCTTACGATTGTGTTAGCAGACTTGGCCTCCTGATAGTGCGTCGCTCCGCATCGCATATTTCCATACTTTTAAGCCGGATCCAAATCGAACGATCCACCGATCTCCGAACGTAATCAGAGTAGACGTGCTGTGCGTGACCCAAGCGTACGAGTTGGAGCCCGATCCGTGATCCTCAATCGTGAATCAAAATGGATCGTCTAGTGTGGATCCAGCTAATAGATATTACAGACTACATATTCGTAGTTAATCGCGGCTTCGTTACACTAACATTAGAAGGACATCATTCGATCATCAAAAATACTGGGTCTCCCCCAAAGAATGTGGAGGGAATTTAGCCTAGTACGCCACGCTGAAAAAAAAATCGCTCGCTGTGGCGGAAATTAGGCGAGGTCTATGTTCAACAATGGACGGCATTGGCCTGATATGATGATGATACCACGCTGGCCAGACGGGTTGGTATAGAGTTTGTTTAAAATTTTCCTTTTTTTCGCAGTACTCTTTTCTGCATAAGATTATTGTCTTAGTCGCCTTTTTAAAAGTACTTACCTATGCTTATTAGCAGCTCTAGAGAATATCTGCGGGAAGAGCATCACAGAGGCGTCGATGACCGCTACACCTAACGGCTGAGCTCCAGTCATACCGCGGTATAAACAACATGGGTCGTGTTCTAGAGCGCCTGATCCACTCGCACTGAGCGGAGATATTAATTGTTCTTCTATCTCGGCTTGGTCGGTGTCGTATATCCATCCTTCTTCGCCTAGCAGGATCGTGTCGCGGGGGTGCATTGCGCTTCTTAGGGTACCTAAAAAAAGAGTATTTTTTTAATAATAATAATAATATTTCACCACATTCACACAGCGCCATCTAGTCTTAAATTAAGAAATTATATTTGCTTGTGTTATGGGTACTAAACTAATGGGTACTAGTACATACATATTTTAAATAAATTACACCCAGACACAGAACAAACAATTATACTCATCACACAAAGATCCTCCTCCCTGCTGGGTAGGTAAATTGTATCTAAATGTAGTAACTTTCCATGCGTTTTCCCGTAGCTTATGTTATGTAATTACGGCTTTTCTTAGCTAGGCAGAGCTATATATAATTAAAATGTATGGGTTTTTATTATTATCTGTTTGTCTATGTGTAGTGTTAAGTGAAGCAGTACCAGTGGCGACGTTGGCGCCGCTAGGGTCAGCGGCGCCGGCGAGCTCGGCGGCCAGCAGGCGCAGCAGCGGCGCGGCGGGCGGCGCCGCCTGCGCGGCCAGCGCGCCACACGCTTGGTACAGGCGCAGGCGCAGCAGTGCCGCCGGCGCCTTCAGTGCGCCGCCGTATGAACGGACTACGCTGCTCACGCTGGAAACAACACATACTATGTATTAGCATACTGCCGCAACTCACAGTGACCTGTGAGTGATTCAAAGCTAATACGACTAGGACGCGATCCAATGCGGTGACACACGATTCAGTGACACACTATTCAGTGCAACACGACAGCCTGCTGTGTCTTATACGCAGCTCATCACGCATTTCACGTTCACGCTGATCTCGCTACATAGAACACATCGTTACTCTCACAAAATGCCGCTCTCGTCTAGACGCTACGTCATAGGGCAAAGTTAAAAAACAGGCCCGCGCTGTGCCACTCCCAAAATGTCACACACGCAATTACGTATCAAGGTGACGCGCAACGTCACTGATTGAGTAAAAATGAAAAATCCGTATCCGTATCCGCAGATCTTGACACCAAATATCCGTATCCGCGGATATGTATTTTTAATCCGGCCCATCACTATTAAGAATGTATACAAAATGTGTATGAGCAGTAGTACTTACTTAGTAAGAACAGCGATGGCGCCGTCAATAGGCTGAGTCAATCGTTTAGCTGTGTCGTCATTGTTCACTAACGACGGACAGTGTATCAGCAAACTGTGTAGGGCTGATAGGGCGCCCGCACGACCTTCCAAAGTTACCTAGTATAACAAAGAAATAACTACTAGAATTTTACCTTGACATACAAACTACTACTAATGCGATGGTGGCTGAATGGATAAGGGACCGGCGTGCAAATCACACAGTCCGAGTTCGATCCCCACCGGCAGTACTTACTTTGTGGAATTTGTATGTACTAGTCGAGTGACTTACCATCTGCTAACGGTGAAGAAAAAACATCGTGAGGAAACCCACATACCCTAGAAGTAATTCTATGAGTATGTCTGATCCACCAACCTGCACTAGGCCAGCGTGAGTGGATTATGGCCTAAAATTCTCTCAGCTCTCTAGTTAGAGAAGAGGAGACCCGATCCCAGCAGTGGGACTTAATGGGTTGCTGATGATACAAACTACGCCAAGAACACATATATAAGACGCTCATGTAGATACTATATTGAGTTTCTCTATGAGGTTGA
Source organism: Laspeyria flexula (assembly GCA_905147015.1). Classification (NCBI taxonomy): domain Eukaryota; kingdom Metazoa; phylum Arthropoda; class Insecta; order Lepidoptera; family Erebidae; genus Laspeyria; species Laspeyria flexula. Next base: position 5,528,412 of record LR989970.1, read on the forward strand.
TATATTTAATTCATCATTAAATAATTATAGGAAACATGTGTTTGTAGTTTTCAACTTTATTCCTAGACGTTTAATAGCCTAATTTATGTTTTTCACACTGTAATATTAAGTATACTTATATAAATTTTGTTTCTGTTCATCATTATTTGTGTAGACATCTTAGATTATTTCTTATGTAAAATAAGTAGATATTATTTATACCTTTTGTGTTGTATTTTTATGTATGTGTTAAAATTAATGGAACTCTTTGGTCTTTTTGTAAATTACTTTGTATATTACTTTGTTTGTAAATGACTGTATGTTTCCTGAATAAATAAAAAAATAATTTCATAACCAACTGCAAAAAATCAACAGAGAGCAACGCACTAAAAAGACCGTAAAAATATTGTAATACATAACATATGTATATATATGTAATAAATTTATTTTGATACCCAACTCGATAGGTTTGGTTAAAAAAAAATTGAACTTCTTACAATTTGGCGTCAAAAGCCCGCCGTTTAAGTCTTTTTATTCTTAAAACCTATCTAAGGACACTTGGGTTTTCTAGACGAATCTAACGATACCCTAATTGTCAGATCCAGCCGTTTGGAAGATTCGTAGGAATAAAGAAATTTACAAACATACAAGATACGCGCGAAAAACAATATCCGTCCTGACAGTCGGGTAATAACTATATTAAATAACTGAAACAATGTTACAATTTTAATACTGTACATCAATATGGGGGTATATCGGATATAATATATGCTCGGGATAATCTATACTAATATTATAAAGCTGAATAGTTAAAAAAAAAATGAATTTTTGAATGAAAAAGCTGAAGAGTTTGTTTGGTTTAAAGCGCTTATCTCAGGAACTACTGGTCCGATTTGAAAAATTATTCTAATATTGGATAGCCCATTTATCGAGGAAGGCTATATATCATCACGCTACGGCCAATAGGAGCTGAGCAGTGGCCAAATAAAGAACGACGGGAGCGAAGCCCCGCGCTAAACCGATCCTACAGGCGGAAAGCTATTGTATTTAAAGATGTTCTATAGTAATACGATCTCCATCACATACACTATACACCCGAGAAAAGCCAGGGCGAGATGCTAGACGGCGTTAGAGTAAGAAAGAGAGTAAGAAATACGCGACTTTATTATTAAAGAAATATTTACCAGGTGGCAGCCCATTACGATGTTTTACAGTAATTTTATTTAAAATAAAAAAACGGCTCTTTAATTTAAACGACGATTATAATTGTTTTTCAATAACAACACCTAAAATTAAGTGTATTTTGACTTACCTGCCAAGTAAACGCATCTCCTCTAGACTTCTCAGACTCGAGTTCCTTGGCTGACCGCGGGAAACTGTTCCTCCATAGCAACAGCATTCTGGGTAGTAAACCGCGGACCACTGGCACTCCTGTAGCCAAAGTATATTCTATAATATTCTATTGTACCACATTTACACAGCGCCATCTAGTCCCAAATTAAGCAATTATATTTGCTTGTGTTATGGGTACTAAACAACTGATATACTACTTAAATACATTTTTTTTTTGTAAATACACACATATTATAGATAAATTACACCCAGACACAGAACAAACCTTTATGCTCATCACACAAAGATTTGTCCTGGGTGGGGATCGAACCCACGACCTCCGGTTTAGCAGTCAGGGTCACTAACCACTAGACCAACAGGCCAGTCATTAAAAAATTAAGTATCAATCAATCATCTTCAGCAACCCATTAAGTCCCACTGCTGGGCTCGGGTCTCCTCTCATCTATCTAGAGAGCTGAGAGGGTTTAGGCCATAATCCACTCACGACGGCCTAGTGTGGATTGGTGAATCAGACATACTCATAGAATTTCATCTAGGGTATGTGGGTTTCCTTACGATGTTTTCCTTCACCGTTAGCAGACGGTAAGACAAATACAAATACAAATACAAATATTCTTTATTGTGGTACATAGGTAGGCAATAAGTTGTTACATGTTTTAGAAATTGTACACAGCTATGACCCGCCATAATGGCGTACAATATTTTAAGGTAGGTAACATTTATAACATAAACACAGCACAATCAAGTAGAAAATTGAAATAATGACAATTTAAAATATGCAGAGTTAACGAATATTTTTAAATTAAATAACGAGAAATAAATTATAAATTTAGTTAGAATTAAATAATACAATTTAAGAAGTATACACATTTTACTCATCAGGGGAATAATTAAATTTAAATGACATCATCGAGATAATCTTTTAGAGTGTAGTAACATTTGTCTAATAACAATTGAAATAATTTCTTTTTATAATTATGCAAATCTGAATCTCTAATTGTCTTTGGCAATTTATTGTATATGTCAGGTATTAGATAAAAAACACTTTTGTGGAAAAGAGCAGTATTGTGGGGTTCACGTGTCATTTTGTCTTTATGTCTGGCTCTATTACTAAATTTGAAACGGTGAATATTTAATTTAGCGAAAATGGCACATTCATAAATAAACATACAGGGAAGTGGTAGTATTTTTAGTTTCTTAAAATGTGGAACACAGGTTTCCGTTGAATCAATGTTTACGATTGATCGGATACACCGCTTTTGCGCCTTAAAGGCTAGGTCTTTGTTGGTCGAATTGCCCCAGAACATAAGACCGTACCTCAAAATGGAAGAGACATAACCATGATACGCACTGAGAACAGCAGATTTGTCTGCTATTTTACTTAATTTATAAAGGGCATATGACTGTTGATTCAAGCGTTTACAGACATAATCTATGTGATTTTTCCAGTTAAGTCTTCTGTCAATATGTAACCCCAAAAACTTTATATCATCTATTTCTTCAATATTTGTATCTTTGAATGTTATGTTTAAATTTGGCGATGCTAGAAAATTTTGTCTAAATTTCATAATTTTTGTTTTTGACAGATTTATGTTTAAATTATTAGATGATAGCCATTCAGTTGCATTAGTTAAAAACATATCAATCTCCGCATTAATGCTAGAGTGCAAAACGTCACCATCAAACAGAACTGTGCTGTCGTCAGCAAAAAGCGTCATCTGATGGTGCGTTATGGATGGTAAATCATTAATATATACAATGAAGAGTAATGGGCCCAATACGCTACCTTGTGGTACCCCAAAACGGACATTAGTGAACTGAGATTCGTAAACTTTTTCTTCTTTCGATATTGGGCATACTCTATTTATTTGAGTACCTTGGTGTCTATCGCTTAAATAGGATTTTATTAGATTATTAACATTGCCCCTAACACCATAGTCATTTAATTTTTGGAGCAAGATGTCATGACGAACGTGGTCGAAAGCTTTTGACATGTCTAAGTACATGGCTACAGCTGGTTTACTTTTGTCTAAATTTGTCATTACTGTATATATGAAATTATAAATCGCATTATTTATTGATTGGCTTTTGCGAAAGCCGTATTGTTCGCTGGCGAGAACGTTCTTGGTTTCAAGAAAAGAGTACAACGATGTATATATAGCTTTTTCATAAATTTTCGAGAAGATAGGTATTAACGCTATAGGTCTGTAACAATTGAGATCTTCAACATCACCCTTCTTAAACATAGGTTTTATAATGGTGTACTTAAGTTTATCTGGGAAAACTCCGTGTTCTATGCTCAGGTTAATAGTATAGCTTAAAACAGTAGAAATTATATGAGCTACATCTTTCACAACTCTAACTGTAATCTCGTCATAGCCAGTGCTGCGTACATTTTTTAAAGAATTAATTATTTCAAAGATATCATTAGGAGTTACAGGTTTCATAAAAATAGAGTTAGTTTGACTCTTACCCGTTAAAGGTGGTATTGTGTTTGCTCCTTCACAGTTAGCTACGTTTAAAAAGAAATCGTTAAATAATTGAGCTATCTCTTTCGGATTTGAAATTGTATTACCATTATCATTTTTCACTTTATTTATGTTCTCCTTGAGTACATTATTTTTGTTTTTGTTTATAATATGCCATGTAGCTTTACTTTTGTTAATAGAAGTTTTTATGTAATGGCTATTTTGAGATTTTTGGGTAAGATTGAGAACAGATTTGTATCTTTTTGAGTAAGATTTAAAATTACTTTTGTTTTCGTTTGTTGGGGATTTTCTATACTTCCATAAGAGTTCTCGCCTACGTTTGCTGCACAAAACAATGCCTTTTGAGACCCATTTTGGCCTTTTGTCTACCATAACTTTAACTTTAATATAAGGAAAACATAAATTATAAAACAATGTAAACGTATTATGAAACTGAGAAAAGGCTTTATTAGGGTCATATGTTTCATAAACTTCACTAAAACTTAGGCTACTAAGACATTTCATAAATTTATCTCTGTTTTCATTTGAATAGTCTCGCCGTTGGACGTACCAGTACTTAATGGAGCAACTCTTTTTTACCGGGCATTTAAGAATTTGGGCCATATGATCTGATAGGGCCAACTCAACCAATTCGCCTTTACAGCCTTTGACGTTGTGAGCTATGTTATCCAGGCACGTGCCACTACCCAATCGTGTTGGAGTGTCAAACTGAAGTCGCAAGTTATAGGATGCGAGTGAGTGAATGAGCTCAGCTGTTATTTTATTAGTCTTGAGAATATCAATGTTTAGGTCTCCTGCAATTGTAATTTTCTTATCTTTAGATCTATATTTATTAAGAATTTGGTGTAAAATCCGAAAAAAAGTGTCAAAGTCTTTAGAAGTATTTTTTGGAACTCTGTATAGGCATATGATAATTATTTTATGTTGTAATAATTCAATTCCTGAACACTCAACTACGTTAGGCACTGAAAGTGATACTATATCATCAAGTACTTTATATGTATGAATATTTTTAACCAAAATGCAAGAACCTCCACTTCTGCTATTTCTACAAAATGTTGAAGCTAGTTTATATGATGGTATACAAAGTCGTGGGATGTCATCTTTAATCATATTGTGCTCAGTAATGCACAATACGTCTATAGTTTTAGAAATAAAAGCGTTCAGACAGACTGTTAACATATCTGATTTACCAATTAAACCTGCAATATTCTGATGTAACACATGTATATAGTTATAAACGAAATAAATTATTACTATTTATAGGACTAGTATCAGTATTTATAGGTCTAGTATCAGTATCATTAATTCTATGTGCCATGGAACTTTCTCGTGTATTGTCTTTATTATTATATAATTCGTAGTCCACCATTATATTAGCCAGGATATGTTCATATATGCTATTCCATCCGTTTTTGTTTATTTTTCCTGTGACGTACGAAAACATCTCATGTTTCAGGTAAGAGTTACTGTCAAAGAAGTATGCATATTCATTATATCTTATATCCATATAGAGAAGGTTGGTAAATAACTCGACTCTATAATTAAATATTAGTGCACCTTTTATATAGGTTGGAGCACAGATAACGCTATTCGTGTGATAAGTGTTTTTCAGCAGTTTCTTTAATTTGTCTAAGATATTTATGTAGTCACCATTTTTCAAGTCATTCTCTCCGATAAATATAAGGCAATAGTCGTTCAATGTGTAATCTCGTAATTTATTTTCTGCACTGTTTATAAATTCTTCATTGAAAATATCTGGTAATAAATAATGACAGTAGTCAAAATGTTTTGTGAAAACTGCTTCAATTTGCGGCAGAGTTCCCTTTGTGCAATCACTGCTGATAACGCACAATTTATTTTTATGCTTTGGGGTTGGTATAAATCCTGATGGTTTTAGGTTTGCATAGCACTGTTGTGGCATAGCTTGTCTGTGGTTTGTATTTGAATCCAGCCTGGGTATATCAAAAACGCGACTAAACTTCTCTGATATTTCTTTTTTTAGTTTTTCATGTTCAATAGCTAAATTCTCTATTTTTGTAGTTAATTTCTCAATTTCTAATTTTCTTTCTTCATTTTGAATGCGTAAGGTATGCATTTCGGGTTCTATGTCTTTTTTCAAATTAGAAATCGCTTTATTAATTTCGAACTCCATTGTACTCTTGATTTGCGATATTATTGTTATGTTATTTTCCTGCAGCTTCTGTACTATAATTTCGCATATACTTTGCAATGTTACTTCAGGGTTCAGTGGCGATTGCTTGTTATCTGTGCTAATTGTGTCACCAAGTATACTAAGATCTTCAAAGGTTCCGCTACTTGGATAGGCTGTTCTTGTCCTTTGAGTGACATTTGACTGTTCCGGTGATAAAGTTACAGGTATGTCTGTGACAGTTATGTCTGTGACAGGTATGTCTGTGACAGGTATGTCCGTGACAGGTATGTCTGTGACATCGCAATCACGTGGACGTATAGGCGTGTTTGAGTTATCTTTCTTAGGGATCTTACTACAGCAAGTTTGACATTTCCATGTTTTTCTCTTTTCTTGTGTCATCTTACTAAACTGGACTTTCGAAATATTAGAACAAATTAGATCGTATGAACATTTGCATAGTACACATTTTAAAATTTCGCTCTTTGGTATATTTTGGTTGCAACCTGCACATACCAACGCCATCTCGTTTTCTCTGTAAGTAAACTCGTAGTCCTTCTGGTATGTTAGTCAACTACAGCGATTTCTATTAAAATAATTGTCAAAATACAAATTTCAATCGACTTCCATGTTCAGCTCAGTATTCTACCATTCGCAAATTTATTTTATACACTGGTAACCCCAACCACGACTAAACGCCCTCCAGCGGGGAGTAGCAGTAACTTTTAGTTTGTTGTTAAGCCGTTTTGTATGAACTATGGCGCTAGTTGTCACTGTTAAGTGTTCTTATGTTGGTAGCACTGGAAACTTTGTATAGACGTCAATTAGTTCTTCCTCTCACCACTAGAGTAGTAAATCTATGACGTCTTGGCACTAGTAGTATGTTGTTATTGTTTTTAAATAAAATTAACGACCTGTCAAAAAATAATTAAGTCTTATTTGATAATGCATACGTTTAGCACACTTTAGATGAAATGTTTGCTTGATCAATAACACATGATAAACATTTTGATATTGAAATAGTACGAATAATGTCACTTTCACATAGTTTAAAGTTTGTTTTGAATCACATCACTTCATTCACTTATTTTTCTAATAACTGTCCCCGAACTTGATACTAATTAGAAAAAACGTTGTCACTGGTTATATGTATTATTTGGACGTAAATCACATTATTTTATAGGTAAGAAACTCAATAAATAAATTTAAATCAATAATTAATTAAGGAGCTATTGTTTACATTGCCAGGGTTGCCAGCATACCTGACTTGACTAGTACATATAAAATTCACATTGGTACTGCCGGTCGGGATCGAACTCGGACCGCGTGATTTGCAAGCCGGTCCATTATCTTTTCCATGTCCATTATATTTGATTTTGATAAAAAAAAAATGTCCGTCTGGAAACCTCAGTGCGCGAGTCCGACTCGCACTTGACCGGTTTTTATTTATAATAATTATTTTTAGTTTGTGTCAGTTCAAGACAAAGCCCAAAAATGAAGCAAATACTACATCTCACTGTTTACACATTGCCGCTGAGCATTCGATGTATACTTTGTTATGACAATGCAACGATTAAAATTAAATAACAAACTGTTTCCTCACCTAATGTACATATAGCGCCGACAATAAGCCAGCCAGCGTTAGTCCTAGCAGCAGTTAGTCTGCTGCTTTGTCCCGCCGATCTCAGTAACTGCTCGGCCGCATTGAATGCGACTTTGCCTCGACCGTGCGGCACGCCGAGTGGAGACAGGCGTACTGCTCCTAATATCGCGGCTAAAGCTGCTGAATAACCTGAAAAGTGTACATAGGTTTTTAATATATTGAGGTTTTATAGATGCCAATTGAAAATTAACTCTATTTAAATGAGACTTAGAGTTTATTTAGTGAGTTTTATGAAGTGAGAGCTTGTGTAAAAAAATCAACGCTATATCAATAAAATCAAGTATAAGGAACAAGTATATATTCGCAAATATCGAAATATATACTGATGTACAGAAGAAATGTTTTTACTTCAAAATTTTATGGACAGTGTACATATGCATAGAAATAATTAATTCGTTAATAATTACAGAAATTAATGAATTAGGTACCTACATTGTACCTCCATTTATACTACCGGTGAAATAAAATTTACTACTACTTAATGGGAGAAGAAAATTTTACAAGAATAATCTCATATACTATGAAAAGAGTCAGCATAAGGCTAATAGTCATCATCATAATCATCATCATTAGTAACCCATTAAGTCCCACTGCTGGGCTCGGGGTCTTCTCTCCTCTAACTAGAGAGCTGAGAAGAGACTAAAGAGTCATATTATATAAATATTTTACAGATAAACAATTTTTTTTATTTATACCATGATGGTGGCAAACAGACTTACCGGTCCGCCTGATGGTAAGCGGTTACCGTAGCCTATGGGCGCCTGCAACACCAGGGGCATCACGAGCGCATCACATTATTAATATATTTCTATATTTGAGATTAAGTAAAATATGACAAACATTGTTAACAATAAAAGACGTATGAACAAACGTAGGTACCGGAGATGTGATGTGGGGTGGGTCTCGCCGCGTCGAGCGCCTCCACGCACCTGTCGACGAGCGGCGTGATCTGCGACGGCAGCGCCACGCACACGCACCGCACGCACCACGCAGCCGCCAGCCGCGCCGCCACGCACGGGTGCTCCAACACCTACGGGGACACAACGAATATTTATCTTTAAATTACTTTCTTATTTAATGCGCCGTTTTGTAAGCGATTTTTTTATTCATCAGCAACCCATTAAGTTCCACTGCTGGGCTCCTCTCCTTTAATAAGAGAGCTGAGAGGGTTAAGGCCATAATCCATTCACGCTGGCCTAGTACGGGTTGGTGGATCAGACATACTCATAGAATTTCTTCTAGGGTATGTGAGTTTCCTCACAATGTTTTCCTTCACCGTTAGCAGATGGTAAGTCACATGACTAGTACATATAAATTCCATAAAGTGGAATCCACATTGGTACTGCCGGCCGGGATCGAACTCGGACCGCGTGATTTGCACGCCGGTCCCTTATCCATTCAGCCACCATCGCTTTTTATATCTATACTAATATTATAAAGCTAAACAGTTTGTTTGTTTGAACGCTAAGATCTCAGGAACTACTGATCCGATTTGAAAAATTATTTTAGTGTTGGATAGCCCATTTATCGAGGAAGGCTATATAGCATAATGCTACGGCCAATAGGAGCTGAGCAGTGGTCAAATAAAGAACGTCGGGAGCGAAGCTCCGCGCGACTTTTAGTTTTTAATAATAGTTAACACATCTAGGCATGAATTTGAATTAACTATACATATTCAATTTGAGAGGTGTTGAAGAAGAGGTGTAATAGTGTTTTTGTAAAGTGTACGACAAAAACTTACAATTTGTGGAATAGAATTAGGGCTCAATTCGCTCTCGTAATAATTATCATCATCTTCATATATAATAATATGTTAGTTTATAAGATATTTGTGTATGGGACATAGAAGAAATAAATGATTTATAATTATTATTATTATTTCAGCCCAATAACTTCCACCGCTGGACCTAGACCTATTATGAAATGATTATGAATATAAATAACTAATATTTAACTAATATTTATAAATTAAACTAGGAAATATTATTTTTACTATTATTATTAAGCATTGACCGTCTCTGTCGTAAATTTCCGAAAGTACGAGATAACATCTAGTTGTTTTGACAATGGTTCAATGTTCATAATCTAAAAATGTACTCAATTTTTTGAATTACATCTGATATCATGGAATAGAGGTGTTGACCAATTTAAATACAAATAAAAAAACATTGTGCAAATGCCATACCGTACAAATAGCATCGATCATGTTCAAAGACGTATCCGAGACAAGGTTTTGCACTGAGGTACCCAGTTGCAATGACAATTCTCCGGCTTCCATCAGAGCGCACACCAACAAGTGTTGACTGAATAATGTCTCCTGAAAAGTTATGACAAAATAAATTTATTATTTTTAAGGAAGACATAATAATAAAATAAAATTAAAAATAAAAGCACTTATAATGTTATGTTTATAAGTGCTATTTTTTTATAAATGTCTCCGTGGGAAAACACAAATTTAATGGCATTAGAACAATATTCTATTTCGAATTCTTATATATATAATAGATATATAATAATATAAACACCTACCGTCCACGCGCGAGCGATCGGACGTGTTTGAGTGACGTGCGCGCACAACTGTTTCGAAAATAAATTTATTCCAAGGATAACAATTTCAATGGGCACAAACTGTGGGGGCTGCGAGGGTATTATATACGATATTTCGTATATGGAGTGCTCCCAGGCATCATGCAAGAAGTTATACCATCTGGAGTGCCTCGGCTGGTCAATAGATAAGTTTGAAAAGTTAACCCAAGAGGACAGGAACAATTGGGTTTGTACTGTTTGCGTCAGTCTTATACCTAAGCGGAACAACTCAGAAACACCAGTTCGCGGAATTCAAACCCTGAACAAAACGTTTACGCCGTGCAGTTATATTAATACTAATCGCGGTACTTGTGTTAATCCAAGTGATGTGTCTATGATAGAAAACGATAGCAGAATTCTACAGGAGCTTCAAGAATTTCGTCTAGAAGTTAAAGCCAGGATGGATGATCAAGTAAGAGAATATTCTATACTACAGACTAGATTTATTAACGCCGAAACGGATCTGAAAGAATTAAAAATTATGTTGAAGGTAGTGCAAGAAAAAGCTAATAAAGTTGAGGGTTTAGAATCGCAAATTAAGATATTACTCGATAAAAATAAGCAATTGGAGACCTGTCTAAAAACTAAATGTACTGAGGAAAACTCAAAATTAATTCAAAATAGCGAACAGCAGAAATTGTCATTTGCAAAGACAGTGTTATTGAGTAGTGAAAAAAATGTCAACAAAACCGGCTCAACAAAAAAGGTTGTGGCCACTAAACCAGCTATTGTACCGGCAAAGGCAGTGAACACACTTCAAAATCAAAATCAAGCTAGTTTACCGTTAAATTTAGGAAATGTACAGACACAGAGTTGTGAGAAAACGGAGAATATGAATTTACAAGAAGATAAGGAAACAGAAAGTAATAATGAATGGTCGGAAGTAGTTTATAACAAAAAGGGCAAATACCGCAAAAATGAGGTGAAAAAAGGAGGAAATGCTAGTATATCTGGAATCCAGGGAATGGAAAAGAAAAAATATTTACATGTCTGGCGACTACAAAAAGACACTACAACCAACAGTCTAGAAAAACATGTCAAAAATATTTGTGGAGCGGAAGTGTCGGTCATAGTAAATAAAATCAAACACAGGACAGAGAGGGATTATTCATCTTTTATAATAGGTGTTCCAGAAAGCCAGTATGAAAAACTATGTCAACCGGAAAATTGGGCGATCAACATTGAATTCTGCGAATGGGTGTGGTTTCGTAGATCGACCAGTAATACTTAGCATCCCGAGTGCCCCGACCAACACCCTAGAAATTTATTACCAGAACGTGGGAGGACTCCGCACTAAATTAAATGAGTTCTACACAAGTATAATATCGTCATCAGCGGATTTATTCGCTGTTACAGAAACAGGCTGCAATGAATCCATACACGACGCGGAATTAATTCCACCAAAATACACAATTGTGAGATGCGACCGTATGGATGGGCGGAAACAAGGCGGCGCGTGTCTCGTGGCCACACCGCGTCTACAACTGCGGCGAGTGCCGGCTCCGCGTGACGTCACCATAGCCGATCATGTGTTTGAACTGGTTTGTGTCGCAGTCTATCTGTGTAATAGATTTTTATTCTTATGTTGTGTTGTTTACATTCCGCCGAATAGCTCTGATAATGAGTATTTGTTATTGTTTAAGTTAATAGAAGATTACTGTAATAAATTTAGCGAAGTTATAGTATTGGGAGATTTTAATTTATATTCAAGCTCATTAAATGTAACTAACTATTATGAATTCTTTTTAACATACTGTGGATTCACTCAGAGTAACAATGTAAGTAACTGCAATAATCGTCACCTAGATCTAGTACTCAGTACATTCGTGGAGGATGGGTGTGTGAATGTGCGCGTGGCTGACTTACCGCTTGTACGTACCGACAGATATCACCCCCCGCTCGAGGTGACGGTATCCCTGCCTCGACACTCACAACAGTATGATCCAAATACAACTCAAGGCAGCCAATATGCAGACCCGATGGTAGTAGGTACGGAGGCCCATCAATGGAATTATAACAAAGCTGATTTTTTATCATTATATTCACTAATAGCTAACATTGATTGGACTCCCATTTACAATTTAGAGTTAGAACCAAGTATAAATTTTTTTTATGACTGCATTAATTCAATTATCGATGACTGTGTTCCTAAGAAAAAGCGAAGTCGTGGAAACCTGGGATACACTTATCCCGAGTGGTACACGTTTGAAATAATTCGCGACATTAAATCGAAAGCAGTATTGCATAAACGGTACAAAATAAGTAAGGAAAGTAGTGATTACAAAGCGTTTGCTTTATATAGGGCGAAGGTTAAAAAACAAATAGAACAGGCTCATGAACAATACCAACAACGTATTCAAAATCAGTTTTTGGAGAACCCTAAGAGCTTCTGGAATTTTATAAAGTCCAAAAAAGGTAGTCGTTTGCCAAAGAAAATTCTGAAAAACGATAAGGTTCTTTCTGACGATGAATGTGCTAAAGAATTTGCAGAATACTTTCATTCAGTATATAGTACGGAAGTGCCCAAATTAAATATAGAGGCAGCTATGAAAGTTTCAGCAGGTAAAAACGAAGGAGCACGGGTTCACTTAGATAGGTTCCACTTAAACGAGATACGGTGTGCCCTCCGAAAAATTAAGCCGTCTAAATCGACAGGACCTGATGGCATTCCGCCTTATATCTTTAAAGATTGTCGTTACGTACTAGATAAACCGTTGCTTCATATTTTTAACCTCTGTCTGAAAGAAGCAGTATTTCCAGATATGTGGAAAATTACACGAGTCGTCCCAGTACCTAAAGGTGGTTCTGGAATAGCAGTGGAAGAATACAGGCCGATAGCGGTACTGTCTACGCCGGCTAAACTCTTGGAATCTGCTATTCAAAAAGCCATTCTACCACAAGTAAGTGCGCAACTCTCAATGGCCCAACACGGTTTCCGACCGGAGAGAAGTACTAACAGTAATCTACTTACTTATATGACTCATATTATACCAGTGGTGGATGGTGGGGGACAAATTGATGCCGCTTACTTCGATCTACGAAAAGCTTTTGACTTGGTCAATAATGATGTCTTGCTAGGAAAGTTAGCTGCTGTCGGTTTTACCCCACACCTTTTAAAATTTTTTGGTAGTTATATGAGTGATAGGAGGCAGTACGTGGATTATGCAGGTCATAGTTCTGAGCCCTATTTCACAAGGTCTGGAGTCAGTCAAGGCAGCAACCTCGGTCCTCTGGAATTTATACTGATGATCAATGATCTACCAGAGGTAGTTCAGGAGGCCGAATGCTTGCTCTTTGCAGATGACCTCAAGCTTTATCTCCCTGTGCACAATATAGAGGATTGTAAAAGGCTTCAGGGAGACATTGATAGAGTGGTTAATTGGAGTAGGGACAACCGCCTAGAATTTAATACCTCGAAGTGCCTTACCATCAGTTTTTCTCGTACTCGAACTCCACTGCAGTATGATTACAAAATTCGGAACACTTCCCTTGAACGTGTCACAACCGTTAAGGATCTGGGAGTGACAATTACTTCTGAACTTACGTTTCGAAGCCACATTGTCACGATATGCAAAAAAGCGTACAGAAATCTGGGCTTTGTACTACGTAGAGTAAATAGCTTTACTAATATTAATGCTGTTATCGTATTATATAACGCTTTAGTAAGAAGCCAGCTCGAATGTAATGCAGTCATCTGGGCTCCACATGAAGCTAAATATAGTCTTATGTTGGAGCGTATACAGAACAAATTTGTCCGATACTTGTATATGCGGCTGTACGGCGTGTATCCCTTCTATCCTTTGATGTACCCAACTTTGTTCATCCTGGGTATGGTTGGTTACAATGAGTGAAGGGCTAGAAGGGAACTAGCGCTTACCTTACATATATTTAAAATATTAAGGGGCAAATTGGAAAATGCTAGTTTGCTACAATTATTGCGGCTAAGTGTCCCCGACAGATACATCTCGCGCAGGCGCAGGCCGCCACTGTTGGTAGTACCAAACGCTAGAACAAACTTACTAAAAGAAGCACCGGTAACGCGAGCATTTCACACACTCAATACTATCCACGTGAAATGTGATCTGTTTGCATGTACTCTGAGTGAATTCAACAGAATAGCGTTAATTGTTATTTGTTACAAATAAGTTTAATCTATTTTGTTGTGTTAGGTAACTAGTTTTTAAGACTAAGTAATATCATTATAGTTTCCTGGTTGAGATAACTTCACTATCGTATTGGAATATTCTGTAAGGATAGTTGTAAGTTTAGATAAATAAATAAATAAATAAATAAAATAAATAAATATATGTATATTAACTACCAATTCTGACATTGGAAGTGGATGTTTCAGACTCGGAAATGGGTGGATGTTACAGACTTGGAAATGAGTGGATTTTGCAGACTTTGAAATGGGTGGTTATTGCAGACTTGGAAACAGGTAGATTTAGCAGACTTGGCAATGGGTGAAGTTTGTCGACTTAAAAATAGGAGTATTTTGCAGACTTGGAAACAGGTAGATTTAGCAGACTTGGCAATGGGACAAGTTTGTCGACTTAAAAATGGGTGTATTTTGCAGATTTGGAACCGAGTGGATGTTGCAGACTTGGAATTTGGCGGATGTTGGAGGTTAGCATGTAAGAAATGACAAACTTCTTAAAAGACATTTATTTGTACCTGATTACAATCCTTGGCGTTCTCTGGGTTGAAATCAATACTGTTCATCTGTTTGATAATTATTTGTATTATCTCTCGGCACGCGGACGCTTGTGCTTTCTCACCCAACATCTTACCCAGAGTATTGCGTAAAATGAAATTAATACATTTTCTGTAAAAGAAAAATACATAAATACGAACTTTCGATATTTCAAATACCGACTAATAAGAAGTTTTTTTTTTTATAAGTTCGAACCACATTATGTACTTTTTCAATTAGAAGGTTGTTACAAAGTATGCAACAAACGCAGAGTTGTAACCGGCCAGTAACAACAATTGCCGACTTTATAACCAAAGTTTATTGCCTGCCAATTCTTCAAATAGGTCAGACTTCTCTCAATTCCTGTTCCATTTTTGAATTAATACTTTCTACCTAATGATGAATTTCATGTCAAAGCTGGTCAACTGATTACATAGTTTTAAAAACCGTCAAGTTATACTTACCTAGAATAAACAGCATCAACGTGTGAACTAGCAGCTTTAGGATTAGCGACCAGGTCGAGCACATGGTTCAGGAATGTTGTCATATTACGCTCTAGCCATACGCCGCCCATGTTTTGGACGAACACCACGTACGCCTGTGGAAAATAACTTATGTTATAATTGAAACTCTTAACCAGTCGAAAGTAGTTTTGACTGGCTACATTAGTCAAAACTCTTAAAAAAGTAAAGAGGTCGGTACTAAACGAGTTCTCAAAACTGGTTCCCCCTTATTACAAAGTATGGAATAAGTATTAAACCAAGTTTAAATTGATATAAGCCATTGTTTTAATGTCAAAGTTGTCAATTTAAACCTGGCTTAATGCTTAGTCCGTATTTTGTAATAACCCCTTATTAGGTTGTGTTAGGTTAGATTAGTTTTTATAATTATTATAAAAACTTATCTAACCTAACTTACTTTCTTAACTAACTTACTTTCTTAAGAGTTTTGACTGATATAGCCAGTCAAAACAGTTTTGACTGTAACATATACATATCATTTTTCTCTAAAAGCCCAAAAGGATAGGTTGAGGTGACACCCATGTCTCGCCAGCTATGTTTGGGTGACTGTTTTTTTTTGTCTAACTTATAAATAAATTCCATTATATATGAATTTGACCGACTATCCGATTAGTCGGTTGTAAGGAGGCCGAATAATCGGTTTAACTACTAACTAGCAACTACACCGAAAAAAAAATCGTAGTTATAAAAATATCGAGACAAACTACGTTTATTTTATTGAGAAATACATACAAAGTAAAAAGCCGGGTAGTTGGCACTCTGTCCAATACATATTCGCCGACTACGATAGTGGCCGGATAGTGGCTTTAACGACTAGTCGGCACAATTAATTAAACAATGAAAATTTAAAAATATTTTTAGGCCGAGAAACCTGCTTTATTATCTTCATCCTTAGTACATAAGCTAAACAAATTATTGCCCTATTTAGCATAAAATAACAGTTTGTCGACTTAAAAATGGGTGTATTTTGCAGACTTGGAACTAAGTGGATGTTGCAGACTTGGAAATTGGCGGATGTTTGGAGACTTGGAAATGTGTGGATGTTGGAGGTTAGCATGTAAGAAATAGAGTCCGACCGAAACTGGTTTTCCGGCCGAAACCGAAACCGAAACCGAATGTTCGGCCGTGGCTTCAGTTTCGGCCGAAACCGAAACCGAAACCGAAACTCACGTGAGCAAGTATAAAATTCCTTAAAATACTGAAATTGGTGCATTTTACCCATTATTCTGCATTAATTAGGACATGAAATGGAAACACAGTAAATCTTGAAATAAGTTTACCTATACAACGTAATTTAACAAATAAAACACTTCACATTTTTCATTTACAATCTTTTTTTTACATGTGACTTGATCTGTTAATAACAACAAAACAAAGTTACTGACTCAATATTTAATTAACTAAACAGGGTCTGTCGTAAGTAATGGTTAACCCGTTACCTGGTGGTAGCTCTAATGTCAAGGTGCAAGAAAATCACATTTTTATTTCAGGGTTGCCAACGGTGTGAAAATGGTATACACATTTAGATTTTTTTTTAAATTATGCTCCTTTGACCACTCATTCAGTTGCCATTTTAACAAAATTATATATTTTTGTGTATTTTTTTTGATATCGTACTGCTGGAAACTTGCATTATTTAATTTAATTACATTTTGAGTCCTAATTAAAGTAAAACATTATTTAAATTAACATTTCAGGCAATTTTTTCAATTTTTTTTTCTTTACTTGTAGTTTTAACCCTTGAGTGTGAAAAAACAGTACGGTGCTATAGCTGCCCATTATCTCACAATCAATAACATGTCTAGTATGTGTAGATTATAAAAAGGTATAAAAGTATGTACTTGAGCGAGCAATAAATACTAGTTACAAGAGCAAAAGAACTAAGCAAGGTCGAAATTTCGATTTTTCAACAAATGCTGCAATTTTGGTGATTTATGTTAAAATACTCCAAGACATGATTTTATTTAATTAAGATTCTAATTTTAAGTTGAATAGTATCTAGTAACATTTTTATTTGCGTTGATAAAAATCTATGCGAAAGCTACCAGGGCATGTCAATAATAAAACGAGGTTATTTTCTACTTACAATATTTATTACTATGTTTAGATTACTACATTTAAGTGCTCAAAGTGTCCGACGCGTGCAGCAATGCACTGCGCTTGGGTCCAATTTTATGGCCAACATGATCGGTAGACCTAAACCCGTTGGAATTTTTTTACTGGGCCTGTAGGAAAAAATGTGTACAGCCATGTATCAAAGAAACTGGCCATGCATGCCAGATCAAAAGATCTGTTATTAGGACTTAGGAGATGTAGAGGGTACATTGCTGCTCGCCCTCGCAGTGGACATTTTGAGCACTTGGTGTAGTAATCTAAGCAATAAATATTGTAAGTAGAAATAAACTCCTTTTATTATTGACATGCCCTGGTAGCTTTCGCATAGATTTTTATCAACGCAAATAAAAATGTAATTAGATACTATTCAACTTAAAACTGGTATCTTAATTGAATAAAATCATGTCTTGGAGTATTATAACATAAATCACGAAAATTACAGCATTTGTTGAAAAATCGAAATTTCGACCTGGCTTAGTTCTTTTGCTCTTGTAACTAGTATTGCTTGCTTAAGTACACACTATTATACCTTTTTATAATCTACACATACTAGAGATGTTATTAAGATAATGGGCAGCTATAGCACCGTACTTTTTTTCACAATCAAGGGTTAAAACTACAAATTAAGAAAAAAAATCGGAAACATTAGCTTGAAATGTTAATTTAAATAATGTTTTACGTTAATGAGGACTCAAAATGTAATTAAATTAAATAATGCAAGTCTCAAGGAGTACGATATAAAACAATTACACAAAAATATCTAAATTTCTTGAAATGGCAACGGATTGAGTGGGCAAAGGAGAATAATTACAAAAAATTCTAAATGTGTGTATTTTCACACCGTTGGCAGCCCTGAAATAAAAATGTGATTTTCTTGCTTGTAACGAGTTATCCATTACTTACGAGAGACCCTGTATAAATCAATCAAGTACAGAAACGAAACAAAAATTTACATGTAATCAGTTCCATTAAAGCATAACCTCTAAAGAATGTTTGCGTCGGGCGATAACGCACTGACTAAGTTTTGTTGCTACAGAGCTATCCGAACGGCGCACGACAATTCCCGAATAGGGCCGCCAAAGCGTTGCCGCGAGAAACGAAGTTAGTCGAGCGTGCACGACAACTTCCGAAATCAGTTTCGGTTTCGGCAAAAGTTTCGGCCAATTTTGGCCGAAACCGAAACTGTCGCCGAAACTTGATTTTTGGCCGAAACTCGGCCGAAACCGAAACCGAAACCGAAATTTCGGTCGGACACTAGTAAGAAATGACATAAACTTCTTAAAAGAGATTTATTTGTACCTAATTAAGCAGCTCAATATAAAATTGTCTTAACTAAATTGGTCAACCATTTTTTAAACCTAAATGCCTTAATCTAAGTGGTAATTTTTTTGAAAATAAATGTAAAACTTACATGAGTTACACAAACGCGAACTTCCCTATTAACTCCAGAACCTGACTTAATGATCTCTCCTTTAAGAAATGAGGTGCCACCTCGTAAGAACGCTCCCATTAATAAATTCAATGCTTCATCTAATGACACTACATTCTTTGGTGGCTCTTTCTTTTGTTGAACTGCAAATAAAAAAGGATATGATGAAATAGGTGCAAGACTTTTGTTTTTGGACTTTGAACTTTATGGCATTAGGTTAAAGATTGAAAATTAAATAAAAAGGTACCCCTATAATCTGCTCTTATGAAAGGTTGCGAATGCCTGCGGCAAGCTAAAGAAAAATGCACTTTAAATGGCTTAACTTAGATGCGAGTTTGCCAATAAATTTAATCAACATTTAGTTTATATCGTCCACAAGGCAGTGGCATTAAGACAAATTCATTCCAATTTTTATTAAAATTTAAACAATAATCTAGAATCTTACTATCAAATGAGATGAGATATATACTAACACATGTCAAATATATTTAATTTTAACTATACAGAAATGTCGTTAAGGACGTATTTATAGTTAGGTACCTGATTGTGCCTTTAATTTAGTATTCATATTGTTCAATTCACCAGCTTGAGTCATTGCTATCATGCCTCCAAACAATTCTGCTATAGCGCATCTGTTAAATAAAAACAAAATAATCAGCTTCATACAGATAAGAAGGTCATAAGTACCATGTGCAACTTTATATATTTTGATTAACAGATGGAATGCGTTTATAAGTTTAAGTATGTTGAAGATAGCTTAATATAAATATAATAATATAATATTTTAACTACTTTCACACAGCGACATCTAGTCCTAAACTAAGCAATTATATTTGCTTGTGTTATGGGTACTAAATAACTACTTATTTATTTTATTTTGTAAATACATACATATTAATAGATAAATTACTTTTATTTTATTTTTATTTTACTTTATTTGGGAAACAAACAAATACATTAATGGTTATTAAATATGACACTTAAAATTAACTTAATCCAAGACAGTTTCCTCAAATTACTTTAGACAAATATAAACTTATAGAAAATACACACACAAACATAATATTTTTAGACAAGTTTTTTAAAGGATTAAACAAGACAACATCATGCATTACGCATAACAAACATCATGCTCATCACACAAAGATTTGTCCTGGGTAGAAATTGAACCCTCTAACTTCGCCTTAGCAGTCAGGGTCACTAACCCCTATGCCAACAAGCCAGTCAATAATTTAAATTATTTGTCATTAGACAACATAAACTTGATAAAAATTGAGCAATGCTAAATTTAAAAAGGTATATTACATTTCAATAATTTAAATTACACAACAGCTAACAACTAAGGCTTAAATTTTTGTGACAGTTGGGAATCAAACCCACACAACATTCGACACAGTTTCAGCACAATCAAAAATAAACACTATTATTGTCTCTGCCATCATTAAAGCCTTACTCCATCCATATTTCCTATACAATATTATAAATTTTTTAATTAAATCTGGCAATTAACAAAAACAAACCTAAGAGCGTAATCACTGGGATGTCCCGCTTTAAGACAAGCGGCGGCCACAGCGTCCAACTCAGCGACAGTTAGCCTCATCAACGGTAGTAGATGCCGCATGGTGTGTGCTGCAGCCGCCCTCACCGGCGGGGCCCGCTCCGACACGAGCGAGTTGCGAGCCGCGCGCCATACCTCGCGGACTGCCGCAGGGGCCGCCGTGCCCATGCCTACACAGATCTGCGAATAAATAAATAAATATTCTACCACATTCACACAGCGCCATCTAGTCCCAAATTAAGCAGTTATGCTTGTGTTATGGCCTGGGTACTAAACAACTGATATACTACTTAAATACATTTTTTTTTAAATACATACATATTATAGATAATTAATTACACCCAGACACAGAACAAACCTTTATGCTCATCACATAAAGATTTGTCCTGGGTGGGGATCGAACCCACGACCTCCGGCTTAGCAGTCAGGGTCACTAACCACTAGACGGATCAGACATACTCATAGAATTTCATCTACGGTATGTGGGTTTTCTCACGATGCTTTCCTTCACCGTTAAGATGGTAAGTCACATGACTAGTACATATAAATTCCACAAAGTGAAATCCACATTGGAACTGCTGGTCGAAATCGAACTCGGACCGCGTGTTTAGCAAGCCTTATCCATTCAGCCCCCATCGCATCTGATTGAATCGTAATGAAAGTAATGAGTATGTTATTCCAGAGATAGGTTGGTGCCAGATTGCGATTTCTTTTTTTTTTAATTCGACTACCTTCACCGTCCATGATCACAAGGTGGAACCAAGTGTGACCTGGTCAAAACATCAAACAAAATGTTAAATATATCTGAGGGCTAAGTCTGCTATCACAATCGTAAGCCAATAGTCTCATTCGACAGCTGTGATTAGCTTACCAAATCAATGGCGTCATATTGCCGGCCTGTGATTGGTCCGTCGGTCTGCTATCGACCGCGACGTGTGTAAATTAGTAGAATCGGCCACCTGAACGTTATCGTGAATAGTTCTATATTTCTAGTATCATGCAACGTGAAAGTTTGAAAGTAAATGAAACTCACTTTTTCAAGAGTATTCATGACTTCAAGTCGTGTTTGTGACTCGGCATTCTTTAGCGATTTGACCAGGGTGTTCACGGTCTCCTCATATGACCTGCCCATCATCCTGCCGAGCTTCTCATACATGCTGCCGAGACAGCATATAGCAGCCCTGAAAATAAAATAACCAATGTATGATACTAATAAATTAAAGTAAACCATATCAGACCATGCATCTCAAGGTAGGGTTCCGTAGTAAAAACGCAGTAAAAGCGTATCTTCATAGCACTTATGCCCTTTTGTTGAGAAAACTCAAATTTCATCAATATACATCAAGTAGTTTTCGAGTAAAATGTCTGTAACATACGGACAGACATGACCGAACTATAAGGGTTCCATTTTTGCCAAATTGGCTACGGAACCCTAAAAATATACCAAGGAAAGTATGCCATCTTAAAGTTTTTATACAGATACGTATTATTCTGTACATCAAACTGAAAGTTCATAGTACAAAAAACGTTTTACAAACAAGGGTCACCCTATTAACCTTTCAAAACCATGTCATGGGATTAATGACGGTGAAATGTCATCTTGTCTAGCAATAGAAGGTCAACTATTCATATAAAACAAGATATGTAGCCATACTACGCATTTCGCCCTCTGTATTAGGTCTAATTTAATAAAGTGATTTAGGGCTGCTACTTAGATTTTATAACCGGAAAATTCAATAATTATATTATTGCTTACAAGGCATACATTCAATTACTTGCAACCCTTAAATATCAACTGGAATTGTAAATTTGGAAGCCTTCATTTGAAATTCCATTTTTTTAAACTACAATGCTGTCAAATATGCTTATGGCCACCCTGATGCAGCAATACCGAGCGCATCACATGCACATTGCAAATATTATAACTATTCATTCTATCTTACATATAAATGCAACACTCTATCGTTGAGTCTCGCTAGTCGAGCGGTGAGTCACAAAGTTTTTATTGACTCAATGTCGAACAAGGAATTTTTCCTTGTTTTCATTCCAGTGACAAATGCAGAAAGTATAGTCACATTTTTTCCATGTTAACTATGACAACGATAATAATTAGTCTGAAATGTGATTTTGTTTATAAAACTAACTGATTATTATTTTTGTTTAAATAATATTTCAATAAAACATTATTCTTTAAATCTCGACATAACGGGACTTGACATAAAGAGATAAGTTATACTCACAATCTTGTTGGTAAATAAGACGGCGAATCATCCTTAACCTTGATAATGTCATTGCATTTATTCACAGTATCAAATAATAGAAAGGTATCGCCGACAGAGAATAATGTTGCCAGATTCCTTGCTAATAACCTCCTTGCAGGCGAACCAAGATTTTCACGTAGGAGGTTTACTAACTGGGCAACTAACTTCTGCTGGCAACTTTTGATGTCAGACTGGGTAGAAGAACAAAAAAAAATGTAATATAACATACATATCAAAAGTATAGCCACACCAAATATTTTGTTATTTATTGTAAATATTCATCATCATCATCATATCAGCCGCAGGAAGTCCACTGCTGAACATAGGCCTCCTCAAGAGATTTCCAATAGGGCCGGTTGTTTGCGGCCTGCATTGTAAATATTACTAAACAGTTATTGAAAGTACCTTTTTTTGGTAAACAATACATTTAATTCAGGTAAACATTATTATTTTGCTGTAAATATTATTATAAAGCCATCTTGAAAATGTTAATTAATTGCACAGGTGACAATTTCCACTTTTGTTTAATACTAATTTTTTCAACCATATTTATTGATAAACTTTAATCTAAATTTGGTTAAACTTGCATATATCTTCATAAACTCTACTGAATAGCAAATCAGTTAAGTTAGCAGTAAATATGTCTTTCAAAAACCTATTTTTTTTTATTTCTTTCCAGAAAGTCAACATAGAGGAGATTGAAACTTTTACCTTTATATCCCTTATTTATAGTGTAGTACATATATTATTATTTACCTTATGTGCAGCTACAAGCACTTTGTCAAGGAACCTGAGCCACTCAAATATAAAGTGTGGCTTCTTATCATCAGGTAACTGCTGCAGAGCAGACTCATTTAAAGTCAGTGAGTGTGACACCTCCATTTTCTAAAATATAAATTTTTATCTACATAAAACACTGAAAACTGTTTGCTTTTTTTAAATACTGAAAAAGGTGATGTGGTGCCTGCTTGCACCAATAATAACTGTGTTAATTCAAACTTGAAATAATTCAGGTATTTCTCCGTTCTAGAATTACTGACTTCACTGTGTAATAAAAACGTGTCTGTACAACAACAAGCGTCTATATTGATAAACTTAAGGAACCGTAATAGAACGCGGCCCGATTCCAAAAGGGAACATCGGCCGCAACCTATCAACCCAGTCACACGAACACTACAGAGT
The DNA here is from genome assembly GCA_905147015.1 of Laspeyria flexula. NCBI lineage: Eukaryota > Metazoa > Arthropoda > Insecta > Lepidoptera > Erebidae > Laspeyria > Laspeyria flexula. The sequence continues at coordinate 5,552,393 of LR989970.1, forward strand.
ACATTGTTTATATTAGTTAATTATACTCGGCAATGGCGTCAACTCCAAATGAATCAACCGGAGACAGATAATATTACGCGAAATATGGTACAGGGTCACATTGATAGCATGTATAGCATCAATTAAACATTGTAAAAATATTATATTTCAGAAAAATTTAATAAAAATAAGGTAACAAACCGAGGTGTGGGTTGGATGTCGTCCGAAACACAACTTTCACATAATATAATTGCTGAAACGTTTCAATAAAGCACTACGTAAGACACTATTGAGAAACTCAAAAACAAATCTAGTGAACGATCACAACAATCACAAAAGCAAAAGTTCTAATCAATAGTTAAAAAATTATAAATCTGCTGTTCTCCGAATAGGTAGTAAACCAAAACCAAACGGATGACACACATACATACAGAGTCACAACGTCAATCAAATTGTCAATTTTTTTTTTAATGAATGAATGAAATGATAAAAAAATTAATGAATTTCAAAACCATAGAGAAAAAAAAACCGAAACCGCTCCAAAAATATATTGAAATGATGTAAAACTACCTTTACATTATTTTTTCTAGCGTTAATGGCGTACCTGTTTAATTGTCTATGGGATGTAGGAATTCCTAATTCCTTTTGACTGTCAAACGTCACGTCAATGTCGTCGATTGTCCGACGCTTTCGAGAAAAAAATAGTTTTAGTACGGTTGAATTTCATTGTTAATCTTAGTTTCGAAAGTATCATTATAAATAAGCAAACAATAAAGTAACACATGGTTCGGTGATTGTAATAACGTTGCCAGAAAAATACAATGAATTTAACCTTACACACAGCCTACGTGTATTGTAAGAAGCCAGTGCCAAAGCTTTAAAACAAGATCAATGATTAACATGAGTGCCCAGCAGAGCCCGGCGAACATGCAGTCCGTGGACAGGGAAAAGATATTTACGTGGATTCTAGAGCTGTGTAATCCCGAAACGCGAGAGAATGCGTTACTAGAACTGAGCAAGAAGCGCGAGAATGTACCGGATCTCGCGCCTATGCTGTGGCACAGTTTCGGCACCATTGCTGCCCTGCTGCAGGAGATCACCAATATCTACGTTGCCATGATACCGCCAACCCTGACGGCTCACCAGAGCAACCGAGTCTGCAACGCGCTGGCGCTCATGCAGTGCGTCGCCTCTCACCCGGAGACGCGTTCCGCCTTCCTACAAGCACACGTTCCGTTATTCCTATATCCTTTCCTCCACACTGTATCTAAAACTCGTCCTTTCGAATATTTACGCCTTACTAGCCTTGGAGTTATTGGAGCATTAGTTAAAACAGATGAACAAGAAGTTATCACATTTCTATTGACCACTGAAATAATACCATTGTGTCTACGTATTATGGAAAATGGATCTGAACTATCTAAGACTGTTGCCACCTTTATTTTACAGAAGATATTGCTAGATGATAGTGGTCTTTGTTACATTTGCCAAACATACGACAGATTCTCTCACGTGGCTATGATATTAGGAAAAATGGTATTATCACTTGCCAAAGATCCATCAGCACGATTATTGAAGCATGTTGTCAGGTGTTATCTGCGTCTGTCTGACAACCCGAGAGCTAGAGAGGCCTTAAGACAATGTTTGCCGGACCAGTTGAGGGATTCCACATTTGCTGCTTGCCTTCAAGAAGATAACTCTACTAAGCATTGGCTGGCTCAGCTTATCAAGAATTTGGAAGCACAGCCTCCTCCAGCCAGTCCGGCACAGCAAAACATGTGAGCCTTATATTTCTGAAACTGGCCCACTATGGACAATATACAAATGAGTAGTGCAGTTTTATACAATAATTTAGCTAGTACATACATCATTGCTTGTTAATTGTTGAGCATAAAGTGTATTTTATTGCAATGATCTTAGAAATTAATGGCACATTTATTCATGAATTTTTTTCTTAGCATGTTCATTTTACAATAAGGGTAATTTTTGAAGCAGCATACCATAAAGTCAGAGGATTCCTTTTTTTTAAATCCAATCCAAAGTAATTTATACCAGATCATGTGCTTTAGAGTTTTGCCAGTTATATTTTCAAGTCTCAACCTTTTTTTTTTTTTTCTAAAAATAAAATTATATTCTAACCAATAAAGTAATAAAAATGAATTGTAATATTAACCATTGTTTATGAAACAAGCAATTTAAAAATAATTAACATGAATTCATGAGACTAAAGTTTTTGATAAGATAGATTTTATGTACACAACATGCCCAGGTTAGGCTTCCATGAACTGAGTTTGCTTTTGCTTGTAATTTTACAAAAACAAGGAAAGTGACTAGTTACCCAACCACTAACATAACTTATATTAACTCTCCATGGATTTTATGCCAGAGAAACGGAAGGAAAAACAAGTATATGGCTGCGCATTCAGTGTTCGAACATGTATTATTATACCACATTTAGATAATTTGAATAGGATTATAGTTATTTTATTAATTAGGCTTTAATAAGTACTACTTTTTGTTATTGTTTATAGTGGGCATGGTAGCCTCAATGATACAGAACAAATCTGTGTTTATTACTACAGATTTGAGCTGTTACTTATAATAATTAAAATAAATATATATGTTGATGACATATCCATTGATATTTAAAATGAATAAAATTTATGAATGTACTGATGAAATTTTGCCTTTTTAAATGTTATGTATTTGTCTCTTACGCATTATTGTATTATTTTTAGGTACAAAACACGATGAAAGCACTAATTTTCTATGCAGTCGTAGTGGACTAGGAATAAAACCTTTTTATTATTTCAAGTGTAATTTATTTTTATTTAAGCATTCCTTAATATTTAACCTATTGACCACCACGCTAATAACGCAAAGCTGTGTTCCCAACGCCAAGTAATAGATAATATGAACAGTTATAAATGTATTCTGAAAATCAACTTTAGCCAACTTTTATTTGTCACTAAAAGTTGAAGTGCGATGGACGCTATAAGACGTCGTTGGCGTGTCGATCAAGTTATTAAATGACGTTATAACACTTCCTTGGCTGTCAAAGGATTAACCAACCCCCCAAAAAGGAACCATAAATCTTAAGTCATGTATTGTTGAATCAGATAAAACGTAAGAGGTGCATTTAGACGCCTATTGACACTGAGGATTCTATCTAACATAAACGGAGGCTGATGATAGTGTATGTACTATTTTGTGTGTGGTCAATTTTTTGCTTAAGTATTCTAAATTTTACTCTTAAGAAACTAGACTTCGTGCGGGGTTTCGCTTCCATCGTTATTTGGCCACTGCTCAGCTCCTTTTGGATGTAGCGTGATGTTATATAGCCTACTAGCGGTCGCCCGCGGCTACGCCCGCGTGGATGTAGGTAACCGCTGCAAAAAGCCTACCCAGAAAAGACATGGTCAGCAAAATTATTCCCAGGTCAATTCACAGACACCGACACTAACATCGACGACGCAGTCATTATCCGCAGGCTGCATAGATTGTCTTTATGAGGATGTTAGCTACGATTCAGACCAACCGGCTCGCATCGGCCCGCGCCGGGCGGCATTTTACAATGCGTTAAAGAACATTGAAATGTATCAACAGTAATTACAGTTCATATTTGCATGCAACTTACGGTCGGAGCCGGTCGGCCGTCGCGACGCGTCGCGGGATGCCGACGGAGGTAACTATGCGTAAGTTGCATGCAAATATGAACTGTAATTACTGTTGATACATTTCAATGTTCTTTAACGCATTGTAAAATGCCGCCCGGCGCGGGCCGATGCGAGCCGGTTGGTCTGAATCGTAGCTTAAAGTTGTTAATGATGAAAATATTTAAATGTAATTAATACTAAGTTTTCACTTCTGCCGGCAGTCCCGGAGTGCAACCCGTTGTTTTAGTATAGATAACTACATCGCAACTGCAGCTGAAATCGTAATATTTTAATTTAAAGACTAAAAATAAAAAATAAAAAATAAATATTATCTACATAAACTGTAGGCACTTAGTGATGAAATATTATATATAAATAAGAAATATATTATCTTCAATTAATTAGAACATTTTATGGTTCTATCTTTTATAGTTTAGGCAGCGTACGCAAAATTAACGTAACGTAACTTTTCTGGTTGATTTTTTACCCACGACGGAACGGAGACGGTATATGCGTTTGGGGTGAGAGGCTGTGTGTTTGTGTGTTTGTGTGTTCCAACATAATGCCCTATATCACGGAAACGGTTTGACCGATTTAGATGCGGTTTTCTGTAAAGTGTGTGTGGCTCTTGGGGACAGGTTATTAGATAGGTGTTATGTTAATAGCTCGCCAGGGGGCGCTACAATACACTGATTTCATTGAATCCTTTGTGCCCTCCTATCTTTAAAACGATTAGACTGATTTCGATACGGTTTTCTGTAATGTATTTGTAATTTATCGAGGATGGTTTTTGGATTCAAGATTTTGTATTTTTTCGCCAGGGGGCGCTGCAATATAGACTAGGCAAACCTATGTTGATTTCGTTGAAACCTTTGTGCCCTCCTATTTTTAAGGCGATTAAACCGATTTCGATACGCTTTTCTGTAATGTATTTGTGATTTATCGAGGATGACTTTTGGATACACGATATTGTATTTTTTCGCCAGGGGGCGCTGCAATAGACTAAGCAAACTTATATTTACAGTTATCTGTAAAATAATTAGACCTGTTACTGTATAGGGACACGTAGCATTGTAGTACTGAGATATTGATTACACTCATGAGGTTAAGCAACTTCGGATTAGGTCAGTTCATAGATGGGTGACCGTTTATGCAATTTTAGGGTTCTGTACCTCAAAAGAAAAAAACGGAACCCTTATAGGATCACTCCGTTGCGTTGTCTGTCTGTCTGTCCGTCTGTCTAGAATATTTTTCTCAAGAACGCATAGAGGTATAAAGCTGAAATTAATATCATATACCTGGGGTCTGCAAACCCTCGGCGTAAAATATAAATTAAAATTCTAAGTTACTGCAATCAAAAGATACAGCTGTTTATGCTCCATTTTTGACGATTTATCTTGACGATCATAGTCTATAGGGAACTTACCGTTGGCCTAGAATCATGACATTTGGCCAGAAGCAATAACAAGTTGCACAAGTAAAGGAAAAGATCCGAAAACCGATCTCGTGTTGTTATATCACTGAACATTAGTACCGAGGTATACAATGATAAGCCTAAAAAAATTTAGTAAGAGTGAGAGTTTATTCCGGACTGACGCTTTATCAACACCTACCTACCTTATTTATTCTAACTTATAGGTATCCCGTGCTCGGGGTGTAACCAAATTTTCATCATTTTTGCGATAGCACGCACCGTTTTCGAGATACAAGCTATTATAGGTGGAAATCTGCGCTGACGCCGAAGGCAGTCCGGCTACGGCAATCAATGTGCGATAGCTAAACTTAACACCCCCCGATTCAGAGAATCGGACTGGTTAGGTTAGGGTTATATTTTTTAACAAACCACCCAGTTGTAGGAGCCCCACGAAGCGGGGCTCCGGCGATCTTTGTGCGACGGATGAGCACACGAGTCAACAAAAGATAAAATATATATAATATAGCTCCATGCAAATTCCATTCATTCTTGAGCTTATATGGTAAGATAAGGCGCTCCTTAAGAAAATTAAAATGATAATTTCAAGTTACAAGACTTACTGTAACAGTAAATTTAAATAAAATCTGTCAAGGTTCTTAAAATTTTATACGAGTTACTAACAGTTAGTAAAATAGGGCCCTCTTTGAAAATATTTAAAATAAAAAACAAAATTAAAAATTTTGAAAAAACCCACGACGAGAACATCTGTACAAAATAAGAAACGTAACATACCTATAAAAAGGTTGATAATATAAATAATATAATATAAAGGTTGATGATATAATTGGTCGGGGGCTGCCAATATCATTACTGTTTCTAGTATAAAATATATATTGTAAACTAAATATTGTTAATAATTAGGTAGGTATCAAATACATAAAACTGCAATACTTTCGTTCATTTCAAGTCAGGGTATGGCAGCCCCCGACGGATTTTCTTGGGATTGTTTTTACGCTACTATTTTCTTTTCGTCGGGGATTTAAAATAAAGTTATTTAAACCTTTTTATATGTTACGTTTCTTATTTTGTACAGATGTTCTCGTCGTGGGTTTTTCAAAATTTTTAATTTTTTTTTTTTTACACCTTGTGTCCGAAAAAACCAAATATCTTACGGAACCCTATTTTTTTCCAAAATAAAATTTAGCCTATGTTACTCGTGGATAATGTAGCTTTTGAATGGTGAAAGAATTTTTAAAAACGGTCCAGTAGTTTTTGAGCCTATTCATTACAACCAAACAAAATTTTCCTCTTTATAATATTAGTTTAGATGTAGATAACCTTCCTAGATAAATGGGCTATCCAACACTAAAAGAATTTTAAAAATCGGGTTAGTAAACCCGAACCCCTACAAGTCACAAACTTTACTTAGGTAATATCTTGACAAACGATGGTGGCCAAACAGATATGTGACCTACGTGCAAATCATGCGGTCAGTGTTCGATTCCGGCCGGCAGTACCAATGTGGATTTCACTCTGGGGAATTTATATGTAAGTACTAGTCACGTGACTTACCATCTGCTGACGGTGAAGAAACCCACCTACATAAAGAAGTCATTCTAAGTGTATGTGTGGGCGCTACAATAGATCCCCCCTGATTTTGACTCGTCGGCTTGTTCCCGGATCGTAAACTTTAACGAATCTTACTACGACGTATTTTTATGGCTTATGTTATTTAATGTTAAAAAATAGTCTTAACGTATAGAAAATTAAAAACTGACAAATTTAAGATTTTTTCCTACAACCGTTTATTTCTTTAACAATATGTCTTTTAACTTTACTTTAATTACACTGACATTTCGGGCCGAAAATTTTCCGACATCTCAGAATCAGGGCCCTGAGTAGTGACCCCGTCAGGGTATAACTGTGTTCTGTGGTAGTGACTGGTCGACGCGACGTAGCATAGAAGCCTTTGTGGCATCTAATCCAAAATTAATAATAAATAAAAAAATAGGTACACTACCTACCTACATCTTTAATTAATATTAAGTTTAAGTATATTTCTAGCAATAAGTAGTCGTCATTTCCGCCATGTAATAGCGATTCTAGCGCTGTTAGTCGCTGTTATCGCGACTAAAAATAATCACAAAGGAATTACGGGAGACGTACTTTAACCCAGTGCAGTTTCATTATCTTTATTACCCGTGGTCCAGTGATGGGCACATTTTAATATCAACTAACAAAATATAACAATTAATTGCCGCCAAACGTGGCCCATTCCACAGATCGTGTAATTTAAAGAAAATAAATTGACTTGATTAGTTCTATATAGGTATTATATGGATAAATAACATTCACCATCTCCTTCCATGCCATTTTTTTACTATTTTAATCTTGTTCACATTAAAAAAAAATAATACGTTTGGCATCCTCCCGAGTTTCCCCGGCTTTATAATAGGTAGCTTATAGGGCATCTGGGGAGCGTCCATGCGGGGCTTCATTTGTGTGTAGTCCTGGTTTAAAAATTTAAAGTCTTGGGTAAACACACGTACTGTGCGCACGCCGCGATCAACCGAGACGAACCGATTCACTAAATTCAACGTTTACCCGCCCCCGGCTCCTTCCGTCCTGAAACAAAACTTGTTGACATAATATATCTGGGAAATCTGGGGTTTTCACGCGTCTTGTCCTGATTGCCAAATTTTAGAGATGGCAACCCTAATCTCAAAAAACGTTAATATCACACATAACAGCCACAGAGTTCTTACTACATTTTATACATAATGCAATAAACTAGAGTTTATAAAAAAAAAAAGTGTAATGATAGGACCATAGACCTAGGATCCGCGCATACTAAATCTATGGATAGGACAACGCTAGTCATAGATTATACACTACGCTAGTGTTCTACTATTAGGTCTGTGGATAAGACAACGTCTTTCAGTACAAAATTATTTACATTTAAACTGCTTTTTAAATTAACTAAATTATAATGACTGAATTATCATCACCATCATTATATCAGCCGTAGGATGCTGGATGATATCCACTGCTGGATATAGGCTTCCTCAAGATTTTCAATAGGACCGGTTTTAAGAGGCCTGCATCCAGCGCGATCCTGCTGTTTGCATCAGATCATCTGCCCACCTTGTGGGTGGACGCCCTACGCTGCGCTTGCCGGTGCGCGGTCTCCATTCGTGAACTTTCCAGCCCCATCGGCAGAAAAATGAATACTATGATTATATTGTTTTAGCATGAGAAAATTGATGAACATAAACTGAAACTGATACAAGCATTTTCTGGCGCAAAAACTGTCAAAACGATTTAAAAATATGATTGTACTAAATGCCGTAAAAGGCAATGCCATATAGGAATATAGAAACGGATTTCAATTATTATTATTATTATTACATATAATTCTAAGCAAACTCAATGTCTAGTGTTCATAACTTCTGCCATGTCTTGCATGATGTTGAGCTAACTTCACCCTCTATCTCCGCCAGGCAGCAAAAGACAAACAAAAATATAAAAAGAAACAAATGTATGAAGTCAGAAAGCAACGATTCGCTCCGTGCTGAAAGAAAAGTTACTGTACATAAACAGGTAAATATTAAAAAATTAGGTCCTCGCGATAACACTGGGACCAGGTTCGTTCATGTCATAACTAAAGAATTCGACTATGAAAAAGACTTTATAGACATAGCAGTCAATACAGATATCCGCGGACCTTTTAAAACAAATTCCTGTGGAATAAATACTGTTTTCACTGGATCACTATCAGCAGCGAGACCGGTGTGTTTATCCCGATGTATTAACACTATACCCCAACCCACGAGCAATACGCAAGGCATCAATACTGTAGACTTTGGACCTACGAAGCGATATTATTCAAGAAAGAAACGTACAGACCACGCTATTAATACCCACTCAACTGAACCTTTTAAATGCAATGCAGGTTGTAATACAACAGGGAGTCAACAAAACATCGAAAGTTGTTCTTGTAAATTTAAGCCAGTCCAAATAGACGTCAAGATGTCACCAAAAGTTATTCAAACCTCATCAAATGCATTTTTATTATATTTTGACAAAGCAATTGGTGTATTCGATGATACGATTAGTTCAATGCATACATCTTTTGAGAAAATAATGGAATGCCAGAAATCAGATAAGGAGACGATGGCATCACTAATGCCTAATAATTCGATTAAATATCGAAATGGAAAACTAATTCCATATAATAACTTAGAATCGCTCAACTTTCACAAGAGGTGGTCTATTTCTCCGTTCCGTAAGTTTGGTCCTGATTTTTAACTTAAAATTAATATTATTATAGGCACTTGCTCATATATAAATAAAGTCTATAAGTTAATAATCCATCACATTTTTCATTTTTTTTTACATTCAACTCCTATAATATTGATCATACTTTATGTTGCGCTACTCCGCAAAGTATCCTTTACAAACATACAAATATTGTACACAAAGCAAGTACGTACACCCAGACTCAAAATAAATATCTATGAATCAGGCAAATATTGGAGGGAATCAAAACCACAACCCACCATTTTCATGACGAAGAGACCCCCTTAACCACTACGTCATGCGCCACAGTGACGGTCACTCAGTGTAGGTGGTAGGTATATCAAAAGGGGCGCCACCCTCCAAATACAAAAATTAGGTATTTTTCAAAGCATTTGTTCACTCGTGTTAAAAAGTTTAGAACGAGTTTGCTCAGGCTGCAATTGCCTGGCTAGGCTGCTCGCTTGTGTGGAGCTGCTTGCATCGAGCGTGTGGTTCATGGTAATGGATATGTCCGTATGGATTGAGAAAGCTTTTTAGCAGCAAAGTAGCTGATTTTGCGGCACAAATTTAGAATTTAGCAAATTATCTCATAAATGGTATGCAAAAGTGACTTCTCAATCGAAACATTTCTATTGAGGAGCCATCTGAAACTTGATAAACATTACTATTAGTGGAGTGCCTAGAGCGTCAAATTTGTAAAAAACTCGGATTTCAGTTATAGTGGATGAAATTTAAACAGAAAAAATGGAATGTGTAGCTAATAATATATAGAAAAAAGTTTACCTGTTAAAAACTTGTGCTCTACATTTTAAAAAAAAGGGTAATTACAATTAATATAGGCCAGTCAATGAATGAATTGTGGAGGGAAATGTCGAAAGCAGAAACTTGCTTACATCTCGAAAACAGTACGTCGCGCGTCGTACGAAATTTTATTATACTACACAATGAGAGCTGATAAAATTCTCTACAACTTTGGCTTAAACACTTTTTAGTTATCTCCAATCGTTGCGTAGCTGAGATGAGCTAGATGATAGTAGATGAGCTTCAAAAATAGTCGATTTTCAAAAATGTGTTAAATTCTCTAGCACAGGTATCATTTTTTGTTTTCTGCTCACATCTAGAAAACAGTACGTCGTACGAAATTTCATTGTATAACATAATGAAAGCTGATAAAATTCTTTACAAACTTGGGCTTATCACTTTTTACCCAACTACGGCGAAGTCAAAAGGAAGTGTAATGGTTTTGGCAGTCTATGCATATTTGTATGTATGTTTCTATGTTTCACCGTAGCGCCTAAACTAATGAACCGATTTTAATGATTGAAGTGTCAATAGATTCGTAATAATAGCCCGGGTGACATAGGCTTTAAACGGAATTTAAACCTCAAATTCTAACCTCGAAAAAAATTATTTTAGTGTTGACATAGCCTATAAACTTTCTCGATAAATGGGCTATATTTATCGAGAAAGTTTATTGGCTATGTAACATCACACTTCGGCCAATAAGAGTTTAGCAGTGGCCACAAGGAACGACGGTAGCGAAGCCCTGGGCAATACTAGAATAAATCGGTCAATGGTTCAAAAGTTAAAAGCGTTTTTAGTTGGCCGATCTTGGAAGAGTTTCCTCAACTTGGCCACATTTATATTTCAAGAACTAGGACACCTAGCGAAGATCTGTTTTTTTCCAGAATTAGTCGCTAATTGGTCGAAATTAGACACCAAATATTAGATTTGGTATGGTCTTAGTTTAAAAGATATAAGGAGTTAAAATTTTAAAGTATAGTCTAAGAGCGTTACAAGCGACAAGACAAGACAATACGTTAATATCTTCTGGAACTAAACAACTTTCTGTATCAACAATTAATTTATCTGCATTTATTAATCTATTTTATTAAAAAATAAAAAATATGGTAAACTTAGCAAGTTATAGTATTTAAAAAAAAATGACACCTCAAACAGAAAAAATCATTCACTGTAACGAATTTCCGAGGTTAAAACCCCCAGGCACTCCACTATATTATTTCATTCAGAGATAGATTTTATCTTCAGAGATAGATTTACTCAAAGGAAACATTCCTTTATTTATAAAATGAAACCAAACTGCATTCAAAGATTTTCGAAAATTCGCTCGTACCTACCACCCGGCAATCGAACTAGGGAAAATCCAAAATATAACATTCTGAACTATTATGTATGGTATTGATCGATATTCAATCTTAAGGATTAAATCTCTCTTACAAACGTGATAAATTATTTAAAACCAAAACTACACACTAAAAATATCAAACACGGTTAATGTGATGGTTCATACAAAATATATAGTGAGCAAAATGTATGTACCTATAGATAAAATATTAGATTATAATATGTCGTGACCCGTGTGGATCGCCTGGCCGCCCCTCTCTCGTCCGCGTGGCGTAGGAGTGCGGGAGGCGGGGCGGTTCCGCCGCGGCAACTAAACTGGTCTAACTCACCACTTCTGTCTCCTTATTTTACCCACATTTCATGAAATAAACGAATAATAGTCGCTAAATCATTCGTAGCATACTGTTTTGTTATACTCGTAATATAGTTATAATATTAATTCATGATGTTAAATGATAATATTTCTTATTGTTGTTAAACTTTTATAGGCGTTCTTGTCCTGGTGAAGTGCATAATTTAAGTGTAGTTTAAGTGTTGTATATGTAAGTATATTCACACTTCTGTCTTGTATTTTTTATGATATTAATAAAGTTATTTAAAATGAAATGAATGAAGATTATAATATCGTCGCCGCCTATAACGCCCTTTATGTCCCTCAAGATGATGATGCCATTGTTTTGTTTCCTAAAGAAATTATTATACAAGGAAGTTATATTTCATACTAGTTCATTTTTCATTTTGCCCGCGACTTCGTCCGCGTAGATTTCGATATTACATAGATCTTTGTTTTAAATGCAATTCATGAATTACACAACACCCCACTACAGGAGTTGAATTTCATTTTACGTCAATATAGATAACATTTTCGTAATCAGCGTCCCTAAAACCTTGAAAACGACATCCATATCAATTTCTTATAATTTTCACACCTATTTCATCCCTTAGGGTAAGTTTTTCAAACACCAAAAACAACCCATCAACTCACTTCTTAACTGAAGTTCACATATAACTTGAAAAACAAAGTACTGTCTATTTAATATTTCACCCCCTGAACCTTTCCCTATCAAAAATATTAAAAACAACATTTTAAATTCCTAATACTACTAATTTGCAAAACGTTAACTTCAAAACAAAGATCTTTTCATCCCCAATTTCACCCTTCCAAAGCCACCCTTGTCAAAAATATTGATGAAGGTATTTTTTATTTTGATAGTAGTACCCCAAAACAAATTTTCAAATCTTTAGGTTAAAAAACAAAGAAGTTTCATACAATCGTTTTTATCCCTTTTCACCCGTAGGGGTTGAATTTTAAAAAAATCTTTCTTAGTTACACCTCTAGACATTAGGACAAACACACCCTCCAAATTTCAAGTACTAACTACGACCAGGCAGCGGTTTAGGCTGTGCGTTTTCTGTCAGTCAGTCAGGACAAAGCCTTTTATAATATGTATGGATGTGGTTCTAAATTTTTGGTTTAGATAATTTTATAAAAATAAAATGCCTAGGTGTCATGTGCCTGGGTCACGTCACGGAATAAATCATAGACGTAGGATCCGCGCGCGCTGGTAAATTATGCAAGGAGGATAATATAAGGAAGTAGTAAGTACAAGATGACATTGACGTTTGACAGTGACAAAGTATTGACATTTATTATACTTTCATTCGCTCTGAATTTCAGGAATTGATTGAATCTCCACTTTCAGTATAGCATAATGTACTCTGTGATCTCCACGAAGAAATTAAACTATTAACTAATTATATTCTCTTGGTTCACATTCAATTTTACACTTTGCTACACCCTGACCCTAATTTACATCAAAAAAATCTCAGCGGTCAATACAACCACCATGTGGGTGTTTGGATATGGATCTTTAGTGTGGAAAGCTGACTTTAAATATGAATATAAGCTCGTAGGTTATATAAAAGGTTATCTCCGAAGGTTCTACCAGCACAGCATAGATCACCGTGGTGTACCAGAGAAGGTAAACATTTTATTTTTAATTTAAGTAGCTACCTATTATAAAATGAAATTGTAAATTATCGATCAGCTGATGTTTGTTTATATTCCTGTCAATGTCAATCTTACCATACACGTAGAACGAAGAATACAGAATCTTCGTCCTTCGTTTGTTCGAGGGGGAGCCGGGCCAGATGGGATACACTCGGTTGTAGTTATAGTAATCAAGAAATGAGTTGTAACTTAGCCCATATCAGCAAAACTTAAACATTTATCTGCATACTTTATATTTGTTTAAAAGATCTCCCTAGTCTTCTAAGCATCCCTGTTTTATGTAGATTCAAGCCAGTTCATGCAAAATCCATATATCATTATGGCGGTGTTTACATGTGTAATTTTTTTTTAAATATTTTTCAGCCTGGTCGAGTAGTGACATTAATTCAAAGTGATGACCCAGACAGCATAGTATGGGGTGTAGCATACAAGATAAGGATAGAAGATATAGACCAAGTCACAAAGCACTTGGACTACCGAGAGAAGAATGGGTATTCCAAAAAGACTGTCATATTTTATCCAAAGGATGAAAGTCAGGCACCATTTTCATTGACACTGTATGTTGCTACAGAGGAAAATGAATCCTATGCTGGTGAGATATAATATTATTTATTTTCTCCATTGATTCTTAACCCTTTAACCGCCTACGTTGGATAATCCCGATATAATCCGACACATATTTTCGTGTCCATTTCTCCAGAGACAATATTTTTATGCTGGATGACAGGACACTTTTCCATCAGGCGAAAAGGAAGCAATATGCTTGGCTACTATAAAAAAAAAGTTACGACCAAATACTTTGGCACGTTCAATCGGATTTTGCTATTTATTTACTCTAGATTCTATCAAAATATGTATGTAATCATTTATAATTAAATACGCTTCTACAGATGATAAGTCTGGCGATTAAAAGGATAACAAACACATCCCTCGTCACAACTCGCACATTCCTGGTGGAAATGCAGCCTTACCCATTAGTTGTGTACACTCCCTCATAGTCATCGAGGCTACAGTTATACAAATTTCTGTTTATTAAACACAGTATTACATACATAATTTACAATCATATACTTTTTCCTATTATAAAACAACAGTTAGTGGTCAGGCAACCACCTTAACTGCTAGACCATGTGACACTCTAAAATACTTACTTTTCTTATTAAACTTTTCAGGAGCAGCCTCAATAGAAGATATAGCTAAACAAATAATCTCCTGTACCGGTCCAAGTGGTCAAAACAAGGAATATGTATATAACCTCGCAGCGGCTATGAGGGAACTCGTCCCAGATGTAAATGATGAACATCTCTATGCATTAGAAGAAGCTGTGTGGAGATTAGATCCTGAGATAAGGAAGAGCAATGGAGGTTAAAGTCTTTTAGTATGTAATTATATTTTTAATCTGGTTGATAAACTATTTCTAAACTTTAATTATTTGTGAGAGATTTTATAATTATGTTATCTCATATCTTACTAATATTATAAATAGGAAAGTTAAAATAGATGGATGTATGGGTGTCTGTATGAAATTTATAAATAGCAGTTTTCGAGACCACAATCTGTGTTCTCTCGCAGTGCTCTTGTCTGCATAAGGTTACTTCGCTGATGCTACTCCTACACATTGTTGTGGCCTTTTTACGACACCCACGGGTTGAGTGAGATGGGTTAATCCGTCACTATACTATATACTACACGGATAATGTATTATAGTAAATTTGTGAGGGGGGGGGGGGGACACCACCCTGACAACGCCCGTGTTATAATATAGTTAAAATATAATGCGATTTTTGTATCTATCGAAATGATTACCTACTACTTAGATAGATAATAGCAAATAATAATTGTGTTTATAAAATAAATATGGATTTATAAACACCCTTATTATTGTGTATTGTCTAACATAATATCTACTAAGTTATAGGGAATTCTACATTATATTTCATCATCATCATAATGGGCCGTAAATATAATTATGAAAAAATACAATGATCAAAATAACTATGCCACCTTTATTACAAAAAAGAAAATGTTAAAAATATTTCATTGTGTTCAAGAAAACAATATGGGTACATAATGTATCCCTTGTTTGCTAAGTATAAAATGTCAATGTGAATTGTAAATTTGTACAGTGAGTTACTCAATGTGATAAAAATTCATGTTGTCTCTTTGTACGTTGATAAGCAACAGCTTGGTATTTCAAATTTCATAATCTTAGTTAGATGACCCGAGGCAGAGACAGAGTAACGATCGACATATTCTTAAGAGCTTATTTACAAACAGAATGGCAATGTCGCAATCTATTGTCATATTTCGGAGTTTTTTATTTTTCATATTTTATCGGAGCGGATTTTATTTTATATAATAATATAGCTCCGATAAAATATGAAAAATAAAATAAGTCAAAAGGTTGATTTTCTTCTTGGCTCGTGCTCCAGAATATCTATCTATTATAGATTAGGTACATTTTTTTGGGACCATTTTAGCAGCCATCGCGTTGAGTAAATCTTTGCATGATTTGCATGTGATATCTTTATGACCAAAGTAGTTGTACTTTTTTAGTGCCTCTTCCCCTATAGCCGCGAAGAGGATTCCAACTTTTTTCGCCTCCTTGGCTTCAGGCCAATCATTTATCTGTGTGGCGCTACAATATTTGCGTCACGCAGTCTCGAAAATTTTGTAAGCATCTTCTGGGTCGATATTAATATTTACTGGAGCAGGCCAGGGTATGGTTACACTCATAGCATTTATCAGATCTTGCATAGATTGCAAGAGTTGTGTTTGTAAACGAAGAACGTCTGCTAAGCTTTCGTCTGCCATTTTTTAATTTTCCGCTGCCACCATGTTATAGAATGAAACTTATTATAGGTTTGAATAACCGTTTTATTAGACATGGGCAAATACGTACAACTCGTGCCATTGCAGTGGCGCCAAGAGTCAATGACGTTTAATCTACTTATATATAAAAACATAGGCAAAGGCATGACATATACAGACAGCCAATGCCAACAAAACTTATGTTTGGAATTGGATACAAAGCACACCCAGTCTCTAAACAAATATCTATGAATCACAGATAGATTTTTATCATGTGGGAATCGAACTCACGTTACTCGCGAGCGATGTTAGTGGCGAGATGACCACCTTAACCACTACGCCATCGTGTCAGTTTAACACTGTGTACATCTGAATTTTTTTTACTTTTAATAAAGTTTCACGTTAAAACGGATTGGTGTGATTTGCTAAGAGTTTATTGAAAGGGCGGAATTATTTTACGTTGACTTGTGTATTTTATATTTAATCCGGTGAGGCGCTTATAGCATTGTGGTACTGAGATGTTCGGTAGGATCAATGTTCAGTAAAGTCAGTCCATGTCCATTATTTCGAATTTTCTTTTTCTCGCAGTGCTCTTGTCTGCTTATGATCAACACAAACGGGTTGAAATGTGGTAGTTACATGGTCCCCCTTTTTACAAAATACAGATTAAGCATTAAGCCAGGTTTAAATTGACATAAGACACTAATGGCTTATGTCAATTTAAACCTGGTTTAATATTTAGTCCATGTTTTGTAATAAAGGTGTATGTATTCTAACTCTGTCACTACACGAATGTGGGTATTATTCTATGTTTAATATATGTATTTTAAAATATATGTATGTTTGTTTATCCGTTGTCTAGATCCCATAACACAAGCTCATATAGGTTAGATGGCGCTGTAAAAATGCCTCAAGTATTTATTTGTTTGAGACAGTGATGTAAAGGTTAACACAATCCCCCTTATTACAAATACGGACTAAGCATTAAACCAGGTTTCAATTGACAACTTTGACATTAAAACAATGACTTATGTCAATTTAAACCTGGTTTAATACTTAGTCCATATTTTGTTATAAGGCGGAATTAATTTGAACTGGTGACATCATAATTAATTAGTGTGGATATTGATACAGTTACAATAAACCACAATGTTGTTATTAATAGTGTTTCCTGCAAGGATAAATAAACTGCTTTAATAGGTACATATACAAACACATCATATAAAAGGAATTAACAATAATATAATAATAATCTACCACATTCACACAGCACCATCTAGTCCCAAAGTAAGCAATTATATTTGCTTGTGTTATGGGTACTAAACAACTGATATACTACTTAAATACATTTTTTTTTTGTAAATACATACATATTATAGATAAATTACACCCAGACACAGAACAAACCTTCATGCTCATCACACAAAGATTTGCCCTGGGTGGGGATCGAACCCACGACCTCCGGCTTAGCAGTCAGGGTCACTAACCACTAGACCAACAGGCCAGTCGACAACAACAATATTTCCATATCAATGTAGTAAACATTGGCTTGTGAATTATTGGGCTATATATTATATATATTATATTACTAGAGGTCGCGCGAGGCTTCGCTCCCGTCGTCGCTTTATTGGGCCACTGCTCAGCTCCTATTGGCCATAGCTTGGTGTTATATAGCCTATGTTAGTCAGTGATAATGTAGCTTTCTAACGGCAAAAGAATGATTGAAATTGATCCAGTAGTTCTTAAGTTAATTCGTTACATACAAAAATACAAAATTTTCCTCTTTATAATATTAGTATAGATTAGCTGTCACCTGTGGCTTCACCCGCGTGGCTGGTATCTCGAAAAATAGCCTATATGTGCAGTATGTGATATCTATGCAAATAAATAAAATTGAAGAGTCTCTTTGAAAAGCTTATAGCTTTCCTTGATGAATAGGCTATCCAACTCAAAATATTTTTGTGAATCGGACCAGTCCCCTGATTCTGAGCTGTCGGAAAATTTTCGGCCAGAAATGTCAGTGTAATTAAAGTTAAAAAGCATAATGTTAAAGAAATAAATAGTTAAAAAAATATATCTTACATTAATCGGTTTTTAATTTTCTACCTTATAGAAAATTAAAAACTGATTAAAAAAATGACTATTTTCTAATATTCAATAACTTAAGCCGTAAAAATACGTCGTACTAAGATTCGAAAAAGTTTACGATCCGAGAGCAATCCGACGAGTCAGAATCAGGGGGCAGTTCCTGAGATTTGTGTGTTAAATCAAACTCTTCAGCTTTATAATATTAGTATAGACTAGCTTCTGCCCGAGCTTCACCCACTTAGTATATTAATAAAAAGTTGCCATTCTCTCTACCCCAGGGAAATTTTAAATTAAAACTGAATTTGAAGATTGCATTTCAAATGTGAACATGCCAAATTTAAAGTTTAGGCAATCATCATTTCAACCAATAAACGTCCCACTGCTGGGCACGGGTTTCCTCCAAAGAAAGTGGAGGAAATTTAGTCTATTATACCATACTGGCCAGACGGGTTGGTATAGGGTTTGTTTCGAAATTTCCTTTTGTTACAGTGCTCTTGTCTGCATAAAGTTACTCCCTTAGTCGCCTTTTACGACACTCACGGTTTGAGATGGGGTGACATTATGTATTCTTAATCCGTCACTACACGGAATAGTAACTGCAATAGAGTCACTTTAATGCAAAAATATAAATCCTGTTTATAGGGAATAAACAGGAATTTCGAGAAATCCTTTCTTAGTGCAAGTGTTGACTATTGTTTAACTTTTTCAAGTAAGTACATAAATCACGTTTTCATTAACACCTATGTATGTTTCTATTACAAAACCTATATGCGTAGACTGTATGTACTTTCGTGTGAAAATATAACCATTGACCGCAAAAAATCTCAGTTTTGCATGTACACATTTTACTATAACGTGTAAAAATGTACTCATTGTTCAACTGTGCCCGATTTCTACAATGAGGTGTCATTGAATTGGTTTCAGTTACGTAAATAATAGATACAGTGTAACATAGACATAATACTGGCCGAATATTTTCCTTTTTGCAACACATTCACAATTTAAATTGAGAATATTAAGTAGCTATGTGGGTAGGTATGTACTATAAGCAACTTTTCCGATTCACTGATAAAAAGTGAAAATCTATTGGTTTATGTTTTTTAGTAATTTTATTTCCATGTTGTTTATTTTTTTTTATTTGTTGTTTTATACGTTACTCGCCATTTTTATGTCGTCATAATCTACAGAAATTAACGACTGTAGACATGTTTGTTACTTCAAAAAAATATAATTTGTAAAATCATAATTAAGTATTAAATTGTTATATAAATTGCATGATGATCATGTCAACTCATTTATAATTAGTTTTATTAAGTACTGAATTGAAGTCAAGAGTTCTCATTGGAGTAAACTTAAATTAATACAGATAAGCACCTACTTAAAAAGTTTTGCATATTATACACTCATTTTTGTATACTGTAATTATTTGTATAACAATAAGGAACACGCTGTGATAAAATAAATTATCGATATTGTAATATTGTAATTAATAAAATAAAATTTGTTTTGTTTAAATGTAATTGTTTTTTTTTTCTAATTTGAGTCGAAGTTATAAAGCGGCTGTTATTCCACCACTGCTACTAGGACCTACTTTCTGAAAACATAGTTGCTGACTGAAGATTTAAAACGAAAGACTGACATTACATTATAGGGTAATGCCGCTTTTTTAATGCAGTATTTTACAGAAGCTCTTCTGTAGAAAATGTACATATTTGATGAGAATTTATCCAGAATTTTAAAATTTCTTTTGCAATTGATGTAAATAAATGAAAAATAAAATAGAAAAGGCATTATAAAAATAAATCTGAAATAATTTACAATCGTTTCTCTAATAACAGTGGCTAACGAAACGTGACGCTTAGTTTTTAATTTAATTGGTAGCAGACTCAGTATTACTACTTCTTGTCATGAAAGGCCTTCAAAGAAAAATCTTTTTGTAAAACATAATAAATTTATTAAGAAAATATTTGGCTTTAGGTTCACTAGCTTAAATTTTTATTATATTTACATTAACATTGGATATGCTGAAGTTATAAATAAGTAGTTGATAATGACATCATCAATTGTTGTGATAAGAAGGTACCTATTGGCAACAAGGAAGGAAAATTTACAGTAACTATTCTAGGTGTGTATTTTAATTATTTAAACTTTGAACGCAATGGCAATATAAAATAAATGAATCCTATGTTACACCCATGTAATAAATTGTTATTCAAAATGCTATTTAGTAACTCGAATTTAGCAGATAGGGAGTGTCACATGGCACTTAGTTTTATCAGCTAGTGATAACCCAACCAATGCATAACGATAAAAACAGAGGAAGACTGGCCTTAATTATTTTGTTATAAATAAAAAAATATCGGTTTATTCCTTTCCGACATAAAGAAATATCTACGTATCAAAAGATTACAGAAATGACGTCATGATTCTATTAATCTTTGGCTGGTCTGCAGTGCAATGCAGTATAATTTTCAATATCACATCAATTTTATATTACCGTTTTTATTTATCTTTCTTACGACCTAGCAACTTGTCCAAGAAACTGCGTTTCCTCTTCACCTTTTTAGGTTTTTTGCTATTATTTTCCAAATCGTCACCTTCGACAGTCATCTTGTGTATCAGTGCTGGTATACTTAAATCTACGACATGGTCTACTGACGGCTTCTTGCCCGATTCTCTACTTAACTGTCTCTGGATTCTCGAAAGCTCGGGCACTTCGTCCTGTTTTTCTTCCAACTCT
Organism: Laspeyria flexula; assembly: GCA_905147015.1. NCBI lineage: Eukaryota > Metazoa > Arthropoda > Insecta > Lepidoptera > Erebidae > Laspeyria > Laspeyria flexula. The sequence goes on from LR989970.1 coordinate 5,573,536, forward strand.
GTTTGTGAGGTTTTTGAATCACCTTCGTGCGACGTGCCGGCTGTACTCGAGGAATTAATACCATTCTCCACGATATCTGGCTTACTTTCTACTGTTTTATTCTCAGTATCTTCACTAGATTTAGTAACAGAATTTTCACTTACGACAGCGGGCGTCGGCTCAGTGTTATTCTTCTTTTCGAACACGTCATCGTCACCCGGTTTCTCTAATTTGTCATCGTGTACTTTCTTATCACCACTATCAATACTGTCGGCCACACTAGAACTAGATTTAGGAACGGACCCTACAACTCTAGGTTTCGTCGGCGGCAACTGCCAGTCGATTGGCTTGCGTTGCGGTGAATATCTTTTCACCAATTCCTCGAACAGCTTCTGATGATCAACTTTAGTTGGGGACTCATTGTTATTTGTGAGGCTCAGGTGTCTCGTCCTTTCCGGGTCCTGGTTTTCTTTACCACCGTCTCCGTCTAATGGCCCAATGTCCACGATAACTCGGCGTACCGGTGTCGGCGTCGAATAAGGCTCGGCGAATGGGAATTTATACAAATTGGGACTCTCAATTTTATATTTTAAAGGAGTACTGTTAGCCGGCATCGATGCTCGTGTGCCAACGCGGCTGAACGGGCTGGTACTACCTGGCTCGTGCAAGTTAGAGGTCATGAAGTCCCGACGAAGTTTTGACAGCCGTCGCGTCCTCTCAGTCATCGTATGTCTGTATTCCACATCGTCACTTTGATTCAACTCTGACGTGAAATTATCAGAATATTTCCTCGGTCGAAAATCGTATTCTCGTTCGTCCATCCTTGGTTCCCTCATGCTGGAGTAGCCGGCGGTGTTACGTTTGAAGTTGGACGTAGTTTTACCGTGGTTAGAGGTAATGATAGGCTGGACTTCCTTGTAGTCTGGCACCACTGTAGTGGGCGACGCCGGCGGCAGGAACACGGTGTCGTGTTTGCCGAACACTTCACGTCGCTGACTGAACTGGTCCACGCCGATCATTTCCCGTGACTTCACACTCAATGTAGGCGATTTAGCCGCCATTTCCGTTCAATTACAAACCGCAACACTTTGTTATTGATACTATTTTCCTGTAAACACTGTATTTCTATTTTTGTACGACGCACATTATGACTTCACCGGTAACATCGCGGCTATAACAGTACACGTCTATATGTTAAATTGGACAATAAAGGTGGCACGGCCGTCCGCATAAGGCGAGCCGTTCGCGATATGTGTCCAGTGATCAATAGAGTGGATGCGATAAGATACGAGCGTCGTACACCGCGCCACTTTAGCTATTTCTTTATCTTTCAGCAGTCGAAACAGTTGAGTAAATATAACCGACTGAACACAATCGTGTACGTAATTAATAGCGTACCGAGTGAAAGCGCGCGAGGCGGCAACTGATCGCCGACCGACTCATTATATAATGAATATTAAAACTAATGTCCTAAATTCATTAGAACGACTTAACACTATTGTTAGAATTTGTTGCCCGCCAATTTGTGTCTAGCCACTGTTTGTTTAACGATAATGTCAATATTTACTTGAGTATTGATCTTTAACACTATTATTCACAGACGTTATTTAATCACTGAATAAAATCCCGATTCACACAAACAAAGAAATTATTGTTGCAACAATATCAAGGAACAGATAGTGTAGATTACGAACACTGTTTTGAGCACGTCCCAATGTGGAATTCTAAGAAGTATTGCACTCGAGTAGAGATCACATTCGAATGCAGTTTGGTTGTCTAGTGTTTACCTCACACGAGTTTCGTTCAAAGAACCGTTAGAACGAAAATTGTTCAAGTTGTTAGCGTTCGCGGTGAGAAATATTTGAGCTATACAATGGATTCTGAACACAATTCAACTCTGTCTTATTTTTTGCCGTAATCACGTCAGTTTTTTTAATTCTTACGTGATTCACAATAGTATAAACACATCACGTTTTCTAATAGAACTTGTTTCTTATTCACATTAGCTTTGTATATTAAAAGGCTGGCTTTTAAAACAGAATTATTATAAAGTCTTAACAACACAAACAACAACTCACGTGTGGGATAAAATTATAGGTAGGTACTTATTACCCTTCACTTTTGACGGGGGTTAAAAATAGACGGTAGTCTAAAATTAGAGCCGGGTTCATAGAACGCACTAGTTAAATTAAAAGTGAGAATTTGTATGAGTAATCATACATTAGATATGTATTTTTAACTAGGTACATACCTACTAAAGTTTTGTTTACATTATCTATTAACGGGACGGCTACTAGTCACCTAAAAATAGGTAAAATTAGACTGTAGTAATTGATAATAAGTACTTTTACACCTATTCAACTACATAAACACTTATAACATTCAGACAAATAAATTGTACCTAAGTACATATATGATAGATATCTAAATGCATTGATAAAGGATAGGCAAGGGCGTGTAATGTAACTATTGATAAATTCACTCGGCACAGATTACACGGCCACCTTTTGTAAACCAGTTGATTTATTCACACATCCATTTTTGTCTTCGTTGTTCTAGACAGTGACGAAATTGGAATGCAAGTAGGCAGTCACGTTAAGTTTACTGTAGATGTGGCACACCGCGATTTCTCGGTAAAATTCAAGCTGACTACGAATATAAAAAAGTATCTTCTCTTTAAAAAATCGAATATTCTGTACCTCAAAATATGTCTCCTTGGAGGTGGGGCATCCGGCAGTACTCCTACTGGCCAGTAGGTACCTAGCTGATGATGCACTTTATTATTTAGGATAATAATAGGATACATACAACTCAAGATACGTTAGAAACAATAAGTGTAAATCTATTTCAATCATTCAATTGCTTGGGAAAGTCCTGCAATTTTATTATGTCTTCCTGTCTCTTATACTGTAGAGACAGTTGATATGCGATAATACCTACGTGTTTGTGCTGCCTCTAAGGCGTAGTGCGTACGATTGATAAGGTCACAGGTTAGGTCTCCGGATTGCCGATAGGATAAGAAGATACTCATTATATCAGTTCACTTTTCTATAGTAGGTACTCATCTCGTTGGAAAAATATATGTTTTGTTATTAACGTATTGTATTTCATTGAAATTAACGGTATATTTAGCCTTTTGTAGACCATCTGTGCATTTTTTATGAAACTAGGTGAGCAGGTTAACATTGAAGGCTGACCTTAGGTTAATTAATTCGCCAGTAAAATTGCATCACAACGGACCAGTTGTGAACTTGTGACAAGGTTTAGTTCACTGACATTACTTTAGGACCAAGGTTACAGAATTTTAACGACTAAAAACTTATAAAACAAATTGACTCAATCATAAATTAAGGCGTAACTAGTCGCCAATGACCTTGAGAGTATGGGTGGAGCTTAGCTTATTTCACTGCATATCCCCGCTCCTTTGCCAACTCGCGCACACTATAATACAATGGTCACAGAATAAGCGTAAACGCAGACATGCGCTTCTAGCTCGGCATTTTTACCTACGATTCCGGAATAACAGTTTTAAAATTGGTATTTTATTTTGTATAGAGAGTTTAAAGGACTCGTGTACACAATTATTTGTTTGCCAATATTTTTTTGTATTGAGATTTTTTTAATTTCAATGTTTTGCTTTCGGTATTTATGTAAGTACTTACATAGTTTTATTGGTACTTATTTATTATTAGTATCGAAGATAATTATTTTATCTTGTAAATTATAATTAAATAAATAACTATTTTAACTTACTTTTGTATTAAAAAAAATATTTACCTATTTTCATTGATGAATTTAATGTTTTGTTTACAACACTTACTTTGTAATTACGTTATAAACTACTATTATAAATTGTAAACCATTTTATTGGATCATTTGAAATATTTTGTTTGAGAATATAGCTCGCAGAACTGATGGCCGATGGGGCAAAAAGATTACTCCTTCTAAACGGTTAGGAGGAGTAGTCGTTAGAAAATTAAAAAAAAAATATTAAAGTTCATACATATTTGCACAAAAGGTTTCGGCGCATAGCGAGAAAGACGTGACGGCTCTGCGTAACACCTTAGATTTATTTACTCGTCCCGCCGCGCTCGCTGTTTGTGTGTATATTATACCTGTAAGCACTATATTCAGTCGATAGTAAAAATGGAGCAACGAGCGACACAGCCTTCCCGTCTGAAGGCTAACGCCTGTCTGCCGCCCGCGCCCGCGCAGAGCACCTTTGAATTTCTAACGTACAGAAATCGTATTATGGCCTATTTTCTTAAGAAAATATTGATCGATTTACATATGCTATGTTCAGATTAAAGTAAATTTTACCACCAATTTATCAGTGTAAAAATAATTTCAAACTATAAAGCCGTTTTAAAGTTTTAGGGATTTTAAGATAAAATATATCTGAACAAAATATTTTTTGAGGCAAAAGTATTAGTCGTACGAAAATTTCATATGTTGAAAGTGTAGTAGATAGATCAATTACTCAGACCAACAAAAAAGTAAAGACGGAGCATCACGAACATCAAAATGAAGCCACCTGTTTGTCTATGTGTTTGTTGGCAGGGTTGCCACTTGTTAAACATTTTCCCTATAATTTGGGAAATCATATTATGTGTGTGGGATAAGTATGTATATTGTACGAGTAAGATATTGTTGTGTATGTATTGTATCTCAATGGTTTAGAATGACTTCTATTGCGTATAAAAACTTCATACATTCATAATTCGGTTCGCATAAAACAGTAGGAATAACATATTTAACATTCACAGATATTTTACCACAGGCCTGTATTAAATCAGACCTCTAGCAACACATTGGTGAAATTTATTTATAATTTATAAATTGTGGGTCATCAATCATAGGTGAAATTATACGCGTACATGCCGTACATTTATACAGACAGATAGGCAGACAGACAATTTTGGCTCCTGTTGCCCTAAAAAGACCTATAATAATGTACAGACATCAGCCTATATATTAAGCCAACATATATTAAGATAATTTCTAAATTTTATTACGTCTCACCCTTGTCAAAAATATTGATGAGGGTATTTTATATTTTGATAGTAGTACCGCAAAACAAATTTTCAAACCTATAAGTTAAAAAACAAAGAAGTTTCATACAATCGTTTTTAACCCTTTTCACCCCCTTAGGGGTTGAATTTTAAAGAACCCTTTCCTAGTACACTTCTAGACATTAAAACAAACACACCCTCCAAATTTCAAGTCGCTACGACCAGCGGTTTAGGCTGTGCGTTGTCTGTCAGTCAGTCAGGAAAAAATTACTGTTGGTCAAAGCCTTATAATATGTATGGATGGATGTTAGTAAAATAAAATAAAATCACTGATTCTGAAAAAATAAAAAAAGTTACCTATTTTTACTCTTGTAGACACAACGCTGTAGGTAGTATTGTTGTCAAAATATTTTTTTTTTTATATCTAAGTATAAATCGTTTTATTTGCAATGAATACTATTTACTAGAGACTAATTTAAATTATTTCGATTTATGTGTTCTGAATCGTTTAAAAAATATTCTAAAAAAATCGTAAAATTAAAATTAATTAATTATTTATTTAATATCTCATTTTTTTAATTATTTTAAATCGAATCGTGAATTTGTATGGTCATTACAAATTTCACAAAAGAAAACGAATCGACAGAGTATAATCTGTGGTTTAATAAATGGGGAAATATCAAATCATAGCTATGGCTACATTATTATTTTTGTTTTGTTGGCAGTATTGATACAAACTATCCTAAAAGTAACCTTAAATTTACAGTTTCATTAATTAAGAAATGATGTAAATTCAAGTATTTACAAGTGATAAGTGATTCCATGGGATTTCTTTTGTATATTACTGTTGTTTTTGCAACCTTTCACAACACAGGTAGGCATTATCACTTTTTTTTCATTTTAGTTATTTGTTTACGACGCGGCGACGACTCGTGACGTACTAAAAGAAATTGTCTCGGTTTTAATGTAGGTGTGTGCGTGAGGTTGTGTGTTTATTTGGAATGTCTTGGTCAAGTTGACTTCACTACAATTGTTCGTGATGCTCTGTCTTTACTTTTTTGTTGGTCTGAGATCAATTAGCAAAATATATTTTTTTCAAATTTTTCGAACAAGTCGTTTAGGAGGAGTAGGCTTCAGAAGAAAGCCGTTTTTGGTGCAAAACCGAGGGAAGGCCCTTAAGACCTAGGAGAGTGAATCGTGAAATTATAGAGCCTTGAGTTACCACTAAACTATACTATGGTGGCAATAAATAATTACATTGTTTATTGCCACCAATCAGACACATACAAATATATTGTATTAAACTAAGTGATTATCTATAATACCTACTCGACTCGCAGATACCCAGATAGACCCTGCGAAGTCTTCGTGGTACAGTCTTTGCACACTAGGTACTTAATATATAGACTGTAAATTGGAAGATAAATAAATAAATAATTTGGGTCCACATACATAATCTATAGGTACTAATATTATAATGACGATAGATTTGTATTTTTGTATGTAACAAATAAACTTAAAAACTACTGGACCGATTTCAAAAATTCTTTCGCTGTTAGTGAGCTACATTATCACTGAGTAACATAGGCTATATAACATCACGCTAGGGCCAATAGGAGCTGAGCTGTAGCCAAATAAAGAATTACGGGAACGAAGCCCCGCGCGACTTACACTACACTAGGCATACACTACACAACATTCCTTGTTGACAAGAAGTAGACCTACCTTATTTATTATGAGAATATTATAGGAAGAATTTTTATAATCATTAAACTCGCATCGTAAATGAGTGAACTGAGGCAGGGAAATAGGGCAACGATACACAATGATTCGAATAATGATATAAGAATAGAAAAAAAAGACAGCCGGATCCCGCGGATATCCGAAAATATCCCCACAAATGTTGTTTCTATTTAGATATTGTGTTGTGCGATGTTGAAACTGTTTTCTCAAGGAATTCTTTTGTACAGTGTGTTAAATATCGCACTATGTGCTTTGTTCCAACAAAAAGTTGCTAATTCATTAATCACGACTGTTAATGAGTCCCTGGACGAGATTAGAGGTAACCTATGAGCATTCGTCATAGTCTGTTCCTAGAATTTATCTGTACTTACCTATAATATTGTTTGATTGGTTGCTTATAATATAATAATAATATTTCTATATATCACCACATTCACACAGCGCCATCTAGTCCCAAATTAAGCAATTATATTTGCTTGTGTTATGGGTACTAAACAACTGATCTACTACTTAAATATTTTTTTTCTTGTAAATACATGTATTATAGATAAATTACACCCAGACACAGAACAATCATGCTCATCACATAAAAATTTGTCCTGGGTGGGGATCGAACCCACGCCCTCCAGCTTAGCAGTCAGGGTCACTAATCTCTAGGTACACCAACAGGCCAGTCAATATTTTAGAAGTTGCGCTAAATATCACACGATTATACTTTCTAATGTAAGGGTTCTAAATAGAATATATTGATTGTATTTTCACCATGTATTTGTTTAGATACGTTGACATACAAACCCGAAAAGTTAGTTATTTTCCCTTCAAGACTTACCGTGCATATAAAAACATATATTATCTACAAGTCTACAAGTTTTCAAAGATAAATTATACTCGATACTTGTAGATAACGATTAGCAACATTCATTTCGCGCTATAGTTTCTTTGAATGCATGTAATGTTTGTTACTGTACTTTAGTACTTATATAACGTTACACATTATCTTGTAGATTAGGGCAAAACGAATGTACGTGCGTACGTAACACAGAATCAGTGAGCCTTGAGCTGATGATGCCATAGTTAGAAAACACCGTGTAACTAATGTATACGAAGCATACATAATTGGACCTAATTAGACATGGTTTAGGACAAATTGGTCTTAAATTTTTTGATGATAGAGGCAGATGTGCTGGCGACTTATAGGATTGTTACCGCCGTCTACAGATAGCGTACCTAATGTCAGGGATGGTCATATGGACGTAGCTAATGGGTGCACAGGGTGGGCACGTTCGAATGTTTTTGGTTACTTCAGTAACTATTTAGTAATCTGTGCTTCAGCGGGACAGCAACATGCTCTAGGAAAACCAATTACGTACTCCCATAGATTATCTGAAGATTATATTCTCAGCCGAAACGGATAACAGGTCACAAGAGCCCTCGTCATGAACTTAATTTATTGTTCACTTGTTTATTATAAAGCTGCAGTCATTTGTAAGGTGGAAACTTTTTTTACCCGACTGTCAGGACGAGTATTATTTTTCGCGCGTATCTTATATGTAAATTTCTTTAGTCCAACTTTTCTTCCAATTGGCTTGATTGATTTCGACAATTAAGGTATCGTTAGATTCTTCTCATAAACCCAAGTGTCCTTAGATAGGTATTAATAAAAAAAAACGGCGGACTTTTGGCGTCAAATTGTAAGTAGTTAACTTTTTTTTTAACATAATCGTATCGAGTAGGGTATCAAAATAAAGAGAATCAAATGGAGATTACAAAATAATATGTTACATATTATGTTATGTATTTAAATTTAATCACGAATAATACCTAATTACAACAATTTTTCGGTCTTTTTAGTGCATGGCTTATCTATTGATTTTTTGCAGTCTATAATTTTTTTATTATTTACTTGTCTAGTCGAGTTGTTTTCAAATGAAGTCCGTAATGTTGTGTACCTATATTTTGACAAATACAACAAATGTTCCAACGGCTGCATCTTCACGGTACATCAATGGACGACGCTAAATATTCCTTATTGTTGTCGATTAGCCAAATAATGTGGCAAAATGTGAAGGTCAGAAACCTACAATGTGGTGATCTCATTCTCGTTTAATTTGCATACATATTTGGGGTTTGGCCTCTGCTTTTGTGGCCATGGCTGGCCGTTCACGCCTACGTCGGATTGCCAATTCGGCTACGATGTATTGCATTGGCTATTATGTTCTCATGTCGGCATGACACATTATTGACGTAGAATCCTTTTTCATAGGTTCCTAAATAGATATATTTGTATTATATTTGGGCGCGGCGCGGCCGTGTTGACTGCTTTTATAGAGACAGGTAATTATACATATCCTGAGTGCAAATACTAGGCATCTGATGTGCATAACACAAAGTATGGTAAGTAATCATAGGCATGATACATGTCCTAGATTAATTTTTCATCAAGAATCTATACTTAATATATAAAATCTATACTTAATTTCGTTGAATGCTAGGATCTCAGGAACTACTGGTCCGATTTGAAAAATTCTTTTAGTCTTGGATAGCTCATTTATCGAGGAAGGTTATAGGCTATATAACATCAGGCTACGGCCAATAGGCGCTGAGCAGTGGCTAAATAAATAACGAGGGCGCGAATCCCCGCGCGACTTCTATTATGTAATGTATTGTACCTAATAATAAGACAGTCAGGTAGACTTACGCCCTTGACACTTGAGCACAATATATTCTAGTTAATTCATTTGTATTTTGGCACGGGTTATTTTCGTCAATAGGTAGGTACATAAGTTTAGGCTCGCATGAGTAATCAATTACAGACATGCTTCGAATTAATGATCTGCCAACCGGAAAGACAGCTTGTGTCAACGATCTTTAATTTTCGATTGATACCTTATAACAGTTATATATTTATTTATTTAATCAACTTCATTCAAAACAATTTTATACAGGCGGACATAATGCCGGCATTTTCTACCAGTCCACCATTAGGTGATGCAGAAAATTTCTAGTAGGTAAGTAGTTATATATACGGGGTGGATTGGAATTTTGTAATGCCAAAGCAATGGTGGCTGAATGGATAAGAGACCGGCGTGCTAAACACGCGGTCTGAGTTCGATTCCGACCAGCAGTACCAATGTGGATTTCACTTTGTGGAATTTATATGTACTAGTATTATGACTTACCATCTGCTAACGGTGAAGGAAAACATCGTGAGGAAACCCACATACCCTAGGAGAAATCCTAAGTGTATGTCTGATCCACCAACCCGCATTAGGCCAGCGTGTGTGGATTATGGCCTAAAAACCCTCTCAGCTCTCTAGATGGAGGAGAAGAGACCCGAGCCCAGCAGTGGGACTGTAATGGGTTGCTGATGATGCTGATGAATGCCACCTGGATGAAAAGTAGGTACCTAGTCTTAATACTAGAGATAGATAATTTTACTCAAAGGAAACATTCCTTTGTTTTTAAAAAGAAACAAAACTTGATACAATTTTTTTCGAAAATTCGCTTGCCACACTCGGGAATTGAACCAGTTACAACTTAGTAAATAGACATTATAGTTAAGTAGCATATGACAGTACATCTTTTTCTCCAGGATATTGTAAAAAGCAACTGGGGAAACATATTACAATACAGGCTGTATTGTATATGTATATGTTTCTCTAGTCGCACTGCTGGGCTCGGTCTCCTCCAAAGATAACAAAAATATTTGCTAGAGAAGTAGGTAAATCTGTTTTATTAATGTCCGTAAACATAGAACACAGCCAATTGGTAGAGACTTCAAAATAAAACTTTAAGACATTGCATTATGATCTATTTTATATTTGACAAGGATTCTCAAGAGGATTCATTCTTTTTTAATAAGTAAGTAGATGCAATTAAAATAGACCGTAATTCAAATGTCCGAAAACTTTATTTTGAATAGATAATATAATAAGTAGGATACCTACCTACTTACACATAGAGCCGGTCTATTGAACGGAGACTTAGTTGCCGTGTGGGTGTAGCAGGATATTTAAATATCAAAGGATACCATTCCACTAGGAATATAATAAATCTGACCACATTCCACACACATACTTGACATAGGTACAATATCTATTTCCTCCTTAGCTACGCCGGTTAGTAGGTACTTGCTATTATTTATTCTGTGTAACTACCTAGTAGGTAATTAATAGTATTTAATATGTACATATTTGGAGTTGTGAGTTGTTTTTGGTCAATTTCAGCTTTCTAGACTAATATATAATTTATAAGGTTAACTACTTAACTCGCAATGAACTTGCATTTTAAACGATATTCATTTGTCACCCGGGTGAATTTTATATCTATGAGAAAGTCGTCGTCCATGTAGTGACGGATTAAGAATACTAAATGTCACTTTCCCATTTCAACCCGATGTGTGTCGTAAAAGGCGACTAAGAGAGTATCCATAAGCAGACAAAAGCACTGCCGAGAATAGGAAAATTCGAAAACCATAGGACCAACCCGTCTGGCCAGCGTGGTAGGTATAAGTACTTAGTAGGCTAAATTCCTCCTACAATCTATGGAGGAGATTCGTGCCCAGCAGTGGGACATGTGTGAGTGTAGGTTCAACTCTACTAATGATGATTATGTTAGGAGAATGTGCGTTTGTGTAGGTATCCTTCTTGGAGAATGCAACGGAGCAACGTATCATCGTGATTTAAATAGGTAGGTGTATCATTAATTTATTATCGATTTATTATATCGTAGGTTAACCTACCTATTTACAGGAACAGATGGACAATCGGATAATAGCATTGGCTAATTCACCCGTTAATTTGTTCTGCAGTAGAAACCAGCTACTTATATCTATTGATAAACATGGAATTACGTCATAAAATGAATAATACCAAGACCTACCTATGTAGGTATAATTAAATAGGTATGTACTTACTGAAGTCCTTGACAATAGATAGGTAGGTACCTACATGATTGCATGCATTTATTAAATATCTAGATACCCTTATTCGTGTTATATGAATGGATAGGAGATGAGTCTCTTATGTCATACATAATATAGATTCTTTTGTGGAACAGTTATACCTAGGCATATCGTGTAGAACGGATTTTTTTAAAATTCAATCCGGTGCTGTTCTGAGGGGCGCCGTCATGTGTGCTTGCCAAGGGTGCTCTTGAAATTTGGTCCGCCATTGTCTGTACACATGGAAAAAAAAATTACAATTACGCTGGTATCTGAGATTTACACATAGGATAGGATTAAGGCTCCTTGCACATCTAACGAAAGTTTCACATTTGACCGATTATCCGTTGACGTTTTCCCCATACAAAAGTGATAACGACACTTATGTGTCCGCGAGCAACATTTAGGACCTATCTATTTATTTATAGAACTTATATGTTATTATTGAGTGATACTAGACTTTATCAAAACATTAATTTATGAATATATACTAAGAAATAGGTCATCCAAAGCTAATACCTACTTAACTCCCGATAAAATAAGGTCACTATGCTAAAAATGTTTCAATACAAATCATATGACCGGTACTTTCGCAGCTCAGATAACGTATTTCATGAAATCTATAGATAATTATTAACTTATCGCGATAATGTATTGATAAACACGCTTGTTGTTAATGCCGTGGTTATGCAATTGGAGCAGTAATATTGCTGGAAACGATTTATTTAATCTTCTAGAATAAGTTCAACCGTGTCACGTGTAATGTTACTGATATGGGGTATTGGTCGTTGTTTATCATGGACAGGAACATATTTCAGGAACTATTTGTCCAAGTTAAAACAATTACCAATAGGAGCCGAGTACTGGCTAAACAAAGACGTACGGGAGCAAAGCCCCAGGCAAAGTCAAAGTCAAATCTTTTTATTCATTTGGATCACATACATGATACTTATGAACGTCATACAAAGCCAAAAAAAGGTGTCAGTAAATGTGCTTACGGCCAGTTCACTGACAAGGTTGAGCTCTGAGAAGAACTTGGCAAGAAACGCAGGCCACTCTTTTTAATCGCCATAGTTGTTGGTTAAAATTGGTTACAGTTTGAAATATCACAGAAAGGTACAGAACCAAAACACTATACTAAATCAAATTCAATAAAATTTGGATATGAGAAATCATCACTTGGTACCAACTATGTATTTACATTAATTGCAACGATAATATTTTTGCTTTTTGCATGACGTCTTTAGTATCGAAAGAGCAGGCAGAGGGGTCATGTTCGATTGTTGAGCAAGAACTCCTGGGTATGATTCCCAGGTAGGGCAAAAAGAGTATTTTGAGTTTTCTGTTGTGATATGCTCCTCTTGGCTCGTCCCTAGTCATCGCAAAGAACACTACGCAGTATTCCTGGGGCATTTAAAAGAACATGCAATGTGATAACATCATCATATAAGTCCAACAACGTCCACTGATGGACATAGGCCTCACCAAATATTCGCCACAGCGAGCGACGAGACGTGGTCGCTAAATATGGGCCTCATTAGAAAGCTCACTGTCGCTCAGCGAGCCATGGAAAGAGCTATGCCGGGGTTGTCCTGCGCGATCGAATCAGAAATGAAGTGATCCGCAGAACTAAATTTGCCGACATAGGTCACCGAATCGCATGATATATTATACTATTGGTCAAATAGTTTAGTAATTACACGATGTTCAGGAGCCTTGAATACCGAGTAGTGAATTAAGCCCTATAGTTGGCGAAATGTGGGGACCCTTTAGGGGTTAAAAGGCTATAATACGTTTTTTTCATTACATAGAATAGTAAATAGAAAAATACATACATACATATAGATCACGCCCCTACCCAACAGAGGTAGAAGCAGAAACCATTTCCTTCCACTTGCTACGATTCTGACATACATCTTTGGCTTCTTCAACATTCATCAGTCTTTTCATGCATTCTCGCCGGTTGAGGGTACTCTTGATCTGTCCCTTCTTTAGAACGTCACCTATTTGGTCATGGTACGTTCTTCTAGGTCTTCCCCTACCCACGTTTCTTTCCACATTCGCCTCATATATTTGTTTCGTCACTCTTCCTTCATTCATTCTCTCGACATGTCCAAACCAGCTTAACATTCCTTTCTCTACTAGTGTCAAGTTAATAGAAAAAAAAAACAATAAAATATTTATACACCATTTTGTCACAATTTTATTAAATACATTTGTAGCCAGAGTTTATTATATTCGATAATTAATTTCTAACAACTAACACAGTTTCAGATAATATTATTTATTTTGAAGTAATCTACTTTTGGTTTGCCTATCCATCAATTTTAATACTAATCAAACATTAGAAAGGATATTTGATATGAAAAAAATTAATTTTAGGATTTAGGTTTCTATGTCGAATTCCTAATAAGCCTAATTTCAGATTACAGGCACAGCTATAATTATAATCATCATCATCATCAGCAACCCATTATGTCCCACTGCTGGGCTCGGGTCTCCTCTCCTCTATCTAGAGAGCTGAGAGGGTTTAAAGGTTTTAGGATTTTTTTTCTGATAATTATAATATATCATTCTTTTATACAATATGGCCTATGTCCAACAGTGGACGTCATTGAGTTGATAATATGATGATGATGATTTCTAAAACCACTCCTCCTATAAAAGTCGACACATCAAAATGCTTTGTCACTAAGACAATAGAGTACATTTTGATTTTGTGGCTATTGCAGTTTATACAGGTTAATATATCTACAATAACTTTCAATATTAATTATTTAACAATCACGACGTAACATGGAATATATTCATTAAGAATACCATAATCTTATTCTAATATTTGAGACTATTATTTCGTCAGTTTAGAAACACCAATATAATGAGACACCGGTTTCGTTTACAGATGTCAAACATTCAGATTTGTTAAGCCACTCAGCTTCATGCCAATGTATAGCTTGGACTTCACAAATGCTGAGACGAAAAAAGATATGGGTGATTATATTAATACCTACTAATATAAAATATAGCCTATATGTTATTCTGATGTATAAGGTACATTACTGCAAAGTTTCATTGAAATCTATTCAGTTTGTTTGTTTATTTGTTTGTTTATTGAAAAGACAACGCCCGCACTAGGGAACAAGCCCTGTGTCGCGGGGAGCTTTACAAACATGAAACTAACGGACACAAAGTACACCCAGACTAGAAACAAATATCTATGAATCACACAAATATTTGTCTCGTGTGGGAATCGAACCCACGTCACCCAGCACGGCGATGTAGTGCCGAGGCAACCACCTTAACCACTGCGCCACGGTGACAGTCAAATATTCAGTGGTTTTTTCGTTTACTGGTAACAAATATCCAAACAAACTTTCGCATTTATATTAGTAGGATTATAAAGCTGAAGAGTTTGTTTTTGTCTGGTCGAACGTGCTAATCTCAAGAACTACTGAACCGAATTGAAACTAACACTAAAAATTAAATATTGGATAGCCTTTTTATTCGCGAAGCCCCGGGCAACAACTAGTACTACTAGTAAATACTAATTATTAGGAAGAGTAGGTAATAATTTAAAATAAAAAATTCAGGTTGTCGTTTACAACACATTCTCTCTTGTCGTTTTATATTAGCTTTGGCTTTCGATCTACGAGCAGTATGAACAATCAATAAAGGCCCCAGCACACCGGATGCGTAAGACATGCACGTAGAACTGAATTGTAATGTATGGAACTGTATGAGACATGACACACCGCTTACGTAACGTAGACGTGATGCGTAGCCCCAGTTCCTTCAGTGGTACATGCACGTCTACGCTAACCATCCAGTGTGCCCGGGCTCTATGTATCTTTGAACATTAATCATGTTTTATAGTAAAGTGTGAAAGAGATTTACAGCTCCGCCAAGCAAATTACGTTACTTTTATTGATTAAAACTACAATATTTTATTATGAATGAGTAAGTATTCACAATCGTTACAATCACTACATAGTATAAAACAAAGTCGCTTTCTCTGTCCCTACATCCCTATGTATGCTTAAATCTTTAAAACTTCGCAACGGATTTTGATGCGGTTTTTTTTAATAGATAGAGTGATTCAAGAGGAAGGTTTATAGGTATTAAATACATACCACGCGGGCGAAGCAACGAGCAGAAGCTAGTTAAATATTAATTATCACTTTGATTGACATGTTCTTTAAAAGTAATTCTACGCAACAAATAATATATTGAAATATTATTGTGTGAATTTTCATTTTTATATTAAAACTCTTAACAAAAATACGGTTAAGGTATATTAGATTTAATACACTAAAAATAAGATATTAACGGCCGCACTCAGAGATGTCAATTAGCAGTAATCTGTCATTAACACAATTTTTTCATTGAATAATCGTCTTTAGGCGTATAGACTTAAGTATTACACGTTTTTACTAAATAAACTTTAAAATTAAGTAGCGTTTCTGAGTACGGCAGTTAATAAATTATTTTCCAAGTACAATACTTGTTTTTGTTTAATAAAAACGATAATTGATTAATAGTTGATCATTTTAAAACATAACGCAGATACTTAACTTCACTTAAGACTTAGACATAATTTCTTTCATAGCTAGATCTATCTTCAACTGTATACACGCAACTCTTTCTTGGAATATCTGATTAATCAGATTCAGTCTTTTTTGTTCTAATAAAGCATTTTCTTTCAATAACCTCTGTCGTAATTCCTGTTCGTCTTGTGAACTATTTTCTTTGCTATCCTTACATAGTGTGGTACCCTCTTGCTTATTTTTCAACGCAACAGCACTACGTAGCTTAACAATTTCGAATTGTTCCGAATTAATTTTAGCTTGCAGTAACGATTTTAGCTGCAAATATTCCGCATTTTCTAATTCAAGTCTTAATACTTTTAATTCTTTTTCGGTTAGTTTGGGCTTTTCTTTGACTGGTTCGGCTGGTGGGACGTCTTGTTCGGGTGTCACTTTATCTAAATTGAAGTCAAAGTTATCTTCGAATTCTGCTTCAAAGGTAGGGTCGTTGGGTGATTCTTTTACTTCTTCTGGTATAAAAGGTTCATTTGGAGTTTTAATTTCAGTGTCTTGTGGTGTAGTGACGTTGGGCTGTGGTTGTGATTGAGACAGTCTTCGGGTCGGTTCCTCGTCTTGTTGTTTATCGTCTATTGATGGTTGTTGTGTTGATAGCGAGTTTGGTTCTACAGATTTCTGGACTGAGCGGAGTTTTCTCTGTGAACAAAGATTGATAGATTAGAAGGGATATTTAAGATTTTTGGGTGTTCGAGAAAAATGTTAAGTTCATTTGCAATTTATGTTCCCGAAGCTACGTATGCTATTGAAGTATTTGTTGGAATTGGGGTATGTATGCTTGTAATATTAGGTTTTATAATGAGAAAATAATAATGGCGAGAACCGGTCTGCCGTGCTAAACAAGAACGAAATAATAGCATTGCACAAGTCTTTGGAAAATGGTTTCTAAAGTTGATGTCTTTAGACACATTTTTCTCTAAATTTAGGCATATAGTTTAACCGTTCTTCATTGGTAGGGCAGCGGTATTGATACCTGTTTACACTTTTTGGATAAAAATACATAATTTGATTATTATTGAATGTGCTTTTCATTCAATTTTATAAGTCTCTATGAGACGCGCGGGGCTTCGCTTCCATCGTTCTTTATTTGGCCACTGCTCAGCTCCTATTGGCCGCAGCATGATGTAATATAACCTATAACCTTCCTCGATAAATGGGCTATCCAACACTAAAAGAATTTTTCAAAACGGACCAATAGTTCCTGATATACAAGTGTTCAACTAAACAAACGACTCTTCAGCTTTATAATCTTATGTATAGATATAGTGACTGGCCTGTTGGTCTAGAGGTTAGTGACCCTGACTGCTAAGCCGGAGATCGTGGGTTCGATCCCCACCCACGACAAATCTTTGTGTGATGAGCAACAACAACAAACCTTTATGTTTGTTCTGTGTCTGGGTGTAATTTATCTATAATTATGTATTTACAAAAAAAAATGTATTTAAGTAGTATATCAGTTGTTTAGTACCCATAACACAAGTAAATATAATTGCTTACTTTGGGACAAGATGGCGCTGTGTGAATCTTTAGGCTTATCACACAAGGATTTGTCCTGGGTGGGGATCGAACCCACGACCACCAGCTTAGCAGTCAGGGTCACTAACCACTAAAGCAACAGGCCCGTCATTTTATTATATTGTTTTATTTTTATTTTTGTTGTGTATAATTAGACTAGATGGCGCTGTGTGAATGTGGTAGAATATTATTATTATATTTGCACAGCGTATTCAATGAACAAAAATCTTCTTTCAACATTTATAAGCAAAATTCCCAACAACAAGCTTCGTATATCTCAAATTAATAAAACTAAAAACCACAATTTCTCGCAGCCATCAGTCAGGGTTTATTAATGAATTTATTACGGCGATGCTTTTACTTTCATTTATAAACAAGTTTGTTTCGTTACGTCACGCCGTGTTAGCGAATCTATGACATCAACTTTATATATTAATGATCTTTAGTTATTTCGACATTTACGATGAGAAATTTTATAACTTTATGTTTAATTAATTCTCGTTTTAGTGTTAAGATGTTTTATACCAGGGGTGACCAACTTGATTTGGCTGAACCTTTAGTGACCACTGTGGGCGATCTAGTATATACTTATGTAGTTCATTATTAACCTTTGAAATCGTATATTAGAATTAAAATTATATAATTACACTAGCGGACCCGACATACGTTGTCCTGCATGATATACCAATCGATTGCATTTTTTTTTTTTATTTGTGAATCTAAACCATCTTCGAATCTACTTGAAATCATACAAAAAAATTCATTCAAATCGGTTTAGCCGTTTAGGAGGAGTTTACTGTCAACACACGTATAAAAGAATTATATACATAAATAAGATATAATTGTTTAAGTATTACAATTAAGGTAGTTAGGTTGTTTTTACAATGCTAATATTTTAAACTAAATTTAACCTCCTTATTTAAAACTAAATAAAAACTATCTATTTACAATTAATTACAAACAAAAAAGAAACTAAAACGTAAAATTAAACATAATAAAAAACAAACACCCCCAGAAAAACTTGTTTAAAAGTAAGAATATGGCGCCCTGGAAAACCCTGTATTACAACAGCATATGTTACCTATATTCGCAATAAATATATTTTGATTTTGAAAAACAAAAAAAAAAAAAATTAAAGTGTTTTCTCTTCTATACCTGACTGACTGAAATTGTTTTAACCCATGTGTAATACCTGACATTTCAAAATAATAAACTTATAAAGATCTGTGTAGAAAAGACGAAGTCACAGGCAAAAGCTAGTTCATTTATATTTGCCTACCTTGCGACGATCGAATGCGCTTATAACCATGTTCGACAGGTTGGCGACCCCTGTTTTAGTGCTAATCGTGTATATAATGTTATTATACCAAATCTAGTTTGTGGTAAATTATGTTTATTTTGAGGCGTAAACATCCTACAAGGAAGTAAAGTGTCATAAGAATAAATGGGGCCGATCGCGTTTCTTATCCGATCTTAAATAAGTGCAAAAAGTGCACTTAAATAAGTGTAAAACTTGATCTAAAATTTTAAGCCCTTATTGGTATTTGCGTTTGTGTTATTTAAGGACGTGACCTTAAATAAGTATGGTTTGACTTAATTAGAGATGGTAGTTTCTTAATTGGTATTGTCTTTCGACTTATTTGACAGTTCTGTGATCTTAGTGCAACCTTAATTTAAGTCGCACCTAATTTGCGTGTACTTAATATTTCACTCATATTTCTTGGCTCAATTAAACACTTATTATTTAAAATATTCCCTTTTCATGCTGTTATTTTACAAAGAAAGTATAATGAAGATCTTCGACGGCAAGTATTACTTTGTTTTAACTTGTTTTATTAATGATCTAACCTCACTTTTGCCGAGTTCTGATTTTGGTCCTTTTTATTTTTTAGATTAAAAAGAAGGCTTATGTATCGGCATAATAGATTTATGTAAACTATATAAATATAACTTGTGAATCTACAAACTGATACTTTGATTTTGACTTTAACATCTAAAAGTAAATAAACAACATGACGTTTATGACACTTTTTCCGATTATAATCTATGGTAGTGTCCTTAAATAAGGTTTTTAGCATTTGGTAGTTTTTTAAGAACGTATCCTTAATTAAGTACTAACGCGATCGCATAAATTTAAGAATGTGTCCTTATTTTACAAATTTAAGTTCATCTTTATTTAAGGTTGAAGAGAAACAAAATCGGGCCCAATATCACAATATTATGTATGGAGAAATTTTCACTAACAATACGGTGTCTGTAACTGTCTTTTTTATAGTTAGTTTTGTTTATTTTTAAAGACAACATAAAGAAATATTCTATCACATTCACACAGCGCCATCTAGGCCCAAATTAAGCAATTATATTTGTGTTATGGGTACTAAACTACTGATATACTACTTATATACTTTTTTTTTGTCATACATATTATAAATAAATTAAACAGAACAAACCTTCATGCTCATCACACAAAGATTTGTTCTGGGTGGGGATTGAACCCGCGACCTCCGGCTTAGCAGTCAGGGTCACTATCCACTAGACCAACAGGCCTGCCAAAGTTCACATTATTAAACAATTAATGGACACATAGTAGAGACTCGGAAAAAATATCTATAAATCACGAATATATTTGTCTTGTGTGGGAAGCGAACCCACGATATATTTTGTCACGGCAATGTTAGTGGAGGACCACCTACATAGAGACAGTCAAAGTTAATTGAAACGTCGATATTACTTAGTTGGAGTGAGTGAAGTGAGAGTATAGTGTGGGTTTGGCAGATCAGTGCTTTCTAGTTCAATGTTATATAATGCACATGTTATTATATACTGCCTCGGTGGCGCAGCGGGAAGTGTATACGACTGCTGTGCAAGAGGTTCCGGGTTCGATTCCCGGGTCGGATGAAAATGGTACTGGAGTTTTCTATCAAGAAATGTTCCCGATTAATGACAATAGGCTCGCCCCCCCCTCTTTCATGGGACCAAAACCATAGCTGGCGAAATGTGGTTGTGAAGCACCTCTGCCTACACTTTAGGGGAAAAAGGCGTTATGTTATGTTATGAGATACGAGAGTCGGAGCCGAGCGTAGCGAACCTCTTTGGGAAAAAGGCGTGATGCTAAGTTTTATGTAAGCATTATATAAAAATGAATCTCTATTTTCTACGCGATAACTTGAGAACGGCTCGATCAATTAGGCAATTTTTTTTAACCCCCGACACAAAAAGATGTGTTCAGGCACACTATTACGCGCTCTTAAACATTAATGAAAGATAGTTTACTTAGTACATTATTGCGTATAATTGACTTTAATTAAATTACATTGCATGATGTTACAAGTTTGACGAGTCTGTGTCTCTGTGTCTGTGTCTGTCTGTGGCACCGTGGCTCTTATACGAATGCGCCGATTTTTATGCGGTTTTTTGGTTTGAAAGCTCAACATGTCATGATCGTGATGGTTTTTAGACATGTTTTAATAACATTGGTGCAGCCGTTTCCTGGTCATCAACACTAGTTGGGTGACTTAACTTTTTAATTTTTTAAACTCCCACAAAGTTATATTATGAAGAGAAAAATTTAAAAAAAAATTCCAATCTAATTCCATAGGACTGCAGCTGTGGGTAAGAGCTAGTTTTACTATAAACATGAAAGAATATATTTCTGCCTTATTCCTCTTGATGATAGATAAATAAAAACTGCTTAGAGAGAGAGGGGAAGGATCTACATATGAGGTTCTTCAAAAATTTGTAAGCATGTTTCTGAGGTATCACATGACCCAAAGACTGGCCTCTACCTGGGGCAACGCATAAATAAGCCTTGACATCCAACGCGGTAATGTAGCTAGCCTTTTGGGTACGTTTCCTCAGGAATCTGATCTCAATCGGATATTCTATTTATAGGAATTTCCTTTAAATAGAGTATCTGGTTCTTTTTTTTTAAATAGGTCCGTAGTGTATCATTTTTAACTTGTGTAAACATTTTATTGAATTCGACTGGCCTGTTGGTCTAGTGGTTAGTGACCCTGACTGCTAAGCCGGAGGTCGTGGGTTCGATGCCCACCCAGGACAAATCTTTGTGTGATGAGCATAAAGGTTTGTTCTGTGTCTTGGTGTGATTTATCTATAATAAGTATGTATTTACAAAAAAAAATGTGTTTAAGTAGTATATCAGTTGTTTAGTACCCATAACACAAGCAAATATAATTGCTTACTTTGGGACTAGATGGCGCTGTGTGAATCTTTAGGCTTATCACACAAGGATTTGTCCTGGGTGGGGATCGAACCCATGACCATCGGCTTAGCAGTCAGGGTCACTAACCACTAAACCAAAAGGCCCGTCATTTTATTATATTGTTTTTTTTTTATTTTTTTAATAATTTGTGTTTTAAATTTTTGCATTATCTTCAATTATTGTAATTGGTACCACCATCATCATCATATCAGCCCAACGACGTCCACTGCTGAACATAGGCCTCACCTAATTTACGCCACTGCGAACGGTCCAACCCTGACCAGGTCATCGGTCCATCTAGTGGGGGGCCATCCCACGCTGCCCCTTCCAATACGTGGCCGCCACTCGAGAACCTTTTTCCCCCATTGGTACCATATACCGTTGTAATTAATTATTTTTATTTATTTATTTGGGATAACAAACAGTAGTACAATATAAATTATAGTAATGTTGCATAGTGTATAGACTTACGTAGTTCTAATTATACTACTAACAGCATTATCCACTTATTACTATAACAAGATATTTATAGAAAAAAAAAGGAGAATGCTACGTGTTGTGAATACAAAAAAAAAAGTAAATACAAGAGGGGAAAAAAAATAAAAAATAAATCGAATCGATCGAATTAAAGTAAAATAAATAAATATGTAAATCACTTTTCAACAATGCAGGCCTGATATGTACCAACCTTAAGTTGCGTGACAATTCTCTGCGCCTCCCACAGTTGTTGATCCCTGGCAGGAGTGATGAACCCGGCGTGCATTTCAGCGTGGATCTGGTTCAGTAACGACTCCTGCTTGCGAAGCTCCAAGCTTATCTCTGCCGCTGAGTCCGAGAAGTCAGCTGGGATAGCTGCTAGGGGTGGTACGTATCTGGAGAGGGATTAAGTTTATTATGAAATTGTTTAGGAATTTAGACAATTTTCTAAATACAAATATGGGTTTTAGCAGAGGGTATGAAATAAGGGATTTTTATTCAACTTAGCCGTAGTATCGATTTGATCTAATATCGACAACATTAATTGATAACAACGTGTCTTCCAAAGCACGAAGACGCTAGGGAGTGTTATTGCTACTAATGCTCATCCATATATAAACTGACCTTACAGTACGTCGCTTAACCTCGATGATCATAAGGAACATATTATATTATACAAGTACTACAATGCTACGAACGCCTTCTCATGTTATGAACCAATCTAAAATATATTTGACTGCTGAGACAGAGGTCGTGGGTTCGATTCCCACCCAGGACAAATCTTTGTGTTTGTAGCACAATTATTTATTCAGTTTCTGGGTGTAATATATCTATAGCAGGTATGTATTTACAAGAAAAAGGTATTTAAGTATTATATCAGTTGTCTAGTATCCATATTAGAAGCATTAGTTTAGTTTGAGACTAGATGGCGCTGGGGGTGAATGCTAAACATTATAATTATAATCATGGTTCAAAGCGTGCTGAGGTTTTAACCGTATGGGGGGGGGGGTTCTTCAAAAAGGGAGTAAATAGATTTTTGAAGGGTTGACGAAGCGCATGTGACGCTCCATGTGTTGTAAGCGTCCATAACGGTAACCGCTTACCGGGCGCGTAGTTATAAAATAACGATCAATGAACTTACTTGGTCAATTGTACATCCGAGAACAGTTTCTCAGCTTTACCGATGAGGTATGTAAGCAGGTTCAATGACATATTGAGTGCGGGGCCCATCGCAGTCGCTATCGTTTGTATGTTCGCGTGATTTATCTGTTAATAAAACATTATCCTCAAGCGAAATTGGTATATTGTTTGAAAATAGACAAAAGCACGCTTGGACTTAGAATCCTTTACTTTTTTTACAATCCTTATAAAGACAAGAACACTGCGAGAAAAGGAAAATTCGAAACAAACCCTATACCAACCCGTCCGGCCAGCGTGGTATTGTAGGCTAAATTCCCACCAAATTCTTTCGAGGAGAGCTATGCCCAGCAGTGGGACATTTATGGGTTGAAATGATGATTAAGATAAAAAGTGCATTACAAAATACCACAAAGAACAAAGGTGTGATAAATAAGGTTTGAAGTATATTTATGTTCTTCCGCAGCCACAGACACAACATAGCTCCACTCCTGAGCTACGAATTAGAAATGAATTCAATCATCATCATCATTTCAGCCTATTGCAGTCTACTGCTGGACGAAGGCCTCTCCTAACACGCGCCATAGCTCTCTGCCCTCCGCCTTCCACATCCAGTCAGACCCAGCGACCTTTTTTAGGACGTCGGACCATCTAGCTGTACGGCATCCTACTCTACGCTTTTTTTTATTAAATCTTGATGAAGAATTCCACTATCCATCATCAGATCAGTTAGGACTTTAGGACTGATCGATGAACTAAATTATAGTATTATCATCTAAATTAATTACATCTTCATAATTTCAACCCATAAAGGTCCAAGGGTTACGGATCTCCTCCAAAGAATGTGGATCGAATTTAGCCTACTATACCACGCTGGCTAGATGGGTTGGTATAGAGGTTGGGTTTGTTTCCGACGGCGTCCCCGGTGTACCCGGACGCCGTCGTTGGGTGTTGGTGCCCTGATGGGGGCCGCTGATGTCATATCAAGTTCCGGCGGCCCACCCGCTACGGCGAAGAGTCGGTGCACAGAGGGGTTTAGTGGGTATTCCGGCCTCGGCCGGCGAGTCCCACATAACCGTCCCGTGTCCTCGCACAGGGCGGTATGCGTAAACACATTCACCTCTTAAAAAAAAAAGGTTGGGTTTGTTTCGAATTTTCCTTTTGTTAGTGCTCTTGTCTGCATAAAGTTACTCCCTTAGTCGCCTTTTGCGACACCCACGGGTTGAGATAGAGTAGTGACATTATGTATTCTTAATACGTCACTACACTGAGAGAATTACAAACGTTAATATATACAGTTAGTATAAAGTCTGACCTGTTCATTAGCGACGACACATTCAAAGTGTCTCATGAGCCATCCCAGCAGGCTGTAGTTGTGCGGGGGTAGCTTCACTATGAGACTGGTCATGGTCGCTTCCCGCTGCGGCTCGGCGATCGCCGTCGCTTGCTCGAACTGACCGTGTAGCTCTTGGGTTAGGATAGAGTCCGGGAGTTCGCTGAAAACATTGTTAATATATTATAATAAACAAAATTTCTAATATTAGGTGATAGGACAGACGAGACGCCGTCGAAATCGTACCGAAAACTGAGGATAGCGTAAGTGATTATGTACAGAGCGCAAGATCATCGACCAACTTTGAACTTCTCTTTGGGTTGAAACTGAGAATCAATCATGACAGATATACTGTTTCTGCACGACCCGGGAGTCGAATTCAGGAATTATTGCGCATCACTGTTACATTCGGCTCCGACCAGCAGCACCAATGTGGATTTCACTTTGTGGAATTTATAGTACTAATCGAGTGACTTACCATCTGCTAACGGTGAAGGAAAACATCGTGAGGAAATCCACATACCCTAGAAGAAATTCTAAAGTGTATGTCTGATTATCCGCTTTAGGCCAGCGTGTGTGGATAATGGCCTGAACCCTCAGATCTTTAGATAGAGGAGAGGAGACCCGAGCCCAGCAGTAGGACCTTAATAGGTTTATGATGATGAGTCTTGAATACTCCTGTTTCGCCACAGAGACAATATAGTGCATATTAAAATTATTGATTCAGTTTTATTAGATACTTAATAATGACTCAATAATATATTTAATTCATTTTCTGCCCATAAACGTCCCACTGCTGGGCACGGGTCGCCTCCAAAAAAACTGGAGGGAAATTAATAATTTCTTTTAATTTTGCACCTACCATGTTCTTCTCTGCATCACCCTAAGGTTGGCAGGTAGACAATGCCTTTGGCATTAAGCCCACCGTTGTACCATTAATGTGCATAAAGTTTTTAAATAAATAAATAATAATCTGGTATTTATTGGCTCTGTATAATTACCATTTATTTTTACCATTCTTTTTTATACCAGTATTAATTATTTCTTACCTAATAAATCCTTTGAGCATCGCACACGCGACTGGTACGTCCCAATGGTAAGGGAACGTGGGTCCTCTGTCAGTGAATAATCTCTTTAGTTGCTGCAGCTTTATCTTGTCGGGTTCTGAACGGTAGATCAGGGTGGACTTTATGCCGTGTGCCTGTGAATTTTATAACAATTTTGGTTATTTACAGACGATAATATGCCTTATTTGTTAGATTAAGAAGTTATAATTTGGTTTGCTATTAGAGACGGCGCGGCAATGTTAGTGAGCAAAACCCAAGGCAATTAAACTACTACGCCAAGGTGACAGAAATAGCTGAACAGACCCTCTAGACAAGTGGTAAATTCTATTCGTAATATTCAATTCACTTCAATACATTTGAACACATCCCTGAATCACTGACAACGTATTAATCTGACATGTCGTTTGAATATATAGATTGAATTGTAGCCCTAGCCTAGCCCTTCCGATTATGTTCGGTTAACGCCATTTTTCGTTTAAACGACATTATCTATAAATCGAAATCGATATGGATTGGCGCACTGTAGTTTCTGCACTGTGTCCACTCCAATCACAGGCTTATTAATATGGATGTATGTATATTACTTAATGTACTAAGCTCATTACATGAACGGAAAAATTATTTCCAAATACCCGCAATTAACCATAGCTTGGCTAAAGGAAATGAAGGTACAAATTAAATATAAAGGTACTGTACATGTTTTAGGTCAAAGGAAACTGTTAGTATTTAAAGACGGTAAGTCGTTTCATAAGTCGATTGTCAGCTAGATAAATTGATTACCTATTATTATTATTGTCATCAATGTCATAATTTCTAATCGATTAAAGAACACTCATAGTGTTCTTTAATCGATTAGAAATTAGAATCGAGTTTAAACGAAAACGAAATTTGTTTATAAAATAGCTTTGCTCGATTAATGGGCTATCCAACATAAAATTAAAGAGAATTTTTGTATTCGAACCAGTAATTCCTGATATTATCACATTCAACCAAACAAAAAAACTGCAGCTTTATAATCCCTACTACTACTACTAAAAGCATAGGAAGAAAAACAAGGATAATTTCTTTCATTTTGAAAGAAATTATATTTGAAAGCTCATAGTCCGGAAATACATAGACAACATCTATCGATATACCAAGGGAGGAAAGCCTCAGTAATAAGCTAATTCTAGAAATAATAATTGATATTAAACGTTTATTTATTTATTTACTAACACACAAAGCTTAATATATTAAGACGGACTCAAACTAAGGTGTTGCAGAGAAATTTTTAAAGGAAGTTCATATTTTAAAAGAAGGTATACCTGTAAATAGTCGATGCTGTCTCTCACAACCATCGGCAGGCCTGTATCGTCGTGACATCTCGAACGTTCCACCGACTGCTGAAGTGGGACGCCGAATATAGGTAGAGCCACTGGAACAGTAAACAGACAGGTCTCAACACACATTTTAAGAGCTGCTTCGGTTTACTTAAAAATTGTACTTTTACTATCAAAACAGTTATTATTTCATTTTATATAATTTAATTTAAATACTTTGTTTAACATGTCATATTATAATATTATCTCATCATTGTATGTGCTAGCCTAAGGGAAGTAGCGAGGTGGCTCCGACACAAGTGCTTCGGCAACTTAATGGAGCTGTCTCAATTTTTGTCATGTTAATGATGGTTGAGATAAATAAAGATTATTATTATTATTAACAGTACAATAGGAACTTTATATAGATACTGGATCGAAGGATTTGCGTACCGAAAACTTTGGATAATGACAGTGATTCTTTATGTGCAAGGTCAACGACCACAGGAGTACATAACTACACAGTT
This sequence comes from Laspeyria flexula, assembly GCA_905147015.1. Taxonomy (NCBI): domain Eukaryota; kingdom Metazoa; phylum Arthropoda; class Insecta; order Lepidoptera; family Erebidae; genus Laspeyria; species Laspeyria flexula. Next base: position 5,601,386 of record LR989970.1, read on the forward strand.
AAAGGCGCGTAAAATGCAGTCCATTGACCTTTCAACTCACGAACCAGCTGAGTTCCTTCAGATTTCTCAATACTTATATATTACAGTTACAGTTAGCCTGTGTCATCCCACACTATTGGGCCAAGGTCTCCCCCATGACTTTCATACTGTTTAGTCGGTAGGACATTATGAACCAGTCTTTGGAATATTGTTCCTACTCATCTCTCTGCTAATGTAAAAAAGAAAATTGAAATAAGGACATTTTGTGCACTGTGTGAATGTTAAAACAAGACCTCCTTCGTTTGAACCGAAGTGTGAGCTGATATATTAGATAGAAACATGTTCTGTTTTCTCTCAGGAAATAAAATCTATACCCTGAATTTCTTAGTAGGTAATTCTATATTGAGTGTTCTGACGGGTAGTAAGCCAACTTAGGTCCAGTGGGACTGTACCTACTCGCACCTTTAGATAGTACAATACCTGTAAGAGGAATTATTAATAGATTTTGCTCTAAGTAACCAAAATTTGGAAAGGTTATGCGGTGCCTGGTGGGCGACGCGTCATCAACAAAGTTGAGTTAGTGAAGTGTCTTATGTGATGAAACACGTATGTCATATACGGTGGGGTACGACCCGAAGCTATGCGACGCGATTGCGATCAGTTTGAGATATTTCTGGGTGTTTATTATTTCAGTTGTTTTTTGGCAGCCCGGCACTGTGTCACTTGCACATAGAACAGTTGTGTTCTGTCGTATCGCGTGAAACTGCATCGAACCGCGTCCGCTTTTTATCTTCTACGTAGGAGACAGCGTTAGCGGGCGGTGGCGTTTGTTGAAACGGTATCGGTCGTCGGGCAACTGTTGAAAACAAAAGTAGCCCTGGTCGCCTACAAAAAGGTTAATGATTTCAAGCTATAAGTTTTTTTGTAGAGGCATAAAAAAATAATTTTATGATGCCCCATACGTGCAGAATAAAGTATTTTCTCATAAGCTATTTTATTTGATAACAATGGTCTATAAATCTTGACATAAAATCACGACCGCAAGGAATATAGTCATAAAATTGTCATAAGAGTAATATTGTGGTGGGGTTGATCATATAACACACTTGCATAACTAAGAGACAGCGGTTATGCGCTACATCCGATCCGAATCCGTGAAAATACGGCTCCAGAAACCTTGAACCGTATTCATATTGGTTACGCACAAATACGATCTCTGATTCAAATCAAAACAATTCAGAGGCTACCTTTTAGGCATAGCTAATTATCTAGCCTAGCTGAAACTTAACTGAATGTCACTGAGTCTGTGGCTACTGCGGTCCGTTAATATATCTCCAAAATGGAGATTTATGGATGACGGCGACAAATCTGAGTACCGAAATCGCATCTTGTGCAGAAACTACCATACAAATAGTTTAAGACTTCGATGGATAGACTTCATAAACCTATTTTAACAGATTCAGATCTAAGCTAAGCTAAGCTAGTGTGAAAGCGTTTTACGAACGTCTGTCAGATTCTCAACTTGCTGATAAGTTAATAATCTATCCAAAACGTAAATGACAGATTTTATATGAAAAAAAAAATACGTCAAAATCAGCAAGTTGTGTAGGAGCCCTAAATTACATCATAATAAGAGATTCGTTCTTATTTCCGATCTTAATAACTTCATCATTTTTTCCATCATGTTACACTGCCTCATTGACAGATTCCGATTTTCAACAATATAATGGAGATTACTATGAATATAGAAGGACGAATAAAGCGAAACCAAACACTTACACATTACGTACCAACATTATGTTTATAATGTCATTACACATTAATCTAAATGACATGGAGTCAACACGCTATGTTAGTTGATGTATGCTGTTCTAAGAATTTTATATGAGCCCCCATTTGAATAGATATTCTTATTTGATCCGTCTCATGATATGCAATGAATAGAAAATAGGATTTATTATACTATACACATCAAACATTAGGGCTATTTGAGCAGAGAAGAAAATTTGCAAGCTAACTTGGCAATTGACTTAAGAGTAAGAAATTATTGACACACTGTGGAAAAAAGTCGTAAGGTGAAAATCAGGAATAGTTTTCTGAATATCACATTGTTTATACAAAATATAGTTCTAAGGTAGTTGCCACATGGTTGACTTTTGAACTCTGTTCTTTGAACTTTAGGTGCGTTAGCGCTGCGGACCAACCGATCACTGGCGATTAATTAATTATTATATACGTATTAGGCTTTTTTATCACTATAAGGTTGAAATTACCAAATGCAAATATTCAATCTAGCGTCTTTTTCCGCTGACAGTATTAAATTACAGAGCAGTGATAATTGCTAGTAGTTAGGTTGTACCAGTTCTAGCTCACTATCCAGAATCCGTCTGGCTCACTATTCTCCTATTCTCGAGTCGACAAAACCTAAAAAAAAAAAAAAAAAAAAAAAAAAAAAAAAAAAAAAAAAAAAAAAAAAAAGGTTTTGCCATGCTCTGATCACGAATCTGCGGTCCGTTTTTGTCTAGGATGTGTGGTTTCAGAGATGTGGAAATCAATTAAGAAGAGTATCTAATCGATATCTAATCCCGCACCCTCATTAACGTTTCTTTTGTTCTCATGTTTCCTATTATCTATTGTTTCTGGTAGACCCTCATTAGCATTCTTATCTATTACTTATTGTAAGCCCTTTTTATCACTGCTATTGTTTAAGAACTTCCATGCTATTCTGAATCATCAATAAAACACATTCCTTCATTTCAACATTTTTATTGCTTATTAAAATATGAATGAAACATCTGATCCACTAAAATATCATTGTATACTGTGTTCTCTGTAAATATGTTCGTAAAACTACGCATTGAACACCCCTGAAACTTATATAGCAAATACATTAAGCAATATTCACCGCAAACTGATGTCCACTCATTCTGAATTCTATCCACATTCCAGTCCCATCTTTTACAATTCCTTCTTAAAAAGTCGAGATGATATCGTGTAGGTGCACGTCCATATGAATCAAAATATTGACCAATACCATTCGTATCGACATGTAAAGCTATCCAATGTGAGCCTGGTTTATCATCCGTATCCAAATTGCATATTGTGTACATAGGTACATGAGTGTAAATGGGTAGTCTATTAGCAGCATACACATTATATTTGATAGATTAAAGTTATTAATCGCTTCAAGAGATGCTGGTAATACAAACCATGACAATGAAATACTATCTATTACACTACTCAACGACAAAAAAATATCTGGTTCGGCTTGTACTATTTCATAATCAGGATGACTAATAAAAAAACTTTCTGTCACATCTAAAAATAGAGAAATTTAATATTTTTAGTTTTCATCTCTTTATTATTTTTTAGACTGAGGTTAGATCGAAATTATGACCGATTTGCTAACACAATCGTTACTATTTGTTAGTTTGATAGCTATTCTTTATGATGTCACGCGTGTGTGTAAACAATCTAGATCTTTTCTGTTATATTTGCGGCGAGTTTACGCCAAAATCGCAGAAAAAACCACTTTCGGACTTAATTAAAAATTGTTACAAAGCTTATTTCGACCGGGAAGTTATAAATATCAATAAATCGTGGGTGCGTAATCAATTTGTGCAGATCTTAGAGTGGTTTATTTCTTAACTGGATTGCAGTCGGGTTATACAACATATTGCTGCTTTCTTTGTGAGTGGGATAGTCGAGCGCAATCAGAACATTTTGTAAAAGAACATTGGCCATTACATCATTCTTTTGTACCTGGACAAAAAAATGTTAAGAATGAGCCTTTAGTGGAAGCCTATAAAATCATTTTACCGCCGCTACACATAAAATTGGGACTCATTAAGAACTTCGTGAAACGTTTAAATCACGAAAGCGTAGCTTTTCAGTTTCTTAAGCAAAAGTTTCCCAAGCTTAGTGAGGCAAAAGTTAAAGAAGGCATATTTGTAGGTCGGGACAAAAAGAAAATGATTGAAGATCCATCTTTTATATCTACTCTTACTCCAGTCGAAAAAGAAGCATGGAAAGCTTTTGTAGAAGTGACCAAAAATTTTCTTGATAACAACAAATCTCCTGACTTTCGTGACAAAATAAAATTAATGTTGGACTGTTACCATAGAATGGGATGCAATATGTCGCTCAAAATACATTTCCTTTACTCACATTTAAGCTTTTTTCCTGAAAATATGGGTTCAGTTAGCGATGAACAAGGTGAACGTTTTCATCAAGATGTTGCAGCGATAGAAAAACGTTACCAAGGAAGATGGGAGCCCGCTATGCTAGCAGATTACTGTTGGGGCCTCATCCAAGATACCCCTGAATCGCACTACAAGAGAAAAGCCAGCCAGCCCCAAAAACATCGCCTTTCCGTACAAAATATTGATAAGATTAGTTCAGTCCCTACAAAAATTGTTATTTTTGACCTGTCATTATATCTGAAAACTGAGATGTGACCGAAAACGTTTATTTATGCAATCCTGTCATATTTGGTGTAAGAAATAAGAAAAACATAGTTAGACCTCAGATAATTTTAAAAGTTTGAAATTTGTTGAGTAGTGTTATCGAAGAGTTAAAGGAAGCTGGAATAATTACGGAATAAATAGCGACCACTTGAAGATTTTAAATCAGTATGGTTAACTTATTCATACTGAATGTTAAAAAAAAAAATATTGTGTCAATACGCAGCGCAGACATAAAACTCAAAAAGAGTAATAAAAATAATCAACATGAGTAAAGCGGATGTGGTAAATGAAATTCATAAAAATGTTAGAGTCAATTTTCCTCGAAGAAATGTTGTGATGAAAGATATAGATGATCTCTGGCAAGCAGATTTAATTGACATGCAGTCTGTTTCTCAAGAAAATAAGAAAATGAAATATATTCTTACAATTATTGACACATTTTCAAAATATGGATGGGCTTTTCCTATCAAGAATAAAAGTCAAGATTTTATATGTGACACTTTCAAAACCTTGTTTGTTAAGGGACGTTACCTAAAAATTTACAAACTGATAATGGTACAGAGTTTTACAACAATAAATTCAAAAAGCTAATGAAATTTTATAATATCAACCATTATTCGACACTTTCGATAAAAAAAGCTTCAATAGTTGAACGATTTATCAGAACATTAAAATCAAATTTATATAAAACATTTAGTTTAAAAGGCAACTACAAGTGGATAGATAATACCCTCAATGATATTATTAATAAATATAATCATACATACCACCGAACCATTAATGAAATGCCAGCAAAAGTAAATAATAACAATAAAACAAACATATTAGAAAGATATAATAATATTAAATCAGAAAATAAGGGTACTCTTACAAGAAAGTTTAATGTTGGTGATTTTGTCCGTATTAGTAAATATAAAGGAACATTTGAAAAAGGATACACCCCTAACTGGTCAACCGAAATATTCAAAATCAGTAAAATACAAAATACAATACCTGTAACTTATTTAATACAAGATACAATCAGAGACCAGCCTATTTTAGGAGCATTTTATGTGCAAGAACTTCAAAAGACTAAACATCCTAACGTTTATCTCGTTGAAAAGATCCTGAGAAGAAAAGGAAATATGATTTTAGTAAAATGGTTAGGTTTACCTTCCAATGAAAACAGCTGTATACATAAATCAAATATATTATAAGAAACAAACTATTTGTCACTGTTTTCATTTCATTTATTTATTTTATTTCATTAACAATAGATTGTGTTTGAAAAAAAAAAAAAAAAAAAAAAAAAAATACACATACAATAAAATAACATTTAGATACAAGATAACTCATTACTCACAATACATTACATTAAAATAAAATTAAATAGTTATTACGATGTGTTATACAATAAATTAAGATGTCAACATTAAGTAAATAGGAAGTCAAGATTGTACTTAAAACTAAAAATATTATATAAAAATAGATTTAAATGACAATAATGAAATATAAATTATATATAAAAAAAATTGGATTTATTAATTGTCATTTGTTTTATTTGTCATTTTAATAAAATCTTCGATGGAATAAAAGCAATTTTCTAGAAGATAAGCCTTGACCATTTTTTTAAAAAGGTGTGTTTTATAAATATTTTTTTTTATATCAATTGGCAATTTATTGAATAATTTTACTGCCTGATACTTAGCACCGTGACCTACAATATTAAGTTTTGGGTGTATCTTATTTTTTAATAATAGGGTTCGTGTGGCTTCTCTGATCAACCTCTCTTCACTTGTTTCAAAACTACTTATATTTTTGGACAAATTTTCAAGAACCGACAGTATGTAGAGGCTAGGTACTGTCAGTATTGACAACTCTGTGAAGTACTCCCTACAGGACTGCCATTGGGGAATCCGTACAATTGTTCGGATGGCTCTTTTTTGCAGAACAAAAGCTCTGTTGCAGTTGTACTGATAGCTATTTCCCCAGAGCTGAATGCTATACCTTATTCTAGATTCAACTAAGGCGTAATAGACAGTTTTTAGATGGTCAATACTAACTTCATCACGAAGGCTTCTTAGGGCATAACAGGTGGATGATATGGTTGAATCTACAGCGTTTAATTCTTTTTTCCAATTTAATAAAGCATCAATATAAATACCCAAGAACTTTGTTGATTCGACAAGGTCAATTTTATGATTATTTATTCTAATATCTAATGTGTCTGAGCTACGACTGGTAGTCTTAAATAAAATTATATGTGTCTTGTTTGGATTTATTATTAATTTATTCGCAATGAACCAGTTCTGAAATATTGAAAGTGTGGTATTCACACTTGTATTTAATTCTGCTATGTTATGAGCACTTACAATTGCATTGGTATCATCTGCAAAAACAGTAAGTCGAGCATCAGGGTTTGCTTGCATCTTATAACTGATTAAGTCATTTGTAAACACTAAAAATAAAATTGGGCCTAAAATGGATCCTTGGGGAACACCTGTGTTTACATTTTTTATTCTGGAACAGTAGATTTGTTGCAAATTGTTCTCACCAATTTCCTTTATCTCAACAAACATTTTTCGGTTATGTAAATATGAACGAAACAAATCTAATGCTTTTCCTCGTACGCCGTAATATTCTAATTTAATTAATAAAAGTTTGTGGTCCACAGTATCAAAAGCCGAACTTAAATCAAGGAAAATCCCGGCCACTTTCATCTTATCATTCATTTTTCCAAGAATGTCAGTGATGAGATTGTCAATAGCATCCGTTGTACCTACACCCTTTTGATATCCAAACTGCCTGTAATTGATAATTCTATTTTGATTTAAATGACTGACAAGTCTGACCTTTATGAGCTTTTCAAAAATTTTTGAGAGAATTGGAAGCAACGATATAGGCCTATAATTTTTTGGGTCTAGAGGTGATCCTTTTTTAAGTAATGGGACAACTTTGGCAATTTTTAATTGCTCTGGAAAAAGGCCAGCATCAACAACTGTTTTACATATATGCATATTAGAACAATGTTTATCGAGACCCTTGTTGTCTGGAAGAAATCACTATTAGCGATACGACCGCTCATTGACACTGTTCTTGTATTTTGTAAGAAATCTATGTTACTATGGAGCACACAAAATAATATTCTATCTATCTATCAAATAATTCTCGATTTATATTTATTAGGTTGTATAGACTTTATTAAATTGCAGATATTTTTGATAAAACCACCATTTCCATTTCATGAATTGACTGAACGGGAAAAGAAACAGGTAAACTGGATTGAACGTAACAGAAAGATATATTGGAGTGAAGGATTTATAACATATTCAAAGTGTCAGTGTTTGATAACAGATATATTAAAAGATAAATGTATATATGCTAAAGGTTTAGAGAAAGTGTCGTGGATGAAATGTATTTTGAAAAATAATAATATAATTAATATAGAAGACAAAGGTTGTCCAAGTTTGTTAAGTCTGTATAATCAGTATAAATATTCTAAAGATGTGTATAATTGTATTTATCATGATTCTGTTTGTGCTTTGAAAAATATTTTATGTTTAAATAAATGGTTCTTAAATTACAATAAACAATTTTATCAGTATAAGTTGTTTTATTCTTAACAAAATAAAAATATTATTTCCCCTCCCAAACACCTACTATTATTACTAAACGTTTATATGTAACTAACAACACTTATTACTCTTCATTACACTTTCATAAATATTTGCATCTAGTACCTTGGAAACAAGCTTCAAACATTGAAAATGCATCAAAACAAATACGAACCTCATTATGAAATGTATCATACCAATAAGATGCGTTTATTTTCATTTAACTTTTATTGGGTTACCGCTAATTCGCATAAAATATTAATAACAGAAATGGCTAACGCTGGATTTTTTTATTGTGGAAATGGAATAAATGATGAAACTGCATGTTTTTCTTGTGGAGGAATTATTAAAGATTGGGAGATTTATAACGATCCTTGGATGCAACATGCTATTCATTATCCCAAATGTATTTTTTTGAATGCCGTAAAAGGAACGAATTACGTGTTGAATGTCTCTATGGAAACTAAAAATTTAAAAATCTGTGACAGCTGTAGTCTAACCGGTGTTATTTGTGTTAGACAGAATCACCCCGCTTAAACAGATCCTAGCAGTAGTGTATTATTGGGGCGCCTGCATTGCGAACCGAGCGAAGCGAGGTGAGTGATGCAGGCGCCCCAATACTGCTAGGATCTGTTTAAGTGGGGTGATTCTGTCTAACACAAATAACACCAGTTAGACTACAGCTGTCACAGATTTTTAAATTTTTAGTTTCCATAGAGACATTCAACACGTAATTCGTTCCTTTTACGGCATTCAAAAAAATACATTTGGGATAATGAATAGCATGTTGCATCCAAGGATCGTTATAAATCTCCCAATCTTTAATAATTCCTCCACAAGAAAAACATGCAGTTTCATCATTTATTCCATTTCCACAATAAAAAAATCCAGCGTTAGCCATTTCTGTTATTAATATTTTATGCGAATTAGCGGTAACCCAATAAAAGTTAAATGAAAATAAACGCATCTTATTGGTATGATACATTTCATAATGAGGTTCGTATTTGTTTTGATGCATTTTCAATGTTTGAAGCTTGTTTCCAAGGTACTAGATGCAAATATTTATGAAAGTGTAATGAAGAGTAATAAGTGTTGTTAGTTACATATAAACGTTTAGTAATAATAGTAGGTGTTTGGGAGGGGAAATAATATTTTTATTTTGTTAAGAATAAAACAACTTATACTGATAAAATTGTTTATTGTAATTTAAGAACCATTTATTTAAACATAAAATATTTTTCAAAGCACAAACAGAATCATGATAAATACAATTATACACATCTTTAGAATATTTATACTGATTATACAGACTTAACAAACTTGGACAACCTTTGTCTTCTATATTAATTATATTATTATTTTTCAAAATACATTTCATCCACGACACTTTCTCTAAACCTTTAGCATATATACATTTATCTTTTAATATATCTGTTATCAAACACTGACACTTTGAATATGTTATAAATCCTTCACTCCAATATATCTTTCTGTTACGTTCAATCCAGTTTACCTGTTTCTTTTCCCGTTCAGTCAATTCATGAAATGGAAATGGTGGTTTTATCAAAAATATCTGCAATTTAATAAAGTCTATACAACCTAATAAATATAAATCGAGAATTATTTGATAGATAGATAGAATATTATTTTGTGTGCTCCATAGTAACATAGATTTCTTACAAAATACAAGAACAGTGTCAATGAGCGGTCGTATCGCTAATAGTGATTTCTTCCAGACAACAAGGGTCTCGATAAACATTGTTCTAATATGCATATATGTAAAACAGTTGTTGATGCTGGCCTTTTTCCAGAGCAATTAAAAATTGCCAAAGTTGTCCCATTACTTAAAAAAGGATCACCTCTAGACCCAAAAAATTATAGGCCTATATCGTTGCTTCCAATTCTCTCAAAAATTTTTGAAAAGCTCATAAAGGTCAGACTTGTCAGTCATTTAAATCAAAATAGAATTATCAATTACAGGCAGTTTGGATATCAAAAGGGTGTAGGTACAACGGATGCTATTGACAATCTCATCACTGACATTCTTGGAAAAATGAATGATAAGATGAAAGTGGCCGGGATTTTCCTTGATTTAAGTTCGGCTTTTGATACTGTGGACCACAAACTTTTATTAATTAAATTAGAATATTACGGCGTACGAGGAAAAGCATTAGATTTGTTTCGTTCATATTTACATAACCGAAAAATGTTTGTTGAGATAAAGGAAATTGGTGAGAACAATTTGCAACAAATCTACTGTTCCAGAATAAAAAATGTAAACACAGGTGTTCCCCAAGGATCCATTTTAGGCCCAATTTTATTTTTAGTGTTTACAAATGACTTAATCAGTTATAAGATGCAAGCAAACCCTGATGCTCGACTTACTGTTTTTGCAGATGATACCAATGCAATTGTAAGTGCTCATAACATAGCAGAATTAAATACAAGTGTGAATACCACACTTTCAATATTTCAGAACTGGTTCATTGCGAATAAATTAATAATAAATCCAAACAAGACACATATAATTTTATTTAAGACTACCAGTCGTAGCTCAGACACATTAGATATTAGAATAAATAATCATAAAATTGACCTTGTCGAATCAACAAAGTTCTTGGGTATTTATATTGATGCTTTATTAAATTGGAAAAAAGAATTAAACGCTGTAGATTCAACCATATCATCCACCTGTTATGCCCTAAGAAGCCTTCGTGATGAAGTTAGTATTGACCATCTAAAAACTGTCTATTACGCCTTAGTTGAATCTAGAATAAGGTATAGCATTCAGCTCTGGGGAAATAGCTATCAGTACAACTGCAACAGAGCTTTTGTTCTGCAAAAAAGAGCCATCCGAACAATTGTACGGATTCCCCAATGGCAGTCCTGTAGGGAGTACTTCACAGAGTTGTCAATACTGACAGTACCTAGCCTCTACATACTGTCGGTTCTTGAAAATTTGTCCAAAAATATAAGTAGTTTTGAAACAAGTGAAGAGAGGTTGATCAGAGAAGCCACACGAACCCTATTATTAAAAAATAAGATACACCCAAAACTTAATATTGTAGGTCACGGTGCTAAGTATCAGGCAGTAAAATTATTCAATAAATTGCCAATTGATATAAAAAAAAATATTTATAAAACACACCTTTTTAAAAAAATGGTCAAGGCTTATCTTCTAGAAAATTGCTTTTATTCCATCGAAGATTTTATTAAAATGACAAATAAAACAAATGACAATTAATAAATCCAATTTTTTTTATATATAATTTATATTTCATTATTGTCATTTAAATCTATTTTTATATAATATTTTTAGTTTTAAGTACAATCTTGACTTCCTATTTACTTAATGTTGACATCTTAATTTATTGTATAACACATCGTAATAACTATTTAATTTTATTTTAATGTAATGTATTGTGAGTAATGAGTTATCTTGTATCTAAATGTTATTTTATTGTATGTGTATTTTTTTTTTTTTTTTTTTTTTTTTTCAAACACAATCTATTGTTAATGAAATAAAATAAATAAATGAAATGAAAACAGTGACAAATAGTTTGTTTCTTATAATATATTTGATTTATGTATACAGCTGTTTTCATTGGAAGGTAAACCTAACCATTTTACTAAAATCATATTTCCTTTTCTTCTCAGGATCTTTTCAACGAGATAAACGTTAGGATGTTTAGTCTTTTGAAGTTCTTGCACATAAAATGCTCCTAAAATAGGCTGGCCTCTGATTGTATCTTGTATTAAATAAGTTACAGGTATTGTATTTTGTATTTTACTGATTTTGAATATTTCGGTTGACCAGTTAGGGGTGTATCCTTTTTCAAATGTTCCTTTATATTTACTAATACGGACAAAATCACCAACATTAAACTTTCTTGTAAGAGTACCCTTATTTTCTGATTTAATATTATTATATCTTTCTAATATGTTTGTTTTATTGTTATTATTTACTTTTGCTGGCATTTCATTAATGGTTCGGTGGTATGTATGATTATATTTATTAATAATATCATTGAGGGTATTATCTATCCACTTGTAGTTGCCTTTTAAACTAAATGTTTTATATAAATTTGATTTTAATGTTCTGATAAATCGTTCAACTATTGAAGCTTTTTTTATCGAAAGTGTCGAATAATGGTTGATATTATAAAATTTCATTAGCTTTTTGAATTTATTGTTGTAAAACTCTGTACCATTATCAGTTTGTAAATTTTTAGGTAACGTCCCTTAACAAACAAGGTTTTGAAAGTGTCACATATAAAATCTTGACTTTTATTCTTGATAGGAAAAGCCCATCCATATTTTGAAAATGTGTCAATAATTGTAAGAATATATTTCATTTTCTTATTTTCTTGAGAAACAGACTGCATGTCAATTAAATCTGCTTGCCAGAGATCATCTATATCTTTCATCACAACATTTCTTCGAGGAAAATTGACTCTAACATTTTTATGAATTTCATTTACCACATCCGCTTTACTCATGTTGATTATTTTTATTACTCTTTTTGAGTTTTATGTCTGCGCTGCGTATTGACACAATATTTTTTTTTTTAACATTCAGTATGAATAAGTTAACCATACTGATTTAAAATCTTCAAGTGGTCGCTATTTATTCCGTAATTATTCCAGCTTCCTTTAACTCTTCGATAACACTACTCAACAAATTTCAAACTTTTAAAATTATCTGAGGTCTAACTATGTTTTTCTTATTTCTTACACCAAATATGACAGGATTGCATAAATAAACGTTTTCGGTCACATCTCAGTTTTCAGATATAATGACAGGTCAAAAATAACAATTTTTGTAGGGACTGAACTAATCTTATCAATATTTTGTACGGAAAGGCGATGTTTTTGGGGCTGGCTGGCTTTTCTCTTGTAGTGCGATTCAGGGGTATCTTGGATGAGGCCCCAACAGTAATCTGCTAGCATAGCGGGCTCCCATCTTCCTTGGTAACGTTTTTCTATCGCTGCAACATCTTGATGAAAACGTTCACCTTGTTCATCGCTAACTGAACCCATATTTTCAGGAAAAAAGCTTAAATGTGAGTAAAGGAAATGTATTTTGAGCGACATATTGCATCCCATTCTATGGTAACAGTCCAACATTAATTTTATTTTGTCACGAAAGTCAGGAGATTTGTTGTTATCAAGAAAATTTTTGGTCACTTCTACAAAAGCTTTCCATGCTTCTTTTTCGACTGGAGTAAGAGTAGATATAAAAGATGGATCTTCAATCATTTTCTTTTTGTCCCGACCTACAAATATGCCTTCTTTAACTTTTGCCTCACTAAGCTTGGGAAACTTTTGCTTAAGAAACTGAAAAGCTACGCTTTCGTGATTTAAACGTTTCACGAAGTTCTTAATGAGTCCCAATTTTATGTGTAGCGGCGGTAAAATGATTTTATAGGCTTCCACTAAAGGCTCATTCTTAACATTTTTTTGTCCAGGTACAAAAGAATGATGTAATGGCCAATGTTCTTTTACAAAATGTTCTGATTGCGCTCGACTATCCCACTCACAAAGAAAGCAGCAATATGTTGTATAACCCGACTGCAATCCAGTTAAGAAATAAACCACTCTAAGATCTGCACAAATTGATTACGCACCCACGATTTATTGATATTTATAACTTCCCGGTCGAAATAAGCTTTGTAACAATTTTTAATTAAGTCCGAAAGTGGTTTTTTCTGCGATTTTGGCGTAAACTCGCCGCAAATATAACAGAAAAGATCTAGATTGTTTACACACACGCGTGACATCATAAAGAATAGCTATCAAACTAACAAATAGTAACGATTGTGTTAGCAAATCGGTCATAATTTCGATCTAACCTCAGTCTAAAAAATAATAAAGAGATGAAAACTAAAAATATTAAATTTCTCTATTTTTAGATGTGACAGAAAGTTTTTTTATTAGTCATCCTGATTATGAAATAGTACAAGCCGAACCAGATATTTTTTTGTCGTTGAGTAGTGTAATAGATAGTATTTCATTGTCATGGTTTGTATTACCAGCATCTCTTGAAGCGATTAATAACTTTAATCTATCAAATATAATGTGTATGCTGCTAATAGACTACCCATTTACACTCATGTACCTATGTACACAATATGCAATTTGGATACGGATGATAAACCAGGCTCACATTGGATAGCTTTACATGTCGATACGAATGGTATTGGTCAATATTTTGATTCATATGGACGTGCACCTACACGATATCATCTCGACTTTTTAAGAAGGAATTGTAAAAGATGGGACTGGAATGTGGATAGAATTCAGAATGAGTGGACATCAGTTTGCGGTGAATATTGCTTAATGTATTTGCTATATAAGTTTCAGGGGTGTTCAATGCGTAGTTTTACGAACATATTTACAGAGAACACAGTATACAATGATATTTTAGTGGATCAGATGTTTCATTCATATTTTAATAAGCAATAAAAATGTTGAAATGAAGGAATGTGTTTTATTGATGATTCAGAATAGCATGGAAGTTCTTAAACAATAGCAGTGATAAAAAGGGCTTACAATAAGTAATAGATAAGAATGCTAATGAGGGTCTACCAGAAACAATAGATAATAGGAAACATGAGAACAAAAGAAACGTTAATGAGGGTGCGGGATTAGATATCGATTAGATACTCTTCTTAATTGATTTCCACATCTCTGAAACCACACATCCTAGACAAAAACGGACCGCAGATTCGTGATCAGAGCATGGCAAAACCTTTTTTTTTTTTTTTTTTTTTTTTTTTTTTTTTTTTTTTTTTTTTTTTAGGTTTTGTCGACTCGAGAATAGGAGAATAGTGAGCCAGACGGATTCTGGATAGTGAGCTAGAACTGGTACAACCTAACTACTATTGCTGAAGTACTGCGTAACTAATGCTTTGTACGAACTTTACTGGGTTTGGTCATTGTGACGAATCAGTTTGTTTGGGTGGGAAACCCAATCCGCTTTATTAACTGAGTCATTTCAGCGACGCCCTTTGATGGTCTTTATTCGCACTTCATTATGAGCACAACGAAATTACTTTTACGAAGTTTTGTCTGGTTCTTATCAAAATGCGTACATCCATGTAAAATATCTACATTTCATAGAGAGATGTCTAAAATTTATATACTTAAGTATTTATGTTTTTATTTATTTCTAACTTATTTAGAAGAATTCAAGCATGGAGTTTATGTTCAATCAAAATCGTGAATAATGCTTCTGTTACGAGAGTCAAAGATTGCGATCAGTATTGTTCATTTAAAAATCTTAAAGCTAGACTATCCTTATTAATACTAACCCAAAGTAACTGATTGTAACACTTTCTAGACTCTTTAGCCTATATTTAATTTTAGCATCCGCAATTTAGTAGCTTTTTTAGAAGCTAAATGCAGCGACAAAATCTCTAAAACGCGCAATTTTAATACTGCGATGGAATGCAGAGTCATCAAAACGCGATGCTGCATCAATGCAGACACAAAATCTTCGATGTCCGATGCTATAAGTACCGTGTGTGCTACGATCCTTAACCACTTAATCGAGCTTCATAACATCTTTACCAAAATTATAAAGCTGAAGGTTGTTTATTTGGTTGAACGCTAGGATCTCAGGAAATGCTGGTCCGATTTGAATTATTTTAGTGTTGGATAGCCCATTCATAAAGAAAAGTTGTAGACTATATAACATCATGCTACTGCCAATAGGAGCTGAGCAGTGGCCAAATAAAGAACGACAGGAGCGAAGCCCGGTGCGACTTTTATTTTGTCATAAATATTGTCTAGGAAGAGAAAGACATCATCATCATCATCATCAGCAACCCATTAAGTCCCACTGCTGGGCTCGGGTCTCCTCTCCTCTAACTAGAGAGCTGAGAGGGTTTCGGCCATAATCCACTCACGCTGGCCTAGTGCGGGTTGGTGGATAGATAAAGACATGCTATTTATTAATAACATACCACGCAGACGAAGTAAACTATAGGTATTTTATATAACTATGTATTTATCTGATGAAAACAGTATATTCACCTGGTAAACAAAGAAAACCTTGTTTCACACTAATTACATTTTAACGGCAACGTTCTCGGTCTACAAACAAATATTTGTCGGTCATGTTAATATTTGTTCTGGGCCTGAATTGGACCGGTGACCCTTTAAAGATAGAGGGCAGGCGCATCATCAGGTCTATTAGCTAATTAACTATGTTGTAAGGTAATTATATTGTTATGATAGGTACGTCGTAGGAAGCGCAGTGACTGGTAATTGTGCATTCGTCGCTATCGTGAGTATTGTATACGAGTTTTTTTTATTACCACAACACACACAGTACTAAGTGTCCCTTCGTTTTGCCAGGGACCGAGCAAACTAGTTTTATAGAAAATGTATGCACCTTGGATAAATCACAAATTTAGATTTTAATAAAAAGGTCTGATTAATTCTTTCACCTGCATTATAGAGGTCAAATTACAAATTTGAAAAATTTCAAATTTAGAACATTGGCAGCATTAGCAGGAGAAGAATTTCCCTAAATTTTAGCACTTGTCTATTATATCTATATAAATAAATAAAATAAAGTGTCTGTCTCTACTATCAAAATAATAGCTTGTGTATCCGTCTGTTTGTTTGATGTAAACTCCGAAACTTTTTAACGGATTTTGACTTTTGCTGGTGGATAGCCAATTCACAAGGAGTAACTTAGGTAACTACTTTGATTTTGGAAAAAACAACAAATCAGGTTGCCAATAAGAAAAATACTTACCTACTATGAAATCGAACGCGAACAAAGTCGCGGACGCAGATAGTTTATACTGTTTTACAAGACAATATATAAAAAATAAACTGAGTAATGAACATTACTAAATATTAGAGAAACATTAAATTAAATACAAATTCTCCATACTTTACAAAGAAACACGAAACTTGATGCCGCAACTACATGTTTTGCGACAATATTTTGCGTCACTGCCAAAAAAAAAAACTATCGCTTACGAATACCTATTTATAACACAAAACTTACCATCAATTGATAACGACGGAAGAAAAGGATTCATCACATAAAACACGAAAATAAAATAAAAAATATATAAAAAAGTGACACAAGCGTAATGACGAACTATGCGAGCTTAACTGACGTAAAATAACAATAGTATGAAAGACTTGTTTATATACTTTGTTTATCTTTTTTATAACGAAGAACGGTCTATTTGGACACGCGCAGATAAAGACGTGTACACGAGATGGGTATATTGCAATATAGGATGTATTGTATACTTATAATTTACTTCGACTAGCTTGTTGGTCTAGTGGTTAGTGACCCTGACTGCTAAGCCGGAGGTCGTGGGTTCGATCCCACCCATGACAAATCTTTGTTTGATGAGCATAAAGGTTTGTTCTGTGTCTGGGTGTAATTTATCTATAATATGTAGGTATGTATTTACAAAAAAAAAATGTATTTAAGTAGTATATAATAGTTGTTTAGTACCTACCCATAACACAAGCAAAATATAATTGCTTAATTTGGGACTAGATGGCGCCGTGTGAATGTGGTAGAATATTATTATTATTATATTAACTCGTAATTAATTTATGTATCATCGTAGTCATAACAGCGAGTGACCGGCATGCAAATCATGCGGTCCGAGTTCGATTCTGAGCGGCAGTAACAAAATGGATTTCACTTTTTGGTATTTATATGTACTAGTCAAGTGACTTACCATACGTTTACAGTGAAAGAAAACATCGTGAGGAAAGAAGAAATTGTAAAGATATGTCTGATCCACCAACCCGCATTAAGGTGATTTTCCACCACAGTGGCGAGCCGAGAGATTAGTATGGCAAATTTTTAAATCTTATATAGGTATTATAACCGTGTACAAGCCTTTTCTACTAGAGGTCGGTGGTAACGCGCGAGCTCGCGATGGTTATTTTCAAGTGGAAAAGGGTCAGTGCGATTTCAATTCTCTTCTCGCCTCGTCTCGTCTCGCCACTCTGGTGGAAAATCACCTTTAGGCCAGCGTGTGTGGATTATGGCCTAAAACCCTTTCAGCTCTCTAGATAGAGGTGAGGAGGCCCAACAGTGGGACATTAATGGGTTGCTGATGATGATGATTGTCATATCAGCTGTAGAATATCCAGTTTTGGAGATAGACTCTCTGAAGTAATATTTACTACGTTTAGAGCGAATCTTGGAAAGGTTTCCTTGGAAAAATTGATAAATTTTTTACCAAATCTTATTTAATTTTGCTGGAGTTGGTTCGTCAAATATCCTACTTCGACGTGCCAGTGTGAGATCAAAATACTTTTCTTTATGTTGTTGCCGAATTAAAGGAGGGTAATGTTTATGGCAGTCAATTGGGATGAATTAAGCCGGTCTAGATTTTAAGTCGGCCCCGACTGTAATGAGCGCAATGTTCCGTATAAGAAAAATTATAGACTTGAGCTTGTTTCTTTATAGATAAACTGGTTAACACTTTATATTATTATTTATTAATATTTTTGAGTTAGGATGCCATAAACGGTTTCTTTCCTACGTCTACTAGTAACTGATTAGATGTTGTACTTTCTATTGTAGCTTCCACACATACACATAGAATTTCTTCTAGGGTACCTACCCTAGAAGAAATTCTATGTACCACATGTACCATGTAACCCACATGGGTTTCCTCACGATGCCAATGTTTTACTTCACCGTTACCAGATGGTAAGTCACTTGACTAGTACATATAGATAAATTGCACAAAGTGAAATCCAAACAAAATATTTACAATAAACTATTACTCAGTGAATTAGCGATGGGTAATTTATTATAAATGTAATTTCCGAATTACTTGAGTGACGGCGGAATAATCCGTTATTCAGCCGTCACTCAAGTAGGTATTTTTTAAGGACCTGCAAGAATACCAGCGTTGTGGTCTAGACCACAACATAAGAGCTGATGCAGGGACCTTATTTACTATAAGTTTTGGTAAATGTATTAGTCTTAAGTTATTTATGTAAGCAAATTAAAAGTTTTTCTTTCTTTCAAATAAGAACTTCTAGAGTAAATGGACTAATGATGATGAAATTTGTAAACCACAAGTTGTTTCACCAAAACCCCAATACGTTGAACCCTTTATAGGACACCCGTATAACAGATATTGCTACCGTGTGCACACTTCACAACATTTCATAGGAATCTAGGCTATCTAATCTAGCCTTTTTCGTAAACTATTTCAATATGAATACCTAAAATCGGTTACGCGGTCAATTTTCAACACGTTTTTATTGAAACTATTTGTTAATAATATTGTGTAGGCAGGACAGTTACTGTTTTTAACAGACATAACATACTTGGCGGGAGGTTTCCCTTCCAATCATTATTTAAATCACCGTTTACGTCTGATTGAGTAGCAAACATGCAAATATTTACATAAACTGACACTGAATGTGACGTAGCGGTAAGATGGTCCCCTCGCCACTAATATCACCGTGTATTAGGTTCGATTCCTACACTAGCCAAATATTTGTGTGATTCATAGATATTTGTTTTGAGGCCTTCGTATCTGTTAATTATATTATGTTAAATGTCCCCTGTGTGACCGGACAGGGCTTGTTCCCTAGGGCGCGCAGTTTTTTTTTAAGATCTATGAGCTCTGGGGACTAACGGATATCTATTATAAGTATTATAACTTTTATTATAATCTTTAGAATTTTACATTCAAATCACGTGATATGGTAACCACATTATCCTTGTAACTAACCACGACAACTATTCTAGTTAGATATCGAACAGATTGAACTAATAACAATCTTTGCCGATTTATAAAACCTACACCGTATGTGCAGGACTCGGTAACTTATAATTCAGAGACTTAAATTTTGCCCAGACTTCGAACGTTAATCTGTCTGTTTGTTTGAGGTAACGTGACGTGGCGGATAGCTAATGTCACAAGGAGTAACTTGGGCTACTTTCATTTAGAAAAATATTAGGGTTTCGTGGTGCGTGCTTTACAGGTTGAATCTACTAAAGAACTGTGTGTAAATAATTGGCGCAGCAGACCTGTTTACCAATGCATGAAACGTGAAATCAAAACATAAATTGACCTTCTGGTATTTATTGGTCATAATGCAAGCTACGTCAGTTTCGGAGAAAACTGTGCAACATTCTCAGGTAGAAGAGAGTGGAGTTCCAAATTCAAATGTCAATAATATGTCAAACAATCGAAGGATTTCGCGCATATAAATATTAATTAAACTGAACTAAAAACTTAAACTAGCTTTGGTACTCACCTCCCAATGTGAATATTTCTTCAAAAGGTACTCCTGAAGTGACTGTCGACGGCACTTTAGTCAATTTCTTATCTTTTTTGTCTTTGTCCTTTTCTTTTACTTTCTCCTTTTCTTTTTCTTTCACCTTTTCTTTTTCTTTGTCTTTAGTCTTCTCCTTTTTCTCATCTTTCAATTTCTCTTTGGACTCTAGTTTGAATTTCGCTTTTTCTTCCTTTTCCTGATTGGCAAAGTTCACAATTCGTCCCATTAGAAGAATAATGTTTTATCTTCACATAAAACAAAAATGAAATTATTATAAATTTGGCATTAAAAACCGTAAGCTATCGATTGATCAAATTTTTATTTTATTCTTTAGTCAGTATTTTACAAAATACAAATTTGATCAATTGGTAGTTTATGGTTTTTAATGCCAAATTTATAATAATTTCACTTTTGTTTTATCTGAAGATAAGACATTATTCTTCTAATGGGACGAATTAATAAAAAGTGGTTATAAACTCGTTTTAAGAAGGTATGCGCGTGATATATTGTCTAAATATAATAAATAAATCTATGACAAACGGACAGACAGACGGATTGAGCGAGACCATAAGGGTTAATTTTGTACCTTTTTGGTACAAAATTAAACCTAAAAACAATTAACTAAAAACCCTAAAATCAATTAAGAACAGAGAATGTAGCACGAATTATTATTTAGCAGAAACTAAGAAACACTGTCGTAAACCTACAGATCTACTGGCGAAATAAATAGGTACTTTAAGTATAAGCGCAACAATAAAATCATCATAATTTATTTATTTTTCCATAAAACACAACACTGTAAATAAATAATAAACACAAAACACTTAAGATATCAACTTTCATTAACGATCGCGACAGATTTTTTTACACAATACTTTTATAATTAAATAACTGCTTGGGTATAATTTAAATTCGATAAGAAAAAAATAATATACGAAAAAAGTTAGCCACCTTAGCGAAAACACTGCGTAGGTGATGCATGACGCGGACTCAAGAACCAACTGAATAAACCATGACCGTTCTCGACTGTGTTTATCCAAGGCCAAACACCTACTGAACAGCGAAATTATGCAAAACGTATCAACTGCTGAACCGGGAAAAATTTAACTGACATAGACAAAATGTAAAATACAAGCTTTCACTATTATATATATTCCACAACAAACAACAAAAAAAATCTGTCATGTCTTTAAATGGCGGGAACACATTTTAAAAAATATGTTCGATTTTGTATTTCGAATGCGAACGTTGCCGCTGCAAGGTTGCTGTGACAATAGTTGTGATTGTGAGTCATACTTTTTTGTTTGGTCTTTATTGCGACGTAATAGCGCTTATTTTAGTGCCAAACCAAATTACAAGGTTACGAGATTTGTCAATATCTAGATGCTAAAGTAATTAAGAGATAAGGAGGAGTTGTTTGTTTATTGGTGTCGAAAAAAATATATACAGGGTGTCCCGAACCTCAACGTCAAGCGGCTACTGGACCGATATGTACTTGTTCAGAAAAAAAAATCCATATCAGTGGTTTCACTATTTTTTTTTTAAATGTTGAAATTCGGCACACCTCATGACATTTTTAGTTACTGCTATTACATTCATAGTGCCTGATTTTGCCAAGGTATTTGTTTTTACATAATCCTTAATAAGTATACAGTAGCTCTTGAAGAAAAACCCCTTTGCATGACCCTTTTGCAAACAACGAATTATTACTACTTTTTCTTGTGAAATAATTACAAAGTTGCGTACCATTATAAATTCTTGATTAAATAGGCCATTTTTAAGGTTCCGTAACTCAAAACGAAAAAACGGAACCCTTATAGGCTCACTCCGTTGTCCGTTTGTCTGTCTGTCAAGAATATTTTTCTCAAGAACGCGTAGAGGTATAAAGCTGAAATTAATCATATACTCGAGTCTGCAAACCCTCAGCGGCAGCGTAAACAATAAAGTAAAATTAAAGTTAACGCAATGAAACGATACAGTCGTTTATGCTCCATTTTTGTTGATTATATTGACGATTAAAAAAAAAGTCAAAACCAATACCCCCTTATTACAAAATATGAACTAAGTATTAAATCAGGTTTAAATTGACATAAGCCATTGTTTTAGTGTCAAAGTTGTAATTTTAAACCTGGTTTAATGCTTAGTCCGTATTTTATTTATTTTTGTAATAAGGGGAATAGGGTACTTCCCGTCGACCTAGAGTCATGAAATTTTAAATTTCAATTCATGCAAAAAGCAATATCAAGTTGCACAAGTAAAGGAAAATTACCAACATAGCTGGCGAAACGTGGCACACCAAGCTACTTCTTCTGGGATAAAAGTGCCGCAATTTTTATGTTGTTAGCTCTTTTTTTTTTTCAAACTAATTTTCTGTCAGTATCAGGCCGATGCCTGTTACAAACGTAATTAGAGAAGCTAATGACAATATAATCTTAAGCATAATAAAAAAAATTATGATATATTTAGTAAATTGTGCGTAACTTTATTATAAGGCTATTATTATAATTTGATATTGTAGGTCAGTAGCTTACTGTTATTACTACTACTAAACTTTTTTTTTTTTTAAAGACAACGCCTGCACTAGGGAACAAGCCCTGTGTCGCGGGGAGCTTTACAAACATGAAACTAACGGACACAAAGTACACCCAGACTAGAAACAAATATCTATGAATCACACAAATATTTGTCTCGTGTGGGAATCGAACCCACGGCACCCAGCACGGCGATGTAGTGGCGAGGCGACCACCTTAACCACTGCGCCACGGTGACAGTCAGTAGTTTTATTTTATATCTACTAATATTATAAAGCTGAAAAGTTTGTGTGTTTGGTGGAACACACTAATCTCAGGAACCACTGGACCGATTTGATATGTTCTTGTAATGTTTGATAGCCCATTTATCGAGGTAGGCTATATGCTATATTGCATCATGCTACCACCAATAGGAGCTGAGCAGTGACCAAACAAAGTTCCATGGGAGCAAAGCCCCGGGCAACAGCAGACTGCTAGTTAACTAAATGAATTCATTATAATTCTGACTGGCCTGTTGGTCTAGTGGTTAGTGACCTGCTAAACCGGAGGTCGTGGGTTCGATCCCCACCCAGGACAAATCTTTGTGTGATGAGCATAAAGGTTTGTTCTGTGTCTGGGTGTAATTTATCTATTAATAATTATGTATGTATTTACAAAAAAAAAATGTATTTAAGTAGTATATCAGTTGTTTAGTACCCATAACACAAGCAAATATAATTGCTTACTTTGAGACTAGATGGCGCTGTGTAAATGTGGTAGAATATTATTATATTATTATTATTATTAACTCAGCGAGATTAAACTATTTGCTTGTTGACATTGTAAACATTGCTTAAGTAGTAATATATGTGTGGAGTTGTGGACTAACCTTAATCTTATCTTTTTCTTTCAGCTTCTCTCGTTTTTCTTTTTCCTTTTTCTCTTTCTCTCGTTCCTTTTCCCTTTCTTTTTCTTTCTTCTTTTCCTTTTCCGAAAGTTCTTTTTGTTTTATTGCATCCTCTAGAACTTTTTCCTTGTCACGTGACTTTTCACGTTTCTCTTTGCTCTTTGTCGGGAATTTGAATGACTTTGTCTTCTTTGATTTTGATGGACTTCTGTCAAAATTGTTCTATTAGAAATGTACAAAATATTGGATAACATAGTTATAAGACTTTATGTAATTTAAGTATTAACAATTTGATTTATTTAAAGGGTAACATGGATATTTTTTTAATTAATAATACCTGATGAAATAAAATGTATGCCACTTTATGAAGTGACAACTCATTTTAGGATTAATTATTAATATGTATATTGTCTTGTCAATTTAGAGTAGTTAATTAGTTCATAAGTTATTTTTGTTTTTAAAAAAAGTTTAGTACAAGTTCTAACCTATTTGTATGTCTGCATGGCAAAACATAGAGCACTATTTGTTTAATAAACATCTTTATTGTACATACTTATGTTTCACAAATAAATGACTATTATTATTAAAAAAATATATATTTTGTGTGTTTAATATCGAAACACTGACTTAGTATCAGTGTCCTCTTCAGGTGAGCTCTCTCCTTCAAGAGCCGCATATCCTCTGTCTTTCTTTGACTCTTTCTTCTCCTTGCGTCTGCCTAGAAGGTCCTTCTTACTTGGCTTCTCATGTTCTACACCATCACTGACTGTTTGGAAATCAAAATGACTAAAATAGAATAATATTTCTAATAATTTTGATGGAAATTATTATTAGGCTGAAGTGAACGTAGAATGGGGGGTGGGGGAGGGGAGGATTGTTAAATTTTTAATCTATAATTTGAGCTTCACTCTCATTGTTCTTTATTTGGCCTCTTCTCAGGTGCTATGGGCCGTTGCGTGATATTATATAGCCTTTAACCTTCCTCAATAAATGGGTTATCCAACGGGCATATGAAAGATTTCTGTATGTTGGTAATAAAATTATGTATAAACCAGGGGATAGGTACCAATCTTTTTCAATCCATGGCACACTTACAAAGTATTCTTAGTCTTAGCAATCCACCTAGCTAACAAGTTGAAAATAAATAGGTATTCACCAATACTTAAATGGAAAGATTTTTGCTCACGGCGCGCAGTTTGGGAACTCCTGGTAAAAAATGAATTATGATTGGCACTACTAAAAATAAGTTTCCATCATAAAGTTTGATGATTTAAATTGGGTGGGAAATAAATGATCACCACTATTAGGCTAAATTGCTGCTTGGTAACGTACTATAATCGCAATATCAAAAAAATACTTGAAAAACATGAAACCCAAGTCAAAATAAAGATAAATACTTACGCCATTGCAGACGTATTTATTCTTTAATGTATATTTGAGTTATTTGTGGTTAAAATACGTTTACTTACAGTCACTTTCGTTGCTTTTTCTGCCACTTTCAGACGCATAAAGGCCCGGAAAATCCTTTTCTACATCAGGACTTTCAAAATCCATGCCTACAGAGTTGTAGTGTTTAAATTTTGTATCGAATTGCTATGTTTTATTGTTTGGAAACTTTTTATAACTCCTGATTGAATCAGTTTATATTATTTATCTTCTTTATAAAATTATCAACGTTCTTATAAATCCAGGCTTCGGAAATCTTAGATTATATATTATATCATAAAGAATATTTATTTTTATAATAATGTAGGATGGCAGCCACAGATCAAAACAAATATGCACAGACTACGTACAAATATGGCTGTCAAATTGTCACAGAACATACTTATACCCCGACGTTGTCAATGCATGGATGTACTATGTCAATGTCACAGATTTGTTAATTGATGAACGTCTTAGGGCTCCTTCCACACCAGACGAAGAATCCGTCGCGTACTCGCGTCTTATCAGTCGTGAACTCGTGACTCTTGAGTACTCGTGGCAATATGCAATGAACCTAGGGCTGTAGATAAAAAACATGTTATTATGAAGTTTAGTGTACAAAGTTCAAATAATAACGGATGACTTTAGTGTCTGACATTGAAAGTTTATGTGTCAATGACAATGTTCACAAAGTACCATCCGATCAAGGAACTTATATCTCCAGGAGATATATCCTTGCATCCGATGTAACTAGGTATTTTTACTGTTAACAAATTCTCCATTTTATCATCATCATTTATATTATATCATCATAATATCATTTTATATATCATCATCATATAAGAGGTTAAGAGCATGTCGGACCTAGCTCAATGTAGGGTTTCGCAGCAAAAGAGCGTATCTTCTTAACGTCCTTTTGTTGAGAAGCTCAGTTTTTCGTCAATTACTCAAAAACGGTACAGCCGATCAAATGATGTTGATGTGAAATGTTCAAAATAATTTTAGTTGGAATAAATAAATTTAGTTGTTTTGTGATTTTTTTT
This sequence comes from Laspeyria flexula, assembly GCA_905147015.1. Lineage (NCBI taxonomy): Eukaryota > Metazoa > Arthropoda > Insecta > Lepidoptera > Erebidae > Laspeyria > Laspeyria flexula. The sequence continues at coordinate 5,627,605 of LR989970.1, forward strand.
CAGATTTTACGGTTTAGTAAATAGAGGGGGCCCTGAGGAGGGGATACAATTTTTTGATACTTCTGAATTCTTCTTTTTTTTAATATGGAGTTGACATTCTTCCCGCGTCAGGCAGGGTGTAAGTCTCCTATATAGACAAATGTACTCTGTGGTATAAGTGTCAGATTTCCTATTTGACATAAGAAACATGTCCTTTTAGTCCGGTTGTCGTGTTTACGTGTCAAAAGACAATGTTTTGAAATTTATAGAAAATTAAACATACAGTTTTCATAATGGCTAATGTGTACAACGTGTTCTACGTAGAATAATATTTTTAATGCATTACTTTATTTTTCAGCTAAATAAATATACTATAAATGGCATGGTTTTCTGACCTAGCTGGAAAGGCAGAGAGCCTCCTTAACAATCTTGATGAACAAACCGGTGCCGCTTTTCGAAATCATAATGTGAAAAAGAAACAAAATGAAATACTACTTTCGCGAAGGGAGTCAACAGTTGGACAAAAGAAGCGTAATCAAAAACCTCCACGCAAATCATCTCCATCACCAACGCGCTCAATACAATCTCCCGTAGAAAACCGTCTCTATCGTTCACCCAATAGGGAAACTGTAGATCCAAAAACTGCGAAAGCTAAAAGATTTAAATCTCCACAGAGACAGATTGATAACAAATACACTTTAGACTACCCACCACAGACATTAGTTTCAGATATTCGTAATTACGTTGAGCACTCTTGCAACAGCCAAAAGAGTGAGTATTTTTATGCTACAGTACAATTTACATGTTCCAGCGAATAGGTCAACACACTAACATTAAAAAGGTGACAGTTTGTGTGTGTGTTTGTATGTTTATTACTCCTTCACACTGCCGTGCCATGACAAAACACTGTATCTGCAGATACAGTGTTTTGTCGTAATACGAATAAATCGCTTTTCTGCACACGTTTACATAGGATGGCATCAATTTTTTTCTAAAAAGTCTTATAAATACTGAGAAAATCAAAGGTAATAATGACTGTATTTCAAATATTATAAGGATCAGTTTTGACAGAACACTGTAATATTAAGTACAGTGTTATGTCAAAACACAGCTTACGCTTAGTAGCCCGTTATCTATAGATACAGTGTTTTGTCATAAGAATCCCGCGTGCACTCGGGTTAAGGTTTAATACTGTGATTTGTTTATTTGACTAATCGATTTCAGTTGATCTCTCTTTATTTAAGAGCTGCGCTCTTGTCGGTGGAGTAGTTTCTAATTCTCTCTTTTTCCTGCCATTTCTCTCACCTCCTGATACGACACCACCCGTACCTTCTCTTTGATCTGTTTAATAAATGTCCTCCTTTGTCTACCTCTTCCTCTCTTGCCTTCTATGATGTTATTTATAAACGGATCGTGTCGTATTAGGTGTCCAATCATTTTTCCTCTTCTGTTCTCAATGGTTTCTATCATAGTTCTTCTCTTTTGTACACGTTCCAGTACTTTTTCGTTGGTAATCATTTCTGTCCAGCTTATACCCTCCATTCTTCGCCAACACCACATTTCAAAAGCTTCCCATCTTTCTCTGTCTTTTTTCGCTTCCATAGATTGCAATGCTCCAAATGTATGATTGGAGGAACCTTTTCCTGATTTATAACGAAACGTGTTTACACTTGAATATCTGTTTTTTTTCTGATAAATGTTTCTTTGGCTTTGCAACGAGCAGTTTCATTTATGATGTTTCAAAGATATTTAAAACTGCTCACTTGTTCTAATGTACAATTATTTATTTTAATTGGTCTATTGTATGTTGGATGTTTGGAAGTTGTCATTTCAGTTGATGCACATGCACATACAATATTTATAATACAGTCATTATTAACTTATATTAATTCTTCTGATCATGATACTTTCTGTCTTCTTCGTGAACGCGCTAAACAAGTTGAACGTAAATGTTATACTAAATATTTAAAACATTCAGAGGATTCGATCACTAAATGCCCTAAATCTTTTTGGTCTTACGTAAAATTAAATAAGTGTAGCCAGAGTTCAATACCTTCCACACTCAAATATGATGATCAATCGGCCGACAACGGTGATGATATTTGTAGTATTTTTGCAGCTTACTTTCAATCAAATTTTTTGTCCTCATCGACTCAGCCTGTGTTGAACTATGAGTCGGCTGCAACTACGGCAGGTACTATGCAAGTGATATCGAAATCAATATTAAATCCGTTCTGAAACTGTTGAAATCCCTGGACTTGGCAAAAGGTGCCGGACCTGACCGAATAGTCCCTTCATTCATTGTCACTTGTGCTACTTGCTTGGCTGAACCTCTTGCTATTATTTACAAAAGGTCAATTTCGGACGGACTTGTGCCCAAGATTTGGAAATCCGTATTCATCACACCCATATATAAGAATGGCAACAGAAATGACGTGCAAAATTATAGGCCCATATCAAAGCTTTGTATTTTTGCCAAGACATCATAAACCTGAAAATTGTTTACACTCAGGTTTATGATACAGTATCTTGTAGTCTGATTGTAGATCAACATGGTTTTCTTAAGAAACGCTCCACCTTATCTAACTTGCTCTCGTTCACTGACTTTACATCTGCAAAAATGGATGATGGTGGACATGTTGACGCTGTTTTCACTGACTTCAGTAAAGCATTCGATCGAATTGATTACCAGTTACTTTTGCAAAAACTCCTTCTGGCGGGTATTCATGGTAATCTTTACAGGTGGTTTGTCTCTTATATAGAGAATCGGTCTCAAGCAGTAGTGTTAAGTGGGTTCTGTTCTGTCTGGTGCAGTGTTCCTTCTGGGGTACTCAGGGCTCTTTGCTTAGACCTCTTCTTTTTAATATATTTATTAATGACATTAGTCATTCAATCAAATATTCAAAATTATATGCAGATGACATGAAAATTTTCAAAAAGATTACCAATATTACAGACGTTCAGTTTCTTGAAAATTACTTACTTAGTTAGATTTGACCAATATTTGTACACTTATCAGATTAGATTTAAACATTAATAAATGTAATCATATAGTTTTCACTCGCAAGAAAAACAAAATAGATTCTAAATATTTTCTAAAGGGACAAGAGTTACAACAGGTGGACACCATACGGGATCTTGGGGTTATTCATGATTCCAAGTTAACCTATGAGGAACATATCGATCACATAGCCAAGAAGGCTAGTTAGGTTTATGGGCTTTGTATTAAGATCTTGCTCACAATTCAAGAACATAAAAGTAATTAAAATTTTGTATTGCTCGTTGGTGCGTAGTATATTGATGTTACATTTTAAAATTTCTTTTAGTTTCAATCATATTTTGTTCTGACATAACACTGTAATTATAATTACAGTGTTCTGTAATCACAATGTTCTATTTACATTAATTTATAGGTTTTGACAGAACACGTTTGTGGGCGTAAACATACAGAATTATTTTAAAACCAGATTTTTTTTAGATGGCTAACTAGAAGCTGATTCGAAGATTAACATATCTGAAATTCAAAGGAATCGGAATAATATTAAGGATTTTATGGCCAATTTTCCAAAAAAACAGAAAATCGCGATTTCTGAAAACTGATAAGTTTTTAGATACAGTGTTTTGTCATGGCACGGCAGCACACTTAAATGGTTGGACCAATTTTGATAACATTTGATAATAATAAATTAATAAAAAAAAATTGTGTTGTGAGTAGGGTTTATTTACGATTTCCCGGGAATTCTCGGCTCGAGAATTCCCGGGAAATCGTTGGGCTTTGTTCCCGGGAAATCAAGCTCGAGAAAAGTCGAGAACTCGAGAAATCATGTACCTATATAGAAACTAAATCGCCGTTTGTTGTGTTGCGTGGTGGCGCGGGCCAAAGCGCAGCGGCACCCTTTGATCTCGCTGTAAACGCTCTGCGGCGTCGTTTTTACACATTCTTTCATGTTTCGACTCTAGCAGAGTACCTATTATATAGTTTACGTAGTGAGTGTTTCACAGATAAATTGAAATCAAACAGGTAAGTCTTTTCACTTTTATTGACACTTCATGGCTTGACTTGGCTTGTATATGACAATGGACACGTGGTACACAGAATCGTGAACTTGTTACAAACGACACTAAATATGGCTTTATTATTCATATTATTTTTATCAATAATATAATCTAAATATGATCTTCAATTTTACTAGTACCTATCTGTTCTTTTCTATTATTTTTTAGTCAAACTTTAATACATAAAATAACTCACGATACATTAATTATACTACTTAGTCTAATTATATTTCCTATTTTTGTAAAACAACAACACACAAGCTTAGTTTTTAATTATTCTGATATGTTTTTCGTATAGTAGGTTGTTGAAATTAATTAATGTGTCATTTTAAATTTGTGAGACGAATATTGCCAGTTGTGTTGTGTGCGTGTGTATCACATATTACTCCAAGTGCTTATTATTAATTTGATTTGCGTTTGTTATAGATTTTACCCTGTCTCCTGCACTCTAACCAGCCAAAAATGGTGCTGTCATTATAATTTGAGTCTTTTTGAGTCTGAATAATATTATTTCTGTATTTTGTTAAAAAAAGTTAATTAGCTTATTCATAAGATTAATGTTTTTGAATATAATCAATAAAAGCTTTATAATTAATTTGATACTTTCATTTGAGAGGTACACTGAATTTGTTGACGTTATTGGAACCAAATAATATGAGAAAACGTACGTAAATGTAAATTTCTCGACAACCCGAGAAGACCCGAGAAATTAGCCTCGAGAATTCTCGAGACCCGAGAAATTGAAAAGCTCGAGAAATCATGAACCCTAGTTGTGAGGTTCCTTTCTCTGGAGCCCTAATCGTTGGCAGCTTGGACCCTATTCCCGATTAATATTATCACATTAATTTTATATTTTTTAATATGACATCAGATCAACGGCGTCCACTGCTGGACATAGGCCTCACCTAATTTAGGCCACAGTGAGCAACTTTGGAGACCCGAGCCCAGCAGTGGGACTTAATGGGTTGATGATGAGCAACTTTGTGCTGCCTGGAATTAACATACTGCATATAACATGCTATAGGTCGCGCCACGAGTTATGAGCGGTGCCAATTTCTGCACAGAACGCATTTTTAGGTCTGTTTGGTAACACAGGTAGGGGAGCACGCGCCGAGCAAGCTCTTGCACGCAATTGGACAATCTGAGCCAGCTCTTGCACGCAATTGGACAATCAGTCGCTGCTAAACTTCCGCGCTTAGCACACATTAGACGTGTTCAAAAAGTACAGTGTACACATGTGTAGATCCCCACCACTAAAATAGAGCGATCATAACTCGTGGCGCGACCTGTACCAGAGCTGCATTTTTATGTGTATATTTAAAAATGTAATTTTTATGTGAAGAAGGATATTCCATACAGTAACATAACAACAAAATAAGAATGTGCAAAGGGCGGTCTTATTGCTTGCAATGATTTCTTCCAGTATGTAGCTGCCTGGTTTTTTTTAATGGGGTGTAATACCGTGGGGTGCAGCTAGTTGTTCATAATCATGAAATAGTAGAGCGTACCACAAAAAAAATGGATTTGAAACGATAGAAGGTAATGGTAATGGTTTGCTATTATTATTATTTTCCAGGTAATAGTTTGCCTAAAATAAGCAAAGATGAAGATTGGTTATTTAATATGCAAAATTTAGAAGTGGAAAACGTTATGATGAAGAATGAACTAAATGTAATGGGCAAGGAGTTTATGGAGTTGTTGTTCAAGCTGCGCAAAACTGAGGATGGTAATGTTCATTCTCAAGGTAGTTTATGACCTCAAATATATGTATATGGCTTTTGCATGGCTTTGGAATTATATTGGGCTGTATTGTGTCTTTTATACTCTTTTTAATGCAAGACTGCAAGATATCTTATTGTTTTACACATGGCAATCCTTCCTTTCCTAGACATAAAAAGAACACTACACCATTCACACATATTATATCACACATACACACAAATATTTAGTTCCTACAATTAACAAGTGTTTATTAAAAAAAACTACCTTGCCTTGCTAAAAAGTAGCCTTCGTCAGTCAATAGTATTAATTATTATGTATGTTATTACTTTGTGAATTTCGATAGTGCTATCGAAATTGTTAAACTATTTGACCTATATAAAGAACGATGGCATTGAAACCTCGCACGCCGTAGCATGACATTATATAGCCTACAAACAAATACACTCTTCAGCTTTATAATATTAGTATTCTTAGAAATAGAGATTCGGGGATGAATACGAATATTATAACAACACCTTGCACTTCTAAATCTGTCAAGCTAATTAGGTTACAAGAGACAAGTGGAGCTGCGGGCAATAGTTAGTGCATATATAATTGAATTAGGCTATTAATTAGCTTTCATTTGATACCCATATTGCGATAGCACTAAAAAAACGTCTGTTTTGACAATTTACGTCAGCCATATTGGGTTTTTGTTGACGTCACATAGCCTATGACACTTGGGGGAAAATTACGAATATAATGAATGACACCTCACTCTTTAAAATCAGCCAAGCCGTTTAGGCTACAGAAGGTCACAATGGAACAGAAATGCCCACATACATACGTGCGAAAAACATTACCCTCCTTTTTGGCAGTCGGGTAAAAAGCTTAACTATTTTCTATTCTTAGTAGAAGCTTGATTCTAAAATGAGTTGAGGCGTTGAGCTGTCTATAGTTTTTTGTGAGGATGTTATAATTTTTATGGTTCCGTAGTTTAAATGGCGAAAACGTAACCCTTATAATTTCGTCACAGGCATGTTACTTGTTATTTGGTGAATAGGTGTTTTGTGTTGGCTGCTACTAGGTTTAGGAGTTAAATAATTAAAATAAATGTTTTCAAGGGGCACACTCCATACATGTACTTGCAAAGCACATGAGTGTGCATCATCATCATCATCATCATATCAGCCCAATGACGTCCACTGTTGAACATAGGCCCCACCTAATTTCCGCCACAGCGAGCGATTTTGTGCCGCCCGCATCCAACGGCCACCCGCAACCTTTACTAGGTCGTCGGTCCATCATCAATGAGGAGATCCACAGGAGAACTAAAGTTGCCGACATAGCACACCGAATCGCATCGTTGAAGTGGCAGTGGGCAGGCCACATAGCCCGCAGAACTGATGGCCGATGGGGCAAAAAAGTTCTCGAGTGGCGGCCACGTATTGGAAAGCGCAGCGAGTGTGCATACATCTAATAAAATATTTTACATTATATTGCTCAGTTCTGCTTAGTCGTAGCATGATAGACGTGATAGCCTTCCTCTATAAATAGTCTATCCAACACAAAAACATTTTTTTCTATTTGGTTCAGTAGTTCTTGAGATTTGTGTGTTCAACCGAACAAACAAACACTTCGGCTTTATACTATTAATTTTAATATTAATTATATCAGTAATTTTTTTTGAGTTTGCAAAATATAAATCACATACAGTGGCGGATTTGCCCTAAGGCCCAGTAGGCCTGGGCCTAGGGCGGCCAGATAATAGGGGGCGGATAAAAATTGAGAAAGGGGCGGCTGGTACATTCTACTTGGCCTGGGGCCTAGGGCGGCCAAGACTAAAAATCCGCCACTGTCACCATAGGATTTAATTTACAATGACGACAAAATAATTATTGGGTTTTCAGAATTAAAATTTGCAACAGACAAATTAGAGTCAGTTGAGAAACTACACAGTACATCTGAAATTGAGTGCCTAATATCAGAAATAAAAGAAATGAGAAATAGTCTACCAGACCTAATTGAACAGCAACTTATGAGTTACAAAGAAAAAACTATAACATTGCAAAATGAACTTGATGCACTAAGAAGTACCAATGAAAATTTGGAAGAAAAGTAAGAAATAAGTTTATATTAAATCATGAAATATCCTCTGTCAGAATATTTGTACAAGCTGATCTCTGAAATTAACAAAACAATTTTAAGGAAATTTTGTGTTATTCTTATTATTTTTTAATTTTCTTTCCCATACATTATAAAGTGTTATAAAATTCAATTTGCCAGCCATAGTACATTATCCATACTACTTTGAAAAATTTGAAAATTAGTTTTTTATTTGTGCTAATTAAAAATATTTGAAAATAGCATAAGCAAATATTGTTGCTACCGTGTATTTGGAAAATTACTTATTTTAGTTTATTTTGTATTCAAAGACCATTTATTGTTTTTTAGAACTAAAGAACTACAAGATAAATCAAATAATATGATTGCTGCGAATAAAAAATTAGAAAATGATTTGCGACACACACAATCTACTGTGGCAGATCTACGGACTGAATTGAAGAGGCGCACAGACGAATGCCGACAATTGGAGAAGGAATGGGAAACTTACAAAGTGAGAGTGAAGAAAATGTTGAAAGAGAAAGACACCGAGATTAAATCTTTACATGAAGGAATGAATTCATATGACGATACAGAGAATTTAATAAACCAAATTGAGAATTTAAAGTGAGTTGTTTGATTCTTAATCTATATTAATATAAATTATAAAGCTGAAAAGTTAGTTTGTTTGTTTCGTTGAACACACTAATCTCAGTAATAAGCACTATTTATAAATAATTTATAAATTGTGTTTATCACAGTTAATTTATCAATGATATTCATCAGTTGTGATTAATAATTTCACTTGTAACTCAAGTGAAATTAGTGATATTGTCATATGTAAATCTGTCAAACACATACAAAGTTTGTTACCAATATATCAAACCAGTTTGAACATAAAAGAGAATATCTATTTAAACTCACATTCAACGAAACAACTGTTAGCATAAACGTTTTAATGAATCAGGGTTTTATAATGTATCAGGGTTTTGTCATGAATCAGTGTTTTATAATGTATTAGGGTTTTGTCAAGAATTAGGGCTTTATATTGTATTAAGGTGTTAAGGCCATAGATATTAAATGAAACTAGTTATTATTATAGTGGACTGTATTAAGACTGATTACAATTAGTGCACCCGACATAAATTTACATTGCGGATTATTCGGTACGCGTGATGTTCTTGTTTCGGAATTCGAAGTCGTTCTCCTGTCCTCCTGGCTCAGCAAGCGGCGCGCGAGCCGTCGCTGGCGTGGGGCGTTCTCATTGACTGGCGGGGGCTCCATAGAGTATAAAGTTGTCTATGACGGGCTCCGTGCTCCGTCGTTTGAGTAATTGTGTGGCATAGACACAAGATTTTGTCATGAATCAGGTTTTTGATGTAACAAGGTTTTGTATAATTATTGTATTAGGGTTTAGTAACTTATTTTAATGTATCAGGAAGGAACGCAACGAGTTGTCAGCCGCAGTGGAGTCAATGCGCGGCGAGATCTTAGAGATGAAGAAGTACGTGAGCAAGTTGGAGGGGCAGTACAACGCCGCCGAGCGCGTGCTCACCGTTCTGCGGGACGCGCTCAGGGAGGAGCGCCTGGCCAGGAGCAAGGCCGACGCACAGCACGACTTCGCTGTCAAGGTAACCTCATTGTTTCATGTTTACTAAACGCCAGCCAACTCACTTTAAATTCTCAATTTTGTCACTAAGATCCAGAATCCCTACCAATAATTAATATTGAATTTTATAAGTCCCCAGGGGGGGAAAGTACCCAGGCACGCAGAATTGTAATGGGTCATATCTTTGATGATAAAAACAAAAATTCTTCTGAATTTTTTTTTTTTTAAATAATCGCCCTCTAGGGTACAAGCTCTATGTTTCGTCGGATTCTACAAATATACGATTGACTGACACAAAATACGTTCAAATTCGAAAGAAGTATCAATTAATCACACAAATATTTGTCTCGAGTGAGAATTGAACCCACATTATTCGGCACAGCGATGTTAGTGGCGAGGGGACCACCTAAACCCACGTTATGCGACATGGTGATATTTGAAGCCATTGCTTTGTGGAATGATTTAGTCTTCTTCATTTCAATTCTTCTTGTCTCATCAGCAATGATCAGCAACCCATTAAGTCCCACTGCTGGGCTCGAGTCTCCTCTCCTTTAACTAGATAGCTGAGAGGGCTTAGGCCATACTCCACTCACGCTGGCCTAGTGCGGCTTGGTGGATCAGACATACTCATTGAATTTCTTCTAGGGTATGTGGGTTTCCTTACGACGTTTTCCTTCACCGTTAGCAGATGGTAAGTCACTTGACTAGTACATATAAATTCCACGAAGTGAAATCCACATTGGTACTGCCGGTCGGGATCGAACTCGGACCGCGTGATTTGCACGCCGGTCCCTTATCCATTCAGCCACCATCGCTTCTTGACTCATTCCTTCTCAAATCGATGAAATTCTTCTGTAATCATCTGTGGTAATTCTTGCAATATCTTGGCTTTTTATTTTATCTTTTAATTCAACAGGATCTAAAAAGTTTGCAGTTAGAAACCGGTCAAATGTTTTTAATGTTACAAAACGCATTACGAGAGAAAGATGAAGAATTAAGTCGTATTCGTGAGAGTTCAGTTAGATCAGAAGACACAAGTGCGCTGAATGTTGCCGACTATGACATGAAACAAGAGGCTATAGATAAGAATAAGATTCAGTACTTGTCACAAATGCTAATACAAAGGCAGGGGAAGATAGACAAGTTGCTCGCCCATAATAACACATTAAAGATTCAGTTGGAAAAATATGAGGTACTTGTGGTTTTTTTATGTGTTAGCCCCCTAGCCAAGTAGCAATCGCTTCTATCTATCTATTCTAAAATATATCCTCAAATATAATATAATATATCATCATCATTAGCAACCCATTAATGTCCCACTGCTGGGCTCGGGTCTCCTCTCCTCTATCTAAAGAGCTGAGAGGGTTTAGGCCATAATCCACACACGCTGGCCTAGTGCGGGTTGGTGGATCAGACATACCTATAGAATTTCTTCTAGGGTATATGGGTTTCCTCACGATGTTTTCCCTCACCGTTAGCAGATGGTAAGTCACATGACTAGTACATATAAATTCCTCAAAGTGACATCCACATTGGTACTGCCGGTCGGAATTGACCTCGGACCGCGTGTTTAACACGCCGCCCGGTCTCTTATCCATTCAGCCACCATGCCTTATACTATATCGCTTATACATAATAATATATAATATATATATATATATATATAATAATCCTCAATACATTTGAACACATCTCTGACATAAGCTATCAACATGTCACGTGATCAATGTACTAATTTGACATGTCGATAGAATAGATCGAATCGATTGCCACTTGACTGGGGACTGGGTTTGACGTTGTCATAAATTTTGTTTTTCTAAATTCTCACACACGATGACGTGTATACACGTCACTTTAAAAAAACTATTTTCTAAAAATGTAATTATCATTGGACACTAGAGTGAGATCCCAGAGCTCCCAGACGTTAACTATGTTTTGAGAAACCAAAAGTACACTAGAAGGTAGTGTTAGTATGTACCATGAACGTACGCAGACTCTCTAACCTGTGCCGTCGGCCAATTTTTAGTTATCTGGTACTAAAGGTACGTAAAATTAATAATAATAATAATATTCTATCACATTCACACAGCGCCATCTAGTCCCATAGTAAGCAATCATATTTGCTTGTGTTATGGGTAAAAATTGGCCATCGGCACAGGTTAGCGAGTAATAATGTATGCGTACATTCATGGTACATACTAACACTATCTTCTTGTCTACATTTGGTTTCTCAGAACATAGTTAACGTCCGGGAGCACTGGGATCTTGGTCCATATATCGGTGACAGTTTTGTGCCTTACTTTAGTACGTGATTATGTAGATTTGTGTTTAATGAAACGGCTAGGCAGTTAATTGAATGGTGATTTAACAGGTTGGCGGCGACATATCTAAGGGGGGGGACCTAATTTTAATTTTATATAATATAATAATAACGTTTATTCATCATTATAGAGACTACTATATATACATAGAGACTGACCTGTTGGTCTAGTGGTTAGTGACCCTGACTGCTAAGCCGGAGGTCGTGGGTTCGATCCCCACCCAGGACAAATCTTTGTGTGATGAGCATAAAGATTTGTTCTGTGTCTGGGTGTAATTTATCTATAATATGTATGTATTTACAAAAAAAAAAAAAAAGTATTATATCAGTTGTTTAGTACCCATAACACAAGCAAATATAATTGCTTACTTTGGGACTAGATGGCGCTGTGTGAATGTGGTAGAATATTATTATATTATATTATTATTATAAATATTGTAGTACATAGGTTGGTTATATGTTTTAAAGATAGAAATTACAGATTTCCTACAATAGCATTGGGTGCAGTTGTGCACTCCTAACTAGGTTACGGAGTAACCTGTATGAAGGAGTCAACGTTCCGATCCCTCGTGTATTGTAATCACTGGTAACAATGATATTGTATGTTAAAAAAGGTGTAGATAGGTTACCTACATAGCGTTCGATCTTTGGAAATGGCACACAAACGCACACATAGATATCGTAATAATGCAATGTCAAAATACCTTCGCCGTCAACGGGACATTGAGATGAAGTTTGCTAATAAGACTATTTTTAGTGTGCCACTTTTCGAGCGCTTATAACCTATCTACACCTTTTTTAACATACAATATTATTGATTGGTAATGAGAGGTACATTGTATTCGTGTGTCATATTTTCAATATTATAATGAAAGTAAAATCTATGAGTACAATCTAAAAGTTACTAGGATAATTACAAAAATTTATTATTACATATATTATTTTTAATTACAGGCGAAGTTAAAATCGGATTTAACAGATCGTACGAACAAGTCACAGAGCGTGGTTCAATTGCACGACGAGTCCCGGCCGCGCACGCGCGCCTTCCTGGCCAACAACTCGCTCTCCGCGGTCTCTGTGCGGATAGGCATTATGATCAAGCGGTATCCCTTCCTCAGACTATTCATTCTCTTTTATATGGTACGTATAATAATATATTTTGAATTTCAGCCGTATTGGCAACTGTGTTCAGCAACTAGTTTAAACAGATTTTCAGTCTCTTTTATTCGACTGTGCGACGCAAAGGAAAACATCGTGAGGAAACCCACATACCCTAGAAGAAATTCTATGAGTATGTCTGATCCATCAATCCGCACTAGGCCAGCGTAAGTGGATTATGGCCTACACCCTCTATTACGTCATATATGTCCCGTCTATTGCCAGAAATGCGATTTGTCCCCCAATTCGGTCTCGAGAGATTCCCAAGCAGACTACCTTATGTCTGCATAGATATAATGGAGTTAATATACATTTTAAAAACACATTTTTCTTCACAGTTTTGTCTACACTTTTGGGTTCTCACCGTGTTATTCACGAGCACACCAGATATTGCAAGACCTTCCAAATCATGACTACCATAGTGTTATTACTCTGAAAATTCCGGACTGGTATCTTTAAGTGACTGTTGATTCCATATGTAGTGTATTATTAATTTATAAGTTAAATTGACTTGGGATTGTTATTGGAAATTTTAAGCAATAATATGCTTATAGAAATTATACCAAAGGAGTGACAGTCAAGAGTGAGTGATTCCAAGCAGCATTTAATTTTCCAGTGTTGTTTTGTTGACTGTCGTATTGTATCATTTATTGTAGTATTTTATCGTCACATTAGAAGCATGTCAAATGTAACCAAAATATTTTAAATCAATTAACATTCCTGGTGGCAAAGAAAATTAAAATCTAGAAAAAAAAGAAGAAAATAAATATCTGCTATAACACAGCAGCTTTCGGTTTGAAAATGAAGAATGTAGGACTCCAGAATAACCCATTTATTTCATTCTAATGACTCGTTATACTAACTTTAGCTCTCTGCATCAGTAAACAAAGATGATTTTCGATTGTGTCAGGTCGCTAACCATTCCGATGTAGCATGCAGAGATTACGGAGTGATTAGCAAAATCTTAAGATTATAATTATATTTATGACACATTATATAAAAAATGTGTCCAGTGAATTTTATTATCTTTGGATTATCGATCGATCATTCCAGAAGCTTTCTGGGCAACTTGATACTATTCCATCATCAGGGTTTGCCTGACTCAAACTCAATCAACCAATATTCAGAAAAAGATACTAAAATTTTAATTGTGAACGTTTTTTTATTCCGTGTAAAATTAAATTCCATTACAATAATAAAACTCTGAAAGTTTATTGTGACTTAGAGATCATGGGTATTATTAATTTTCAAAATTAAAAAGAATTTATTATATTATAACAGTGTAGTTGTGTTAAGTCAAGTCTAAACTTTTTGCAGTGATTGAATTAATAAAATTGTTAGGATGAAACTATATTTTACGAAATTGAAATTCGATATTGGTTAAAACCGGTTCATAATTAATTAAACTAGGTATAAGTTTGTGTTTTCGTAAGTAAAGTAACTGTCGCAAGTTTCTGTTTCGGTTTTAGCCAATGCCGAATGGTATTAGTTTCGGCAAATAAGTTTCGGGCAGAGACTAAAGTTTAAGTTCTTAGAACACAAATATTTTTATATGAAATCATATCCCAAATATAATTTGTTAGTATTTTAATTAGTGTTCTTTTAGGTATATATTAATTTAATATATGTAGTACCTAAGTTTGTTGGTGCTACTATGTAAACATTAAATTTAAGAGTATATAAATATGTAAATAACAGCCGAATCTCTCCGCTGGAATATTTAATTGGCCATAAATTGTACCTTGTTATTGTTTTCATTAATTTAATTGTTTATGGTAATTGTTTTTGGTATTAAATTTATTTTGAGATTATCTTTGTTTCTAGAGAAAACATAAGGGCTCAATAAATTATTTCTATTATACATGGAGTTTTTATTTAAATACTAGGTTTCTGAAACTTAAGGTACGATTCAGACCAACCGGCTCGCGTCGCGCCGCATCGGAACGGAGCCGACCGGCTCCGACCGGCTGCCGCGGCATGCGTACGGCTGCCGCGGTAGCCGTACGGGTGCCGCGGCAGCCGACAGCGTCCGCTGGAATCCGTACGCACTCCAAGCGCCTAGAAGTGCCGCTCTCTTTGCGCCGCGTAGACGTAAAGTGAAATATTATTTAAAATATCGCTTGAAGAACACAACTTGAATGATTCGCTAGCTGTTGCTGCACCGTAATCTCCGTACGACACACGGCCGACCGGCTCCGACCGGCTCCGACCGGCTCCGACCGGCTGCCGCGGCACCCGTACGGCTACCGCGGCAGCCGTACGCATGCCGCGGCAGCCGGTCGGAGCCGGTCGGCCGTCGCGACGCGTCGCGGGATGCCGACGGAGGTAACTATGCGTAAGTTGCATGCAAATATGAACTGTAATTACTGTTGATACATTTCAATGTTCTTTAACGCATTGTAAAATGCCGCCCGGTGCGGGCCGATGCGAGCCGGTTGGTCTGAATCTTAGCTAAGCCGGAACCACATTACTGTGGCGCGCCAGGGACGCCCCTGGCGCACTTCCGTTTCATAGATTTTATATGGTTAGAGACATATTTGAATGTCGTGTCGTGTCGTGGCGCCACGACATTCTAATGTGTCCCTAACCAAACCATATTAAATGTATTAAAGGGGCGTCACTGGCGCACAACGCCACGCCGCGCCACAATAATGTGTCTCCGCCTTTAAGATACTATGTTTCTATCTTTTTCTGTCACTTAGAACCGTCATTTATTAGAGCCAGAGCGGGAGAGACTATCTCGTTCTACTAAATGACTGTTCTAAAAGTCACAGATAAGGATAGAAGCATAGGATAATGCGGTTCAGTGCCGCTACAGTGATAGATTTTTGACATATTTTTTACCCGCCGCGTAGAATGACGGGGAAAACTTGCGATGTTCTCTATTCCAGGGGTCATCATCAACCCAATGATGTCCACTGCTGGACGTAGGCCTCACCTAATTTTCGTGTATGCCGCACGCAAACTTTACTACTTAACACAAAGTGAATACACTACAAATTGAACATGCCATTTTGAAGTTTTTCTTTAGGCAATAGTCACTTTACAGCAAAAATACGGTGGGAATTTTGAAAAATCCTTAAAAAAAAAGGAAGGAAAAGAAAGGTGAGGAATGTGTGTGTTTCTGCTCAGTGTTTTCGCTGTGTGTTGATATAAGTAACAGTCAGTCATTCAGTTTCTCCTTTTGTATATTTACATATACGCTTTATAATATTAGGTAGTATAGTGTATGGATTATTGTGTATAGATATGTACGTAGGTACCTGTAAATTATAATTTTTCGAATGACGAACGGGTACCAGCTCAGTGCTCAGTAATATTTTTAGCAGGTAGAATCTAATGGACAGTATGTGTTTTTCCTGCCGTTGTCTAATTAGGTTACTCATAGTCGAAAACAAAGCTTGTGGCTTATGAGTTATGACTATATTCTTATGACTAATGTAGGTAGCAACTGGGTAACGTCTTCGTGGTATCATAGACCACAAACAAATCTTTATCTTTTGTGTATTGCACGGGCATTGAAACGTTTACGTTTGTATGACTGTTTGGTATTCCCCAAGTATTTGGAGTTCCTTAAGTAAACAGTGAGATTAAACTTTTAGAATGTTCAGAAATTAAATATCTTTATCATAGTCATGGTGAACTTTATTGAGCCATATAATTATAGTCTATACTATAGCGGGATTCAATAAGTCTTTATTCTTTTAGCCGTATATTAGTTATACACGGTAATACCTACACAATTACAAAACAGTACGACACAAACTTTCAGAAAAGGCAGTATTATTTGGTAATACAGTACCCGGCAATAAATATTGCACATCGACCTTTGGAAAGAGACAATCGGCTAATTTCGGCTTCGTAGAGCGTTATCTCTATCGCACTTGAACAAAGACTGACAAAACGTCACATAGGTAGTGTGCGACATGTGACGTTTTGTAAGTCGTTGTTCAAGTGCGATAACCGATTGTCTCTTTCCAAAGGTCGATGTGCAATATTTATTGCCGGGTACTGTACATAAATTGCATGTGCACACTCTGGGAGCCGGAAAGGAAGAGAGGGAGGGATGAGCGAGTTAGATTGTTGGTCGTGCCGGAAGGCGGCGCTCACGTCGCGGACGTGTCACGTTCGGAAACGCTATAATACCTACAAGTATTATAAAGTTGAAGAGTCTGTTTGGTTGGTTGGTTAAATGCGCAAATTTCTAAACATACCTACAGGTTCCAATTAAAAAAGTTTTTCAGTGTTGTATAGCCTATTTATCTAGCTACGACCAAAACGGGCAAACAAAGATCCACAGAGGTGAATCACAGACTTATCTCGGTAAGTCTGTGATACAAGAAGTCTTATGAAGACAATTTTTTTAAAGACAACTTCATCGATTCCTCCCTATGGCTCTATTCTTTTGTCGCGGGGTCTGTACAAACTTACTCAGAATGGACACGAAATACACTCAGATTTGAAACAGTTTTTTTTAAAGACCGCTCACATTTTTTTACTACTTAGTCCTGTGTCGTGGGTTTCGTGTGGGAAACGAACCCACGTCACTCGGCACAACGATGGTAGTCAAAGAGAATATAACCAGTTTTAATGGCGAGGCCACCACCTTAGTAATTTGTCATAAGAATAGATAGAAGAATACCACAACCAACGACAAAAAGTGGTCCAGCTGTGAATAGTGTCGCTGCGGCCTTTTGCGGTTGCGTTGTGATAACTACAAAATGTGGTGATTGCGTGGTGTGATTGCGAACTAGGTATCTATATTGATTTTCATACATTCGATTGACCACGCCTGTGGTTGTGGTTGTGGAGCTTTAGATTCCCGAGATAACAACGACCTAGGTAGCTACTTAGTTCTCTTCCAGAATTAAATATTTTTTTAGTCATGGTTAGGAAGGTGGAAGGTACTTTTGCGAATTTACGAAACTACGGAACCCGACAGCGTATGAACTAAAGACACTTAGTAGATATTCACTTAGATGCCTACTTATGTACTTTAATATGGAAAAAATGTATGTCCCTATTAATGCATCAATAGATAATAAAATCGTGTAATACCGTCACGTTATTTTCGTTTCGCGTACTTGGAAATATCTACGTATTTATAAATATACCGATCAACTTGTTTATTTTCCCTATTTTTTGTCTTGTGTACATACCAATGCGCACATCTTTCGATGATATGGTAATGTCTTATTGGTGAACGTGCTTTGATTTTAAAAGTATGAATCCAAAATAAAAATATTTAAAAATATTTCCAATTAACGGTGGAGTAAACAGGAAAATGGCGGCGAAAGTTAAAAAAAATTGGGACATTTTTATAAAGTTACATTTAAGTAAGTGGAATAATTGTATAAAAAAACTCAATGGGAATTTGCTTTATATAACTATCTTTCTTCTCTTTCTCTTCTCTTTATGTATTTTTCTTGGAAGTATTTATTAATCGTTCTCTTTGTGATGTTTTCAGATTTATAGGTTTTACGGTTTAGAAAATAGAGGGGGGGGGGGGGAACCACTTATGCTGCTTTGGGAGCGATTATTTCCTAAAATATTCACATAATCAAATATCTTCAAGTAATCTTCTAAGTGCAATTCCAAAAAGTTTGTTAAAAAAATTTCAGCATCTGTTACATGTAAGGAGTGAGTGCCTGTGCCCCCCTTAAAAATATTCATTTTTATTATTTAACTAGGTAGGTATATAGATAAGCATCTACCGCCCCATACACCCTATAATCATATAGCGATCTGTTCAAAAACTTTCGACTCGTTGAGCACTACGCTGATCCGCTGCATCTGCCTTAAAATATTGATAATACTGTTATAATTGCAAGATTATACCAGGATACAGTTAATAACCAGTTTGAAGCTTCGATTATTGTACCAGTGATCTCCTTTCTTACCAATTTGTACGAGGCAGATTCGGTGATCCGAAAATAATTACCTATTAATATCTATAACAATAATTTATTTGATCACACTGGGTTTTTACTAATTTATTTTATTAGGTTGTTGCATTTGTTAAATTACTTTAAAACGGGTCTACGTCACGTATTATATTATAAGGAATAGTAAATACCTTATTTATTTGCCCGACGTTTCGATCGAATTACACCGATCGTGGTCACAGGCTGACTGACTTTTGTTGCATTTGTGCCTATAAGTAGTGTCAAATTATCTCTAGGTAACTTATTTCCCAATTTATTTAGGAGCCAAAGTACCACAAATCTCAGATATTATGAGATCTTTATGTTTTCTCGGCAAGATGTCGGATAGGATGATAAAAACTGTAGTAAAGTAAGTAAAAATATATTTTCTAATCCAAATAGAAACCTCAGTGATAAACCTCTTCAAACATAGGTACGAATAAAAATTTAAATTGAAACGTGAAACTCTTCAAATTTGACTGTCACGCGCGTGACGTGGGTTCGATTAAATAAAAATAAAAATTTAAACTGAATAAGTATATCACCTTTATAATATACAGGTCCCTCCCTATTATAATATGATTGCATTCAGGTCACGAACGCGATGGCATACGGGCCTGGGATTTCCAATATTAATGTAAGCTTCAATCAAGTCTGAGTTAAGCTGCTTAACTCCGACTTGATTCGCTGATAGCTTGTCTAAAAATGTACTTTATTTAAGCTGTGGTTCGAAGAATCGTAATACATGATGAAATAAATATCGAACGATAAATTATGACGTACCTATTAATTTTCGCACTAGATAGAAAATACAGACCTATGGTGTAGAGATAGATTTCACAATTTATTATGGTCGTAAGTTTCTTAGTTTGAAGTAATTTTGGTCATTGGTATCACTGGCAATAATTATATTATTTTGCCTATGGTAGCAGACGAGATGATGGTTCACATGGTAATGTTAACTTCCATAAAACATACAACTATTCAAAAGAAATTGGACATTCAATGTCGGGACGATACGAACACAGCAAAGTTCCCAAAGAAAAGTCCATATGTATATGTTGACAGAAACGCTTTCTTTTAGCAATGCATGTACACGTAAATATTCTATTCCTAAAACAAAGTCTATTTGCTCTGATGATCAGAAGATGATGGCCTGGCATATGAGTCTTTTTATACCTAAGGATATAAGAACACGGTCGGTCGGTCACTGACAAATTACGTGTCGGCTTCACAATGCATAATTAGCATTTGCAATGATGAACAATAAGGATCCAAGCGCAAATCACGAAGCATTCGAATTAAAAAATATTGACGTCATGACTTTTAGCGATAAAGATATCTTATATTTTCCTTACTGTGTTTGGGAGAATTATGGAGATGAGCCACTATAAAAATCGCCTACAACAACTAACTAATAACAACCTCTACGCCTATGAGACTTCCCCATCGTCACACCCATAACTGCACCTCCTGTAAGCCAGCATAGTTTTGCTGCAATAATGCGTGGTTAAACGGCTGCGATCCAGTACCAACAGCATCCTGTGCGTATTAACTGACCGGTGGGACACCCCGCTGTCCAAGTGATAGTAGCAATGCAACTACATGCTGTCAAATAGATAACCATGCAAGCATCACATCGGAGAGCATTATGTAATTAATTACAATAATAATGTTTGCTAACACTAGTTTTTAAGTTTCATGTAAAAAATATGGATTTTTAATGGTCTGAATTAAACAGTTATATAATATAACTTGATAATTAGATTGATGATGATTGATGCAGGCCGCATAAAACCGGTTCTATTGGAAATCTCTTGAAGAGGCCTATGTCGAGCACTGGACGTCCTACAGCTGATAAGATGATGATATAGGTATATATGAAATAACATTCTATGATTATTACTTGCGATGAACCCTTGCAAACACCAAGTTATGTTTTCGAGCCTGCGACCAAACTAATCAGAAGTAAAGAGCCTATTATTAGGTCTTAGATTTTTGGCCATGCTCATAATTAATTAATTCATCGGAAGCTTTTGACCTGGTCTTGTTTTAGCACTGACAATACGCTTCGAATTTAAACAGCAGCAATGACAATAAAACAAGACACGGGGTAAGAATCTCTTTTAATCTCCATAAGTGAGACATGCATAATTTGGATGTAAGAGAGACAAAGATATGACGAGCGAGTCCCTTTCTAAGAACGAAAAGAAAACTAGAAATAAATAGAGAATCTCTTTTAATCTCCATAAGTGAGACATGCATAATTTAATTGGATGTAAGAGAGACAAAAAAATGACGAGCAAGTCCCTCTTTAAGAACGAAAAGAAAACTAGACACAGGGTGAGAATCTCTTTTAGTGTGTGTAAGACGTATATAATTGGATGTAAGAAAGAGAGACAAATATATGATGAGCAAATTAACAACAAAACTCAGATAAAAGTGTCTAAAGTGAACTCATAGCACGTTGTTTAACCGGTCGCTGTATCATAAAATAATAAAACCTTCCTCCCAACTAAATGGTCAATGTTAGTCGCGAATCGGACTCGGCACAGTGCACACGTACATTAAGTAAGAAGTTTTAGTGTAATAATCAAATGGTTCGAACATAAACTGCGGTAATTTTTTGCCTTGAACTAAGTTTGAAGTTTTTGTTATTCGTGGTTTTCCTCTTACATCACGATGGCTTCGTATATATTTGCCTTTTTAGTCGGTAAGTTTGTTTGACTTTTGTATTGATTGTGGTGGTGTTGACCCGTGTTTGTGTTGTTTGAAGAATGCTAATTGATGACATGTTAATAAAATCCACTGTCTTTTCTTGTGTAAATATCCTTTAAAATTGTAAGGTCAAAGATGTTATGATTGTCATTTTAATATGATGGTCGTCAGTAATTTAAATTTATGAATATCACTAAAGTCTTTGAACCTTGAGATTCGATAATATTCGTATTGTTTCGAACCGGATTTGTTATATGAAACCTTAGTATTTAGTATTATAATAGTAGTTTATACGTTAGTGCCTACTGTAAAGCTGCATCAAATTACGACTGAGGAAGGATGAATTTTATGTTTAGCACCTGGAAAGGTAGAATACAGGGCTAGTCTAAAATTGGATATAAATTTAAGGCTTTTTGTAACTGCAGAAAAGTTATTTGTTTTACTTAATAAATTTATTACATACAGAGTTCATACTTCATAGACAACAAAGTTACTGCTAACTTTGTTTATAATCAAAATAGACAGAATAGGAAGACCTCACAAATCAGAGGTACAAATATTGATATTAATTAGGCCCACATACCTACTTACATGTTTCAAAGTAAGGGTATCTTAGCGCAAAACAATAAAGGCACTTTTGCCTTAGTTTACTTCAATAGAACCAAGTTAAAGGTGTATGTTATACGTGAAGCAATAATTTATTCTTCTTGAAATATTCAATTACTTATACTAAAATAGTATCTATAACTGCGGTTTCTTTCTTGCTTTTTAAATACTCTGTCTTAACAAACAATAAAAAAAATCATTTCCTGCATTAACGGGAATCGAAATTTTATCACAGGACAGAGCAAACTGGTTTTCTCAATAAATAAAATCTCTTTGATACAATAAAAAACAAACCGGGCTTTGACTTCTGGGGATATGTGCCTAAAAGGCTGGCCATGTTGCAACTTGCAACAGGTAAGATACATAATCCACATCTGCTGGAACTCATAACTTTCCACGTTCTGGACAGATATGTGTATCGGCGACGGATGCCGTAGTTGTTGGGGGTGCCGCGTGCGCGCACCAGTCTTTTACAGATAGCGCCTATTACACGCGCATTCATAACTTTCAATCTTGTCGCAGATAGGATTGACTTATTCTGCTGTTCACTGAGTGAATTCACAAGAACGAACGAACTTTGTTTATAGTTTGTTATACAAAGATTTATTAGGCTTAACTACTGTATTAGGTATTCCTGTAAAAATAGTTTTAAGTAAGTTAAAAGGTTTTAAGTTAGTGTTTTAAAAGGAGTGAATAGGTTTCTTAAGGGTCGGCAACGCGCTCGTGATACCCCTGGTGTTGCAGGCGCCCATAGGCTACCGGTAACCGCTTACAATCAGGCGGACCGTACGTCTGTTTGCCAACGTCGTGGTATAAAAAAAGAACTTAAATAAGTAAATAAATAAAACTCTGGATGACAAGGATATAATGAAATAGCAAGCAAGCAAGCATCATGACGATAACCAGCAAAATTTTCGACGCCTTTATTTCTCTGGAACCTACACATAAAAAGTCTTCTGCTACCGGTTGTTAATAAATCACTTTTCATGAGGTCAGTGCTCCTCTACAGGAACAAAACGGTTATTACAAAATATCTTCTGGTCAGGTCAGGTTTTCATAAGGGTAGATGTGCTTCCACAGTAAACGTTATTTCACCTCTATTTATTCAAATTTAAAAGAGAAAGATAGGAACAATGGAGTAGGTAAGTTGGAGGAGGCCTACACATACGCTGGGTGCTGATGATGCATCAAGGTCCAGGGCCCAACCATTACGGCGAAGCGAAGGTGCATAGAGGGGTATTCCGGTCCTTATCGGACCTGCGAGTCCCACATAACCGTCCCGTGTCCCTGC
Organism: Laspeyria flexula; assembly: GCA_905147015.1. Lineage (NCBI taxonomy): Eukaryota > Metazoa > Arthropoda > Insecta > Lepidoptera > Erebidae > Laspeyria > Laspeyria flexula. The sequence goes on from LR989970.1 coordinate 5,651,070, forward strand.
ACGAGGCGGTATGCGTAATGCATTTCCCCTCTTAAAAAATAAAAACAAAAAAAGGCCTACCCACTAAGTGGTTTCAATCCAAGAAGAATAGTTATAGGTTAAATATATTCAAAGAAGCTGAAGAAGATAATATTTTTATATTTTTTGTAAACATTGGAAATAATAACAGGCTTTATTATTATTATTCAAATTTAAAATATGTTCCATGTATTTAATTTTTTGCTTAATTAACACCTCCTCTTAACCAAATAACGGTGTTATATGTATGTTAAACAAAAAGTCTAGATTACTAGATTATGATAAAAAATTATATTGAAAAAATTAAACGTCCAAGAACAGGTTTTCTGAATACGTGTTTTATTCAAGTTTGATTTTTTGTTTACAACCATTATCAAGTTGAGAGGGAAAAGCCTTTGCTTAACAGTGGAACGATATATTTATATACTAATAAAAATAAACTTCCTAGTATCGATCCGGAAGGTTGAACAAGTCCTAGGTTTGGTATAAAATTCCTGAGTCTACTACGTTTTATTCCTGTACGCTATGCTTACCTGCCCCCTGATTCTGACTCGTCGGACTGCTCCCGGATCGTAAACTTTTACGAATCTTAGTACGTCGTATTTTTACGGCTTAAGTTATTTAATGTTCGAAAATAGTCTACCGTATAGAAAATTAAAAACTGATTCATTTAAGATTTTTTCCTAGAAACATTTATTTCTTTAACATTATGTTATTTAACTTTAATTACACTGACATTTCGGGCCGAATATTTTCCGACAGCTCAGAATCAGGGGGCAGTGTGGTATACTGAAATAAAGAGTCATGAAGAATGTCAGATAAAAAACTTTTTTCATTTTCTGTATTTTTGTTTTCTGTTAGAATGCTAATAATTTATAGGTATACAAGTCATCCAGCTTTCCCGTTATCCTTTAAGTACGGTGATTCTTTATGGATCATGAGGACACCGTAAGATATTATAGATTGCATTTTAATATTTCGTAAATTTATTACGAGTTTTTAGAACATAATTCTGGCAATATTTTGGGTAACAACAATCAAATCAAATCTTTTTATTTCATTTGGATCACATACATGACACTCATGAACGTCATACAAAGCCAGAAAAGGTGTCAGTAAATTTGCCTACGGCCAGTTCACTGACAAGGTTGAGCTCTGAGAAGAACTTGGCAAGAAACTCAGGCCACTCTTTTCAATCGCCATAGTTGTTACAATTTTAATTGTTTACAGTTTGAAATATCACAGAAAGTACAGAACCAAAACACCATACTAAATCAAATTCAATAAAATTTGGATGTGAGAAAATAATAATAGTAATAATGAGCAATCAAACTTTAATTTGTTTTCGTCAAGAAGTATGGTATGTATATTTTATATATAAGAATCAGGAGGGATTCCTCGCTTTATTATAAAAAAAACACTAAAGATTTATCGTAAAAATACAAAAAAAGGTACTTCCCCTGACAAACTTTTCATAGGATCAAAAGGATGTTGCTTTGCGCTATTTCGATTTGCGCTCCAAAAATGTTTTTATTTCTACAAATCATAAAGATATATGACGCCACAGCTATAGTAAATGGCTGCTACACACGACAAAAACCTGCTTGTTGAGGTCATTATTTGTCGTTCAAATATCGACGTTTTCCTAGTAATTATTTAGTAATGAATCGCGTTTTAATTGCATAGTAATAGTGGATCGATTAAGTTAGACAATGGAAACCTGTTTAAGGATTATAAAGTGGCTTAGATGTGGAATTATAATAATCAGTTTCCGCTAAGCCTTAGGGATTTCTCATTTCTCCATTTCATTTTGCTCAATTAGGGGAGAATATTTATAATCAATTTGAAGCATTCCCTATCTGGACATAGGTCTCCCCTAAAGAGAAGCTATCAAGCTAGTGGGCAGACCACCCACCGGCCCGACGCGACGGTCAGAGATATCGTCAAGATCACAGCGGTTGGCACAAGACCGTGTGGCGCTGTAGGCCTATACCCAGCAGTGGGTGGAGTAGGCGCTCGTAGCATTTGGTACAGAGATGTTCATTACGATCATCGAGGTTAAGCAATGTTCGACATGGTCAGTCCATGATGGGTGACCGTTTATGGAAAATTAATTCTCGAGCGTCTCCGTGCTTCGGAAGGCACGTAAAGCCGTTGGTCCCGGTTATCACTGAATGTGGTAGTCGTTAAGTCAAGTTGGAAGCCTTCTAGGCGACTTGATGAATTCCAACACTAGGGTCTGCCTCAAGTCCACACGATAAGAAGAAGAAGAAGTGGATGGATGGGGGCTAATGATGACGAAAGAGCCCTATTGTTTTCATTATCACTGCGTCTTCAAGCTTGATGGATTCAGTCCGTTGTACACATCTCTCCACATGATAGAAGGGCCTATATTTATTAGGAAATATTGGAACTTTAAACCAATACACATCCAGTATTAGACCACTAGTTTTGTGCGCTTTTCTTCTACAAATTTAGATATAAATGGTCACAAAGGTCGCTGGGTCTGACTGGATGCGGAAGGCGGAGGACCGAATGTTGGGAGTGGCCCATGTCCAGCAGTGGACTGCAATAGGCTGAAATGATGATACCTGTATAATTACATACAGCTGTATAAATTTAGATTATGAGTAGGGAGTTTGAAAAGAAAGATACACCTAAGTATTTAAATTATTATCACTCGTAAGTTATCAGCAGGTCAATAGTTGACGTGCAATTTAGATAAATTTAATATTATCTATAAATTATTTTTGACGTACTAGTTAATAAACTTAACTCTTTGTTTACAAAAATTTATAATAATCTTGCAATAAGTAACCAAATGCATATTTATATGTGTTATAAAACAATTTTTAATGTATTGCTCTGTCAGCATATTCACACGTTTAGTAAAAAAGGTGGAAGATTTTAGTCGGCAAATTTTGACCTTTTATCTGATTTTTTTTTCATTCAGCCTATTGTGTCCCATTGCTGAGCAAAGGCCTCCCCATAGCTTTCTATTTTTGTCTTTGCATTTCCGTATTCCGCCAATATTTACTCCAGCGCTTTCTAGGCCTGCCTCGGCGACTATACTTATCTTCAGGAACCCACTGGGTGGCAACTAAAAATGCAACATTGAAATTAGAATGTAACCGTATTACATTTTAAGCCTCTTTTCCATTGAGGGTATCGATTATGACTGTCGTATCAACACAGTCTGGCTCAAGTTAATTGAAGGTTTTCCCCACTGGAAACCCCACATTTTCACGACGGTCATAAGTGCTACAGTTCGAAGTAATTCTATTCATATCAATATAGGTCGTAGTCATTACCTTGACTTAGTATAGAATAGAGGTATTTTGTTAGGTAGAAGTTCACAGTACCTACTCGTACCTACTACAAAGAAAATTGGCTCTATTATAATGCAACCATGATTAAAGCGTGAAATAAATCATAGGGCATTTTTTTTACATTGAGATTGATACAATCCTAGAAAATCAGCTTGGCATTTATTACTGTACTTACGCGGCATTGGGGTCAATGATTCTCATCTATAATAATACACAAGTCAGGAATCGCCGTAAGATACTTGATGTTTTCTAAACAATTTGAGTATGTACCTATTCTACTATAAACTTCGCATAAAAATATTCATAGAAGGTTACCCTTTCTCCCTATACATTTATTAACTTTTAAACCGATTAAGACGACTCTAGCTTATAAATCGACAAATTAAAATGTATTTACTTTAGCTTTAAAGTTCATTTTCATTTGTCAACTATATCTAGTAGTAGTAGGTCAAAAGTTCTGAGAACTTAAAGCACAAACTTTCATTGCAGCGACCATCACACTGTGTGCATCAGTCAATGGGCAAGAAATCGACTCACAAATTATCCATGACATCTTCGATTTTGCGCCAGCTGCCCCAGTGCTTCCCAACGGCCAGGTAGCTCCTGTCAAGCCGGAATCAGACTCTGAAGACGAGGGTGAAGGCGACTTCTATGACAGTGATGCGTACAACCCAGCACTATTCGATTATGATAAATTTGATTGGACCGTAACAAAGGTAATATTTATGTTCAAAGACTTTAAATAGAAATTTAAATAAAAGAATTTTAATAAAATTCGTTTTTAAATACAAAATTAATAAGACTGCCTCGATGGCACAGTGGGAAGTGTATACGATTGCTGCGTAAAAGGGCGGGTTCGAGTCCCGGATAAAAAATGGTTTTTTAAACGGAGTTTGGAAATAAATATACTCGGTTAATGGCAATAGGCTCGCCCCTAACGTAGTTTTTAAAGCCGTATAATTCGTTTTTCGAACGTTTCCAATCCTATTGGAAATCTCTTAGGGAAGCCTGTTTAACAGTGAACGTCTTACAGCGGACGGGCTGATAAATATGATGATGATGGATCAGTCGTTCGACTGGCGTGGTAACAGTATGTAATGTAGGTACCAGTGTCGAGCAATGAGGTTCAGTTTAAATAACTCTTCAAGAACAAGAGCAATAATGTTCAAACTATTTATTTAGTAACTAGTTGTAATCAAATAAGCTGTTCCATATTTATAATTGAATTCTAGTTTAATTAATTGTTTAGTTTTATTATTATTTTTATATATTTTATACACAATCTTGTTCTCTCTACTTTGTAAGGAGTACAAGAGTGCTTTGTATGACCTTCAACCGTCTGTAGCACCGGTTTTACTAACTAGTACAGGCTAATCTTCAATTTTATTCCGTACATTAAGTTATTTTTAAGAGCTGTATATACATACTTATTTATCTTATTACTTTAATAAATTTTACTTTGCTTTTTTTTCTTATAGCGAGTAGCCGGATCATCTGAAGATAACTTCCTATTATCGCCCTTGGGGCTGAAACTAGCGTTAGCTATCCTCACTGAAGCAGCAACAGGCGTCACTCAGGCTGAGTTAGTAAATGTATTGGGCTTCGAATTAAACGAGACTGCGGTAAGGATTAAGTTCGCCAGTATCGTAGAATCACTAAAGGTACGTTGCGAGTTTTTTTAATATTTATAACAATAATGATTTCTCTGCCTACTCCTTCGGGAAAAAGGTGTGATGCTATGTCATGTCATGTCATGATTTATTTGTGAGAATATTGTAGTTACAAATGTTATACATAAGAATGTCCATAATATTCTACCGTTGCCGGCGTACAAATTTTTACAACTGAAATAATCAGGAATTTAAATCTAAATTAACAAAGTAATTTATGAGTAAAAAATGACAATTATAAGTAGAGTGAGTATAATAAAAAATTGTATTAAATTGTTCTTTCAGAAAGTCATCAAGTGAGTAGCATTTAAATGTCGTAAGATTCAATTTTTTAAAATTGTTAGGTAATTTTCTGTGCACACGATATCCGATTTTAAATAGCAAGCGCCCAAACTGATGGCTTCTGAAATAAAAAAAATCAATAGCAATTTGTAAGTATTTATACATAGAGTTTAAACTTTGTACGTCCAAATAATGTCTACAGTATGCATCTACGCATTTGTTAAGGTTATTACAATTAACTATATTATAATATTCTTGCAAGTAAGGATAGATATTGGCATAATTATTGCTACTGCTTGCTTTGACGTCATAAGAATTTCCGAATACCTTTGTAGTACAGGCAATTCATTGAACTAGGCTATTTAGAATAGTGAATCAGCAATGATTTTATAATATTTTAAAAGTAAAACGTAGGGCTTTTATCGAGGAAATCACAATATAATTTGTCTTACGCTAGGTAAACAAACAAACCTAATTTGTTCTTCGTATTGCAATGTACATAAGTATATATTATTATTGTTTTATTACTTTTCACCTTGAACGCCAATGCTTATGGCTTTGCCACTGCTATACCTAATAAATTTTGAAATACATACTACTTCTAAATAAAAGGTCCTTCTGAAGAATGGATATCGACTATCGAGATAATCTTGCGTAGTACGATAATAAATTGATTTAGGTACACAATAAAACTATTTTTCCTTGATAGAAATTAGGTTTTTAAAATAAAAAAAATGAACAAAGGTACCTAAGATGGGTTTTCTTCTTCTAAGTCGTTCCCTCAATACCTACTGAGTGTTGTTACCCTCTCCGTAGGATCATGTTATTTACTGCCAATCTCCATGTGTCCCTGTCTTCAGACGTTCCTTATGGCTACGATTCCGCCGCAGTCTACTGCCTCGCGACACTGGTTGCGCCATCTTCTCGGGCTTCGGCCCCGAAAACGTTTTTCCTCAATTTTACCAGTAATTACTAGATTTTCCAGATTGTCTGGATTCTTCCTAGCCACGCGGCCAGAGATGGGCATTTTATTAGCATTATTGCCATGCATTATAGCACATTTTATTGCCATGTAGTGACGGATACCTTAATTTACCAATTAAGAATACTACCCCATCTCAACCTGTGGATGTCGTAAAAGGCGACTAAAGAAGAAACCTTATTATGCAGACAAGAGTACTGCGAGAAAAGGGAATTTCGAAACAAACCCTATACCAACCCGTCTGGCCAGCGTGGTATAGTTGGCTAAATTCCCTTCACATTTTTTAGAGGAGTCCCGTGCCCAGCAATGGGATGTTTATGGGTTGAAATGATGATGATGGATTATCAGGGAATTAGAGTAGGTAGTTGTAATAAATGTGGTGTGTGTAATTATCCTATACGGGTCGAAATCAATGCATGATGTTTTTAAACAAATCATTGTCAATATGCTGGAACGTCTTTTGAAAACAATACAAAAGATGTTTTTATTAATTTAATTGGTTATACAAAAACAGATGTTAAATGTTAGTTAAATGTTGTTATTGTTTACTCTAAATTATTTTTGCCCCGAGTAGGTATAGTCTAGCACATTTCATACAAAACTTCATGCTCATGTACTAAATACACATACATATACATACATATATATTTATTTACGTAGGTAGGTAGGTACGTTACCAAACCGCAGATTCTTCACGTAAAATGACATCATGCTATAGCTATTGTGTGTAAAAATGGAAATAGTCACTATCATTTATTTCCTCAATGTGAAAAGAGTGACTTCTAAGAATTTATAATATCGTAGTAACATCGCATCATACAATAATTATCTCTAAAAAGATAGTTGAGGAGTGACTTCCAAAAGGGTTTATTTCAGTATAAACAGTGTTTTCAGAAACTGGTACAAACTGATAACTTATCATATATTAATATTTTAACTATGTAATATTTATGTACCTATTCTAGCTATTGTGGTTAATAGTTTCTCAGTTTTTGGAAAAAAAACCCATAAACCAGAAATAAGTATTTTTTGCTCCAAAACGTGTTTTTTGGGTTCATTTTTCTTAAGGAAATAAGACGTTTTATCACCGGAAACTTCGATAATACGATGTGTTTATATACAAAAAATCTATTTGCATAAAAAAAACGAAATCTCTCGAAACCTCGAAATAAGTCCTTTTGGAAAGTCACTCCTCAGTTAGAAGTCAGATAGACTAATGGCTGTTTTCAATAATCTATCTATCTATGCACGTCTGCTTCCGGCAATAAAAATATAAAAGAGCAATCCTTGATAGAAAAACATAATTCATCCAGAAATCTCGAGAAACCAGTCGTGATACTTGACCGCCAACGTGGTCTTACTTATGATTCTGAACTTATGATTATGTCAATTCCCATAGAACAAATGAAAGTAGTCACCTATAATTATTCTGTGTCTATTTCAGAAAGAATCTCCCGATTACATTCTGAACCTTGGCAGTAGGATCTATATCGGAGACAGCGCATCTCCAAGACAGCGGTTTGCTGCCATAGCTGAAGAGTTTTATAAGACTGAAGTGAAGCCTGTCAACTTTCACAAACCATCTGAAGCCGTTAAAGAGATTAATAGTTGGGTCGCCAACATTACTAGGGGAAAGATCACTAATTTAGTGGACAACGGTAAGTGAGCGCAGTTTACTTAGACAATTGTATACATGTGACACAATTGTAACGAGTTGATTGTCTTTATAATATAAATAAGTACTAACTTATTGATGAATACATAATGTTGGATCATTTTTAGAGGCACAGAAGCCAAAACAATTTTTTTTTAGAATTTTTGCCTGTCTGCATATTTGAACGCGCATTACGCAAAAACTATAGTAGTATAGAATAGAATATAAATACATATACTTAAATGAAAAATTATATAATATATAATAATAATATATAGGAATAGAATGCAGTTTTCACCAATATATTTAATATTTTATTAAGCAATTATATTTGCTTGTTTTTTAGGTACTAACCTACTGATATACTATATTACTATATTTACTATATTATATAAATATATTTAAAAAAAAATTACACCCAGACACAGAACAAACAATCATGCCCAAATCATCACACAAAGATTTGTCCTGGGTGGGAATCGTACCCACGACCACCGGCTTAGCAGTCAGGGTCACTAACCACTACGCCAACAGGCCAGTCTATATGTCTACATAGCTTGTGGTCTAACTTAAAATAAAGGCCCCGTTTTATCGCAGGGAAATTCAAATTATTGGACATAGACCACATATTTTACAATCATAAACATAGACATAGAACACAAACATTGTGTGAATCATACTACATTTTTACAAGTAGGTATGTTCCGGTAAAATTCATTGCATTCTGACACAATACCCTTTGTGTTACACAATACACAGGATATATTTTAGGTACACTTATTATCATTTTATAAAAAGAGTAATTAGCGTCACCACATTGTGGTTCTGTAACGTTTGGAAAAACCAATTATTTTTGGTACAGATCATGTGAAAAGGTTATCAGAGGTCGACGTAAAATACGTGCAAGAGTTTTGTTTGTTTTATTTTAGTAATAGATGATATACGTCGATTTCATCATCCAAAATCGAGAGCAATTCCGAAAAATATTTGGCTATAAATAAATTTGCACGTTCATAAGAAACTGTGTCTTCCAACCTTTATTCGACAGTGTACGTTTATATGTGAATGATAGGAATCCTGAAAGAGGGTAGCCATCATATAGAAAATGGCTTTTATTTTCCATTCATCTAAATAAACGAAATAGAAATTAACCAACTCATCATCATCATTTCAGCCTATTGCAAACCACTGCTGGACGTAGGCCTCTCCTAACACGCGCCAAATCAACCTAAATTCTAATTTTCCATAAAAAGACTTCTGTTCTCTTAGTTGTAAGTCTACATGTCTAGGTAAACAGCCTTACAAACATAACACAAGCTTATATTTAAATCAATCACTTTTTCTTTATTCAGATGATGTGTCAAACATAGCAGTCCTGATCCTAAACACGCTGTACTTCAAAGGCAGCTGGCGTCACCAGTTCGCACCTAACGCGACAAAACCTGGCCAGTTTTATGTCTCTCCGAAGTTACAAAAGGATGTCACCTATATGAACCTTAACAAAAAGCTATACTACGCAGACTCTGTTAAATTTGATGCTAAGATCGTGAGGATGCCTTATCTGGTGAGAAACCAAATATTTTTTATGCATGTATGTTTTGTTGTAACGTGAGACTGTAATTCGATTTCTGGACGAAGCCGATGTTGATTAATCGGCTATATAATTTCCGAAAGGATAAAATCTCAAAAATATTACGGGAAAGTAATTGTTTTGATCCCTGAAGTTGGACTAGAGATGTTAAAAATTATTTGTGAAAATAATAACTATGATATTTTTTACATGGCTACTAATTGAATTTTAAATTTAGTACACACTCTGAGTCTTGAAAAAAATACAATATCTTTTTATACCAGATTCATAGGAACGGTTTCTAGCTGCGGTCTTCTACGATAAATAATAATGTTTCTAACATAATCTTTTTCATTTACAGGGCAATAAATTCTCGATGTACGTAATAGTGCCTAACGCCTTGACGGGCTTGCCGCGCGTCTTTGACAACCTGAACTCACTACGTGAAGAACTTGGCAACCTTCGAGAACATTATGTAGATCTGACTCTCCCCAAGTTCCAGTTTGATTACACTTCGCAGCTGGGTGGCATCTTAAAAGAGGTAAACTAGCATAAAGGCTTTTACTACGAATGGATAAGTAAAAAAAAATTCTGTGGAAGGCAGAATATATTAGGTGGCATTTCTTGAATATAGCATTACTATAACGTTGTATAGGGAATATTTAGGGAAATACTATATATAATATAAAACAATAGACAAGAAAATAAAATTATTATGTATTTTAATAGAAGGCGAAGGACCTAGGACCCAAAATTTTGTGATTGTGATGCTTATGCGATTCAAGCATTAGGTACACGAATTGACGGCCTTGTCAACATCAGAATACATGCCTGGCCAGTAATAGTTCAGTTTGAGATAAGTTTTAAATATACTAAGATGGCTAGATGTGGGCTAGGATTGGGTGGACCTATGTCTTGTTATATGGTTAAAGAACTTTATTTGCACTCAAAAGAAATTTACAAAATTTCACTTAATGAGATACATATTGTTTTCTAAAGTAACTTAATATTCGTGAGCACAGCAATCACGAGTATTAAATACTTACAATACAAAACTTTTATACTTAATTAAAAACGGTAACAGGTAAGCAAATGATGACAAAGTTATCAACAACTAAAATAGTTCGGATATTTGTAGGTAGTAGTAAATAATTCACGCAGAACAAAAGTCATTTATAGCGGATAGAATAAGTAGCCAAAACCAGGGTCGGACTTAGACATAATTTAAAACATACGATTTTAATTTGGTTTTAAAAGTGTTAAAATTTTTGGATTTTTTTATTTCCTGTGGTAATTTATTGAATATTATGTCTTGTTCGAAGAAGAGAATGAACGAACGAAAATGCAAAAAAAAGGAGTTTTTCAAGAGTTCAAAGACCAATGGTATCAGTGTCCCCGCGTGTTGTATCAGTACCTAGTTACTGGCATTAATCTAGTTCGTGTCTACCCGTGGTATGATCCTCGTTACAGAGTTAATTATTCCACCACCTTGTTTAAATTATAAATAAACGATAGATACGGCTAAATCGAAACTATTCAGTGAGCTTGTCGCTAGAACTGGAGTTCGTCAGGCAATGACCTTAAAACCTTGTTGTGATTCGTGATTGCTAAAAAAGTCTTGCCATTTTTTTCGTATTATATCTTAGAGGCTACAACAGGTCTATTATCATTATAAATTACATTAATTTCGTTTGAGCTATAAAGTTGGTTTGTTAACAAAATTAAACAAGTTTTATAAGGAAATAGATTAGTTATATAAATGTTTACTTGATTGCATAAATATTTGAACGCAAATTTATTATTTTGTGGTTAATTTAACAATATTATTGTTAGATTTACCGCAAATAATAAATTTGTTGTGTTATTATCCTTTTGAAATAAGTAAACAAGCACGTAAGGTAACTTACTTGTTACAACTAAAATGATAGCTGAGAATAATATGAAATCATTTTTCTTTTAAATTTATGAGATGCAAACATACACACAAGGCCAGCGTGTGTGGATTAAGGCTAAACCCTCTCGGATCTTCTCTCTCTAGATCGAGGAGAGGAGACTCGAGCCCAGCAGTGGGACTTTAATGGGTTGCTGATGAAGATGATGATGCAAGCATTAATAATTATTAGAACTTATCTATAATCAGTATTATAAAGCTAAAGAGTTTGTTTTGTTGAACAAATCAAATCGGACACGTACATAGTTCGCACGTAGAAAAAATATTGTAGTGTTGGATATCGATGAAGGTTACGGCTATATAACATCACGCTACGGCCAATAGGAGCTAAGCAGTGGCCAAATAAAGAACGACGGAAGCGAAGCCCCACGCGACTTATAGATAATAATATTTTATTATTACAGTTGGGTGTACGCGAAGCATTCGAAGACACAGCTTCATTCCCCGGCATCGCTCGAGGCGAGCAAGTGCATGAGAAACTCAAGATATCCAAGGTAGTTCAGAAGACTGGCATCGACGTCAACGAATACGGCAGCGTTGCTTATGCTATTACAGGTAATATTTCTTTTGCTAAAAAGAAAATGCCCACACTTGGGAACAAAAATTTGTTGACACTATTTTTCGGATAATCTGTTACATTCTTAACTTGTGACTTTCATTAGAGTTACTTTTTAACTAAATGAATAAACGAGATTTAATTAAATTTCAAGATCTGTGTTGCGGGGCGTGTGAGTTAATTGTATGTTTACAAATAGACAATTAATGAAGACACAGTACGCCTAGACCCGAAACAAAGTCTATTAATCACACTAATATTTGGGAATAATGGGTTGAAATGATGACATTGAGTGAAAGATCACCTTAAGTATGTTATTCTAAATACAGGATTTGTTCAGATTTTTCCCTCTTTTTGCCTTTCTGGGTATTTGCTCTGCTTGCCACTCATTAAATCAGACTCTAGCTCTACTAATAATAGTTTATGTTAATGTGTACCTACTTGAAGCAAATTACTTTATATACTTAATTATTATATACCTATTGGTATTGTATATTCATGTTCATAAACTTACAAAAAATGTATTAGCATTAGAATTAATTCTTTAATTTCATTTTAAGAAATATCCCTGGTGAACAAATTCGGCGAAGACGTTGGAAGTCAAGTAGAGGTGCTAGCCAATCGACCATTCTTATTCTTCATTGAGGATGAGCCCACCAGACAGTTACTCTTCACGGGACGTGTTGCTGACCCCGGACATCAAGCCGGCGGGTACAAACCTAAGTAAAATCTAGTTTATAGCTTTCTAAAGAAATGTCGTAAAAAATGTATGATATTCTTAGAGATAATTATACAACTGAGGTAACCGGCACCCAAAACATAATGCAATGTCTGATTAACAGGCTTGTCGCCTGCAATAAATAAATCATGATTTTCATTATCATCATCATCAGCTCAACCTATGGCAGTCCACTGCTGGACATAGGCCGCTCCAACACGCGCCACAACACTCGGTCCTCCGCCTTCCGCATCCAGTCAGGCCCAGTGGCCTTTTTCAGGTCGTCGGTCCACCTAGCTGGAGGGCGTCCTATTCTACGTTTGCCGAGTCGCGGTCACCACTCTAGGACACCATTGCTCCATCGTCCATTATCATCAGTAACCCAATAATGGCCCACCGCTGGTCTCGGGTCTCCTCTCCTCTATCTATCATATTATATATCATAATCCACATACGTTGGGCTAGTGCGGATTGGTGGATAAAATCATGATTTATAATTATAATAAATTATTATAAAATTGACTGTGGCATGAATTGTAAGGGTCAAAAGGTCAAGATGAGAAATAACATTAGGTAACCAATTTGAACCGTATGAATATTACCTAAGATATAAATTCCTAAAACCACAATTCCATTTAAGTACACCTCTTTTGAGGGTACACTGTGTTATAAACCCCAGTAGAAGAAACCAATTTTCTCTTTTAATATCGTAAAAGTATAATATATCATATTGTGCCTAGAAGTCCCTATAAAGTAAGGTAAGCTATTCATTAAGTATGAAATAATGTCGTACATCAAGTGGAAAAAAGCCGTAAGGATATACAGCATTTTGAAATGTAAAGCTAATACAAATAGCATAAGTTGAAAATTGACTGCGCCGTTTGTTCATCTTATGTATTTCTTTTACACAAAGTTTTAAATAATAATTACAATTTTACTAATTCTTTGCCTCACATTTAACGTATTTGTCTAAATATGTTTAATGAGTTCAAAGAAAAATCTACCTTATTTTGCTAACAAACAGTCGATTTTATTTCGACCTAGTCAAGCAAATATTTGGACGAATATGTTAGGTACGGCGCATACAGCTCTCTTTATATTTCGTTATAACATCAGTCAATAATTTAAAATTAACATTAGATGAATGAATGATCATAATAATTACAAAGACCAATATAATGTAATAAGCATTATATGTACTCTAATTTAATTTGTTTTATTTTTATTTAGATTCTGTATTATACAAAACGATACTTAAATAGTGCCATTTGTATATTGTAAAAGTAAAAGAACAAGTTTACGACTTTTTTTTCAATCCATACCTATTCCTAATGTGACAACAAGATAATTAAGATATGATAATATTATTTTTACACAGAGATTAGTTGCCGAGTCGAAAATGATCGCCGATCGCATAACACAGGCAAATATAATTGCTTAGTTTGGGACTAGATGGCGCTGTGTGAATGTGGTAGAACATTATTATCATTATAATGTTCTGTCATCTCTCTCTGTTGTCTGTTGACTGTCACCGTGGCGCAGTGGTTAAGGTGGTCGCCTCGCCACTACATCGCCGTGCTGGGTGACGTGGGTTCGATTCCCACACGAGACAAATAGTTGTGTGATTCATAAATATTTGTTTCTAGTCTGGGTGTACTTTGTGTCCGTTAGTTTCATGTTTGTAAAGCTCCCCGCGACACAGGGCTTGTTCCCTAGTGCGGGCGTTGTCTTTTAAAATCGAGAAAGAAAACAAAGAATGTTACAGTGGCATCTGATGTAGGATCTAACATATTTAGTTTAAATTTGCGAACTAACAAGTGCGGGTTGGTGGTTCAGACATACTCATAGAATTTCTTTTAGGGTATGTGGGTTTCCTCACGATGTTTTCCTTCACGGTTAGCAGATGGTAAGCCATCTGCTAACAGTATGTACTTATCACACAAGTGACTTATCACTTGACTAGTACATATAAATTCCACAAAGTGGAATCCACATTGGTACTGCCGGTCGGGATCGAACTCGGACCCCGTGATTTGTACGCCGGTTCCTTAACCATTCAGCCACCGTCGCTAGCAGGTTATCCACAGTACAGAGATAGGGATAATCTAAATTTAGGAATTCTCATTGGGGGGAAAAGGGAATAAGGTGGCAGCGGCCTGGCTTTGTCTTACGCATTGTTGACAATGTTGAAGACAAGGCTTGGTCCTATGGGCGGCGGTTATCACTTTCCATCAGGTGAGCCGCTAGCTCGTCTACCAACTTTGTTGTATAAAAAAAAAAAAAAAATCCGTTCATAACTGCCTGGTCTCTGCACTACACTAGAAATACTACTGAAATATTGTTTTTCTACTGTTACATTTGCACATTTATATTATGTTATGATATTTTCCCTGTGCCTTTAGTTGTTTACTTTTTACCGACACATTACGTGGGTAAACAAAAATAAGAGCGATAACAAAGGCCACTAACGCCTTGAGCTATGGGAAAATGGGCTGGTCACGTGGCGAGGCTTGCAGACAAAAGATGGACTGCAAAAACGACCTTGTGGAAAGGCCCACAAGGGAAAAGAGGCAGAGGAAGATCACTGACACGCTGTGAGGACGAAATCAAAAGAATCGCTGGCCAAAACTGCTATAGACCGAGAAAAATGGGCTTCTTTGGAGGATGCCTTTACCCAACAGAGGGTTCTTGCTGTTTAAATTTAGAATACTTAGTCAAATTCTATAATTTTAATGTAAATATAAACTACTTAGATTACTTAAAGAAACTAGTGAATGGAAAGTCAATTATTAAGAAATAAAAGGCTTTTTTTATTTTTTTTATTTATTACGTGTCGGTGAGACGCGGGCCGAAGTTAACTATCCATAAAAAACCTTTCCTCTGGATGCGTAATTTTTCCCAAAAGAAGAAAGAAAACATAAAAACCACCCCATACCAAATTAATGGCACGTAAATACCCTTCGCCTCTAGACGGAATTTTATTCAAAGGCCAAATTAGTCACTTATCTGGTGTCGAGTTCAGAAACGTGTTTGTGCTGTCTTAGTTTTCGCGTCAGTGTTCATAGTTCCGAACTTGATCGTGGTCGTTTTCTGCTATTAAAGACGCTATTGTTTCTGAACAGTGGGTAATCGTGTAACGCCATGCAAGCAGTTGAATAACAACTAAAAATGCATTCTTCAATATTAGGTAAGCATTTACTTCTTATCAATTAAATATCTAATTATAGAATGTTTGTAAAACATAAAAATATTTTATAAACATATAGGGGACATACAATTTAAATATCTATATTTAATTTTATACCTACTACATTTATCGTAAACAAATGTTGTAACAATTAAGTTGTTTTTTACCTCAAAGCCTTGTTATTCATATAGTTAATAATAATGGTTTGTTTAAATTTTGTTTTGCATTGTCCGTACAGTTAAAGGAAAACATGTTTTAATTCTGATCTCTGATCAAGTTAGCTTTATCTGCTTCAATATTTATCTGTTTAGCTTTGACCCTTGACCAAATGTTTGCAAAAAAATAAAATATACAGGCATGGATTCTGTACATAAATTAGTCGATACCCACCATTCGTGATAATTACGGAGTGTCGTTCGTATCTTTCAACATTTTGATTTATTTCGATTATATAAGGGTAGATTAGGACGCCCTCCAGCTAGATGGTCCGACGACCTAAAAAAGGTAGCTGGGTCTGACTGGATACTGAAGACAGAGTGCTATGGCGCGTGTTAGGAGAGGCCTACGTCCAGCAGTGGACTGCAATAGGCTGAAATGATGATGACGATGCTGAAGGGTGCACTATTGTTTCTAAAATGTAGTCACCTTATAACGAATGACAAAAAATCACTTGCGTGGCAGGGTCTAGGCAGGTCAATTGTTAGCTCTCATAGTTCAGTACCATGCCAAAAACCTTCGCACTTTTGTGAATGGGTTTCGAAACCATGGTACTGATGTATCACCGAAATAATTAATTTTTATTTACCTATAGGTAAGTTTCGGATGATATAACGGCAATATAAAGTAAAGTAAAATTTATTAAACTAATAAGGTAAATATGTATAAAGAGAACTCTTAAAAAATACTTAATGTAGGGAACAAAAAATTATGATTAGCCTGTACTAGGTAGTAAAACCTGTGCTACAGGCGGTCTTAGATCAAACACTTTTGTACTCCCAATGTAGAGAGACAAGAATTGTGTAAAAACTATATAAAAAATCGTAATAAATATCATGATAGCTCCAAGTTTTAGGTTTTTTAAATGTTTATAGAGGAGAGGAACAAGCCCATCTGTGGGGGTTGCTGATGATGATGATGTTAAAGTATATTTATAAATCATCAATCATAGACTCACAGGCCAGTTTTTAGTTTATTTCATTGTATTTCTTAGAATTTAGGTTTTTTCTTAGTTTCCATTAGTTGACAACAAAGTGCTTAATCTACACAAATGTTATAAAGAGGAAAGATTTGTATTTTTGTATGTAACCAATAAACTTAAAAACTACTGGACCGATTTAAAAAAAAAAGCTACATTATCACTGATTAACATAGTCATATATTACCACGCTACGGCCAATAGGTGCTGAGGAGTGGCGAAATAAAGAACGACTTTTAGTCTATACATCTATACAAATACAAATAATACATACAAATAAATAAAATTGTAGTGTCTGTTTGTAATATTAAAATAACCGCTTTCTACTACATGCATATGAATGTATATACGGGACATAAACCAAAATAACATTTTTTTCAATTTTTGTCTGTCTGTTTATTCCGGATAATCTCTGCAACGGCTGGACCGATTTCGACGGGAATTTCACTGGCGGATAGCTAATGTCACAAGGAGAAACTTAAGCTACTTTGATTTTGGAAAAAATATTAGTTCCGTAAAAAAAACTCCACGAGTACGGGATTAGTTGTTTTTTTTTTTTTTTTTTTTATTATATTTAGAATAGTTGTCCACGCGAACGAAGTCGCAGGCTCAGCTAGTAAATAAATAAAAGAGTCCACTTCCCTACCTACCCCCTGTTGGTAACTTTATCTATTTAAAAAATCAAATCAAGTAAAAGTACTTTTCTATTTACCTCTTTTGGAATATTAATTCAGAGGAACAAATTTGAAAACAATATAAGAATTTCCAATTGTGTTAAACAACATGATACGATTACTGATTTGTGAGGCAATTACGATATAAAGTATCGATTAAATTATACTAGTAGAGGTGTATTGTACTGTTAGAACGATTTGATGATATCATTCAATACTATTCCTAATTGGTTTTATGTTAGAAAATATAAGGAAAACGTTGGGTATTTATTTATAAATCAAGGCTTCATGCGTAAATATAAAAACGACGTAAAATTTACAAGTGTGATAAAGTTAATTTCTATTTTGATTAATAGAAATAAAGTTCAATATAGATTGGTGATTTGCCTCGTCTTTTGTCTTTTATATCAAGAGGGGCATAAAAAGAAATCGTGGGAATCTTAATATTTTTAAAAAGATTTATTTTAAGTAGGAGTAGAATATATTTAAGCACAGACTTGTGTTAGTTTAGAATTCATCGTGTAGCATGAATACGCGAATATTAATATATATGTATTTATGATGCGTGTGTTTAGAATATTGGATTTTTGAAACGGCTTACGATATTAAGCAATCATTACTATACAATTGCTATACTAATACTCTAAAGCTGTAGAGTAAGTTTTTTTGTCTGATACCGGCACTGGTATCAGACAAAAAAAATGAAAAAATAATTTAGTGTTGGATAACCCATTTACCAAAGAATATTATAGGGTATATAGCATCACGCTACAGCCAATACGAGCTGAGCAGTGGCCAATTAAAGAACGACGGGACGACGCGATTTCTAGTATTACAATTTATGACTGCCTTGGTGTTGCAGTGGTAGTGTATATAGCCGTATGAAGTCTTGGGTTCGATCCCCGGGTCAAAGCAAATATTTGTATGATATGCAAATGTTTGTTAGGGAGTTTGGGTGTATTCTAGTTTGGGTGCTTATAATAGCTTACTTTGAGCTAGTTGGTACTGGGTAAAAAAATGTCCGAATATATAAAAAAAAAACTTTATTCTATTGTCAGGGGTAGACCGTGAGCTTATGGGGCCCTGGGCTGATACTACTCGGAGGGTCCCCGAGTAGTATCAGCCCTAGGGGGCCTGTCTAAATTATCAATTAACTGCCATTAAAAAAAACCAGCCAAATGTAAAGTAATAATATATTTAAAAAATTAAAATATATAATTTAATAAATATTTTATAAACTTAACCATAGGTATGATTATTTTTAATACACAATGTCTTCAATTAGGACTGGGGGCCCCTTATATCCGGGGGCCCCGGGCTGCAGCCCCTATTGCCCCCACATAGATCCACCCCTGTCTATTGTACATTTTTAACTGCAACACCAATTACTGAATATAATTCAATTAAGTATGAAGTTCTTCAAAAAAGGAGTGAGTAGATTTCTTAAGGGTCGCCAATGAGCTCGTGATGCCCCTGGTGTTGCAGGCGCACATAGGCCACGGTAACCGCTTACCATCAGGCGGACCGTACGTCTGTTTGCCACCGTCGTGGTATAAAAAAAAATTTAATTGCATGTAGGTATAAATCATAAAAAAAAATTTTTTTTTGGATTTTAGACAGATGTAGGCTCGGTTCACCCATTGACTCTTTCCCCTTTCCATTAAAATGTTCCACTCACCCCATTTTTAAACGACTTCAAAAAAGGAGGAGGTTATATGTTCGACTGTATGTATTTTTTTTTTTTTTTATGTATGTTCAACGATTACTCGGAGATGCCTGAACCGATTTAAAAAATTCTTTTTTTGTTTGAAAGGGTATACTTCCGAATTGGTCCCCTATTCATCACGTCAAGTTCTGATGATGGAATCTCAGGGAAATCGAAGGCAACCCTCAAATTTTATATGCACATGTTACGTGTTTCATATATTTTTTAAAGTTATTCAAGTATTTACGTCTGATAGTCAACATCTCATGTTGATGAGCTGGTGATGGAAGGTATAACTCCTTAACTGTTAGGAGTTGGAGGATAATTCTTTCGACATTATAGGTTCTTATAAACCAATAGTTGTATTCTTGTAGGTTATTTAGGTGAGCTGATACTGGAAGGTATAACTCCTTAACTATTAGGAGTTGGAGGATAATTCTTTCAATATTATAGGTACTTATAAACCTATAGTTGTATTCTTGTAGGTTATTCAGGTGAGCTGTCAATGGAAGGTATAACTCCTTGACTCTTAAGAGTTGGAGGATAATTCTTTCGACATTATAGGTACTTATAAACCTATAGTTGTATTCTTGTAGGTTATTCAGGTGAGCTGTCACTGGAAGGTATAACTCCTTAACTTTTAGGAGTTGGAGGATAATTCTTTCAACATTATAGGTACTTATAAACCTATAGTTGTATTCTTGTAGGTTATTTAGGTGAGCTGTCACTGGAAGGGAAACTTCTTAATGTTTAGGAGTAAGAAGCTGATTTCTTTAAATATCACATCCATGTATAAACCTTAAGTTGTGTTATTTCAAGTGTCTGAGGTGAGAGCTCTTGATGGAAGATAAAGTTGTATAATTCAAAGGAATTCTTAGATGATATTTTAAGTTTTCGATATAATATCTAACCTGCATTGTATACCTATACTTGTTACCTGTAGCATTTTATAGGAAAAAAGAAATATAAAAAGCTGAGAGTTTTAAGATTCCTCTATTCTACAATCAGGTTGTGTTGTTAGAATATTTAAATAGACGTTCCCTTCTATCGAAGATTCTTTATTTCGGTTTTCCGTCTTAGTTTGCCAGCCAGTATTATTAAATCTGCTAGATAAAAAGTACACTAAAAATGGAAAAATAAACTATTTTTAACAAAAAAATATTAAAACGACTTCAAATCAGTACTAAAAAGCGAAAAATAAACTGAATTAGATATTTAATTCCAAGCTAAAAAATACCTACCTACCTGTTTAAAGTATAATACCCTATTACTAATCTATTTGAAGTCGGTGCCAGCCTAATGAGGTTGTATCACTCAGTTTGAGCTGTCCACTAGGTACGATCACACACAAGTGCGAGGTGGTGTGAAGTAGCGAGCGGTAACAGATGTACGTACTAAGTAGTAGGTACGTAGCTTAACAAACTCTTTAGGCCTGGCACCGACTTCAAACAGATTAGTAATAGGGTATTATACTTTAAACAGGTAGGTAGGTATTTTTTAGCTTGGAATTAAATATCTAATTCAGTTTATTTTTCGCTTTTTAGTACTGATTTGAAGTCGTTTTAATATTTTTTTGTTAAAAATAGTTTATTAATTATTTTGGTGTAGTGGTTCGCCTCGTATGAAGGGGCGAAGCAAACATTTAATATCATGATCCGTGCCATTATGGTATAGGGAAAACGGCGCATATAATTCTCACAATATATTCACTCACTTGGCATAATTATCCAAAATCAGGTTTTTGACTCATCATAACAACAGGTAAAATGTTTATGAATAGGCATCAAGCAAAAAATATTCAAACCTTGTAAAAGCCAAATGGTTTGGATTCCGGTGGTATTTAAGGAATTCCAGGGTTTAAGTTTACTTATTGCCCGTTATTACAAAATGTGGACTTAGTAAACCAGTTCGTTTAAATTGACATAAGCCTCTAGCGTCTCCACCGTCCCCTCCAGTGGGCGCTAGGCAAGAATATGTAGTAGGATCCGCCTAAATATATGGGGAAGGGCGTGGGGCCCTCACAATAAAACACAACTGATAAATACGTACTGATAGTATTAATTTTAAATGTCAACAAGTGCGTGCACTGTACAAGAAATCGGAATAATAGTGAGCCTTTAGTCTTCGACGGGTGGTCCGACGAAGACTCGGTTCGAATTTGAATTAATTTAGGATTTTGAATTTTAAATTATTAAAAGTAAATTAAAAAGAAATCAAAAGAGATCCAAAAGTTGGTCAAAAGAGGTGCAGTCGTGCAGGACGTAGCCTGCAACGGGTGCAACCGTTACAAGCCATTGTTTTAGTGTCAAAGTTGTCAATTTAAACCTGGTTTAATGCTTAGTCCGTATTTTGTAATAAGGGGATAATGTTTGAATACATAAATAAGGGTGTTGTAAAAGTCAACTAAGGGTGACTTAAGTAAGTGAGTAACTTTATGCAGATAAGAGCACTGCAAGAAAAGGAAATCTTAAACAAACCTTATACTAACCCATCTGGCCAGCAGTGGGAAGTATATTGAGAAGTACTGTAAAACGGCTTTATAAAAGCCATTTTAAAATAAAGCCGTTTTGATTATTATTATTTTTTATACCACGACGGTGGCTAACAGACGTACGGTCCGCCTGATGGTAAGCGGTTACCGTAGCCTATGGGCGCCTGCAACACCAGGGGCATCACGAGCGCGTTGCCGACCCTTAAGAAACCTATTCACTCCTTTTTTGAAGAACCCCCTACTGTAGTCCCTTGGGAAAACCTCGTTAGGGAGTTCATTCCACAACCTGATAGTTCTTGGGAGGAAATTGCTCTGGAACCGCGCGGTACCAGACCATTTCGGTTCCAAGGTGTGGGGATGAACTCCCTGCCGATGGCGAGCAGTGCGATGGTAGAAGGTGGCCGTGAGCATCATCTCAAACAGTTCTTCAGAGCACAACCCATTATACAGGCGGTAGAACACACATAGAGAGGCAAAGTCTCTCTCATTGTTATTATATTAAACTTAAATAAATATTCGTTCAATATTCAATTATGTCCTGTCTTTGTATAGTCGTAGTATCATCATCATCATATCAGCCCAATGACGCCCACTGCTGGTCAAAAGCCTCACCTAATTTCCGCAATTGCGAGCGATTTTGTGCCGCCCGCATCCAACGGCCACCCGTGGTAGTATGCGACTGCTGTATACAAGGGTGTGGGTACGATTCCCAACATAGGGAAAAGGTGTTAGAATTAGGTACTTAAGAACTGTCTTCATGTAGGTCTAAGTCATACTCGTTTAATAATAATAATATACTAAAATAGTAGAAGACTGACGAACTATTTATATACAATATCGATTTGATTCCAGGTTTCATATTGGTCTCCATCCAAATCTTTAACAGCAATGCCTCCACACCCAATTCCCGACTCAACTTCTTCGACATCGACCTCCTTCGAAATGCTGCAGAGGACAAAAAAGGCAACGTGATGTTATCTCCAGCCAGTCTCAAATCCACATTAGCATTGCTATTAGAAGGAGCTGAGGGTACAACCGCTTCGGAACTCAAATCAGCATTAAGAGTGTCACCCGAAAAGGAAGATTATAGAGATGAATTAAGTTTCTTCGTGAAGTCTTTGCAGGTAAAATGTTTTGTAATTCAACAGTCGTTACAAAAACAATGTATTGATTTGACACGGCTTTTGGCGCGTAGAAAAATACGTATCACCGTCATACATTGATGGTAATAAATAATTTCTGTCAACAGCAATCGCAACGAATTTCAGAACTGTTGGAAAAAATCAAGACTTTAATTATAATTAATTGGTAACCCTAGCGATGGGGAAAACCTACTGTGAAATATATTTACGAGCACCTAATGGGGATTTCCAATATCTTAGCACTGGGAACGTTTCAAGTAAAGCAGGTTTTAAATAATTTAAAAATAGAATGTTTACTGTCATGGTTTGTTTACTTGTGTATGTAATAATCATGTAATATTTATGTAATACATACTCACCTTAGAACGCAATGCCATAACGCATTGGCATTGTTATTATGACATTTTCGTCGAGTCGAAATTTGGTGCAAAGTATAAAAGAAACCGGGATGTTAGATATGTAATTCTACATGATTTAAAGCTTCTTCATGCTGTCTGACATCAACGGATATTGTATAGTCGTATTATGTTTACTGTGCTTCAGACTTAGATAGAAATCTTATTACTATTGTGATATTAAAATTATCCCATGTCACCATGGCTGCTTAGCATCTAAGAAGTACTGTTTTTTAAATTCCAGGCAAACTCATCAAATGTATTCGTTCAAAATACGAACGCATTGTTTGTATCCAAGAAAATCAAGCTAAGGAAAGGGTTTGAAACTGTCACTCAAAAACTTTATCACTCCGAAATTGGTAGATTGGACTTTGGAGAACCTAAAACTGCAGCAGATCTCATCAATGCGTGGGTAAACACGAAGACTAAAGGACTTATTCCTAGTATTGTTGAAGAAGGTGAGTAATAATTGAAAAATACTAGGTAAGGTACTATTATAATGGTCGCAAATTAGAATAAAATTAAAATACAAAAGACGCAAAGACTATTTCATCTAATTGAGATTGAAGTCTTGAAGAATTTATTCAATATAAAATTTACACAATATCTTAAAAATTATACACAACAAACCTATTTAAAAAAAAAGAACCAGATATTCTATTCACAGGAAATTTCTATAAATTGAATATCTGATTGAGGTCAGATTCCTGAGGCAACGTACCCAAAAGGCTAGCCACATTACCACGTTGGATGGCAAGGCTGATGTGATACCTCAGAAACACGCTTACAAATGTAACTATAAATTTTGTGAGCGTTTGGTTACTAAGGTCCAGGGTTTTAACCCCAAAAGGCTCAAAGATGTAAGTCTCACCAAGAGTTTCATATTTACGCCGCTTGAGGCACTCAGCACAATCGGGAGCGTAACCTGTTCTACCAGTGAAAGCAGAGATGTCGCTAGTGTGAAGAATTGTGTTTAAAATGCTGGCTATATGTATTCTCATTTCAAACTATTAGCTATTCAAAGGATCAGGGTTCGCTAAGACGAAATTATAACATTGACTATAATTATTTTCTTTTCTAAAATTCACAGTTCAACTTTCCGCTACAACGGAGGTGGTGATGGCTAATGCTCTATACTTCAGAGGTACCTGGAAAAATGGCTTTGACACCAAGTTGACTCATGGCGAGTGTTTCTATAACAATGAAATTTGTACTAACGTTGCTATGATGGAGCTTCAAGCTGAACTGAACTATGCCTTCGTTGATAACTTGAGGGCACATGCGCTGGAGCTGCCTTATAAGGTATGTTGGGCCACAATACTTCATCATCATTTTGAAATGAAATGAAATCTCGTTTATTCATCTAGGTTACAAAGTAACACTTAAGAAAGTCACAAGTTAAGAATGTAACAGGTTATCCGAAAAGTAGTGTCAGCAAATTTGTCTACGACCAAACTCAAACTCAAACTCAAACTCAAATCTTTATTTGCTGAACATTATGTAGTGTTAACAAATACATTGCTGGCTGTTGTTCCAATGTTTTAGATCATGATGTTCTACCATATAAAGCATGCAAATTAAATTATATAAAATTCAGCACTAATTAATATAATATGTAGTAATAATTAAAATTAAATTCATGCAACATTACAATAAAATTATCAGTCATAAGGTACTTAAATAAACATAAACACTAGATCGGACCTATAGAGCATTCATTAATATGTCAATAATATTATTTAGTTCTAATTATATATTTCTGTCATTTAAATAATCATTTAATGTATAGTAGCTTTTATTAATTAAGAAATATAATAATTGTTTTTTAAAATTGATAATTTCCTGGATATTTAGTATAACATTTGGCAATTTATTATATATCCGTGGTGCCATACCCAAGAAATTTTTATTGTAAATAGCTTTCTTGTGTTGTACATTACATATTTTATTTTTATGTCGTGCGCTCTTTAGGGTCTCAAATAATTGAAAATTTGTTTTAATAAACACTGCTGTTTCATAAATGTACAGACAGGGTACCGTTAATATCCGTAGGTTTTTATAGAACGGTTTACAGCTATCCGTACTTTTTATGCCAGATATTGCTCGGATACATCTCTTTTGGGCCTTAAACACTAAATCTCTATTTGTGGAGTTTCCCCAGTATATGATTCCATATCTCAATATGGAAGTGACATACGCATGATATGCTGTGAGTAACGTGTCTTGATTTACTTCTCTAGAAAGATTTCTTAAGGCATATGAATATTGGCTCAGGCGTTTACACAAACTCTGAGTGTGTGTTTTCCATGACATATCTCTGTCCAGTTCAAGTCCCAAGAATTTTGCTGACGTTGTTTCTTGTATTGTTTGGTCCCTATATCGTATATCAAGCTTATTATGATTTGTTCTCTGCTCAAATGTCATTATTTTGGTTTTATCTATATTTATTTTTAAATTATTTGTATTCATCCATTCTATTAAATTATGTAGACATTTATTTATTTCTCTTTCAAAATTATCTATTTCATTCTCATTATTGGCACTGAACACCACCGTACTATCATCCGCAAACAATACCATTGGATGTTGTGTTACTTTGGGCATGTCATTAATATATATTATAAATAATAAAGATCCTAAAATACTACCTTGCGGTACGCCATACTTGTTATGTCTTTGACTGGAAACGTAATTGTGTTTAGTTTTTGATGTCATGCATATCTTGTCTATTTCTGTTACTTGTTTTCTATTTGAAAGGTACGATTTCATCAAAGCTAGAGCATTGCCTCTTACGCCATATCTTTCTAACTTGTTTATTAGTATATCACGATTAACATAATCAAATGCTTTGCTCATATCCATAAATAGAGTAGCTACAGGACTTTTAGTATCGATACTTGTTATAATTTTTTCGTTTAATTTGAAGATTGCCATATTAATATTCTTATTTCTTCTAAAACCATATTGTTCTTCCACTAAAATGCTTTTTTGTTCCATAAAAGAATATAGAGATTTATAAATGACTTTCTCTAATATTTTGGAAAAAATGGGCAGTAACGCTATAGGTCGGTAACTGGCAGGATCTTGTTTGTTGCCTTTTTTGTATAGGGGTTTAATGATAGCCAGTTTCATTCTATTTGGAAAAATACCCATTTCTAAACACAAATTAATGATGTGGCTTAACACTGGTGCTGTGATATTGGCTGTCAATTTAATTATATTGGTAGTGATATCATCATGCCCGTAGCTGTTTGTGTTATTTAATGATTTAATTATATTTATAATGTCAAGTGGAGTTGTAGGGACCTTTCAAATTTTCGAATTTTCTTTTTCTCACAGTGCTCTTATTAATTGCTTATTGTTACTCCCTAAGTCGCCTTTTACGACACCCACGGGTTAAGATGTTGTTAGTGAGATTATGTATTTTTAGGATTAAGACAGATTTCGATATTGATTTAACTAATATTTTCTGCATTTTTACGCGACGGAAATTTACATTTTTGGAAACTGTACTAAAAGAGACAAAACGAAGGAGAGAAGTGGAATTTTTAAGTACCTATATCATCACCATCATCATCATCATATCAGCCCAATGACGCCTACTGTTGAACATAGGCCTCACCTAAATTACGCCACAGCGAGCGATATATAAAAAAAAATAATTATTCAATGACACATTGCTCAAAACGTGAATCGGGAAAACCTAAGTATACAGAGTTACAGACTACAGCATATGGCTGTTACTTCGAGGTCGTCCACTTTGGTCCATTAATAAATTGCAATTACTGCGCAAAAATGCGTAGCTATAAAGTATCTTTTTTCGATCTAGGAAATTATACAACTATTAATTAATTAGTCTTAAACAAAATTAAAAAAATGTTAAAATCTATACTATTATAAAGCTGTAGAGTTTGTTTGTTTAAACGCTAAGATCTCGGGAACTACTAGTCCGATTTGTAAAATTCTTTTAGTGTTGGATAGCCCATTTATTGAGGATGGTTATGAGCTATATAACATCACGCTACAGCCAATAGGAGCTTAGCAGTGGCCAAATAAAAACGATGGGAGCGAAGCCCCGCGCGATTGTTAGTAATTAATAATTTGTTATGAGTATAACAGTCAGTTGCTATGAGATTATGGCGAATACCTATTCATAGTATAATTTATTCTATAAATTATTCATACTGCACCTTATTTGTTTAGTCAGATACAACTTAATGTAATTAAGATGTGCATGGGGATTGAGATCAGTACCTATTCATTATTAAAATAATAATAATTATATATAATCACAAATCACTTGTAGCTAAGATACAAAGTCATTAGCGGAGGATGCACGTCAGCTCTGTTTACTAAAAATTTTATAGAAACTTCTTTTTAACGATCTTTTCCAATGAAATTCTTCACTTCCATTTGCAGTAAGTCACCTTTCGTACGGGTACATGAAATATTTCATGGTTGAATAAGAGTCTGATGCATCTCTGCCTACCCCTTCAGGGATAAAGGCATAATGCTATGTTGCGTCTATACTAATATTATAAAGCAGAAGAGTTTTTTGTCTGGTTGAACGCTAGGATATCAGAAACTATTGGTCTGATTTGAAAAATGTAAGTGTTGGATAGCCTGTTTATCGAGGAGGGCTATAAGCTATATAACATTTCGCTACGGCCAGTAGGTGCTGAGCAGTGGCCTGTGGTGATAAAGAATGACGGGAGCTAAGCTCCGAAAGACTTCTATTGACTTATGGATAATATAAAGGTAGATCTTAATGTTTTTTCTTCATCACAAAATACATCAAAGAATAATAATTATATTGACAATAATTCCTCTCAGTTTTTTCTTAAGTGATGATAATTACAGAAACAATACTTCTAAAACAGAAATTGAACGGAACAACTTGGCGAAAGAAAATCTTAAATGCGTTAATTTAAATATTTTCCATCAAAATCTGTGTGGTATTAACAATAAAAAAGATGAGTTGGAATTGTACATAAAATCACTAGTTTCTAAGCTGGACTACATTTGTGTGTCTGAGCATTTTTTGAATAAAAATTCTGTTTCAATACTAAATATAAATGACTATAAGCTGGTTGCATACAATACAAGACCTACAAAAAAAAGGGGTGGTAGTCTTATTTTAGGGCAAATAAACAGGGAAATTGTAGAATGCTCACAAATCAATAAATTATATAAATCCGAGTATTTTGAAATATGTAGTGTAAGAGATGTGCACACTGGACTATATCTATGCTGTTGTTACCGTAGTCCTGATGACAAAAACTTTGAATTATTTTTGGAATATCTAGAAAAAACATTAGAATTCCTTTTCAATAAGAAGTCGATAATCTGCGGTGATTTTAATGTCAACCTTATTTCTGACAGCAAAAAACGAACGGAATTCTTGTGCCTACTACGATGCTTTAATTTTAGACCCCTATTTCAGGAGGCCACCTTTATCCGACATCAAAGTTTGTCGTGCATCGATAATATAGTAACGAATTTAGATGAAAGTAGTATTCATAACGTCGAAATTGACCATAATGGATTAGCAGATGGTCATGGAGGGCTCAGTTGTACCGTGTCCCTTCAAACTAATGTAGGTAGAAAATTAGCCTTAAATGAAACTGTTTTGGTTGATAGAAGAACTTATAATTTGAGAAACAATGATACCTTTAGAAAAGCTATTTTAAGCAACAATTGGAATTTAATGGGGATAAATAGTTTCTTAAATACTTTTCATAATTTGTTCAAACATAGTTTTAAAAAAAGAACAAAAAAAATTAAAATTAATAGTACTACAAGTATAAAATGGATTACTAAGGGTATTAGAATCTCGAGTAAAATGAAACGCTTTTTATGTGTCAATAAAAATTGTTCTCAGGACGAAAGTTTTGTACGATACAGAAGTAATTATATAAAAATTTTTAGAACAGTAATTAGGTGTGCTAAGAAAAATGCTGTCAGTAGACAACTACAAAAAGCGAAAAATGTCAGTAAGGAAATTTGGCAAGTTGTAAATAGGCACAAAAATAAAGCAAATCACAATGTATCAAAGAAGATAATTTTAACTCAGAATAATGTCCCTATTGAGAATCCTAGAGAAATTGCCAACATCCTTGCTGACCAATTTATCTTGAATCAGGATAATGGTGAAGTTGATATAAGTCAGGCCATATCTTATTTACATGGAAGTGTATTTTCAATTCAAACTGATTTAATTTTATCATCTGTTACACCCAACGAAATACACAAGATAGTAGTTTCTATGGATAATAAAAACTCTAGTGGTTATGATGAACTCCAAATAAATTTAATAAAAGAGCATATAGGGATTTTAGCAATTCCTCTCTCAACCTTTTTTAATAAATGTCTTGATGCTGGCCTTTTTCCAGAGCAATTAAAAATTGCCAAAGTTGTCCCATTACTTAAAAAAGGATCACCTCTAGACCCAAAAAATTATAGGCCTATATCGTTGCTTCCAATTCTCTCAAAAATTTTTGAAAAGCTCATAAAGGTCAGACTTGTCAGTCATTTAAATCAAAATAGAATTATCAATTACAGGCAGTTTGGATATCAAAAGGGTGTAGGTACAACGGATGCTATTGACAATCTCATCACTGACATTCTTGGAAAAATGAATGATAAGATGAAAGTGGCCGGGATTTTCCTTGATTTAAGTTCGGCTTTTGATACTGTGGACCACAAACTTTTATTAATTAAATTAGAATATTACGGCGTACGAGGAAAAGCATTAGATTTGTTTCGTTCATATTTACATAACCGAAAAATGTTTGTTGAGATAAAGGAAATTGGTGAGAACAATTTGCAACAAATCTACTGTTCCAGAATAAAAAATGTAAACACAGGTGTTCCCCAAGGATCCATTTTAGGCCCAATTTTATTTTTAGTGTTTACAAATGACTTAATCAGTTATAAGATGCAAGCAAACCCTGATGCTCGACTTACTGTTTTTGCAGATGATACCAATGCAATTGTAAGTGCTCATAACATAGCAGAATTAAATACAAGTGTGAATACCACACTTTCAATATTTCAGAACTGGTTCATTGCGAATAAATTAATAATAAATCCAAACAAGACACATATAATTTTATTTAAGACTACCAGTCGTAGCTCAGACACATTAGATATTAGAATAAATAATCATAAAATTGACCTTGTCGAATCAACAAAGTTCTTGGGTATTTATATTGATGCTTTATTAAATTGGAAAAAAGAATTAAACGCTGTAGATTCAACCATATCATCCGCCTGTTATGCCCTAAGAAGCCTTCGTGATGAAGTTAGTATTGACCATCTAAAAACTGTCTATTACGCCTTAGTTGAATCTAGAATAAGGTATAGCATTCAGCTCTGGGGAAATAGCTATCAGTACAACTGCAACAGAGCTTTTGTTCTGCAAAAAAGAGCCATCCGAACAATTGTACGGATTCCCCAATGGCAGTCCTGTAGGGAGTACTTCACAGAGTTGTCAATACTGACAGTACCTAGCCTCTACATACTGTCGGTTCTTGAAAATTTGTCCAAAAATATAAGTAGTTTTGAAACAAGTGAAGAGAGGTTGATCAGAGAAGCCACACGAACCCTATTATTAAAAAATAAGATACACCCAAAACTTAATATTGTAGGTCACGGTGCTAAGTATCAGGCAGTAAAATTATTCAATAAATTGCCAATTGATATAAAAAAAAATATTTATAAAACACACCTTTTTAAAAAAATGGTCAAGGCTTATCTTCTAGAAAATTGCTTTTATTCCATCGAAGATTTTATTAAAATGACAAATAAAACAAATGACAATTAATAAATCCAATTTTTTTATATATAATTTATATTTCATTATTGTCATTTAAATCTATTTTTATATAATATTTTTAGTTTTAAGTACAATCTTGACTTCCTATTTACTTAATGTTGACATCTTAATTTATTGTATAACACATCGTAATAACTATTTAATTTTATTTTAATGTAATGTATTGTGAGTAATGAGTTATGACTAGACTATTTAGATTTGTAAATATAATTGTTGTTTTCTCGTCTTTTTTAGGTTTTTATGATTTTATTTTTTTTTTTTTTTTATATTATCTTGTATCTAAATGTTATTTTATTGTATGTGTATTTTTTTTTTTTTCAAACACAATCTATATTGTTAATGAAATAAATAAATGAAAATGAAATGAAATGAAACTTATAAAATGTTCTTCAATTTTCAGGGTGATCGCTATTCAATGATTCTGCTGGTACCTCAAGATCGTGATTCTGGATTAGTTCTGTTCCGTGACCTACCTTACGTGGGCTTACCGCAGATATTGGATATGATGTACCCAAACGATGTCATCCTGAGCATGCCGAAGTTTGATGTGGATTATAATGAGGATTTAGTTGGGGTGTTCAAGAAGGTAAGAAAAGTTTTAATGTCGTACCTGCTGCAGAAAGGCATTAAGTGACAATAAGCCTACTCTGCAATTTAAATCTTGCATATATACTATTAAGAGTGAAGTGACTATCGGTCTTCTTATAAATATTTTCGTCTAAAAGTGTAATATATTGTTATCATTTTATTTCATAACCTTTCACGTCTCATTGTTGGGCACGGTAATCTTTTCAAAGAAATATTTGAGTATTCTGTCTCTTGCACGGGTACCTACAGTGATTTATTCTCCAAGTGGCCTCTTATGAAATCCTGAGTATGAAATAACATATAAATATCTGGTGACATATTGTATTTTTACTCCCCACTCTATCGACGCATTTAGACACGAACGTTAATTTGGTTGTGAAACGCATACTAGGTACTTCGGCACTCGAATAGTACCTAGTATCGCTGATGTCGTAACAAGTATCGGCGGCCCAACCCACCTCAAGCGAGGTGTCACTGAACAGAGGGGTTTAGTAGATATTCTGGCCATATTTGGGCCAAAAGCACTAGTAGGCACCTAGTACATGTCCCTAGTTAAATAAATGATTTATGTAACTAGACAACAGTAGTAATAATAAAGTTTATTTAATTCTCTTTCACAAAGGTTTCTTATAAATAGGTGGTATACAATTTTGCACTAGTAATCCTTTGTGGGAGACTGGTATCTGCACTAGGTTTCGCTGTCATACAGATTTCCAGCCCCTTTCCACTATCGTAAACAACAGTATAATATTGTACTAGGTACATAAAAAGTATTTATACAGTCAGATGATATTTTAAACTACATAATTTTTCTTTTAGATGCACATCACATCTCTATTCTCGACATCAGCAAACCTTTCAGGAGTGTATGAGTCAGGAAATGGTCCTTACGTCAACAACATTTATCACTCAGTCCACATGAAGGTGGATGAAGCTGGTACAGTGGCTGCGGCGGCAAGCGCCAGCTTCATAGTGCCATTAATCAATAACCAAGTCCGGCTACAAGTGGATAGACCGTTCCTCTTTTTTGTAAGGGATAATAATCTAGGCATGAACCTATTTGAAGGCAAGATTGAAGAGCCCACAAAGTTTGTTAATTATGGCGAGAACGGGAATAAAGGTAATAATTTCGTCAATAATTCTCAATACATTGGGAGTATCAAACAAACGTAAAGAAACATCCACTATAGTAAATATACTTAATGACAAAAATTTATGAGAAAATACGAAGTATCTACAGGTAACATTTCGTATCATCTGGTGTGACAACAAATAATTAGGGTTCCGTAGTCAACTAGGAACCCTTATAGTTTCGCCATGTCTGTCTGTCTGTCTGTCTGTCTGTCTGTCTGTCTGTCCGTCTGTCCGTCCTCGCTTAATCTCTGTGACCGTTAGCACTAGAAAGCTGAAATTTGGGACCAATATGTGTATCAATCACGCCGACAAAGTGCTA
Organism: Laspeyria flexula; assembly: GCA_905147015.1. Lineage (NCBI taxonomy): Eukaryota > Metazoa > Arthropoda > Insecta > Lepidoptera > Erebidae > Laspeyria > Laspeyria flexula. The sequence goes on from LR989970.1 coordinate 5,684,467, forward strand.
AAATAAAAATTGGAAAAAAATGTTTTATTAGGGTAGCCCCCCTATATGTAAAGTGGGAAGTGTTTTTTTTTTTTAATTTTAACCCTAATGTGTGATATATTGTTGGAAAGGTATTTAAAAATGAATAGGGGTTTACTAAAATCATTTTTTGATAATGTCAATAATTTCGGAAATAATCGCTCCAAAAGTAAAAAACAAAGCGTCCCCCCCCCTCTAACTTTTGAACCATAAGTTTAGAAAATACGAAAAAAATCTGAAAAGTAGAACTTTATAAGGACTTTCTAGGAAAATTATTTTGAACTTGGATGGAAACAACAGATGGAAACTGCAGTTAACCAATATAATTTGGTCCCTGAATCGTATGAGCGCCTATACAATCCAGAGGTCAAGTTTCATTTGCCCGTATTTTTTTTTTAACTTCGTTTACATAATATTTTATTATCCTGAACGTATCTTTTTTCAAACAAAAAAATAATTATTAAAATAGGTTCTCGCAATTCAAAATTACCATCGAAAACTTCTGGCACGTCTAACGGACGGGAAACTACGGAACCCTACACTGAGCGTGGCCCGACACGCTCTTGGCCGGTTTTTTTTGTTTCTTAAACTTTTTTTCTAAATAATAATACAACCTAATTTTACAATTTTAGATAAACCTCAAGTTCCAGAGAAAAGCAAACCAGTCCCGGCCGAGCCGTTTAGTAATGAAGCAACTAAAACGCCGACACCATCAAGCCAACAAAGTTTCCACGAGGCTAACCCTAACTACGACCACGGGGGTCCTTATCAACCACTATCGTCGTATGAAGTCCCCCAAAAATCAACTGTTTATCGTTCCAGCAACAGTAATCCGGTCAGCACTAGTTCAACTACAAACCCTTTATCTTCAACTACACTTCCATCAGCTCATATCGAATCTAATGATAATGAAAATCACCAAACCAAAAGAACTGGAGGTATTAGTGGTTTTTTCAAAAAAATAGGTAGTTATTTTGATATATAAATTTCTTAGTGTATTAATTTTATGTTTCTTTACGTATATACTAATAAATGTACTAAATCTAAATTGTTATTTATTTGTGTTAGATAGCCCATTTATCAAAGAAGGCTTTAGGCTATAGAACATCACTCTACGACAAATAGGAGGTTAGTAGAAGCCAAACCAAAATCCACAAGAGCGAAGCTACATACGGAAAACAGTTAATCTCATTTGATTGTTATCTGACGGCCGGACATACATAAATCAACAATGTTTTATAATATTATGTTGAAATTGCCTGATATTATGAATATCAATGTTGGTAATATATCCGGTGTTTTAGGATTCAGTTGAATCAAATATACGACATTCATGTTTCACATTTCAACAGTCACGATAAACTGATTTTAAAATAAATGATCAGAGATCAGTACCTGCTGATCTTGGTCCGCCACCTTCAATTTATAGCAATCTACATTATGGCAATCTACAGGGCCTCCCCTATAGCTATACCACAAGGTGTCCTGTCTTTAGCTTATGTCCGCAATTTTTTACCATTGACTGGCCTGTTGGTCTAGTGGTTAGTGATCCTGATTGTTAACCCTTTGAACGCCAGAGACGTCTATACACGTAAAATGAAAATGTGCTCACTACGCCAATGAGGGCATGGCACGTCAAAAATTTACTGTATTTTAAAAGCTTGGCGCTCAAGGCACGGCGATACCGATTTGGCGGGCGGTCCAAAGGTTAAGCCGGAGGTCGTGGGTTCGATTCCCACCCAGAACAAATCTTTGTGTAATGAGCATGATTGTTTGTTCTGTGTCCGGGTGCAATTTATCTTTAATATTTTTATGTGTTTACAAAAAAAGTATTTAAGTAGTTTAACAGTTGTTTAATACCGATAACACAAGCAAATATAATTATTATTGCTTAATTTGGGACTAGATGGCGCTGTGTGAATGTGGTAAAATATTAAGTATATTTTATATAAATGCTAAACAAGTAATGGAAAAAATAAATTTCGTTTGCCAAATCCTTAAAGAAAACTCAACTTTCTAGATATATCATAAGTATGTATATCTCCAGCCGACAGTTTTGTTTCTGAATTATTTTGCAGCTCACTCTACTGTACGTATTGTGTATAACCTACAAAAGCAATAACATGAATAACAACAAAATTTAAAGTAATCGAGTCTGGCATTTTCATTGTATAAAATGGCTATATATCAATTTGTAATTAAGTGCAAACAAGCGAAAAAAGTATATAATATCATTCTAAATATTCTAATCAAAATAAAGTTTTGGTGCCACTAAGAACGTTTATGCTTATGAACGGCAATTTAATGTCATATTTCGTGGTTTTCAATTTTTATTATTTAATCAGAGTTAATTTAAAAGAAATATGTTCAATACACTTTTTAAAATTACGTGAACGTGTATTAAAAAGTAAGTATCCGTAATGCTTATAGTTATTTTACTTTGAAGATAACGCCCTGCAAGTTCCAATGTGTTATTTGCATTTAAATAGAACTGCAAACGCAAAGATTTCTTTCACTTGATACTAAAAAGTGTATTAAACATATTTTTAAAACATAGCTCCGAATAAATATTAAAAATTGAATAACCACGAAATAAGACGCTAATTTGCGACGATGCCGTTCATAAGTGTATACATTCTTAAATCTTTTCTAGACTGTTCACATTCGTCTAGGAACAGGCTTTGTCAAAGTGGAATTTTAGCACAAACGTCAACTTGATATTGATCGATATTTTGTTCCACAAAAAACTTAATAGCATCGCCATACTCGCCATTCGACTTTACTCTTTAAATAATAATAAAAAGCAATACAGTTACATAGATTTTTAGTTTATTTTGACGTTGAAACTAATTGATTCATTGCAAATAGGTCTTTAAACCATTGAGTTAAAGTTGTTTATGTTAATACTGGTAATTATTCTATCGATAAATAATTAAATTAGCTTTTTGTATTGACAAGCCAAGTAAATAGTCTTTAACGGTAATTTAATGGATATTGATAAAATGTGATCTGTATTTATAATACCTAGTAGGATTCGGTATGTTTGAGGTCGCTTACGGGCTCCGGCGCGTGTGCCATGCCGGGGGGCATTGGCGCCAGCGTGTGTCTTTAGCTCGTTGCATAGAACTGCTATAAAATCCGTGTAGTGAGAGATTAAGAATACATAATGTTCACTACCCCATGTCAAGCCGTGGGTGTCGTAAAAACGACTAAGGGAGTAACCTTATAGATACGAGAGCACTGTCACTGCGAGAAAAGAAAAAATCGAAATAAACCCTATACCAACCCGTCTGGCCCAGCGTGGTATAGTAGGCTAAATTCCTTTCACATTCTTTGGAGGAGACCCGTGCCCAGTAGTGGGACGTTTGTGGATTGAAATGATGATGATGATATACACTTATTCATAAGGTGGTAAAACATTATTTTCATATTGCCAACATCAACACAAAATAAAATATTGCTTTGGAGATTAACTTACAGTATTTTCTGTGAACGTTTTTCGCTGTCGGTTTGCCACCAAACATGAATTAATGCTAAGTATGTTAGACAATGCCAACGCAGACACACCAACATTGGTTAACTCAATGTACCAATGTTGGTGTGTTGGCCAACATGAGACAACAAACAAAGCAATTATGTTTCCACGAAGGGCATACTGGCGTAGAAGCACAAGAATGTAACTCGTTTGCAGGTAAACGACAAATATATCGTTTTATACCTCCTAATGATGAGAATAAATATAACTATAGGTAAATATCGCGAAATCATAAATTCATATTCAAGTTTTAGTATTGGAAGTATTTAGAATTGGCCGTGGTAAATGTAAATTCAAATACATGTATTGTGTACATTTTGTATGACTTAAAAACAGCATCACGCCTATTTCCCGAAGAAGTAGGTAGAGATGTATCACACCCAAATTTTTTCCAGTTATATTTGGTCCTGTGAAATAGTCAGGGAGCCTATTGCCATTAATCAGACCCACTTCTGGAATCCGAGCTGATGCCGCGAAATTTATGCCAGAAAAACAGAATATTCAACCAGATCGAACTACAACATAGGTAATTGGCGTTAGCAAAGTGGAAATTAATGTAGTTTGTTAAATAATAGTAAAAAAAAGTTTGTTTGTCTATCACATACATCTTATGGTCCGCACACACGTTAGGTTATGCATGATGGTTTTCATCTAACAGGCACAACCGTCATGCAACCATAGCGTGTGTGCCGTAAAACTGTTCAGTTATATAAACAATGGAGCTTGGTTTTGCCTGAAGCTATGTCTGTTAGATCAAAACCGTCATACATAACCGAACGTGTGTACGGACTTGTGGTTTAAGATATTTATTCTCAAAAAGAATTACAAAGAATTCATTTAAAATGAGAACATATAAATATACAGTAAAAAGAAAGAAAGAGAAATGTTTTATTATGTAAGATAAATCAAATCAAACGGCGCACAATACATATTATTATTACTAGAATATAAATACAACAGATCTTAGAACATAAAAAAAACAAATAAGAATAACAAAATAAAAACACAGATTCTAAATAATAAGAAATTTTTAGTAAAACCTATATAATATGTATATTGCGAGCATACAAAAACGGTAAATAGTTCGAAAAAAACAAGTACTTAACATCGGTTTAAAGAAATTTATTGGTTATCTTATAAAAACTTTACAGTTTGCTTAAAATAAGGTATATAAAATTGATTTAGAGTAAGTATGAAGCCACTGGTGCTTATAAATAACTTAAATTTGTTATAATTAATTATCTAAAATACATGCCATGGTTCTAATAATTATTAGAACCATGGCATGTATTTTAGATATATATATATATATATAATATATATAATTAAACTCTTAAATGAATATGGAAATAAATAAAATTTGAATAAATAAAATTAATTTGATTCGATACATTATTACTTAAATGTCTATCCACTACTGTCAGAACTTCTTACTTATATTATAAATGTAAAATTAAAATGATGGATAGATAGATTGATATATGGATCGATGTTTGTTACTTAATTACGCGAAAACTGCTAAAGGGATTCTTATAAAATTTAGCACGCCGATAGATTATACTCTGGAATAGCACATAGGCTACTTTTTACGAACATAACATACGGCCGGAGCCGCGGGAAGCTATTACAAACATATTTTATGGTAATCATGCGCATTCTTCTGATAATAAACGACCTTAGGTATTGTATAAGTCAATAAATCAATAAATATTTAGACACCCAATTTATTTTCTTGGACAAGGTAAACTAGTGTCGGAACTAGAAAATTGCGTGCGCAGATGACATCAACTCAATGTGCATTGTAATCAATGAAGTAATGACCATTTTGTTCTGTTACCGTATGAGTTTATTATATACAGGTTTTTTTTATTTATTAGGAATAAATGCAATTATTAATATTCGCGTATATTCACTGACAATTTTAATTATGTAGGTATGTTAAGGTTACAAAGTTATAAAATAATTGCATCCAATTAAAAATACAATAAAAAATATTTTTAAATTAGTTAAAACTATACAATATTTAAAAGTATAGAATATTTATGCATGCATTTTTGCGCAGCTAAATTGGTTGACATTGTGAAATTTGTTGGTAGCAACACTATAAATTTAATATTGTGAATTCAACTTGGCAATAAATAAAGCAAAATTATGACTTCTAGAGAAAGTCTAATAAATATATAATACATATTAATATTATTTATTCTTGTACATCTTTGTAGTAAGTTTACAGTTATTCAGAAAGATTATGTTGTGATCTATACTCAAATAAATAATAAAATAATATATATAGCCATAACTTCATATACTTTTCACAAGGGGGCGCAAGGGTTTAACAATGTACAAAACTATTTTTTGTTCAAATCCTTCGATTTTTAGATGCTAAGGGTCCGAACATCTAGAATGGGAGGGCATTCTTCATATACGGCCATACAAGTCGGTACCATATTCTCTACACATTGAAGGCCTTTCTTGCTTAGCTTCAGAAACGCCCTACACTTATATTTGATACTGCATTATTATAGCTACAGTCCTTTTGTTTAAATTATACTATGTTGCATTTACTCCTTCGCTTACTTTGAAGTTTTTAGGTCAAAATACGGCCCTGTTTCATACCTCCTTTCTACCATAAATATCAGTGACGTTAAAAGTAAATTAATGTGGCAAGAACAACACATAACGGAATAAAAGTTACCAAGGAAGGTTTAAGGTCCGGACTCCGCTAAAGTATAGATGCGAAAACAAGAAAGAGGGTTAAGTATGTCAAAAACAACCAGATTGGTTGTTTTTGACATACTTAACCCTCTTATGCCCCCCCTGTTATATCTCTTCTTTTTTATTTTCGTCTTCGTTTTAAAGTCTTGACATTCCACTGACAATGTAAATAAAAAAACCGGTCAAGTGCGAGTCGGACTCGCGCACCGAGGGTTCCGTTCCGGACGGATTTTTTTTTTGTGATTAAAATGTAAGAATGATTAGGTAACGGGATAGGTCAAGGTGTGCAATAAAAATTAACATATTTTTACCTCTGGGTGGTTTAAAAAAAAAACCCTAACCTAACCAGTCCGAGTCGGATTGCTCTGAATCGGGGAACGGGAAGTTTAGCTATCGCACAGAGGTCGCCGGAGCCCCGCTTCGCGGGTCTCCTACTTCTGGGTGGTTTGAAAAAAAAAATAACCCTAACCTAACCAGTCCGAGTCGTATTGCTCTGAATCGGGGGGTGTTAAGTTTGGCTATCGCACAAAGGTCGCCGGAGCCCCGCTTCGCGGGTCTCCTACTTCTAGGTGGTTTGAAAAAAAAAATAACCCTAACCTAACCAGTCCGAGTCGTATTGCTCCGAATCAGGGGGTGTTAAGTTTGGCTATCGCACAAAGGTCGCCGGAGCCCCGCTTCGCGGGTCTCGTTCTTCTGGGTGGTTTGAAAAAAAATAACCCTAACCTAACCAGTCCGAGTCGGATTGGTCTGAATCGGGGGGTGTTAAGTTAAGCTATCGCACATTGATCGTCGTAACCCGACTGTCCTCGCCGTTAGCGCAGATTTCCACCTATAATAGTTCGTATCCCGAAAACGGTGCGTACTATCGCACAAATAATGATAATTTGGCTACACCCTGACCACGGGATAGCTATAAGTTAGAATAAATAAGGTAGGTAGGTGTTTATATAACGTCAGTCCGGAATGAACTCTCACTTTTGCTCAATTTTTTTAGGCTTATCATTGTATACTCCAGTACTAATATTCAGTGATATAAGGACACGAGATTGGTTTTCGGATTTTTTCCTTTACTTGTGCAACTTGATATTACTTTTTGCCAAATTTCATGATTCTAGGTCAACGGGAAGTACCCTATAGGTTTTGACTTTTTTGATCGTCTATCTGGACGGCAAAAATGGAGCAAAAACGGCTGTATCTTTTGATTGCGTTAACTTAGAATTTTGATTTATTTTTTACACCGAGGGTTTATAGACCCGAGTATATGATATTAATTTCAGCTTTATACCTCTACGCGTTCTTGAGAAAAAAATTCTTGACAGACGGACAGACAGACAGACACACAGACGGACAACCGAGTGATCCTATAAGAGCTCCGTTTTTTCCTTTTGAGGTACGGAACCCTAAAAACATAAGATATAAATACTTACGTTTAGATAGTCAGTTGTTTAGATTTGTCTGGTAATTTTTAATCTTCTGCCTGGGAATTTTTATCTTCTATGTATTAATCATTATAATTATAAGGTTTCAAATTGCCTGGCGGTTCAGCATTTCTCAGTAAGTGAGTGCGATTTTTCAATAATACTCCCTTATCCTCACTTGAGGTAGTGTGCGATTCGGCTTCATACCATCCCTCCACTTAAAAGCCTCACGTAATGAATGGATGCCTTCTTTTCTTCTGTTATATTTGACGATATAATATTGTTGTCTAAGAATGTTCAAGAACCTTCACAGTTTTGTACGTAATTATGTTGATTGACAAATACTAAAAGTTAGAAGGACATGAGCAAGCACATTTGCGATTTTTACGCAACACATATTTTAATGGCTCAATTTGAAGAAGAGTAGGATGAAAGCTAAGAATAGGGAAAGGAAAACCTCTCATTAGTGTTAGTATTAACACGGCCAGCTCACTAAAGATTACCCCTATGATAGAAATCACCGCTCGTTAGGAAAAATTACAATTTATTAAATTAAATTATTTAAAAATTAATACTAGTGACAATAAACTGAAAAACAAAAGGGACAGATATGTCGGTTTGTCTTCCTATTCCTCATTCATACTAATATTATAAAGCTGAAGAGTTTGTTTGGTTGAACGCTAGGATTTCAGGAACTAATAATAATAATATTCTACCACATTCACACAGCGCCATCTAGTCCCAAAGTAAGCAATTATATTTGCTTGTATTATGGGTACTAAACAACTGATATACTACTTAAATACATTTTTTTTTTGTAAATACATACATATCATAGATAAATTACACCCAGACATAGAGTAAACCTTTATGCTCATCACACAAAGATTAGTCCTGGGTGGGGATCGAACCCACGACCTCTGGCTTAGCAGTCAGGGTCACTAACCACTAAACCAACAGGCCAGTCAAACTACTGGTCCGATTTGAAAAAATATTTTAGTGTTGGATAGCCCATTTATCGAGAGGCGAACTTTTTTATGATGCATTGCGTGCGCTCAGCAAACAGTGCTGTGATGTTTTAAATTTCCTAATAGTTTTGTAATTCAGGTCACTATTTTTACAGCTGATCTCTGTAAGACCTCACGTCTTTGTATGTCGTTTTAGTACGCAAACAGATATCTATAGTTTCTATAACAGCTGTGAAATGTGATCAATGTTTATAGAAAGTGGAAATATATAATTGCAAACTAGTTTTGTATCATGATTGTCTTTGCCTGCATTAAATCTATGTACTACAATACGTTAGGAATTGGAGCCATTGTGATCCAAACTGTAACAAAAATACTTCATAGTAAAGAAATGTATGTATAACCTAATCTGCTGCTACTCGAGGGTTAAAACTCGACGAAAAAAGGGGTATTACAAGGGTTTACGTTTGGTATAACAACGTTTAGTCGAAAATCGAAATTTCGAACAACGTTTAAGAAAATAATCACTTTAAAATTCGACGGGTTAAAAGTCCACATTTTAACCCGTAAATGTCCCACTGCTGGGCACGGGTATTCTCCAAAGATTTCGAACTGAATTTGGCCTATTATACCACGTTGGCCCAAATGGGTTGGTTTTTTTTCGAAGTTTCCTTTTCTCGCAGTGCTCTTGTCAACTTAAAGTTAGGTCCTTTAGTCGCCTTTTACGATACCCACGAGTTGAAAAGGGGTAGTGACATTATGTATTCTAAATCCTTCACCACACGGACACTACATATCTTTACTAAGAAAATCTTTACTATATTTTATACTTATTCATAATTTTACAATAACTCAAAAACACACATTTATCATTATATTTATCTATCAATTAAAGTAAAAGTAGTGTTTAATGCATCAATAATAATAATAATAATAATATTCTACCACACTCACACAGCGCCATCTAGTCCCAAATTAAGCAATTATATTTGTTTGTGTTATGGGTACTAAACAACTGATATACTAATTATATACATTTTTTTTTTGTAAATACATACATATTATATATAAATTACACCCAGACACAGAAAAAACCTTCATGCTCATCACACAAAGATTTGTCCTGGGTGGGGATCGTACCCACGACCTCTGGCTTAGCAGTCAGGGTCACTAACCACTAGACCAACAGGCCAGTCAATAGGTAAAAGCTTTAACCTACAAGAGAATAAAAACAATAAAACTTGTTTTTAACTTGTCTGTACCATCGAGAGACTAGTGATAGCCCTGATTAATTTTTAGATTGACAGATTTGGAGAAGCAAAAATATTAGTGCCATGTCAGAAAAAATCTATTCTAATATTATAAACCTGAAGAGTTTGTTTGTTTGGTTGAAAGAGCTAATCTCAGAAACAACTGAACCTAATTGAAAATTTTTTTTAGTGAGAGTGTTATTGTGTAGCGATTCCAAACTTCAGACAGGTACTTACTTGAATTTTCTGCGTATTAGATGTTTATATGCAACTACAATTGGCAAGCATAAGCAATAATAAGCAAGCATGCCTTCCGCTAGATAAATTATCATAAAATTCATACTTGCCTGGCCTGGAGTCGAGTATTGAATAACTGATAGTTTCAAAGAAAGTACGGTTGCTGGCAATAATAACTGAAATACCGTCTCATTTATTTTCTTTGAAAAAAAAAATACTTGGAAAAAAAAAGGTTTTTGTTGTCAAAAAAAAAACTTTTTTTCCAAGCGTTTTTTTTTTCAAAGAAAATAAGACAATGCAATTTTTCTATTGTGACTGCGGTCGGTGTTAGTAAAAATCTCGCACACCCAAGAAACATTTTGTATACATTATTAGAAGTCGGTATAAACAAGAGTGTTAATGCAAACAATTCTAATATTTTATACCGATAAAAATAAGGGAAATAATTGCATCAATTATGAATACAACCCAACTAGAAGGAAAATCCTTCACCTAGGAGGAAACTCGACTCAATTAACAAAAGTTGGGTAGCTGGTGTCCCTGGTAACTACTGACCTGATTAGATGCATCGCACCTTCGGACCTTGGCCCTTAAAATTGAAGTCTGTTGCATTTTCCTTTAACTGTCAGACTATTTTAGTCTACATTAAATCTATACTAATATAATTTGGTTATGTTTGTGTTCGGATATTGGACGTAATCTTCGAAATAACTTAACCAATGTTCATGAAATTTTATATAGAATAGGTAGTTTAAAACCTGGAGACCAGAAGGACATGTGCTACTTTTACCGACATACTAAGCGGCACGGCACGCGGGTCGAAGCTACATTTATTTTTACAGCTATATTAAATAAAACATATCTCTCTATATGTCCGTGTAGTGATGGATTAAGAATACTTAATGTCACTACCCCATTTCAACCCGTGGGTGTCGTAAAAGGCGAATAAGAGAGTATCCTTAAGGAAAACAAAAGCACTACGAGAAAAGGAAAATTCGAAACCAACCAGATTGGCCAGCGTGGTATAGTAGGCTAAACTGTCTCCACAATGTTTGGAGGAAACTCGTGCCCAGCAGTTGAACGTTTATGGATTGTAATGATTACATAAAAAAAGTTTTACTTCATTATCAACCTTCTTAATCATCATCATCATATCAACCCACCTGGCGTCCACTGTGCTGGAAATAAACCTACCGCCTCAGCTTGCATATTGAAACATTAAAAAAAAATAGATACTTCAATACCATTTTTATGTAAATGCTCAAACATAAATAAAGAAATTAATAAATAACTTTATCGTTATAAGTAGCATGTATAATGTATATATAACGCATGGCGCTTATTTCGCGGACCTTTCTACTACTGGCGATTTCTTTTGTTGAGTTTATCAGTTTCACGTGCTCGTTATCCCGGGACAGTGTAGCACTTATAATGTTTAGACGAGTTGTGGTTAACTTATTATTTTTCAAATCGATTTTATAAACGGTGGTTTTGTATTCGACTAGTACCTACCTAGATTTTACGTTTGCTGTTCTCTCTAAAACAAATGGACCTTTTTGAATGATATTTTAATTAGGTATCATTTTATTCAACTAATGACTGCCGTAGGGTAAGTGAATCCCAGTTAGTGGTAGATTTAATTATAGAAAATAAAAAATAAGTTATTTTAGTTGACGAGTCCTGGTTACAAGTGTTTTATTCTGAATAAGTGTTTCATGATATCACCAATTTTCCAGACACAAAAATTTGTTTAGTTACCGTAACAATTAATTACATAGCACAGATAAATAAATTGGAATAGATATGCGATTCGATTAAAGAAGTTAATTAAAATAAAACAGCGAGAGTGTATGAAAAGATTGACGTATGTTGAAATAACAGGTGGAAGGAAATAGTCTGTGCCTATCCCCTTGTTGGGAAAGTCGTGTTTTATTTCGTTACCATAAAGTGTAAATACAATGTTTGTGATTGGAATTTCCTTTTAAGCAAAGAATGCCTGTATTAGGAGACTTCGCTCTTCCATAGCATACTTGTTTTATTTTAGGTACATAAATAACAATATAAGAAACTTAATAAAAATAAAAAAAAATATTAAAATTCTATTTATTGTAATATTCTATTAATTTATTACAAATTTGCCTTTGAACATTTGGAAATAGAAGAATTACATGAAACTTGTAACATAACATACTTTTATTTTTAGACGTCCAAAAGACTAGAAATAGTAACCTTCCGGAAATATTGCTTTATTACCAGCCTATTGTGTGATTTTTGGTGTAGCTAATATACATACATAACAATATTTGACCGAGAATTACTGAATTGTCCACAGTAATATATGAAAATGTTGACCATGAAGGTCTAAAAATCAAAGCACTAGTTATGTTTAAATTTTTAGACCTTCATACTTGTTATCATTCAACACCCAAATACATTCTTTTTTATATTTCTCATTTTACTTTTTACCCAACACTTATTTTAAAAATATTCATACGGCACCGAGGCGCCTATTCTATAACTACAGAGGCTTCTTCAAACATAACTGTTTTATCTCTAGATATAAATGCGCGGAGCCAGCTTCCGGGCACGTCATTCTCTATCGAGCCGGCGCACGCGCAGCCGCACGCTTCCCGCGCTTTTTTGACGGCAGAATTAAAAAAAAAGTGTTTTATTTTTAATATTTATAATTAGTGTCTGTGGTCACAAATTTAATGTAAGTACTATTTTACGGCCATTGACATTTAATAGAATGTAGGTCAAACGTTTCTTTGTTGTTATTCGTGAGTGGTATAGCGGACCCTACCTTTATTAAAGCCTTTATCAACCTCGAATTTAGTTTGTATGCCTGTCACGGATTTGTACCGGATTGTATACTAATGGTCTTATTTTTAATTAATTCTGTTCCACTTATTTATTAAAAATATTTTTGACCTACATTTTTAAATTTTACTGATGATGGACAGATTGGTGTTTATAAATAAAAATATATATTTTTTAATTATACATTATTTGTATGTGTGAAAAGTAAAATAAATGTAGTACTTTTTATATTTTTCACGTTCACTTGTAAAAGAGTAGAGTGGATTAAATATAAAAATACCTAATAGTAATATGTCGCAGCCATACAATTACTAATTCTATTTTCAGATTTAAAACTTCATGGATATCTATTTACAATAACATTACTCATGAAAAATAATAAAAGCATAGAATTTCTTAATAAAACGTATAAAATATAAAAATGAGGCGCAATTTTTTCACATACTTTAATATTCATAGTCATAGGTGACTAAGTGGAAAACTTGATTTTAATTTTCAATATATTTTATTGTCTGTTAACAAAACAAGAAATATAAATATATGCATGTATGTATGTGCTTGTGTGAGGACATTTTAAGTATGTAAGAAGTGACATACGGCGTTTCCTCTGACCGTGACCAAAGGCTTTATCTTATTAAAAAACATTGACTAAGTTCATGGATACCTTAATTATAATACAGCTATTTTTATTATTAAAATATAATAGAACTTATTGGGATACCAAGTTGAGATAAGCATGTTTATTTATTGTTATTTTATTTGAATATGTGTTTTCAATGTATTTTTTTTCTTTGGTTTTAGACACTAAGCATTTATAAACGGAATGATAAAATACTTCTTGAGTAAAAAATGTATATTCTTTTTTTAAACTGCAAAGTGAGTGTTTTGAAATTATGAATTTTAGATGCTATTTTTGACTTAACGGCGTTAGTGGCACTGCGGCAGTGTGCACGACTGCAGTGGGTTCGACTCCCGGGTTAGGCAAAATATGGCATTTCGGTTAAGGGAGATAGGCTCGACCACTCTGTGAATTAATTACTCATAAAATATTTGCTCGTGAAATGTGATTGTGATACATCATCATCTGCCTACTTTCCTTCAGGAATAAAACGAGTAAAGCTTCGATGATATGACAATTAATAAAAATATTTGCTATCCAAGTTAAAAGGTGAATGTAATTAAATTGCAATTTTGATGTTTATTTTGAACTTTATTAACATATATAATTAAGTGAGTAGACGGTAGCCTAAAGACTTAATAAATATTACATGTTACTTAAAAATATTTGGCGCCTCCTGGCGTTAAGTTGACAAAAGTTCAAGGTCATATTTCATCACACACTATCAATAAATCATGACATTGTACTGTGAGCAATTAAAACCATAAAAAAACTGTTCTATTAGTCAAATTCAATTTTCAACTTTATTTGTAAAGCTAATACGGTGCTTTGTCGAATATCATCTAATTTGTAATCGATCAAAGTCGAGGTACAAAAATGTAATACAGTAATATTTTCATAGTTTGTTAATTAATAGTGACTGGTTTAGTTGTTAATTAATTTTTGCACAAAATCTGATGAAACTAATAAATGCATTTGGATTATATGAATAAGTCGGTCAACATAATCCCAAAAACAGTTCAGTTACCTACACAAGGTGAACATTATTTTTTGTGTGTTCCACATTGAATTGCTCCGAGACTAGGATTTATTATTTTAATAAAAAAAGTAAAAACAGGCATCACACATCATCAGCATTTACATGTTTTATTAAAATTAGTATCAGTTTCAAGGTCACAGCTCTTGTGGGGGTGACTTATAATTTTCTATTTTTATGTCCTCAGAAACACACACACACAATTTGCTATAACAAAAATCCAACGTATTGAGTAAATTGTCATTTGTAAACTACATTTTATGTAAATTAATGGCAATTATCTATAATCGTACATTCATAGTAACTACAAAATAATAACGCATCTTTCAACAAATTTAATCCACATATATTTTTTTTTTACTTTCCAGATTATCAGAAAAGCGAGAAGCGTGAAAATGCGTCCATTATTTTTAGGTAAGTTTTAACCATTATTAAAAGCATCTCATGTAGTAGTACCATAATTAATGTACGTACTTATAAATACTCCCAACAAATAAAAGACAATAGCTACGTAATGCCAACAATGAGAACAATAGTTGTTAAATGATTACTGTCTAAATATTTACTTAAATGTTTTAAGTATCAACAATATCTTCATCGAATTGTATTTGCTTGATCATAATTAACATTCCCTTATTTGCGTACCCTCAAACTGTCGCCGTCGTTGAAAGGAATGACAGTGACCACGCTCAATGTGGGGTTCCGCAGCAAAAGAGCGTATCTTCATAGCACTTACGTCCTTTTGTTGAGAAGTGCAGTTTTTTGGCAATAACTCAAAAACGGTATATCCGATAGTGTTCAAATTAATTTTCATTGGAAGTATTTATTAAGTATTATCTTTGTGAATTTTTACAGATTTTTAGGTTTCACGGTTTAGAAAATAGAGGGGGGGAAAACAATTATGCAACTTTGGGAGCGATTATTTCCGAAAATATTCACATAATCAAAAAATATTCGTTGAAACCTTAAAGTGTATTTATAAGATACACTGTAGAAGTATGTAAAAAGTTTGCTCAAAAAAATAACAGCATCAGCTGTTACAGGTAGATATGGAGTGCCCCCCTTAAAAATATAAGTAATACGGACGGACGTTTTTGCCATTTTTGCTACGGAACCCTAAAAAGACCAAATTCATAAAAATAAAGTGTGACAAATTGACTTATTAATTTACGAAGATTGCTAGAAAGATTGAGATAAAAGTTGTCATGGGTGAAAGTTGAAACTTTACACGACTGTTATAAATTTAAATGTTTGTAATTAATGTCCACGATTAGTTATGTCTCTATTCATCGTTTATCGTGTTCATGAATATTCAGTGAAAGTTTGACTATTAGAAAGAGAAGATTATTATCAGAGCTATTAGATACTTTATTTTTGATATTTTATCAAATATTTAGAACAATATCCTAGATGGCATAGGAACCATTAGTAGATTACTGTCAACTTCAAGCCATTCTAAATTTAAAATATTTCTACTTAGTTGATATCTGTCAAATTTCAGACTTGAGACTTCTGTTTGGAACTTTTGAAATCCGTCTTAGAATAGTATAATATATACCTAGTAGTATTTCAAGTTAACATTAGAGACCTGTTTTTCTCCCATTATAACTATGAGCTCACGTTAATTAAACAGATTCGTGTATTAAGTTACAGTCACACCCATAATTTAAATTAGAAATAATTAATCCACAGATGGTTATCTGTCATCTGATAGGTTTGTTATCTTCGTGTACTGCCGCTTGACACCATCTGACCGGTCATACCGCGCCTTAAAGCTGTACTACATGGTTATAAACTTGCCTTCCACAGAGGTGCCCTTGGTGGATTCCAACCGTGTAGCCGGCTGTTGTAAACCAATATATAAACTACGCAGATGGCAACCAAGCTCCCACCAAGGTCACTCTGTTGGAACGCAAGTTTATACCGTGTAGAACACCTATTAAGCAACTTGCAAACTCTTGACTTCCGAACGAATTAATGACAAGTTTTTAAAATATGAGAGACGATAAAAATATGTTTATTTTTAAATTAAAGGTATTATTCTGCAAAACTGCTAAGCAGTTTGTCGGCAGCATTTCTCTTACACTTTGTTTATTACTGCGGACTTATTAAGATAGATTCTAAATCATGACGACAAAATAAAACTATTTCTAAAAACAGAATAGAAATTTTTTTTTGTTATAAATTACTAGCTTCCGCCCGCTGCTTCGCCCGCGTGGTATATATTTTATATCTATAAACCTTCCTCTTGAATCAGTCTATCTGTTAAAAAAAACCGCATCAAAATCCGCTGCGTAGTTTTAAAGATTTAAGCATATAATATAGGGATATAGGGACAGAGAAAGCGACTTTGTTTTATACTAAGTAGTGATAGATAAACAGTATTTCTGTTGAAAATAATAATAATATTTCACCACATCAAACAGCGCCATCTAGTCCCAAATTAAGCAATTATATTTGCTAGTGTTATGGGTACTAAACAACTGATATTCTACAAAATATTTTTTTTTGTAAATACATACATATTATAGATAAATTACACCCAGACACAGAACAAACAATCATGCTCATCACACAAAGATTTGTCCTGAGTGGAGATCGAACCCACGACCTCCGGCTTAGCACTCAGGGTCACTAACCACTAGACCAACAGGCCAATACACAAGTAGTATAGTACCCATAACAGAAGCAAATATAATTGCTTAATTTGGGACTAGATGGCGCTGTGTAAATGTGGTAGAATATTATTTTTATTATTTATTTTTCCAAAATTTTAAGGTTTAACTTAATGTCAATAAATATTTGAAAAATAGCCTATTTATAGCGGTGAGGCTCTCTGTACTCTTAACAATATTTGACTCAATTGGAATACTTAGTACTTGGAAGTGGCAGCGCTATTAACTTATTCTATTTTTGTTCATTATCTAATTATGAGCTCATCACTGATGTTAATAAAATTATAGAATTGCATTCGACTTGTGACAGTATTTTTGAAATCCACACACTACAAAAAATAAATAAAACAAAAAGTAGAACAAGTAAATATAATTAAAAAAAATTAATAACCCGACTGCAAAAAATCAACAGAGAGCAACGCACTAAAAAGACCGAAAAATTATTGTAATATTGTTCCTGATTAAATTTAAATACATAACATATGTATATATTTGTAATCTCCATTTGATTTACTTTATTTTGATACTCTACTCGATAGGTTTGGTTAAAAAAATAATAGAACTACTTACAATTTGGAACCATTCAATTAACGTAAATGCTCCTATTACCGCCAGTTTTAGCTGTCTTAGGATTCACTTTAAAAAAATAGATATAAGCTGTTATGTTAGGAAAGATGTTACAATTTATAATTAATCACAACGAAGTATTCTTTGCAATTCAGTACTTAAATTCAATATTCAATAACACAATAGTTACTAAATAATTATTTAATCCTAAAGAGTAGTTGATTCTATTACCGACCCATAGAATGCGGCAAGATTCTATTACCGATTTTTCAACTTCTTTTACCGACCGGTACAAAGTTGTCACTTCTTCTATACTATTAAATAAAATAAAAATCGATTTTAAGGCATTTATAATAACAATAGTTATGAGATCAACATTATTACAATATGAACATAATTATTTATTGCAAAGCTTAGAGCACTTATTTTTTGTTATTTTAATTATATATATATATATATATATATATTTATATATATATATATATATATATTTATTTTTTCTCTTGTCACGCAGAGTTGTCCTCGGTATGCCATAGGGTTTTGAAGCTTCGTATATGCTGGTCCCTTCATTTATAGCTAGAAGCGCAGCTTCTAGTTGAGCAGAGGCGTACTGCTTGCGCTTCTACGGCTCCATGATTCTATAAAAGAACACAATCTTTAAAGACATATAGATAGAGATATAAGTTACATGGCCCGCATTCCGTCCCGCCATTTTTATTTGATTTTAAAACATATGAAATATAGCCAATGCCATGAAGTATGACTGAAACTGGATAGCAAATATTATTTTACATTAATAATATGTCCTGTGACAAAATCTCTCAAAACGTCACGTATGCAAGAAATAAGCCAAATTGTTCAAAAATATACATTTTATTTTTGTGTACTATATCACCAAAAATATCGTCACAGTTGTGAGTCGGTAATAGAATCAAGTATGAAGGTCTATTAGCGACCCATTATAATAATAGGGATATTGTCTAACGTTGAATCGAGTTTTACACAAAATCTTTAAGAAATAGCTTTGTCGTTAATAGATCTAACGATGTAAAATAATTTTAAGAACTGAACAAGAAAACAATAAAATCAAATGAGGTAGTTTATAATTGATATTATTTTAAAATACTAAATGTTCTCAAAATTTTTAACAACGCCATGGGTCGTTATTAGAATCAAGTTTTGAAATTTGGATTGTATTACCGCCTTAAATTAAAACATGATTTTATAACACAAAAACAAATAAAAAGTATTATATTAAGAGTTAGTTTAGAAAAAGAATATATACGTTACAGTTGTAATGTGATAACAAGAAGACAAATCCATTTTTAGTGTGTTATTTTCCTTAAGTAATATTTAGGTGTACTTACGTGGCTGGAGACGCGACACTATGAAATGTGCGTCCGCTTCGGGCGCGTCCCATTAACATTCAAATTATTTATTTCACTGGCTATTTAAACACACAAACTTTACTCTTTTTGGTGGCCAACAAAAATACGTAACTAATTTTTAAGGTATGACATTTCTGAAACTCTATTTTATGTCCAATATGAGTGATTTAAAAATTGGATCGTTAATAGAGTCACATTTTAGGGGGTCGTTAATAGGAGCTTTTACTGTCTCTTTTTGAATATATGTAATCTCCTTTTGATTCTATTTATTTTGATACACAAGACGATAGGTTTGGTTAAAAAAAAATTGAACTTCTTACAATTTGGCGTCAAAAGCCCGCCGTTTAAGTCTTTCTATTCTTAAAACCTATCTAAGGACACTTGGGTTTTCTAGACGAATCTAACGATACTCTAATTGTCAAAATCCATCCAGCCGTTTGGAAGATTCGTGGGAATAAAGAAATTTACAAACATACAAGATACGCCCGAAAAACAATACCCGTCCTGACAGTCGGGTAAAAAAAAATGTTAGAAGTAAAATTGAAAAAAAAAAAAACTTCAACTATTATTAGAGAAACAGCTTAATTATTTACCTTTTAAGCGGTCTTACTTAGGTGTTACTTAAAACACAATATTAATGATACTTGTTTTCAATTACCCTAGTTAGCCATTATAGTAAATATATTCATAACCATAATTAATTATGTACAAGTTGCCAACACTAATGATGATTATGTTCTTGGAATTTAATAATTTACATGAATATTATGTTTTCATAAGTACATTGGTCATGTAACTATGTAAATTGTGATACCTTCCTGGTATATGGCGCCTACTTTCTTAATAGACGAGATGTTTTACATAAGTAGCTTCCGTCCACTGTTTTTCTTGGTGATATTGTGTAGCTTTTTGTTTTTTTTTTCGAGCTTATTGTTGAATATCGCTATGGAAATCGGCGATGTAAAAAACTTGCAAAGTGTTCGTCTGAGTCTAAAGGTTTGTTTCACCACTTGCCAATAAGTGTCTAATACACTGAGGGCCTGTTTCATACCCTTCAAATAAGTGTCTAATAAACTACTAAGACCCGAGCCCAGCAGTGGGACTTAATGGGTTGCTGATGATGATGATGATGAAACTACTTGAGACTTTTTTGACAGATTTTATATGAGAAATACGTCAAAAATCTGTCAAGTAAGTTACTTATAGGCTATGTAACACATAATTGCCAGTGGTGAAACAGGCGCTGAGACTTTTTTGACAGATTTTATATGAAAAATATGTCAAGAATCTGTCAACTAAGTTTCATTTAGGCTATTTAACACTGATTTGCCAGTGGTGAAACAGGCTCTAAGAATAGGATGGTTCACTGCCAGCATTCCAATTCAGCTTTCTCCCTAACGTGTCCTGAATTTTGGTCACCTTTAATAAGCTGTAATTGAAGTACCTAAGAAGCTAGTTTAACAGCATTTCCTTACAACAATACATTGATCATCCAAAAAGAAAATTCTATAAGTAATGTAGATCAAAAGTTTAGTGATAAAATTTAATACTTTGTCAGATTAACTAGCTTTTCATCAATGTTTGTATCTTATATAACATGCCACTCATGCGCTTGTATCGTCATCATGTTATTACATAAATACAATAAGTATTAAAATACAAGATAAATATTTGTTATTTACAATCCGGTCTGGACAATTCTGAGAATACAATTTAAATTTCAAAGCTGAGCTGGGCATCCGTTGTTAAGTAAAAACTGTGGAGACAAAGGTAGGCTTGTCTCGACTTGTTACGTGACTGCATTTTTAACTGTTCCTCCGTCTACATAAATAGAAAAAGAAATATAAATTTATGGTCATTTTTGACAAACGACATACCGCGGGTGAGCCACTTACCTTTGTTCAAAAATAAAAAGTTTGAAGTACCTCATTTCTTCAAACTTTAAAGACGCATCGTCTGGAGTTTCGAAAGCAAAACTGAGTACTGCACCGAGACTTGTTCAGTTTCAACACTAAACAATTCTATATTTTCTTTCGTCCAAAGTAAATTCTATACAGGCCAAAGAACGGAATCTAGATGTACTTGCGTTCGTGAGGTGTATTTGTACATAAAGGTCTCCTTAACATTGTGTTTATAGAGACAGTTTGCGCTCTAGTGCAATCGCGCCTTATTTCTGTCACATCATAATATACTGCTTGTGGCAATGACCACATCTTTGTTATTGTCTTTAGTTAGAAACTATTTTTAAAAAACGAGTAAATTATTGCGCAGTTCCCTCTTAAGATTTTATAAATAGCCTGTTTTTACCAAATATGCAAATTTTATAAATGTTTTATCAAAGTGATGGAGGCTAATTTAAGGGTCATTTATCAAAGTCATAGCGTACCTACCTACCTTAGGTATCTTCAAAATTTTCATGATCAGGTTTATCAAAGCGTTGAAACAAATTTGAAATAGGTTTTAGATTTTAGAAAAAAGTTACCAATTAACGTGTTGTCAACAGAAAAGTTTATTAATCAGATTTAAATTGAATTCTATTTATATATTTTTATGTTATTGTATGCAGTATATCAGCAAATCTGAGAATATATTAACAACCTGCTTATTTAATACGTGAAGAAGGTACGAACGATAAAGGATAACTGCGTACAGTCATAGAACTCTTACTATAATAATCGTTGATAAGTCTCCTAGACGGAACCTGACTTGTACATGACATGTGGGTTTGAATTCGAACAGCCTGCGCAATATCAATTTGTCATACCTACCAAGATAGTGGTCGTTTCCGTAATACACACGTCAATTTTGTGAGAAAATACAAAATACCGTTTCATTCCGTCATCTGACATACTTGGGTTGAAATATGCTTTAGCGGAAAAAGGTGTTAAAAGAAACACCACAAGGTAATCTTTAAATCTTATGCTAACGACCTAAGAAGGAAATTGCCATAAATGATTCCTAATTTCCTAAATTACATTAGTTTTATTTTAATACTTTTAATTTAGATCGTCAAAACATAGGCGGTTCGTGTGATTATGTATTGGCAATATCCAAAGCCCTCTTTACCAAAAAGATAGATGCGTAGTTATTATAGGAACAATACCGAATACGTAAAGAAGTTATATATTTTTTATATGATTTTGTTTTGTTTTTATATCTTTTAAACTCCGAAAGGTATAATTGACTTGACACAGACTTGTTTACGTTTATTACAAATTAAAGTTGCCTTGTAGTGTTGTGGATGCCATTTATGAGACATTTTACGTTTGTTCCGGAGAAATCACAATTAGAGTTTAAGAATAGTATTTCGTAGCTCAAATGCCCTATTTCTGGGTTAGGTAAGACGGAATGAATTAAATTGCTGCATTTTCCCACTTTATTAAAATTTTTACTGATTCCCAGAGACAAAACTTGTAATAAGTAGCCTCGTTGATGATACAGCAGCACGTATTAGTTGGATACGATCCCCGGGTCGTAAAATGAAATAAATATGTTTTGTTACATTGGTTATGAAAACATGCTTTTTCTCCTGGGTCTGATGCAAAATTGCGTGACGCAATTTTATGCTTTAAAAACTACCCAGATATATATTTGTGATTTAGATATATATTTAGATATAAATTTGTATTAAAGCGGACTCAGATTGTAAACATGCTATCAATACACAAATCTTCATCACAAATCCAATGGTTGACTGGTAGAAAATGCTTAAGGCATTAAGTCCGCCTGTACAAAAAAAATTCTTTGTATGAAGTTAAATAAATAAATAAATCTTTCATCATCATCAGCCCAATGACGTCCACTGCTGAACATAGGCCTCACCTAATACCGCCACAGCGAGCGATTTTGAAATCATACAAATCTTTAGATCGATAATGTTCTGAACAGTTGCATCCATACATTCTCAGTGAAACAGTACAATTACTCAAGTATAGATGTGTACTAAGTCTAACACGTTTATTATTTCGTTCTCCGGGACTGTGATTACTTTCCCGTGAGGTATGCACTTAGAGAGTTTAGTATGGATAGCATAAAAATATTAGATATAAATTGACTGTATTGAAAATACCATTTTAGATGGATAGGACTTTATGGCACACAGCAAAAATAACTTAGGTAATGATTCGGATGAACATTATTTACAAAAAGACATTGGGCGATCTTATCAAATAAAAAATCTGTCAAATATCTGTCTGATACCAAAATGTTGACGCAAAAGATCTAGAATATTTCATAAATTAGATTGCTTGATAGTAGGGGAATTCCCATAGTACTCCAAAAAGACTTCCCAAACTACTCCATGAAAAATAAAATTATTATATTTATGATTGTGTCCCTTAATGGATTGAATTTATAAATCAAATAATTATAATTCAATCGTTATTTATTATAATGAAATATGAATGGAGTAGAAACATCTATGTAGGAATATAACCAGTAATAATAACAATAGGTAATTTACAACTGCCTCTAGTCGACTGTCGAATTACTATCAAACGTAAAACGCAAACAATTTTTAAAAACCATTCAAAATCTTCAATTATCACTTCTATTCTTATAGAGATAAGCGGTGTAATCTTGTGTTTGCTATCGGTATATGTAGTACAATAGGGTAGGGTCAGCAAAGTGCGTTCACCGCTGCACCGTACTTTACTTTACCTTCCATTGGAGCAATACTACGCCGACTGCGCTTGCAAATGCCATTATTCCCATAGTTGGTACAATTGTAGAAATTGTTGTGTTTATTCCAGTATAAAGGAGTTTAGAATACGTATTTTAGAATGCAGGCTATCAATTTTTTATATTCGTTTGTTTAAATATTTGTTTTTACAAGCTTATAATTATATAACTGGTAATGTTTGTATTTATGCGAATGTAACCTACATTTACTGTTAATGACAAATCAATTTGGAAGCTGAATTTGACCACTTTTATAGTTTCCAATTGAGCTTAAATTTATCGGATGCATCGCATGCATAATTATATCGGATGACAAGGCAATATTCATATATTATTATAATAAGATAAAACAATAAACAATGGATTGCAATTGGCTGAAATGAGTGATTTATTGAAGAAAAACTATAAATTAGATCATTTAAATAAAAGTATATTTTTATTTTTTTTATAAACTATTTATTTATTGCTTCGTTATGCAGTGAAAAGGGTCCTTACTTCTGATTCAATTCGTTGCAAGGTCATAAGTGAATGATTTAGTTTCAGCTCACTTATTCAATATATCAAGGGAAAGAGCTTTATTGGAGGCTTTTATTATATCTTAGTATTTTATCATATTAAATTTTTATAATTGAATATTATTCCATAATCTTTTCATAACTGCATTTTATAAAATGCAACGGATACGAAGTGATGGCATGTCGAGTATGTGTGCAAGAACAAATCACTGCACTATTCCTTACCGTTGCAACCGATGTGGTGCTGCGTCCGCGCACTTCAACCGTGACTCGCTATCATCGTTGCATTAAATAGGGCTGTCACCGGTATAAGTTGGGCATCTTTTGAGGCATTAAAATTATGTATTTTCCGGTTACTATTCCGATTTCTGTTATTTATGTACAATAATTGATGATTTACAGCTAGCAATGTAAGTACCAAGGGTAGTATTGAGGAGTTACTGAATATGGAAATTCTGAAAACTTGTAAACTATGCAAATATTGTTAGATAGTTCCGCACAAAATTGGAAAAGAACCCTTTTAATATCATCATCAGCAACCCATTAATGTCCCACTGCTGGGCTCGGGTTTCCTCTCCTCTATCTAGAGAGCTGAGAGGGTTTAGGCCATAATCCACTCACGCTGGCCTAGTGCAGGTTGTTGCGGGTGATCCACATTGATACTGCTGGTCGGAATCGAACTCGGACTGCGTGTTTAACACGCTGGTCTCTTATCCATTCAGCCAGCAACGCTTCTCTTCATATATTATGTTTGTGTGAAATAAAAAATAGTAAAATATGTTGAGTGCTTTGTAAATTGTTGCAAAACTTTCAAAAATTGCCGCTTGCATTGTCTTTAGGTATTCAGTTTTGAATGTTATGTGGGCCAGCGGCGAGTTCGGTGAGTGACAAACAATGCATGAATCATGACTAATGTCGGTTGCTATGGTGTTAGTGTTCATCATTATAAGGAAGTTAGAAACAAAAGTTTATTCGACAACCTTGACATTTAACATGTTTCTGAATCTATACTAATATTATAAAGCTGAAGAGTTTGTTTGTTTAGTTGAACGTGCTAATCTCAGATACTACTGGCCCGATTTGAATAGACAGTTTTTGAAAAGACAACGCCTGCACTATGTTAAAATCCCTGTGTTGCGGGGAATTTTACAAATATATAATTAACAGACACAACGTATACTTAGTAATACCATAGCAATAATAAAAATGCCAATAGAGATTCAATCTAATATCTTCAAAAATAATATAATATGTATGTACTTACAAAAAAAAGTTAAGTATATATAGGTATTATAATATATCAGTTGTCTCTAGTATCTTACAAGCATTAGCTTAGTTTGGGACTAGGTGGCGCTGTGTCTGAATCTCAAAACATAATTATTATATTATTAATCTGAGGCAGCCCTAAAGAAAACGGATTGTTAGTAATGTACACGTATCGTGTATAATCTGCCGCGTAATCAGATTCACTCGCTAGCTACAATTAGTGCAATTGTACAGACTCGAAGTGCACTTAGTGGTAGAACTATATTGTTCACAGTACCACTTAAGGCATTCCACAAAGCAGCTAAAATAGAAAGATTTTACATAGTGTTATGAACAGCTTACGCCACAATTATGTTATTATTTCTGCCACTGTTATGTTTTATATGTATCTCCATCTTAAATAGCGTTCACTATTACGCACGTTACTTTATAATATAACTAGACGTCGGGGCTTCGCTCCCGTCGTTATTTATTTAGCCAGTGCTCTGCTCCTATTGGGCGTAGCGTGCTGTTATATATCCTATAACCTTCCTTAATAAATGGGCTATCCAACTCAAAAAAAAATTTGAAAGTCGGCTTGGTAGATCCCGAGATTACAACATCACAAACTCGCAAACTTTACCTCTTTAAAATATTAGTATAGATGGACAAATAAGGTGCTCTCATTGAGTTTTCACTGTAATGTAAGATGCAGTAACGGCGAGGAAGTGACACAGGGAAAGCAGGAGGGGTATTACCTGGATCATTCTTGATGAACCTAATTATTGAGGTCGCAATCGTGAGAGAAAAGAGGTACTTAGCAGTTCGGTGAACGCGCTGCTATCGTGCGTATTGAGTCAGGTGATTTATACATCGAGTTTTTACCTAAAAATGTCACATCGCCGCCGGTATGTTCATAGAAAACCTATCTCTGTTCTGTGGTTCATAGAATCTAGCTGATTTTTTACTGTACTTAATTCGATATGATATTTTTTCTTGATGGAAATACCAAAGACAATGTTTGTAATTAAACGATGAAGTTTTGTTTTCTATAAGTTCGACGAATAGACAATCAGCCGGCGACCATTATGGTCTGGCTGTGTAAAATAATAATTTTATGCACATCTTATGAGAGTATTTTATGAGGACAATAACACTTTCACGAATAACATCGCTTTCTCGTTTAGAAACCGATGGATTTAGTTTCAGTGGAAGTTGTTATTTGCATGTTACTAATATTTTGTTGGCATATTATGCCGTTGCATAAAATTTTTATTGTCATATGGCTTCAAGTATATGAATACTCAACATATAAGTAGGTACACACACAGGGCACTGATATATATAAAAAAAAAATTAACTCATATTACCTAAGTATTTTTAAATTAAATTAAATAGGTAAGGAATATGATAGATCATGAAGCATAAACAAGGAGAGAAGATAATAGATAAACATCAGCAACTCATTAAGTCCCACTGCTGGGCTCGGGTCTCCTCTCCTCTAACTAGAGAGCTGAAAGGGTTTAGGCCATAATCCACTCACGCTGGCTTAGTGCGGGTTGGTGGATCAGACATACTCATAGAATTTCTTCTAGGGTATGTGAGTTTCCTCACGATGTTTTCCTTCACCGTTAGCAGATGGTAAGTCACTTGACTAGTACATATAAATTCCACAAAGTGGAATCCACATTGGTACTGCCGGTCGGGATCGAACTCGGACCGCGTGATTTGCAAGCCGGTCCCTTATCCATTCAGCCATAATCGCTTTTAAAAACATTATAAACAAAAATTATAAACATCATATCTCCTTAATCCGTCTTTATAGACAGCCGAAAAGCCTTTATTGTGTTTATTGTATTTGAAATATATCTCAGTAAAAAAGTAAAATAATTCGTTTTGAGCACAGTGTTTCGAGAGGCCTTCAATAAACATATTCCTACATCATTTTTGTCCATCCTCACTTCGTGTTCGCTGTATGATTAATCTAGTCTAGATCTAACTTAATTATTCATTACTAACTGCATTATAAAAACTATGCTGACTGTTTTTATTTTCTAGGTCAAAGAGGCAATTTTAATATTCAAACCGTCAAACTAAGTTACTAAATATATCCTGTAGTGTACTGTTATAAGTACTGACATGTGTATGTAAGTGAGATGCATTGGCACCGCTACATATCGACCTACATCGACTCGAGATGTCTCTAGAACCAGTCTTAAATCGATACCAGACCGGAACAGTTAAGTCTAGGGTTGACAAGTCAAAAAACAAAAATTGAAAAATCGGATACCTCGTGGAAGTTTATTTGGTACACATTTTGCTCTGTGAACCTTTATATTTAACTCGTAGTTTTCTTTTGGATAAATTAATAGATTTTCCCTTTCATTTAATTCTAATTAACATAATATAGTGCTTATTGCCTGATAAATTGTGTTTCTATCAAAAATTAATAATTTTAATATTTTTTCAGACAAACTTATAAAGCAGACTATGTTTGTTACTTGTACTGTTGACTATGTCTAGAGGATAAGTTTTTATCTTTATAGTTATCATAATGTTAAAATATTAGTTGAATTAAGTTATATTCTACCAACCCTATTAAAATCGAGAACTCAAGAATTATCGCTGTAATTAGGACATGGTTGTTTATCACAAGAACATAATTTTAATCGTTGAAAGCAGCCATGCCATCTGATCCAAGTTGAAAACAGACTTTCAACTTTACTTATTGAATTTCTTTTTTTAATGTTTATATTGCAATCGATTCGTTTTTTAAAAAAGGTTATGCAAAACTATTTGTTCACAAAATGCTTTTACCATTTTCAAATACATAGTTGGAACCAAGTGAGTAGTGACGATCCCACATACCACACTGGTTTGACGAAAGCAAATCATTGTTTGATAGAATTACTTTTTTCTTTTATATTTATTTTTGTTTAGTTAATTACAGTATTTCGGTTTATCATCATTATATCATTGTATCATTGTATGATATTTCAAATTGTAACCAATTGAAATTGTAAATATTTTTGCTTTTATAAGGAGTGGCCTGAGTTCCAGCCAGTTCTTCTCAAGGTTCAGCCTTGTCAACGAACTGGCCTTAGGAAAATTTACTGACATCTTTTTTGCCTTTGTATTATGTTCATAAGTATCAAATCACATACAATAGAGTTTTTGTGTAAGTTAATCTCTCCTTTCTTCATACAAGCTGAATGAATATTTACACAATTTTATTAGATCCAATTATTGTTATCACTTCACCGTTATTATTGAAACCTCTGGTTTATTTCTTTTATGGACATTGTTGTCAAAATACCGGACATGCTGAGATTTATGTAAAAATCAATTACTTCATGTAATCGGAACATATTATGTAAATTTGAAGATTTTTTTATACCACGACTTTTTTATGCAAACATACTTACGGCCCACCTGATGGTAAGCTTCTATAAGTACTATGTATTGCTGCAAATATACAGGCGATGTGCAAGAGGTCCCGGGTTCGATTCCCGGCAAGGGTGAAAATTATATTGGGCTTTTCTATCACGAAATTCCAGTATTGAGTTTTTCCCGGAGCTTAGTAAGTTAACAAATGTTCCCGGTTGACAATAGGCTCGCCGCCTATTTCATGGAACCAAACATAGCTGACGAAATGTGGGTGTGATACACCTCTGCCTACCCCTTCGGGGAAGCAGGCGTGATGCTATATTATGTTATGTTTAATATATTATACATTCAGATTATCTGGTAAAAGAATTTATTTTCTCATTGAGACAAATGTTTTTGTTGTGAAGACAATATCCTAACTTAAATGCAACATGACTAGGAAGGTTCCCAACTATATGAAACGGTAGCTAAATAACGATAATTTTTATCTTTTTGCAGTTTTGTTCGTGGTGGGTGTAGCTAGTGCAAGATGGGTGGGAAACGGTCGATCAGGACCCAAGGACACCAGCTTTGTTGGGGAAGCTACCAACGAACTGTCTACTGCTATCTTCCAGGTAATAATGTTATCCAAATAAAAATTTGGATATTTTATGCAACCATTCCGAAGTGATGCGCTTACGTAATATATTTCTATTTCGATTTTCAATATTACTTTCTTATTCGGTTGGTTAAAAGTAAATCTAGTTATTTTTGATAATAATGGTTATTTTAAAATATTAAGTTAATAACTTAATAGGTACTATGTAAGGTTTTAAGTGAAGCAAACCATTCATGTGTCGGCGCCAGCCATGAATGCAACGACTCGACGCTTTTAATGTTAGAGACGTAATTGTCTCGCTATGGACATGGGCATATAGACCGCTCGTAATTGTTGCCAAGAATGCAGTTGTAAAGGAATGCAGTGATATCGTGTCTACCGTATCTTTTCTTAAACGACGATTCTAAGTACCTAAATACAATGATGTTAATCGTATAAACATAGCAAACAAACATTTGAAACTTTATTTAATGACAATTATAAATTTAATAAAGCCTTATTTTTGATTGGCAGGGTTATATCGACGATGATAGAAATATTGCATTCTCACCACTAGGATACTCAGCTATCCTTGCTATTCTCGCTGAAGGTGCTCATGGAGAGACCAGGGAGCAGCTCGTGTCAGCTCTCCACTTGCCGCATGATGCCGCGCTTACGAGAAAAACTTACAGGTACATCATGGAGAGATTAAAGAACAACCATGAATACAAATACAACCAGCCAGAGTTAAAGAACTACTTCTATATCTACAAAAATTACACTATCAATGATGATTACAAAAAAATACTAGAAGATTATTACTTGACTGAAGTGAGATCTGTTGAGAGATACAACCCTGAGTTGAGTATGCACGATGAAGAGGATAATGAAAAACACGAATTTGTCGTAGAGATTCCTGAAAAGACTGAGCATAACAAAAATGATGAAATTCCCGAAATGATGCCGCCTAAGGTATCTGACGAGAAACTTATTTCATTCGCTGTTGAAGATACTCCTGAGAAAATTGATATTTCCCAAGCGGAATACAAGCCCGCTAAGAACATCAAGGAAAAGATAAAGTTAGTCAAGACTTACCCCAGGAAGGCTGAATTCGAAGACGAGGAGGAGACCATGGTGGCTGTTGAAGCGAGGAACCACGCCAGAAGTCTTAAGAACATGCACGAGATGCGTGACGTCTCATCTAGCCTCTCTGTCAACAGCGTTGGAAAGAAATCCAGTAAGTTTTGTTAAAGGTTTTTAAAATGTAAATGTCACTAGGCTGATAGGACGATGGTGATGAATTGTAAATGTCTCAATTGAACCTAACATTGGATGACCGTGTTTTTAAAGTTTATATCAGAAATAGGAGTTACTTCTCCTATTTGTAGTACAAATAGTACAATGCATTTAACTAGAAATGACTATAAAAAACGAACGAACGAAAATAAAAAACTATAAACGCCTTTGCTGCGTCAAATTTATTACCGAAATATTTTACTTCGTAGAAAAAGGTTTAGTCAACTTTTTATATTAATATGAATCTCAACGAATTTCAGCTTCGGTCTCCGACTCCCTGATGATCATCTTCAACGGCATGTATTTCCGTGGCTCATGGAAGCAGTCCTTCGACACTGTTGACACTGGTGTGTTCTACAAGTCGAACATTGAGAAGAAACAAGTAACTATGATGAAGACCAAGGGCACATTCCAGATTGCTTCCCTTCCTGAGCTCGATGCTGAAGCCATTAAACTGCCTTACGATGTAAGTTACACAAATTCAAGTGGGTAAAACGTTGTCACAAGATCATTTTTAGTGATGGTAATATGAACAAAATCCGCACTAGGCAAGCGTATGTGGAATAAGTCCTAAATCCTCTTTAGATAGGGGAGAGTAGACCCGAACCTAGCAGTGGGACATTTATGGTTTGCTGATAATGAAAATATATTTTAATCATTAAAACCTATCTCTGTTCTGTGTGCGTTACTGTGCGTAGTTTGCCACTATATCTATAAAAGTTCTTAGACATTAGAGAATTGAGACTAAATATCTCAGGTTTAACTATTTACTGCAAAGGTTTTTAAGGTAGATAGACGATCGTCGCTAAGGCTTTTAGTTTTATGTTATAAAATAGTATTTATAAGTTCTTAGAAGTATTTTTACCTATTTTTTTACCAAAAATAGCATGATAAAGCGTCAAACCTATTGTCATCAACCGGGCGCAATTGTTTCAAACACAATACTACTTTTCGCGACTCGGGAATCGGGAATACTTCCCACTGCGCCACCGAGGCAGATAAGCAAAAGAATTAAATTAACATTTCCTCCATGCAGGGTGGCCGCTACGCTCTTCTGCTGGTGGTGCCTCGTACTCGTGACGGCCTCACTCGTCTCACCGCCGACCTGCCTGCCGTGCCCCTCAGTGACATTGAGGAACGCATGAAGGAACACGAAGTACATGTTACTCTGCCAATGTTCTCAGTAGAAACCACCACGAAACCTGTGTCTGCTTTGGCTAAGGTGAGATTAAAATATTTTTGTTTTAAATTTTAATATATTCGGCACTCTTTGCGTTGTGATACTGAGATGCTCGATACAATGATGGAGGTTAGGCAACGCTCACCAAGGTCAAACTATGATGGGTGACCGTTTGTGGCAAATTTATTCTCGAGCGTATCCGTGCTTCGGAAGGCACGTAAAGCTGTTGGTCCCGGCTATCACTTAATATGGTAGTCGTTAAGTCAAGTTGGAAGCCTATTCTGACTATAGGTTATGATTTTATTTTACTATTCTCTTTATTATTTAACTACACTAGGTAGTCTACATCTAAATTAATATTATAAAGAAGAAAGATTTTAATTTTTTAATGTAACCTATATAAATAAAATAAACTTAAAAACTATTGGACCGATTTCAATTTTTTTTTCGCCGTTAGAAAGCTATATTATCGCTGAGTAACATAGGCTATATAACACCACGCTATGGCCAATAGGAGCTGAGCAGTGGCCAAATAAAGAGCGACGAGAGCGAAGTCCCGCGTGACTACTAGTTTGGTATCTAAGATGTCAATTTGTTTGAACAGTTCGGTGTGAGCCTGATCTTCAACCGCGATGCAGACCTTGGTGGTATATCAACAGACGAGGGTCTGTTCGTACAGGAACTCGTTCAGCATGTCGCTGTGCGTGTTGACAACACTGACAGCTCTGCTTCTGATCTCTCAGGTAAGCTAATATATTAGTCGAATAATATAATAAGGACAGTATTTCAAGAAGAAAGAAATGTGAATTAGAGTGAGGAGGGAGAAGAGTACCGACGTCAAATCTATCTGAATGGAAATGATACCAATAAAATTTGTCTTCAGTATCAAATAGAATAACTATTTGACCTCCGTTACATAAGCACTGCTGGTGTAGTGGTATCATGCAAGATTCCCATTCTTGCGACCCGGGTTCGATTCCCGGGCAGTGCAGTCTTTTGGATCAGTCATTTTTGGTTATTTTTTATGTATTGTGGCAAAAAAAAAGAAATAAAAAAAAACAACGTTTTTAACGTTTCTAGTCGTTTAGCTTATTTTTAAATTATAACCGTAAGGTGGTTGTGTTCTAATGTCAAAAATGCTGATATTTTTTTTTTATTACAGCCGCTAACACAGTCGTGGATATGGCGAAGATCCTGCCACATTCAGTGAAGTCAATCCAACGCTTCAACGTGGAACATCCCTTCATCTTCTACATCCTCGACACTCTTGACAACTTGGTAGTTGTCGCCGGCAAGGTCATGGACCCCGAGAGACCATTCTCCATGGATGATACCGTTCCAGTTTAAACAAAAAAGTTTTTAACAATTCACAGTCACCTCACTAAGGTGTTTCCATTTTCAAATTCTGATGATGAAGTCACAGATTTTCGTATCATGTGTAGGCTACTTGCCTCAGACATCTTCGAGAGCCCACCCGTTTAACAAATAATTTTATTTATTCACTCTAATGTACTTTTATACTTTTGCTGTGAGATTCAACATTTTTTTCTAAGAACCAGATGCATTTGATTATGAAAAAGTACACAGCCATAGTTTGTAAGTTAAATATAAGTTATTATTTATTTTTTGTAACGTTGTGATATGGTTAAGATTAAATTATTTATTACGATTGGCAATTTTATTTTATTTTTTGGAAGTAAAATGAGGGTACATATATATTTTTTTATCTAAACTGTTAAGAACACCCAGTCAGTTAAACTAACGCTCACGCTGGTCGTGGCTAAAGGTGAAATTTTAATTAGTTTGTTTTAATAATGGAAGCTAATAAAGAAAATGTGCGTAGAACAAGAATACCGCTGCCAAAAGAACCGCTGCCTGCTTTACCAAAACGACTACTAGTTGATAATAAACAAAAGCAAGGTAACATTCCTCCCAGAAAGGCATTAGGGACTTTGAATTGTCAAATTTGCCCGCAAGCAGGGCCCAGCAAAGTATCTAATAAACCTTATTTTTTTATGAACCTTGATACAAAACATGTTACTATAAAACAAAAAAATGAAAAATTAGATTGGAATTATAGTTGCTTTAAAGAAGTGCTTATTGATAAAGATGCAAGTGGTATATCAATCAGTGACGATGAAGAATATTTGAATAAGGAAAACCACCGACATTTTGTTCAGCAAAGAAAGGGAAGTGATTTGTTGTCAGCTGTTACTCCTAACCTCAAAGATTCATTGGAGCCAAGTCGTGTGAAAAATATAAAGAGAAGTCTTAAAAGACCACATAGTCGTGAACTGCAAGGATTAACACCTATTGATAAACATGACGATAAGGTGAAACGTCGACTGAAATTCGAAGAATCTTTTCATAACAGCTTAGCTTCACCGGGTTTTTGTGAGTATGATGACCATTCATATATTTGTCACAGTATTAATTAAAAGGATCTCTAAGTATCAAACAACAAATTAATAAAAATAGATTCGTACCCAAAATAGTAGATCTGTCACCAGAATGATAGATCTGTCACCAAACACTGTTTTTAGGGCGGATCCGAAATGGATAAGTAGAAGGCTAGGGTAAACAAATTGTTTACATTATTTGGTAATTCAATTTTGGTGACACTTTTTATTTCAATTATTTCGGAATCCAATACAATTATTTTTTGACTGATAATACTTATATATTATTATTTTGTTTACCGTTTTGATATTATTTGGTAACAGATCTCCTATTTTATCACAAATATTATTTATTAGGTTATCGAAACACAATTATTTGGTGATCGATAAAATAATACCCAGTTAAAATGGGATTAATGTGGAATAAGAGATATTGATATATTATATAATTATTTTTTTAAATATAAAAGTAATACGTTTTCTTAGGGAAGCGTTCGTACATGAGGTGTTTAGATCGGGATTATACTGCGGAAATTTTTAAATACCTCCTTGCTGTCGAGAAGAAGCCATTAGCTGTGCCAAGAACTTCAAGCATCACAAGGGCCTGTGTTATTAACTGGCTTATGAAGATTAATGTAAGTATACTTTTACTTATTGAACTAGCAAAAAGTGGTCAAAATAAGAACCTATTTTTTTTTTTAGTTTAGTTTTTAGTATTCGGTTAAAACAGGCTCCGATCTATATTAAATACTTGGTTTAAGAACCTCCTTAAATATTCGATTGAGACTCGAAACACACTGCTACAGTAAACGTTTAGTAGCAGGCACCGCGCTGTTTGCCTCTAAATATTATAGACATTTACAAACTTTTTGACTTTTCTTCTCTTCTAATAAGATCATTAGGATATAAGGCAAATTTACTCGAAATATTTAAGCATCACATTTTGTAATGGGCATTAGTCATTGGTCGGTTATCAACAAATTTATATCAAGAGTCAAAATAGTTTTTATCAATGACAAAATACTAGATAGATTTGCCACGTACTTTTATAAAAGACGGATCTCTTTCTGTGATTATCCTTTATCATAGAGAACATTTTAAGCATATTTTAGGGATATAGAATAAAACGATGATGAGAATAAAACAGGGGTCTGTATCTGTACTGTACCTTAGGGAGAGTGAATTGTCTGATGTATTCATAAAGCTGTTTATTTTGCAGGGGCCTGACGGAAATCCGTCCACAATTCAATCGGCTTGCTGGTTCTTGGATTCAATTTTGGGCACGGGCCACGTTCAACTGGATAAATTGCAATTAGTAGCAACTTCTTGTTACTGGATAGCACAGAAGATTAATGGGCCAGTCACTCCCGCAGCCAGGCTTGTTAAGTGCGCGGACGGAGCTTTCACGGCCGAGAAACTGCTGAGTGCTGAGAAAATTATACTGTCGAGATTGGTGAGATTTTTTACTTTCTGTATTCTTTCTTATCTATAAGTACTTAGTTCTCTTCTTTCTTTTGGTTAAAGTATGAAAAAATGGAATTTTCAGTTGCATAAGTTATCAATTAGTCTTATCTTCTGTGTAAAGGTATTTTCTTGGAAAGTTTGTTACGATTGGACTTGAGCCAGTTAATTCTTTTCTAGAAATTTCCTCCACAACCAGTAGTGGCGCAGGATTACATAACCTACCTGTCATGGCACTGCGACCCAGATCACGGTGGAGAAATAGAAGAAGCTGCTACCTTCCTCTGCATGAGCGGACTGATGGTGGACAAATTACTCTGTGAAGAGTATCCTTCGGTAATCGCGGTTGCAGCTGTGAGGAATGCCTTACTACTGTTGGGAAAGAAGAATTTAATGATTCGTCTTCAAATGTATCCTGTGTAAGTAGATTCATGGAACATCTTTTGTCTTAGTAACCCAGTTAAATTAGCCAAAAAAGTGGGTCAACCTCAGACAGCAAATAAAACCTCATAAAGTATATACTTTTTAATAGGGTTGTGCAGTCTTGTGCAATGCCAAAATCGTTATTTTGAGTACTGCAGTTTACACAACATTTTTATTACTTAATACTATTTTAAAATTACTTTAAATTACTTTTTTTTGCGATTTATATGAATACATTTTCTCGCTAAAAATAAGTTTTAAACGATCCAAACAAAAACTAGGTGGTAACTCTAAAGTTGCGAAATTTAAAAGAAGCTAGTACTCTTTTAGTGTCCAACATTTAAAGCTTTCGTTACCCAACAATTGCTTTGTCTAGCCAGTTTTAATAATATTCTGTATTAAACTTACTTGCCAAGTAAAAGGAAGATGGAATGAATATTGTTTTACATTAAACATGTTATAACTTATAAACCATTATTTTCCTCTTCGAGTTCAGCCAAGTTGTTAAGTAATTTTGATTTTTCTTTTAATATGATCAGTTACGAAATAAAATAATGCCGGTTTTGTTGATAACAGGTACATAGTTTTAAGTTGTATTAATGTTTCTGGTTATTAAATTTACCTTGTTTGATTAAGAATCAGGTTTGTATTGACGGGGCATTGACACGTGACATAATTAGTAATCTCGACATAATTGCGTTGATACTCAAAAATATTGTGTTTAACAGATTTTGATTGATTTTTATGTTTGTAGTAAAACCTTAAGCATTTCTAGTTCAATTTCTTTTTTAATATTATGGAACGGGTCTGTTTCACGTTTTATATTTCGATCGAAATGCTGTCAAATTAAATAAGGTTCTTATTCCGCTTACATTTTAATATTACTAGTTGTGAAAGTTTTTAAATATATTGTTTCTCTCAAGGTTCGAAGCAGCAGAGAAGAAGACTACACACTTGTCGTTTATTTGCTCAATTCTTCGGCGGGCAGTTCGAACAGTATCAGCACCTATCTATGAATATAAGACTCCAATATTGCACTATGGATCGTCACCTAACTTCATTGCACAAAAGATTATAGCTGCTGCAAATAAATTCGCTGTTTTAGATACTAGGAACATAGATCTAAGAAATTAAGTTTTTTGGCAAAGTTTTTATCGGTGGAGATTTTTATGGTATGAATTAGTTTAATTTTGTTATTGATATTATTAAAACTCAACTGGAATATGTGATATGCATTGTATAATGTTGATGCAAATCCTTATTAACTATTTTGAAATTATATGATAATATTGAAAGAAAGGTGGCCATGAAAATGAATTTATTGATTTGGGGATCATAAATTAACTTGGGAATTAAAGTGCTGTGACAAACTTACTTTATAAAATATAATTTTATTTCTACGACTTTGGACTAATTTAAATGACAAAATAATTTTGACTTGAAAACTTATAATTAGACGACAAAGACTGACGACTCGATTGATAAAACACAGACTTGTTTGGTCTGTGTTTTAGAAGACGACTAATACTTATACAATTAAATAGCACATGAAATGTATGTACATCAAAACAAAGATACAAATGAGAAAAACCACTAAGGCCTTAAACAAACGACGGGGCGGGGCACTGGCACTGGCCTGCCCCACCCCGTCGTTTGTATATCATACCCTAAATGCAAATGTTTAATGCTAATGATCAATATCGAAATCGCATATGAGAATGATGTTTATGAAATAACCTCTAAGCACATGATAAGTTAAATATTAAAAATAAATATAGCTTCAAAAGCTCTAATTGTAAAATTAAAAACATAAAAACTTGTTTAATAAATGTTTTGAAATACTTAATGAACTTTTATTTCTATTTGGAAAGCCTATTTCGCAATGATATTGAAAGTAACACTTTCTAGTTGAAAATAACTAGATACATGAAGATCTCGGCTCAATAAACCCTAACTGTCAGTGTAGTGACGGATTAAGAATACATAATGTCACTACCTACCCCATCTCAACCCGTGGGTGTCGTAAAAGACGACTGAGGGAGTAAACCTAATGCAGACAAGAGCACTGCGAGAAAAAGGCAATTTCGAAACAAACCCTATATCAATCCGTCTGGCCAGCGTGGTATAGTAGGCTAAATTTTCTCCACATTCTTTGGAGATGCCCAGCAGTGGGACATTTGTGGGTTAAATGATGATGAAGAAATCCTAAATATGTGAAAGAAGTAGGTGATAAGTATGGATATACTTGCAGTCATCCAAATTAATTTTGAAAGAGCAATTCTTGTATTAACTTAATATCTTGAAGTCATTTTCCCTATATAAGTTTAGTCTCACGTGTTTCTACATTAGTATACTACAGACTTTTGATGTTTCTCTTTTATAAATTTGTTAAAAGATTGTCAAGGATAATAACTGCGAACCGGTTGTCATGGGAAAAACCGATATAACATGTAGATATACCAGTAAAAAACTTACGACACTACGTTGAAAATGAGACCTTAACACAATCGCATACGATTTTAATTCCTTCATCGACTAAAGGTCGACACTTTTATTCCAGTCTTGTTTACACTCACTTGAACATCGTCGGCGCTTAGTGGATGTACGTTATTTTGTGCGGAAGCCATTTATTTATATTGTTTTAGTAATCAAACGTGGTTTGTACTATAGTGGCTACGAGTGCTTTATTTTCTTTAATTATAATGAAGTTACTAACAGGTAAGTGGATTCACTTAATCTATTTATGTATAAATGTAAAAAAAACATGATATACGTACTTAATTTTGTAGTCCTATCGATATAAAGTTATACATCCATCGGTGTTTATAATGTGAGTAACCTAATTCAGATAACCTCTTGAATTAATATACTCAATAAGAAATACTGTTGATACCAGTGTTTAATTTTGATGCTAGATAGGACTGATAGGAGTTAATTTATAGCTATATTCATATCAAATTTACATGCCATCATGTCGAAGTAATTTTTAGATTGGAGTTATATTGAAAATACCTATTGAATAACCAACTTGAATGAATATTTTAAATTTTGCAGAATACTTTGACAGCGTTAAAGAATACGCTATTTAAAATATTACTACTTTTTACAAGTTTCTTTCTTCCGAGTTCATCTGATAAATAAATACATAAAAATAACTTTAGCTGGAATGTGTCCGAAATACCTATAGTTAA
The DNA here is from genome assembly GCA_905147015.1 of Laspeyria flexula. Classification (NCBI taxonomy): domain Eukaryota; kingdom Metazoa; phylum Arthropoda; class Insecta; order Lepidoptera; family Erebidae; genus Laspeyria; species Laspeyria flexula. The sequence continues at coordinate 5,724,067 of LR989970.1, forward strand.
AATTAGCTGCAAGATGATATTTAAAGCGTGTTAATAGTTTGTGATGAGGAAACCTGTTCATAAATGTTGCTAAGAGTGTAAAATAATTGAATCCTAATACAGAAAATCTCGTTAAAAGTATCTATTATAAACATTACATTACTATTAGAAAAATTTAGTAGGTGGTTGAAAATCTCGAAAAAAGTTACAATTAAATTTTTAGTATTCCATAACTTTCAAGAAAGTTCATTGATTCCTGAGCTCACGAATCGGATGATTATACCTACCTATTATTTTATAATGTCATTTATAATTACTGATAAGTGATAACCCTACGAAAAGCAAATATTGTCTTTATAAAAAGAAAGAAAGAGTGGGTACATAAGACAACGACGCTATGTTATCTTAATTCTGGGTTTTACCCAACACTGATTCGAGTTTTCGATTGGGATAAACCGTCGGTATATAATAGTAATAGTGAAAGCACGTGAAAGTAACTTTAGAACTTAATGAACAGAAAAGATGGTCTTGTGAGTACATTACTGTAAGAAAATCCTACTAAGCCATTTTGTAGTAGTAGTATCCCACTTGAGAAGTATGATTAAGGTATGAGTATGAGAGCTTTGAGAAGTATGATTGGGGTAAATTTCAGTTATAGGTTAAAAAATGGTTGGATAAGGGAATGTTGCGACATAAAAATAGATGTTATGACGTTAATTAAGAAAGGAATGTGCTTAGGACATGTCGAGGGAATGATTGAAGGAAGAGTGACAAAACAAATATACGGTACGAATGTAAAGGGAAGCCTTGTAAGGGGAAGGCCTAGAAGACGTACTATGACCAAATAGGAGACGTTCTAAAGAAAAAAAGATCTGTCCCCTGATTCTGACTCGTCGGATTGCTCCCGGATCGTAAAGTTTTACGAATCTTAGTACGACATGTTTTTACGGCTTATGTTATTTAATGTTAGAAAATAGTCTAACGTATAGAAAATTAAAAACTGATTAATTTAAGGTTTTTCCTACAACCATTTATTACTTTAACAATAATTTTCCGACAGCTCAGAATCAGGGGGCAGGAGTACACTAAACCGGCGAGACTATATAAAAAGATTGATGAATGTTGAAGAAGCGAAAGATTTATGTCAGAATTATAATAGGTTGTGATGTGCGCTGTGAGAATCGTCGACGATCCTATACTAACAGGCGGTATCGAACCATGAAGTGTGAGGAGAGACTTTGCCTCCCTATGTGTGTTCTACCGCCTGTATAATGGGTTGTGCTCTGAAGAACTGTTTGAGATGATGCCCACGGCCACATTGTACCATCGCACCGCTCGCCATCGGCAGGGAGTTCATCCCCACACCTTAGAACCGAAATGGTCTCGTACCGCGCGGTTCCAGAGGAATTTCCTCCCAAGAACCATCAGGTTGTGGAATGAACTCCCTAAAGAGGTTTTCCCAAGGGACTACAGCATGGGGTTCTTTAAAAAAGGAGTGAATAGGCTTCTTAAGGGTCGGCAACGCGCTCGTGATGCCCCTGGTGTTGCAGGCGCCCATAGGCTACGGTAACCGCTTACCATCAGGCGGACCGTACGTCTGTTTGCTACCGTCTTGGTATAAAAAAAAAAAGAACGTTAATCGCTTTTTATGACACCCACGGGTTGAGATGTGACATTTTTTATCCATCACTACACGGATAACTTGTAACGGGATTTGATATTTGTAACACTTGTATCTTTTTTGCGATAAAATATACATATCATTTAGGATATGGTCAATGCTACTGAAACAATATAGTATATATCGTCGCGATAGGTCTGTACTCAGCCTCGGTCATTGAGACCGTCATCGGATGATTTTACTCTCATTAAAAAATAAGTTAAATAGCTATTACTGTTTAAATAAATAACGCAGTAATGTACAAAAATTTGGGTACCGGTATGCTTGCATTTGTTGAGAAGTGTTTCCTTGTATTCAGTAATTTAAATTTATATGTAATATGTTATGTTTACTTTATTTCATATAATAATTATATTATGTAATTTACATCATAAGAAATTAAACAAGACAGTTTTAGTTTGTTTTTGTTTCTTATTTACAATTAATACAAATTCGAAGCACTATTTTTGAAAGTTAAACAACAAATCTCACTAAAGAATAATTAGTAATATTACCATAGGCTTTTACGTATATAATTATTGAAATAAAAAAAAATATTGTATTAGAAAAACGCTCGTGAAAAATCTATAATACAGGTAGGTACAAAGTATATAAGAAAACAGTTTACATACAGCTCCCATATGTGGAACACATAAGGAAAATAGTAGAATAACAACGCCCTTCTTCCGTATATGACTTTTGATAAAGAAATCAAACCTGATTGCCACAGCTGTTTTTAATTTGCAATAGAAACTTAATTGTAATTTTGAAATTGATATTATTAAATAGGTAGGTATAACTAAATGTACTTAGCACTTCAGTTAGCATTTATATTTGCTATCCAACGCGGTAATGTGGCTAGCCTTTTGGGTACGTTTCCTCAGGAATCTCAATCAGATATTTTATTTATAGGAATTTCCTGTAAATAAAGTATCTGGTTCTTTTTTTAAAATTAGGTTAGCTGTGTATATTATTAAGTTATGTGTACATATTTTATTGAATAAATGTTTTTATTTCATATATTATGGATATATCTCATTTTATTTTGCTTTCTATAATTTTAGGTATAACGTTAATCTGCATATGCATGAAAGCACAACCACAAAACATTATCCCAGTAAACCAATTATGGCCTCAGTATCGAAGTTCAAATCCAGAAAGTATGATATATTTTCCAAAAGAGAATGTACAACCAAGCCAAAGTGTAATAAACCAAATATTTGGAAATCCATCGAGGCAGAATAATGTTGTAGAAGTTGAGAAAAGTAATGAGATATCAGCGACTACTACAATTGAACAAGTGCCTGGAAGATTATCCAGTGCTACGGCAGCTTCAAATGGTCAGGCAACACAACAGTTCCAACCAAACAGGCACAATGTACAACCCATTACGCCCGATGGTCAAATATCACAAGCAGCTGCTGAATTTCCACCTCCTTCACGACCTGTTACACCAAACCAATCTGGATATAATGACCTATTGTATTCAATTACTAATTTTGGAGTTAATTTATTAAAGGTGAGTTCATGACATAAATAATAATCGACTCTTAATTGAGATTGACAATTTAGATACTGTGATATTGCATCACTAAGAGTAAATATGATCGAGTTACCTACAATACAAATTCATTAAAAACCAATTAGATACACGTGTGTATTATTTTTGGTATCTATTAGTCTCAGTGGTTTTTACCAGGCTTTTCCTTAGTAAATTATTAACACATTATTTGACGATACATAACTCGTTTTTGCATATTTAACGGTACCTAATATTCCCCAACGAATGTATTCAATATTAAATTTTGCTGTCAGAATAGAATAAACGGAATTCTTTGTGGAGTTGGGTAGTATAAAATTTGACTCATTGTTCTAAATTGTCATTTACAAAATATGGACTTTGAAGTTACAGAGAATTACTCTAGACTAAAAACTTTTTATAGTGTTCACTTCTATCTGCTATTCTATTTTCAAATGAAACGTCTATGGTGTATAATTAAACCAGCGTAATCTAGGTACAACGGGTATCTTATTCTTATTAAGTACTTTATATTTGCAGAATATCAACAGTCAACAGTCTGGTAATGTAGTATTTTCACCGTACTCCATCACGTCGCTCCTAGCTCTGCTGCAGCAAGGATCTTCGGGACAAACTCAAGAGCAGATAACAACGGCTTTACAGATGAATCCAACAGCTTCAGCGTCTGCATACTCTCGAATTGCCAACGACTACAAAGTATGAATATTGTTCTTTTACTTAGTAATACTCGGTCCCACGGTTCACTTTACAACAGCAACAATACTCATTCCGCCAGAATCTTCATACCACTAGCGCCATCTCGTAGTAAATAGTCACGCTTAAAATTTACTTTTTTTCAAAAAACACTCATTCACAACACTCACACTACTAGTGCTAAGAAAAATTAAGATGTAAATAACTGGTATATAATTGGATTATCGGCATTAAGAATATTACATATTCATATTCATATATCTACATATTCATAGTGGAAAAGAGTTATAAGATGAAAAACGCCACTGGCAATTTTAAACTTTAAGCTTATTGACGAAAGTTGGAATTTGGTGTACTGAAAAATTTCAATATACATCTGTTTTATATTTGCAGTGAGATATTATAATTAGAGTTAAATCCCAAAGAACAAAAATGGCAAAGATAGTTTTACTTAGGCTTACACTGTTATCGTATTTAAATTTGCCTTCGTATAAAAGAATTCAAAGAAACAGTTTTCTTTTTGTTAGATAAACTTGCTGCCACTGCATTCAGAAGGTGCATTATAAGATACACTGCGAATGATGAAATTATAAAACCAAAAAATTATATACGATGCCATTTTCCTAAAATTTAACTCGACTGTCACCGTGGCGCAGTGGTTAAGGTGGTCGCCTCGCCACTACATCGCCGTGCTGGGTGACGTGGTGGGTTCGATTCCCACACGAGACAAACATTTGTGTGATTCATAGATATTTGTTTCTAGCCTGGGTGTACTTTGTGTCTGTTAGTTCCATGTTTGTACCATGTATGTGTTGTGCGACACAGGGATTGTTCCCTAAAGCGGGCGTTGTCTTTTCTTACAAGAAAAAACAAGAAAAAAACTATGATAAAATTTCCTTTCTTTTCAGAATCGCAACACTCGTAACTTACTTAAAACAGCAAACAACGTGTTCGTAGGAGAAACCTTTGTTATAAATAGAAACTTCAAGAAAGTAGCACAGAAGGACTTTGACAGCGACATTACTCCGATAGCTTTCGGCAAATCTGATAAAGCAGCGGGACAAATTAACAATTGGGTTGCTTCAAAGACTAATAACAAGATTGACAGGCTTATTTCTCCTGGTAATTATCATAACTCTCCTCTAATCGAAAAGGTAATAAGTCAAAGATGGGCATTTTTGTTTTTATTGCTGATTTGGAATAAACATTTAACAAATAGTTTCACACAGTTACATAAATTAGAAATGGTATTTTCTTGTTTCATAAAGAGCAGTAAGTAGGTACGGTAAAATAAATCAGTAATTAAAAAAAAATACCATTTTTGACTTACTGCCCTTTCGATTACCACGGCAGAATGATCACCATATCAACTGTAGGCGTAGGACGTCCACTGTGTGCAACTCCTAGTCAACCCATAAAAGTCTCCAAGACCTCTCCTAGACTCCCAATAGGACTGGTTGTTTACGGCTCGCATCCAGCGCTATTCTCCGGTTATTTTATTATTTTATTTTATTTATTTATTAAGAACAACTAGTGATTACACATTAGGTACAATACAATATTGTATTCGGTTGCATAATCTTTTAAAGTTGCCACAGCATCCACTAATAATATGAAAAAGAATTATATTATTTTTACATAATTGAAAAAATAGATCAAGAGGATGCAACCTATTACATATGAAATTTTTTAGTAGCTTTTGTTTTACAAAACTATTTTAAACTAATTTATTACTATACGGTTACTATGATGTACTTAATATCATCATCATCATCAGAGTGTATTAGGATGAATTCCTTGAACAGCACCCAGCCGGTGCTACTCAGCTGGGTGCTGTTCGAGGAATTCATCTGTATTAGTCTACTGCTGGACATAGGCCTCACGTAATTGCCGCCATAGCGAGCGCTCAATAATAATAATTAATCAATACTTATAATTATATTATTGATGATGCAATATTTTGGTTACGTCATCATGTTATTATATTATCTACTATTATAATATTGAGATTGTTAAACGGTCCTCGGGAATCCCTGTCATTAAACTACATTCATCTTCACTAACTGTCGCACTCAATGACGTCAATTAACTGTCGCACTCAATGACGTCAATTAGCAGTAATTTTTGCATTGAATAATCGTCTAGGCGTATAGACTTAAGTATTACACGTTTTTACTTAATAAACTTTAAAGTTAAGTAACATCTTGGGTACCGCAGTTACGGCCGCACTCAGAAACGTCAATTAGCAGTAATATAATCTTTCATTAACACAATTTCTTCATTGAATAATCGCCTTTAGCCGTGTAAACTTAAGTATTACACGTTTTTACTAAATAAACTTTAAAGTTAAATAACGTCATGAGTACCGCAGTTAGTTATCTAGCTATCTCTAAAAAATAATATTATCTTTTATTAATTTTTCAATTTCTCTATGATTGCTAAATTTAAATACGATAATAATTACATTGTTATTTTTACAGATTCAATTGACAGTACCACCCAACTAATGCTCGTAAACGCAGTTTACTTCAAAGGTATTTGGGAAGTTCCATTCAAAGTTGATGCTACTGTGCAAAGAGATTTCAACCTTAATAAACAACAAAAAAAAAGAACAGCGTTTATGCGTACTAAGAGATTGCTTCGATCTGGATTTGATAGAACTAATAATGCAAGAGTTGTCATGTTGCCCTTTGAGGTGGGTAATACGCAAGAGTTTTAACTATATAGATATAAAAAGTGTACCAGATTTACCTATTGAGTAGTAGGTTGATGTTACAATGCACTCGAAATCTAAATTAGTTGAAGTGCCTGTGACATTATGATTTTATAGCGCGGGGTATTTTTTTATTTGGCCACGTCTCTGTTACTATTAGCCGTAGCGTGGTATTATATATCCTATGTTACTCTGTGATAATGAAGCTTTCTAACGGCAATATATATACCTATATAGATTTTAACTGAAATTTCATATAGTTGTATAATCTAAAAAAAGTAAGATAAAACGGTAGCGCGCGAATCCTAGGTCTACATTATGGGTACAACAAGTTTTGTAAAACTTTCTTCTTTTTACATATTTACTTTAAAAATTTCATTTATTTTTCAGCGTGAGGAGTATTCGTTGATGGTAATATTACCGTCGGTAAATAGGGGTATGTCAGGAACGCTGCGAACTCTTACAGATGCAAGATTACTGAGTTATTTAAGTTTCCCCTTAACCGAAATCGAACTCGAACTACCTAAATTTACTGTAAAAGCTGAGACGGATTTAGCAACAGTTTTAAGAAATGTAAGTACCTTATGTGATTTCTGAAGTCATCCTTCTAGTTAGTTGGTTAAAACTAAGCTTTACCGGGCAATAGCCTCGCGAGAGGAAACTGAGAATGAGTAGCTAGCCGAAAATCTTTCCTTACAAAAGGGAGAATATAGTAAAGCATTTGGTTTTATGGGACAGTCCTACCCATCACAGCAAGTCCTGTAAGCTAGGATTGACAGCGATGTATCCTTACAAACACTGAGTTATAACACTCGGTAGACCTAAGGAATGCCCAACCTACTGTCTTAAAATCCACTGAGAAAATAATCAAATTTAAATAATAATATTAAATAAAAATAATATTAAAATAATAATAATAATTAAATTAAATAATATTTTTACCACATTCACACAGCGCCATCTAGTCCCACATTAAGCAATTATACTACTTAAATACATATTATTATATTTTTGTAAAATGGAAAAATAAATTTCACTGTTTATCTGTTAGTTACTTCTTTTGTCTTACAAAATCCTGAATTTAAAAAGAAGCCGTGATGCATTGTATTCCTACTACATTACCACATAATATAAAACTATTGTTAAGTTATACTTCTCTTTACAGATGGGCCTCACAAACATGTTTGGGCCATACGCTGAACTTAACGGACTAGGAACATACCAGGCATTCACTCCTCAAATTTCATCAGCAGTACATTCAGCTGTCTTATCAATAGACGAACAGGGAGGTTCTGCAGCTGCCGCTACATCGTTTGCAGCAGTAGCCTTGTCTTATGAAGACCCTACGAATATATTTAAAGTCAATAGGCCTTTTATAGCAGTTCTATGGGATTCGACCACATCACTGCCGTTATTCATAGCCAAAATTGATGATCCTCAAGTTTAGATAAGTATATTTCTAAGTTTGTGATGTTATAATGATGTTATTTATACTCATTTATACTCACTGATAGATTGTACGTTTGACAACTAGACTATGAAATAAAACACAACATTTTGTTTTGAAAATTATGTAAGTTTTGCTAAGCAATTAAGTATGTTAAGTTTTGAGTGCTCTAATGCCTTTTCAAAATATCACTAAAATTAGCCTAACCTCTGCTTATCTCATATATAAATATACATTAATTAAAGGTTAACCTTAAAGTTTTAAAGGTTTTTGTTTTGTGATTAGACATGCTTGATGTAAAACTATATCATTTTTGAGAATGCCTGAATTTTTGGATGGGATTATTAATAAAAATATTGAGATAATATAATATATTTGTTAGGGTTAATCTATGGTTTGTTAAATCTGTTTCAATTACAAATTGCCTCACTTAGTAATCTCAGTATATTCCATCGCCATTCAGTCTGCTTTGCAAAACTTTCATAAGTAATATGTCTTTTTAAGCAGAAACTGCATCTAGTCTAATTAGTTCTTAGTCTTCTAAATAATATTATAATTTTTAATTTTGATTTCTCTTTAATTTTTTAAATATATTTATGAACCAGTCATCGGCAAATGTTCTAAATTTGCCTTGATAGAATGTTTCCACTTCTAAGAGAGTTTTTCCTTCAGTTTCTGGCATGAACAAATACAGGTAAATAGTACCGACGTAAGCAAACGCAGCGTACGTAGCGAAAACTCCTGTAAGTTTGAAGTTAGTTTCCAAGTCTATGAGGATTTTTGCGCCAACGAAAGTGACTATGTAGTTCCAAGCTGCTGCAATCCCTTGAGAAGTAGCACGACTCCTAAAAAATAGAATTAAGAATGAAAGGATAGAATAAAAGGAAAATAAATTTAGAATTACACTGACTGATGATGTAAGAAATTAGGCAAGTGAGTCTTTCTCCAAAGATCAGGGAGTTGTTAATGCTTTTCCAGGTATAGTTTCACTATTATTTTACACCTAAGATTGACGTAATTAATATTGAGTTATTGAAGGATCGTTTAAACCGAATCTATTGACTCACCTAAAAGGAAATATTTCTCCAATCAAAATCCACACGACGTTCATCACGGTGAATATACTGAGTCCATAGAAAAATATTAAAGGCACTATACTTTTTTCCGTCGGAAACGTCTTAGGATCGTAGGAGAAGACGTGTTCTCCCAAGTGTGTATACGCGTAAACACTAAGGCCCGTGCAGCTGATAGCTGAGCCAAGCATGGCCGAAATGCCAATCTTGCGTTTGCCAAGGAACTTGATGCATCCGATGACTACAAAGCTTGAGGCGAGGGTTAAGATTCCTACCATTACCTGTAGAAACATAAAAAGTAAAATTACAGACGTTAATCTCAAATAAACCTTGAGTATTTTATGTCTCATTAGCTTATACTAAATAGTTGAAACAAACTCTTAAAAAAAAATAGAAGTACTGAAAGAAGTACACGATGAATCATAATAAACTGTGTTTATTTGCGAAATCATATTTCTTTAGACCTAGAGGAAGTTAGTTATGGTTTTCTTTGATTATGTTGCGAACTCTAAAACTACTTACTAGTTCTAGTAATTCGTCAGCAACAACGGATACTTACAATAATACTTTTGCCTTCAGCCGCCATGCCCATAGCACCGCATATATTCACCATGTTGGGTTTGATAGGGTACAAGCCACTCATCACAAAGAACGTGAAGTATAACAAAGAGAAGACCAGTGGCCTCAGCGTTTCTTTGCTTAACATTACAATGTTGAACTTTATGAAAAACCTAGAGAAAGAAAAATATTACATTATAGGTTCTCAACTTTCACTATCATCAGTCAATAGGTATATCATCATCATCATCAGTAACCCATTAATGTCCCACTGCTGGGCTCGGGTCTCCTCTCCTCTAACTAGAGAGCTGAGAGGGTTAATATGTATGTATGTATTATGTTAATAGGTATGTAATTATAACCAATGTTGAATATTATGTATTGAAAAATGGAAACTTTACTTTTGTGCCATATCAAAATCTCCACTTATAAACTTTATGAACTACTATTGCTACCTTCTTATTATATTCATTTCAGTATGTTCACAATCGGTGACCATTTGTCCATCAGTCGATTCTTTATTGACTGTTGACTCCTTATGACATATAACACAGCTGTCAATACTTTTTGAGTAATCCACCAGTTGGTCGTATTCGTCACGTACGTTTTCTGATGTAGTCCATCCGCGAAGGTAGCAGAGTGACTTCAAAGCTTCTTTTTCTTTACCTTGGGATAGCAGCCACACTGGTGTATCTGGTACCTGAAGAATTGGGCCGAAAGTGTAAGAAAGCACTAGTACTAAGTATAGCTCTAGCATGGTTAGATTCCAGCGACAATTTCTCCCAAATGCCGGCTCTGACGGAACTTCCGTAGCTGTGTTTCCTGAACGTTATAACTTCAAACGAGGTTTAAAGAGCTAGCTAAGGTAGGCAAGACTTGGCTGTGCCCCTAATATTACCAAGGTCCATGAGCCACACACATAACACGCTTACCATCGTCCATCCTAAGCCGGAGGTCGTGGGTTCGATCCCCACCCAGGACAAATCTTTGTGTGATGAGCATAAAGGTTTGTTCTGTGTCTGGGTGTAATTTATCTATAATATGTATGTATTTACAAAAAAAAAAGCATTTAAGTAGTATATCAGTTGTTTAGTACCCATAACACAAGCAAATATAATTGCTTACTTTGGGACTAGATGGCGCTGTGTGAATGTGGTAGAATATTATTATTATTATTATTATTATTATCTCCACTCAGTTCTAATACTAATAGGAAGTACTAATAGGAGCGTGAAAACGATAGGCATTATATTGTGGCACGAAACGATACCTAGGTAAACTATACAAAGCTTGTGTTAATTAATTATTTATCACCCAATGACTGAACTATAAATTATAAAAAAAATAACTCACCACAGTCGCTGCTAATACCATGTTAATTAGAGGTATTGATAGACAAATAAGTGCTGCTTCTCGCCAATACACAGCTGCTCCCAAAAGATACATTAATGATATGCCTATGGATAGGAACAGTTGCGTTATTGTACATAACGCACCACGTATTGAAGCTTCGCTGAAAGTTAAACGAGATATTATAAAAACTGGTTTTTGATGAAAGCGGTAGACTTCCAGAAGGTAGCCAACTGTGTAGAACGTGCTACAGCTTTTGGTTTCTTTGACGGTTTTTTATCGATACCATTCTGTCATGTTTATATTTTTTTTCCCGACTCGACAAATCAAATTCTGACTAAAATTTGTTGTTTAGCTAAAATCTGGTCTTGGACTGTGTTTGTACTTTCAGGTTTAATTGTTAAGTACATAATGAAATTATTATTACCTACCTAATTTCACCGACATAGGAAAATATAGGCGCCTCCATAAATCCAGTACCAAGTCCCAATAACGCATTGGCTAAGAACAAACTGGGTAGGTTCCACGCGAAATACATGAGTATCCAGGCAATCACATGAGGAATATTTACTAGAAACGTAGCTTTCTTTCTGCCGAAAAAGTCCACTACCGGTCCTGAAGCCAGAGCTCCTAGAGGCTGTGATAAAAATGGAAGACTGCCTGAAAAATGAAAAAAGGTTCGTTACATTTTATTGTCAAACCAAATGGATATTTATAGGACCGTGTCGTAAACCAATTCTACAATAAATTCGGAATAGTGTATTATTAATATAAAATTGAACACTCCGAGTAGGTACCTATTTTCTTGGACTCCTTGTCCAAATTTTATATTAGAACTTACTAAATTTTTTGTACGAGCTATAAAAATTCTTGTGGAAATCCGAAAGTTTCTGTTGTTTAAAAACACCTGTTGTTTGTAAATAAGAAAATTGATAACCACCCAAATTTTCTTCAATATATAAAAATGATTATATACATTGTTTTAAAACGACATGCGACAGTAGTAACAAGTGGGATAGCTTTTGAATCACTGACGCTTTGACGTTGCTAAACATTGTATTCACGTTTTCAAAATACACATTTTTTTTCATTAATGTAACCTGTTTGTAACAATATTAAAGAAAAAAATTACATACAGTCTGTTTGAGCAGTTTTCGGGAGTAGTTTAAGACAAATTTGTGATAATACACAACGACTTTGGATCACTAAACTGAGGACAAAAATACAAAATTTTATATTGCATGAAATGCTGTAGAAACTTACCAAACCATGATGCCTGATTATCATTAAGAGACAAGCCTGTAGGTGAATTTAAAAGATCTGGTATGGCAATGGTAACGAAGCTAACAGCCAAGCCTATATCTAGCAGAAGTAGATTTGGTGCCATACTTGCTACCAGCTGAAAATAAGACAAACATTGTATTTAGGTACCCTCTCGTTACACTTCTTCTTTTTTCCCATACTAAAGTACTCTGTGTTCTTCCCATGCATGTGTAGATGATGTCATTTAAAGTAAATCTAGCCAGTGATAATAAATGTGCAAACTCCTTGACCATGCAATTTTAAGATTGCTAGTAAAATCATCTTTATAACGTAGTAATAAGGTTGAATTCAAATTACACTAACTTGTACATATACTATTGTATTCATACATAATTATGAATCCAACACTGTTCATATAATTTATGGTCTTAAAGTTGTTCATACATTAATATGCCTTTAGCTGTATACGTGTTACTGAGAAGAAGCAATCACATTAATGAAATCTTGACCACAATATAATGATGCTTATAGTTGTCACAATATTATGATTTTTTAAAGTTTCATATATTTTTGAAGCCTGGAAGTGCCAATATATTATTCAACTCAACTGTACCATGAATAATGCACCATGGCAGAGATACAAAGTGACGTATTTCAAAGGTGATTGTTGTGTGTGTGTGTGTGGTGTACGTGTACATTTTTGTTTTAATAAATTATTAGCACGTGACGTCAAGATCATGTTTTGGATGCACTTATCTCTCGTGATCCATAAATTACATATTTATTAGTGTTATCTCCTAGTATAAAAACGTGTTTATGGTAATAATATTAAATAATTAATTTTGAAAATTGTTTAATTTAATTTGTCTATCTATGGGTTGGTTTTTTTAGCTGTAAACAATTAGTGACCGGTAGTTTTCTTTTTTCAAAAATGTATAAGTACAAAAAGTATGACCTACCAAATATTGAAAATATGGCCCTATTTTTAATGCTGTAATGGGAGAAGTACCAGACAAATTCGAAGACCTATTTCATCATCATCATCATCATATCAGCCCAACGACGTCCACTGCTGAACATAGGCCTCACCTAATTTACGCCACTGCGAACGGTCCTGTGCCACCTGCAACCAACGGCCGTCCGCCACCCTGACCAGGTCGTCGGTCCATCTGCATCTGGTGGGGGGCCAAATCTTTTTTTGGAAGACCTATTATTTACATAATAAAAAATAATAAGAACCAAGTCGTACACTTTCTGTTTGCCGTACTGTACATTTGATGTAAATAATTATTGAATCGGCTCAATTTTCGAGATGAAAAAGGGAAATAAGAAACGTCAAACAATTTTTATTTCACATTATGTATTTACCTTCTACTAGAAGTAGCTTAACTAAATATTGACTTATTTACTATAGATTGATTGTAACAGTAATAAACTCAGAAATTTTTAAAATAAGCTACGATTCATCATTCAAGTAGTTCTAAGTGTAGGTACTATTTGTTTTAGTAATAAAATAAAAGCAACATTGTTGTAATAGTACGGGAGGTAGTGTCACTTTTTTATCAGTGATTTATCTCCGACTCAAATGTAATTGATTGAAGAGTTTAACCATTACTCTGTTCCAAATCTTAAGTCAGTCAGCGCGACCGCGGTAGGTGTGGGCGTGGGAGGCTGTGAAACACGTCGGAAAAACTATAAAAAAAAGTGATAAATCTGCTGATGATGGAAAATTCAAGTGATCGATCTGCATTTGAAATTTTGTGGAATGATTATTAATATCTTACTTTTTTTATAGTTTTTCGGACGAGTTTCACAGCCTCCCACGCCCACACCCACCGCTACCTGGACTGACTGACGCGCGGATCGTATATGTTAATGTGGAGAACTACGCATGGTAAAAAATTCGTGTGCAGATCGATCACTAGTCCAAAAGTGACACTACCTCCCGGACTATAAGCGAGTTCTGACAGGTACATCAGTTGATAAACTGTTGTAAGCTAGAATTTTTGAAAAGGATTTGATCTAATAAATTACGGAACTCTAAAAATGGTTGGAATGTTCTAAGCCGTGATAGTTTAGTGAAAGAACGTTGCACCCTAATCGCTTTACTTATAACTGTATGAAAATAATGGATTAATTTTATTTGGAATAAATATTATTAAGGTCGAAACAGTTTTTTATCCACACCCAGATACATAATATTCTTTGCATTTTTCCTGTCAATATTCTCTTAATTGCCATAACATTGTTAAAATACTAAGTTTTCAAGGCTGTAAAGCCGCAGATAATTGGCAAGCACGTGTTTTGCTGGTTCTTTCATATGTAAACTAACAATGTATGGCCGAAATAAAAACAGACGCGTGATGAACTCACAGACAGTATTATTTTGTATTTTATGTCAAGCAATGTTATGACGCTGTAAGTAGAAGTTTTACTGTTATCTTTATAAAGTTTATTTAAAAATAGTAAAAACTGCGATGGTGGCTGAATGGATAAGGGACCGGCGTGCAAATCACGCGGTCCGAGTTCGATTCCGATTGGCGGGCGGCAGTACCAATGTGGATTCCACTTTGTGGAATTTATATGTACTAGTCAAGTGACTTACCATCTGCTAACAGTGAAGGAAAACATCGTGAGGAAACCCACATACCCTACAAGAAATTCTATGAGTATGTCTGATCCAACAACCCGCCCTAGGCCAGCCTGAGTGGATTATGGCCTTAAACCCTCTTAGCTCTCTAGATAGAGGAGAGGAGACCCGAGCCCAGCTGTGGGACTTAATGGGTTGCTGATGATGTGTAATACTTAAGTCGATACGCCTAAAGACGATTATTCAATGAAAAAAATGTGTTAATGACAGATTACAGCTAATTGACGTCTCTGAAGTGCGGCAATTTGAGTAAGAAAGTACGGAAGGTACCTTGATTTTTCACTGCTTCAAGGGAATGCAGACCCGAGCATGATGCCTTTCCACCCTCGACAAAAGAATCATTAAATATTAATTTTACATACAAAATAAAAGAATAGAAGTTGTAAACAGAGCTACGTTATTAGGAAATAGACAGAAACTTATAAATAAATTCGAAACCTCACATAGGCAAAGTAACAATGATATTGTATGTTAAAAAAGGTACAATATCATTGCAAAGTAAGAACCAAATTAGCCATTCCTCTGTATATGAACCCTCTTCATTTCGAATTTTAAAGTAGGTATATAATTAAAGTATTGGTAAAGACTAAAATCATCGTCTTTATAAGACGTTGATAAGACGAAGAAGATAAATGTCCTCAAATTACCAAAAAGTTTTAAAGAAATTTATATTTTATATATACTTATTTATCTAAATATTCAATTAATCATCACTATCACTACATAGTATAAAACAAAGTCGCTTTCTCTGTCCCTATATCCCTATGTATGCTTAAATCTTTAAAACTACGCAACGGATTTTGATGCGGTTTTTTTTAATAGATAGAGTGATTCAAGAGGAAGGTTTATAGGTATTAAATACATACCACGCGGGCGAAGCAGCGGGTGGAAGTTAGTTAAATATAAACAAAAAAAAATCGTTTAACTCACCTGTGCGGCTATAGAGCGTATTCTGCTAACGGGCACGTTAACTTCCCTCATTGCTGATATTTTATTCACCATTTTGTATACAATACTTAAAAAAGAAAATACTGAGAATATTTTATTTTAAAATAAATTATTACACACTAACACTACCCGTTTCAACAAAAGTACACAACTGTTGAAATAAGAACTGATAGAAAATAGTAGGCTATAGGCAACATCAGCTTGCCTGGTTAAATACGTAATTTACTTGAAATACATTTTGTTGCGGTTTTGTGTACACGCCTCTCTTGCTCGGCCTAGAGTGCTTAAGTGTATAGAAATTATAATGAAGCTCAGCTCGCTACAAATCGAGTTTATATTTTGAAAACGTGAATGTCGTCTTATGTATATGAGCACTAATTGTTAGCCTAGATATTATTTTACACTGGTTGTTGCCAGCGACTGAGTACACAATTTTTCTGCGGTAATCTGGAGCCTATATTTTATGTTAGACCTATAGCAAAACTGGTCAATTGCGAGTTAGACTCGCGCATCGATGGTTCCGTATTTATTTAATTTTTAGTGATTTTAATGGAAAATATTAGTAAATAACGGGAAAGATATCACATTTTTTTTATTGGCAAAGGTGCAATTTAATTTCATGTTCTTTTTTTATTGCCTAAAGTGGCAGACGAGTTAGTTTTTAATTATATTACCTATTATTAGAATAACATTGTTTTTAATTGGACCATGGATAGCTTTTTTTTTACCCGTGGTACCTACAACTAGATTCACTGAGCATTTGTTCATACACCAGTTAGACCAGGGCCCCTCAGTTGTCGGTGCACCCGGACGCTGTTGTTTGGAGTTAGTGCCCGCAAGGGCGTGGGTGTCGGTGCCCCGTAAGGGGCTGTCGCTGGATGGGCTGCTGACGACATATCAAGTTCCAGGGCCCATCCGACAAGGCAAAGCGACGGTGCACAGGGGGGTTTTAGTGGGTATTCCGGTCCGTTGGGATTCTTTACCCTTGTTTACCTTACCCTTGTACCCTATACCCTTGGGTCTCTTTGGGCTGGCGAGTCCTATATAACCATCCCGTGTCCACGCACGGGGTGGTATTGGTACGTAATGCACTTCCCCTCTTTAAAAAAGGCCCCCCAGTTGTACCACGGGTCATAACAGTAAATTGCAGAAAAAAGAACTTTCTTTCAGTTGGATCATGGGTAATTTTACCGACCCATAGTACAACCAGTTGGACAAAGAACAGTCTTGTGCACGTCACGGAGTATTCCAGGCCAAAGTCTAGTCCGCCAGTTACTGCCACAGTCGAAGGCATTGATAGCAATCCGAAACAACAACAACGCTGTCCGCATAATCTGTTCAGGGCCCGAGTCTCTCTATCGCTGTCTACGAGTGCGAGACAAGGTAAGGTATTGTTTTCCACAGCTTGAATTCAGATTATGACTGACAGTGATGAACTTATTAATGGTAAAATAAAACAGTATCTTACCAAATCTTACACGGTTCTGGCAATTAGGTATGCAACAAGTACTTCAAAGTATTCTTTAGAAGAGAGATTATGTGACAAACATTTTGTAGATTTTCCACCTCTTAGTGAAAAATAGGTCTAGTTGTGGCAGTGTTTCCAGGGTCTGACGGGCGTAATTAAAGTGGTTGATGTGAAGACTACTACGGGTCTGCTTCGCAGATCATTTGTCTAACTCCCGATTACTTCGACTATGCACAGTCTGGTTGAAAGACAAGCTTTCAACGCCCGTCCGAGGGCATGTTTGCGCAAACGCCTACTAAACTTGTCATAGCAATAAGACAGTAATACGTTTTTAGTTTGTAAGTTAAGGCGTTAAATTAAATTAAAAATAAGTGGCTGAGGATACCCTCGAATTAGATTTAAGTTAGCTTGCTCATTCACGACTAGACAAACTTAAGAAATTCCTAAAATACTCCTGGTATTCTGCAGAACTAACTACTACAGGTTTGTGCTTGAAGGCATATTAAATAAAACACTAAAACTGTTTAAATTTAGTCTAATATATTATTCTTAGCTTATAATAATCATACATGAAGTTTATTTCTATATACTCGGCTGGATTGAATGTAGAATATTTTATTGTAAGAAAATCATTGTCGAATTGAATTTTAAGATTTCATTTATATTATCATTCACCGATATCATTGGTATTATGATGTATAATCTGCTAATAACATTTCAAATACTCCAAAAGTTGTTTTTTATAATTTTATTTGGTTTTACAAAAACAAAATATCTATAAATTTAATTTTGTTATTGTCTATTCTACATTCAATTCAGCCCGAGTACTTATAGATACTCTCTCTTTAATATTTGAGAGCGTTAATATAATTTCAAAGAGGCGTGATCACAGAAATAAATTTTAAGAGGAATGACAATTCAAGGGCTTTTTAGCTTAACAAACAACACTGGGCTAGCGTGAAGATCATTAAAATACGTAGTAAATAATGCTGTGACCAAAACCAGCGCCATTTTGTGAGCTAATATTTTGAGTCGCATAATTTATTTTTATCCGTTTTGAACAACATTTTGAGTCGTCATGCGGCACTTAGGGGTTGTTATATAAAATTAAATGCAGCATAAAATTACGCGACGCAAAACACGCGACAACTCACAACATAAATAAATAAATAGGTAACTCAAAAACATAACCCTCCTTTTCCGTAGTCGGGTAAAAATAGGACATGGAGCAGTCCAATTGCTTTTTAAGTTTTCTCAATTTCATGTCAACGTCTACCTTTTAATCTCATATATAAGTTTCATGTTTTAAATACCACACAATCTACATCTAATATAATGGCAATGGTGGGATCTCTTATAACTAAAGGCAGGTCTCATTGTCTATCTGATTTCTTGAACTTATTAATAAACCAATCGTCAGCAAATATTCTGTGTTTTCCTTGATAGAATTTTTCCACTTCTTGCAGTGGTTTGCCTTCAGTTTCAGGCATGAAGATGTACAGGTAAATAGTACCGACGTAAGCAAAGGCGGCGTAGACAGCGAAGGTGCCTGTTAGCTTGAAGTGAGTCTCCAAGTCTATGAGGGTTTTTGCGGCTACGAAGGTAACTATGTAGTTCCATGCGGCTGCAATACCTTGGGATGAGGCGCGGCTCCTGTAAAAAAAAGTGTTAAGTAGGAAATTTTACATACCTACTAAAGAGTTTAGTGTATTTAGATACTGGCTACAAATCTAAAAACCTACGTAATGAATCGTTCTTATTTCGAAAACAAAAGTTAGATATTACCTAACTGTTCCAACGTGTACGGGATATATAATTATTATCTTTAAATTCTAATCTTTTTTGATTGTTTGATTTTTTTTTCATTTTACGAAAAGAGAAGTTTCCTATTAAAAAAGTAGAACGATGGGTGCTCGGTTATGTAGTTAAGTTTATATTCTCTTACGATTCATCAGATAAATAAAATCAATACTTAATAAAATTACAATTAACTCACCTGAACGGGAACACTTCACCAAGTAGAACCCAGGACACATTGATCCCAGTGCAGATTGTTAACCCATAGAAGAAGATGACAGGAATCATACTCTTCTCTTCTGGGAAGGTCGTAGTATCGTAAGAGAAGACATTGTCGTCCAAACGAACACCGGCGTACACACTGAGAACTGTACAGCAGATAGCAGAGCCAAGCATGGCTGAGATACCAATCTTTCTTTTGCCCAAGAACTTAATAGCAGCAATCAGGAAAATTGTTGCCAGGAATGTTAAAATGCCGACCATTATCTGTAAAAAAAAAAGAAAATCATATAGCATCACTATTGCGAATGGGTAGATACAAAAAGAACCGTCAAGCTATTGCGTTTTAACATACAAGTATACTTAGAAATGAGTAGTGGTGAAAACAGGACCTTATTAGTCTGATAAAATATAATTGTGATACGCCATGTTATTAGAAACATAACTTTACTGTTCCACGGTTCGAATTAGAATGAATAATTGTTAAATAAATCATCCAACTGACATTTATGACAACTGACAGCGCGCAATTATACACCCTTAATAATGTTGCCATTATAGCGGGATTGATAAAAAGTCTTTAATCTATATAGTCCGTTTATTGCTTACACACGTTAATATACAGCAATACCACACCACTTTCACAAAAAGGCAGAATTATTCGGTAATACAACTAATACACGAATTGCATGCGTACCTTTGGGAGCCGGAAGGGAAGAAAGGGATGAGCGAGCTAATTTGTTAGTCGTGCCGGAAGACGGCGCTCACGTCGCGGACTTGTTACGTTCGGAAACGCTATACCATTATGTTTCCAGTAGGAGCAAATAAGAGAGTTAGAACAAATACATGTACTCACGACAATGGTGCTGCTATCCTCAGCCATCCCTAAAGCGCCGGATATATTGACCATGTAAGGCTTGATGGGGTACAGACCGCTCATCACCACGAATGAGAAGTAAAGGAAGATGAACAGCAGAGGCCGCAGCGTCTCCTTGCACAACATCACGATGTTGAACTTTACGATGAATCTGTAATAAGTATAAGTATCCAAAGTTTAATGTAGTCCTGTTAATAAATACCAATGTGGATTTTACTCTGTGGAATTTATATTACTAGTCATATGACTTTCCATCTGCTAACGTTGAAGGAAAACTCTAAGGGTCTGATGTCTGATTCACCAGCCCGCATGACGTGTGTGGATTATGGCCTTAAACCCTCTCAGCTCTTTAGATAGAGTAGTGGAGACCCATGCCTAGTAACAAGACATTCAGTAGGACATAAATTTTCATTTAAAAGCTGTGCTACATGGTTATAATCTTGCCTTCCACAGAGGTGCCCTTGGTGGATTCCAACCGTGTAGCCGGCTGTTGTAAACCAAATTTCATACAAACTACTCGGATGGCAAGTAAGCTCCCACCAAGGTCACTCTGTTGGAACGCAAATTTATAACCGTGTAAAACACCTATTGCAATAAAAAAGGCAACCCAATTATAGTTATAAGAATTAACAAGTCCTCTTGTGGTTGACTTATTTACTAAAATCGATAAATGTTATTCAGGAGCCCGATCCTGCTAACACAGTTGTAACACAATTGGTAAGCCTATGGTCTCATTCGACAGCTGTGATTAGTTACAAAGTTAATCGCGCTATATTGCTGGCTTGTGATTGGTCGATATTAATCCATCGGTCTGCTATCGATGTGTGTAATTTAGCAGAATAGCTCCCCAGAAATGAAAGAAGTTTTAAACGACATGTTACCTCTTTACGACATTCATCTTATCATGTTCACATTCAGTTTCAGTTTTCTCTATATTTTCTTTATTAACAACTTTGTCCTCCTTGCTGCATATTACACAGCAGTCTATAGTCTTGGAATACTTGACTAGTTGATTGAATTCTTCTCGAACGTTCTCTGGTGTCGTCCAACCACGAAGGTAGCATAGAGACTTCAGTGCTTCCTTCTCTTTACCTTGAGATAATAACCACACTGGTGTATCTGGCACCTGAAGAAATATACGAAGATTTTAAAAAGGAAACGTTTAACATTGATAAAAAAAAAATTGCGTCGTCGTATTAATAGTATAAAAGGTAATGCTTGTTTGAGTTTGGATTTCAATCTTAACAAAAAATGATCATCAGATTAAAAAAAAAATTTCGCCAGATGAATGCTTCGTTAAAATATATAGACAACGATGACAATTATCCGCGGGTGGAAGTTAATATTATTTATGGTATATACCATGGTACTTAATACTTAAGTCAAAAAATATCAAGTTATGTTCTAATAAACATTTCAACATTGTAAAATCATAATAAAATAATTACTTATCAACTATAAAACAGATCGCCATAGGCATGTGAATATTGCGAAACTGTTTACTAAGCATTGAAGGTAGCATGAAGGACAGGGATTGGTGTAATGCCAGCATTGCTGTTGTTAATCAAGGTTACGAAGAGAATTACTTAATTTAGCTTGCAAAATATTTAATTGAGAATGTATTTTTAGATCATGCCATTTCTGTCTTACGAACATCGATATGATTGTCGGTAGAACTATAAAGTCAGCGATAAAAAATAATTACAATACATAAATTTATTTGCTATTTATTATCAGCAACCCATTAAGTCCCACTGGGTCGGGTCTTCTCTCCTCTAACTAGAGAGCTGAGAGGGTTTAGGCCATAATCCACTCACGCTGGCCTAGTGCGGGTTAGTGGATATGATATTATATATTTGCTATTACTACCAAACAATCGGTTTAAGCACTCTTATGTCAGCGACAAAAAATATATTAAATATTATTTGCTATTATACTCACAAGTCACAGACATAAAGTAAACTAAGACCCAGACTAACCATCTGTGGTTAAACAAATATTTGTACATTACGTAATAATAGGCATACGAGTACAGCCTAAACTTTGCAGAAGTCTGACTTCAAAGCAGGAGTAATTTTGGGCGTAGCCAGGGGTTTCAACTGTCCCCCCCCCGCACGTAATGTTTAAAGTAATAACATTATTATAAGATCTAATAATATGTAAGTTTGTAGATTTATTTTCTTAACACCACCCCCTCCCGTGGGAGTAATAATAACTAATAACATGTGTAGTAGAAGGGAATTTGTAAAGGGAAGATTTTTTATTATTTAATTTGTCAGATTTCAAGATATTCCTCTCCCATATTTTTTTTTTGAGTTTAAGTGCGCATGGTAACAGCACTCTGTAATTTGACAAAATAAATTCGATAATCCGACACCATCACACAAAAGTTTGTCAGATTTACATGGATCTACTGTAATAAAACAATATAATAATATGTTATGTATTTTATGTTTAGTACAAATACTAATGCAGTAAAAACTTCGTGCTAGTGTTAAAAAGTCTATAGCTCACCACAAAGCCCGCTAGAAGCATTGTAAGGATAGGCGCCGAGAGACAGATGAGAGCTGCTATTCTCCAGTGTACTGCCGCTCCCAATAGGTACGTTAGCGACATGCCGATGGACGTGAACAGTTGCGTCACCGTGCATAAAGAACCTCGGACTGACGCCTCACTGGAATAAATCATTGGTTGGATGACTTGTGAGGAACGGATAATAATTTGTTGTAAATTTTATACTTTGAAATGATGTAAGTAACTTAAAAAAAATTGCAAGTAAAATGATTACGGTATCACCATTCAAAAACTCTTAATTATAGAATTAGAAAATCTAGGTATACTCTAGAATCCGAAGGTGTTTTAAATAGAAATTTAGATGCATGAACATTCAACATGCATGGAATAAAGATTAGCTGCTTTCAAACTCATACTCCCTTATTTCAAAATACGGACTTAGCCTTACTTACTTGACCAGGTTTAAAATGACAACTTTGACACTAAAACGATGGCTGAAAACCTGGTTTAATACACTTCTCATCAAAAAAATCGAAACACTATTAATTTTTTTTTCATATGATACTTAAACAAAAAAAGGGTATTAATTCCATGAAAAAATTAACATGATTTTATAGCTGGCAGTTTGGCCTCTTAAGTGGCTATGAAAATTCCAAATTCAAATTTATTTATAAATTGATTTTCAATTGTTTATTCGATAATTGATCTGAAACATGTTTTGTTAGAAATTTGTGTTTAGAGTTTGAGTACATTTTATTGTGCAAACATTGAAAATTACCACTGGATTCTCAACTTTCTTTATTCGTTATTAATTTATTCCTTGTACTTCGTGGTGTCTGTCTTTTTTTATCGAAACCAAATGGATACTTCGCCCACAGAAGCCGCTCAAGTGGTGGCATTGCTGGGTTATGGGCTTAGTCAACGTGTTGTGGCGGCAAGATTACATCTAAGCTTGGCATCTGTACATAGAGTGTACAAACGGTTTCGAGAGACTGGGTTGTACACGCGTCGACCTGGATCTGGTAGGAACCGAGGCACTTTTGAGCGGGATGATCGATTTATTGCAACAGTTTCATTAAGAAATCGACGCCTTAACGCATTTCAACTGCAGCAACAACTCCGTGTTGTTCGTAATGTGGCTGTAAGTGACTCTACAATTAGAAGAAGGTTGAAGGAACGTGGACTGGTACCACACAAGCCTGCAAATGGGCCGAAATTAACTGCAGATCATCGAAGGGCGCGCCTTAACTTTGCACGTGAGCAAATAAATTGGACATACGATCAGTGGAGCAAGGTTCTCTTTTCTGACGAGTGTAAAATGATGCTGTATGGCAATGACGGAAGGCAAAAAGTATACAGAAGAGCAGGAGAACGCTACGCACAGTGCTGCATTCAAGAAAAAGTAAGCTATGGTGGCGGTTCGTGGACAGTTTGGGGCGGTATTAGCGCCGATGCGAAGACAGAGCTTGTCTTTATATGCGGGCCGCGTCTGCCTGCACTAAACAGTGATCGTTATATCGTACAATGTCTTGACGCTCATGTGATGCCCTATGCACATTTTATTGGCGATGATTTCATATTCATGCAAGATAATGCTATAGTTCACACTGCGGTCGTTGTACAAGATTATCTTGCTGAAGTCGGTATCTCTGTTATGGAATGGCCAGCAAGGAGCCCCGACATGAATCCGATTGAACATCTATGGGATGAATTAAAAAGACGAATTCGAGCAAGAGATCCTGCCCCTGAGTCTCTTGGCCAGTTGCAAAATGCAATTCAAGAAGAATGGGATAATATTCCACAATATTTAATTGTGACTCTCATCCGATCGATGAAAAACCGGATGGAAGCAGTGATAAAAGCCAGAGGAGGAAATACAAGTTACTAAATAAACTGTTTCTGAACTCTTTATTAATTTACGTGTATTGTTTTTCTCATTTCCTTCATTCTCAACATAGGGTGAAAATTACTCATTAAACAAAACACTAAGTTTATAAAAATTTGATTTGAATTTGGAACATAATGATTTGGATTTACAAACGTCATACTACCCCCTACTAAACTATAATTAATATTTATTCCTAAAAATAAATCTTTTTTTTGAAAATCCTTCTGAAACATCAAATTGCAAGGTGTTTCGATTTTTTTGATGAGAAGTGTAAGTCCATATTTACTAAGTAATATGGATATATTTTTACTAAGTTTCATAGACATTATTCTTTAAAAAAATCTATATTATTTATAACGCTATCAAAGTATTTTTAATGGCTAGGTACCTATTCGATTTGTTTTTTGGCAAATGTACAGTATTATTTTATATAATAACTGCATTTATCCAAAAGGTTTTATTTTATTGCACACGCATTGTTGTGAAAATAATTGTATCGATTGCAGTCGACTGCGAAACGCACTCCTCTCAAAAGTTACAACACAAAGTCTTGAACCTATAAGTAGTAGTCTGTAGTACATTTGCTCAACTTCTACTTAACTGTATCAAATCGGTGGAATGAATCACAATCAATTATCTCGGTAAATTTGCAAACAATCAGCAATACGTTATCTATTTCTGACCTCTTTGATTGCACGGTGTATCGTTCTCGTTTTTACTCAATATACCAAGTTTTTTAAACTTGTTGTAGCGGTAAATAATCACTCAATAATTCTATTTATTTGTGGGACTTTATATTATTATTCTAAATTCAAATTGTATTCTAATTCTATTTGTCTTCTCTTCACGGGTTTCATTCTCTAAAAGGTGAG
The DNA here is from genome assembly GCA_905147015.1 of Laspeyria flexula. Taxonomy (NCBI): domain Eukaryota; kingdom Metazoa; phylum Arthropoda; class Insecta; order Lepidoptera; family Erebidae; genus Laspeyria; species Laspeyria flexula. Next base: position 5,749,576 of record LR989970.1, read on the forward strand.
AAGTACACCTTTTTCGACACAGGTCCAACACACAGAGGCCCAGATAATTTTTATTTGAAAGGAGGTAAAATACTTACAGCAGTCTTATCACAGCTGCACTGTTGTAGTATAGCCATAACTTGTCAACAGTAAGTGCACAGCTATTGTGTGTTATGGAGTCTAATTAGTTGGGCTATGAGTTTGGGTGTTCGGTGGAATACATGATAGCGAGGTTTACCTTAGGGACTCCAGTATGGGGCTCTTCAAAAACGAGGAAATAGTTTTCTTAAAAGGTCGCTCGTGATGCCCCTAGTGTTGCAGGCGTTTATAGGTTGCTTAACATATTCAGGCAGGCAGTACGACTTTTGCCACAGTCGTGGTACAAAAAAACGTTAAAAGTAGGTGTTCTACTTAAATTTATAAATGTTATTACCTGATTTCACTAACATAAGCGTAGATAGGTGCTTCCATAACTCCGGTGCCGAGACCCAGCAGTGCATTAGCTGCAAACAAGCTGGGCAGGTTCCACGCGAAATACAAAAGTATCCACGCAATCACATGAGGAATGTTCACTAAACAGGTCGCTTTCTTCCTGCCGAAGTAGTCGCCTATTGGTCCAGATATTAATGCTCCTAGGGGCTGCGTCAGGAATGGAAGACTGCCTGGAAATATTTTTGAATTTTACATTTTTGGAGTATTCTGAGAAATGTATTTAAAGTGAATGAAGTAGACGAAAAATCGGCTCATTTGATGCTGAGGTAACCACTAGCCCAAAATAGGTTCTTGCTAATAGTAAAAGCTAATCTTAAAATACAGTCCTTGCTAATACCTAAAAGACAAAGTCCTTTAGTTCAGTATTGTATCTCTTCTCCCTATGAGTTCTAGAGAACAGTTACATAGAAATAGTTGATACTTCTAATTGAAACTAGATATGTTGCTGTTATCACTAAAACCCATAAATGTCCCACTGCTGGGCACGGGTCTCCTCCAAACATTTTGGAGGGAATTTACTGTTAAAATATATTAAATATTCAGACAGGTACTTAAACTAAAAATTGTTTATAAAATTATTCGTCAAATCTAAATAGGAATTATACTTTTTTTTATTACCACGTATTTGACACACAATAATACTGTAGTTATTACATTTATTTACACAGATAAAACTATAATAATGAAAATAATTCAATTAAATACCTACTTAAGTATTAAAACAATACCTATACTTATACAATTAATTACACAAACAGAAAAAAATAAACTAAACTTAAAATTAAACAATAATAAAAAAAAAAACTTGTTTGGGCATCGTAATATTCGTCAGCATTACTATCAACCAGAAACGTACCCAAAAGGCTGGCGGCATTGCCACGTTGAATGGCAATGCTAATTCTCTGAGCGAGAAAACCACCAGCCCTCTGATCACGTGAAGCGTCGATGCCTTTTTAAGATCTAGCACTCGGACCCCATGTACCTAAAGTCTCGACCCCAAACGGCTCAAAAATATAATTACCAATTAAATTATGGTATTTTCGCCGTTTGAGGCTTTTCATTTATTTTATATAATTAAAAAAAAATTTAAACTTACCGAACCATGACGCCTGATTGTCAGTAAGTGATAAACCCTCAGATGCGTTAAGCAGATGCGGTAACGCGATGGTAGCGAAGCTGACGGCCATGCCCAGATCTAGGAGTAGAAGATTTGGAGCCATGCTTGCTATAAACTGGAACAAAAATATTCAATATAGGTAATATAAAAATCATGATACTTGAAATATTATTTAGTGCTCATAATTTAGCTATAAATATTAGGTTACTAGCGTGCCCTTGACTTCGTTCGCGTGCGTTTTCTTAGTTTTTTTTAATTTTATTTATTTTAATTTTATTAGGAAAATTTACAGCTAAAAGTAACAATTATTAAAACTTAAAGCATAGTAGCAAAAGGCCAATTACAAGTTTTCACACATGAACAGTATTGTAACAATTTAATAAAAACACGTACATTGAAAGCGATGTGTTACATACAATGTTAAATGGGTAGGTACACTACGTTATTATTTTACCAGTTAAACACTTAAAAGAATGGACAACAGTTACAGCTAGAGCTCAAATTATATTAAAAAAATATTTTTCACGAAAACGCGTTATTTTATCCAAATAAATAAACTTACTTCCATATTCTTACTCTAAAAGGCCGTAAGGAAAAAAAAGGAATATTTTGAAATTACATTTTTGAAATTTACAATTAAAAAGCCTGCCTCTTTTTCGGAGATCTCTATGTGATATGAGTGTTATTAACAGAATCTCTTTTAGGACGAGCCTTATAAAAACACGAGCACAGAATAACTAATAGTACATTATTATCACGAGTTGAGTTGAGTCATACAGTAATCAACTTGAGGATGTCACATTGAAACGCGTTTTAGATTTCTTAACGATCTATTGATTAACTGCACGATTTTATTTTGTGTATTAGTATTGATACAATACGTTTATTGTTAAGTTTTTTGTTTCTAGAATAAAGAACTTGAATTATAAAAAAAATGAGAGACAAGGTTTCGGTGTTTTTGTTTTACTAATTGACAATAAAATGTCAAAATGAACATCATTAAATTAACCATGCATGAATATTTAAATTTTAGCATGCATGTATATCTAGGGTCCCAAAGACTAACAGTCTGCCGGACGATATCTTTCTGTCAGTTAAACACAAATGTAGGTACATCAATTGGCTATTGCTATTGAAATTTTGCGCCAGGTGGCCGTTTGTCGGCCGTCCGCCACACAGTTAATCTGTAGGGCCCTTTACATTTAAATTGCAGAAGGTATAAAACCCAACCTTGCAAGTGCTCAGTTTGAAGATGAAACCCCTTTCATTGTTTGTTAACCTTTAATTGGTCGATTTCAGACTCGAGATAAATTACTACTACTATGAGGTTAAAATTAAGGCTAAGAATGATTTTACTTGAAGACGGCAGTAAAATTCAATAACATTCAATAGAACATCTATAAAAATTCGTTTAAATTTTAGCAAAAAATATTTATTTGACTAGAAAAGCGACACGGTCTGTGAATTCTATATTTTCTAATAATATTTGTATCTACATCTTTCCATTCTTATGACATTGTACTGGTGCACAATATCAGAACAAGACGATGTACTTTACATTGTAAGGCTGCAGATCCTTTCTAAAGTTATGCTTGAATAATGTCGGGGCCAAACAAAATGTTAATTGAATGGCTAATGTTACATCGAGGTCTGTAAGTCACAAGTAATGTTTACCAAACAATTCCACACCAGTGTTTAACTACATTATTTGTAGATTGGTTCATAGATGGCACGACGATGACGAATATAAATTGCTACTGAGTGTATTTTGATTTTTTATTTGTTTTTACAAGGTTTTAATTATCTTGCAATAGTACGTACATATGGGTTGGTGAAATACCGTCACAGTGTTGATTTGGTCACACTATTCAAGCTCAATACATTTTGTGAAATATACACTTAATAAATTTTAATAAATTGTGGTGTAATAACGTCACAATAAAGATTTAGTACAGACAGTAAAATAAATCTTAATAAGTATGTTTATATAGGTCAAATTTTTAAAGGTAAATTTTATCCACCGTTCGGTTTCCAATGGAACTGTAATTAGAAATTTTGTAAATTGTATGGAAATGCAAATTTATAATAAAATAGAATGCATCTAATGATAGAGCCGGAATGTTGCCCTAGGAACACTGTAAAACGACAGTTCTCCATTACGTTTGGGCGATCGTTTGATACGATTCGTCGCCGCAAGGACTCTAGGTCATAAAGGCATTTTAAATAAAACTAAAATATTTTATGAAAACACAATGTCTGCAATAGGAATAGAAAAAAAGTCTTGTGTCTTTACAAACATTACCAGACCAAAAATAACTAGTTATTTGTGAGCTGCCCAAATATTTGTCTTAAGGCCGATTTACATCAGACGAGCGAATGCTGATTCTATCCCTTCTCCGTAGATCATTCCTTCGTTGTTCTATCTTAGCTCGCATAGATTCTATGGAATATTCTAAGAATGCTCGCTTGCTTGATGTAAACGGTACAAGAGCGCGCGAACAGCAGCTTAGAACGTTCTTACGTGTTCGGACGTGCTCGTTCCCCGGCGGTCTTGTCAAAGTTTTCTTGTGTTCTAGCAAGAATTCTAGTTCTTGGTTCTCATTCTTGTTTGTTGATATTATGTGTAGTTTCGTTTACACTAAAATATCAAGAAAGAATGGTCTTGTTCTAGCTCTTTGTTCGTTTAGTTTAAATCCATCTTTAAGTGATGATCGAATCGATATCCTTGTACTTAGCCGACACATATTATTATGTACATAGTTCCTCATGAAATAAGTTACTTTCACTTCATATCAGTTACTACCCAATTACATTAGCTGTAACAAGGACAACAGCAGTTCTGTCGCATTCTTTTGTCTTTGAACCAAATTTCGATTGTAAATTAATAGGTATATTTTTTAGTCCAATTTTAGTTTTTAGTACTATCCATTTCGCCACGAATGTATTTTCACAAAGTTCCATCTTTAACTTTGCAATTTGTTATGGTAAATTTACACAACTTACTAGTGTCTACTGCAAAATCTTAATCAGCCTCTTCGACAACTCCTTCGTTAATTATGACTTTTCTTTCTTAAAGACTTTAAATTATACTGTCTAAAGGACCCCACAGAATATCAGTTCGCCGAACGATGTTGGCCTGTCAGTTAAGCTTGGAAGGTCGCCTATTGGCTATTGCGAATTGCAACCTTCCGCGCTTCACTGACAGGCCGATATTCTCCGGCGACCTGTTAATCTGCGAAGTCCTTTAGATGCAATAAACGAATTATTGTAATGCAAGTTAAAACAAGCTATTGTTTATCTATCAATTCAGAATCAATTTCAGTGTCTCATGTCCTAAAAACCGAACCATACACCTTGGACTAAAAGACCTTGAGTTTAAGTGTGAGGATTAAAATGTTATTTGTATTTTTGCTAAACTATAAAACTGCTGTGTACATAAGTATTATATTCGTTTATTATTGTTTTGATAACAATGTGTGAATTCATTTTTTTCATGCTCCGTATTACAACTGGGTGATGTTGTATGAGATTTTAAACACCTTTATTATGATGTTTTTTATAAAGTGCTGCGTTGGAAAGAATATTTTCTTAATATAATGGCTATAGAGACCATTTTTGCAAATATTCTCTGTGTTTATTGTTTGAATTTGCTTTCATATCATAAAGTTTTGTTGAAATGGAAATCAATACGATTGTTAGCAATTATCAAAATTACGTTTTGACACATCAATCAACATTCAAAATATTTGCGTCACTAAATAATATGCTCGTGAATATGCAGATTTTAGTTCAATAGTAAATTCTAGTCTTTGAAATGCAATCTCGTTTATTCGTCTAGGTAACAAAATGAAACTTACAATTTATCCGAAAAATAGTGTCAGCAAAAATTTGCTGACAAATGCCTATGACCAGTTCGCTCACAGGGTGGAACTGTGAGTAGAACTGGCAACAAACTCTATTATCTATTATTCTAAGAGTAATTAAAAATCTCGGCAAAATATTAATTATTTGTCCTGACTTTATCCATATGAATGAAACAGATTTAACAAATCTATCGTCACAGACAGTAGGTACAAACAGACAGCCAGGTCATTATTTCGTTTGCTAGCCTAAGAATGACATACTTAATAATAATTGTTCTTTCCAACTCATCGATTTATATCTGATGGATTTCGTTGCGTGTTCCAAGACTTCTGTCTTAGGTTAGGCATTCCCTGGGATTTCCGAGTGTTATAACTCGGTGTTAGCGTCGTTGATCGCCTTTAATACTGGCTAACAGGAGTTCAACTAGTTGGTATAATAGTGGGACTCCTGCAGCCTACAATCACAACGTTTTGAAAGGCTTAAAGAGAATTTATGTATGTGTAATTATGTATTATCTATGGATATATGTGTACCTGTTATATTTAACGTATTTATATATAATATTTAAGTATTTTATTATTTCATAGCGTACCTACACCAGACTACTATTACTCTTGCAACAAATCCATCCAAAGGTTGTCTGGAAGAGACAGCTTTTAGCGATAAAGCCACCCATTGTACCTACATTTACATCATTTTGTGATTTCTGTTATTTTTATCTAAGTAGTGTATATGCATTAAAGAATAAACAAATAATAAATGTCCAAAAACAAACCAATAATGAGAAAAAGTAAGTCTTCATGTAGGTAAATAAAATAAATGGTGCCTATCAATGATTTCTTTTAGTGTTCTAATAAGCAGCACACACATTAGGTTATGCCTGACGCGTATTGTCTGACAGGCATACACGTATTAATAAACTGTGACCATTTCGATACGAATACGTTGAACTACTCACATTTCTTATGCTTGAAGGTAAAACCAACAAGACAATTTCACTATCCATAGGAAATGTTTGTTTACCTATAAGATACTCGTAAACAAGTTACGATTACGGATCCTTTCGGCCTTCTTTTGATTAATGATTGTTCCGCATAATCGAATGAAGGTCTGAACCTTGATGCAACTAGTCCATCTCAGTTCTTGCGACTATTTGTACATGACATCACAAATTCGTTAGCTTTGAAATGGACTCTGACATATATTTATCAACAGATCATTACAAGGTCATTGAATATTTCCTGTAGCTATGTAAATTAATCTTTACCTTTACAAACCCACTTCCCGCTGTCTGCACGCTATCATAGGCCATAATAATACGTATACACATTAGATAATGACAATAGATACATAACTATATGTATAATATCTTTCACACATAATAATATATTCACACATCCACACAGCGCCATCTAGTCCCACATTAAGCAATTATATTTGCCTATGTTTTGGGTAGTAAACTTTTCGTAAATACATACATATTATAGATAAATTACACCCAGACACAGGATAATCTCGGGGGAGTGGCGCCGAAAGCTGAAACAGTTTTATTATCTAGTTCTGCATCGGATGCTGTTTCGAATGCATTAGTGAATTTCTAGCTCGATATGAAACAGAAAAAAAATATTATTATATTTAAAAAAAAACATGCTCATCACACAAATATTTTCCCTTGGTGGAAATCGAATCCACGTCCTTCGGCTTAGCGGTCAGGGTCATTAACCACTAAGCCAACAGGCCAGTAATGCCAGTATGGGTCTAAAATTATAAAATCCCAGTCACAAATAACATAAAACCGTGTGTGCACGAAGGAACAAGAACATGGCGATCACAACAGAACAGAGATAGTGGTGAACACGAACATAGAACAGTTTATGCGAATAAAGTGTTCGTTGTGTACGTTCGTATCACTAACGAACATCAAATACCGTGTTCGTCAAAAACGTTCGTGGTGATTCAATTGAATCGTGTAGAGGGAACTAAGTATATGTTGTATATGTTGAACGGTAGTACTATTACTTATTCTATGGTTGAACTAAACGTACTGTGTTCGATGTTCTTAATCACGATGTTTTGTTCGACCGTGCGTACATAGCTTTATTATTAAGTATGAATTCAGGCATTTTGAATATACAGATCGATAGAGAAAAAAATCTGAAGAAAATGATGTACCTATACAACACAATTTGGCCAAAATGGTTTATACGACACAATTGTATTTATTATTATGGGTTCAATAACCCAAAGGTATCGAGGTACATACATGCCCATCGAACTCACAAAAGGTAGATCAGTATTAAATGGCAAGGTAATTTCCGCAATCCATGCAGGTTTTTTGTTATATTATTTATTTACTTTTAACTCTCTTATATACCTACATTGGAACTATTAATCGGTTTTGTACAAAATGAATTGCGGTAGGTCATTTGATTAGAATGAAATTTCAGTTTAACGGGCTTACCAATGTTGCCATTTTAAAAATCTACCATTGATAGATCTCTCAACCGTAAATTACACAGTTATAGTTTTGTTTTTACAATTAAAATTACTGTGATTTTATGTTTATTATTATTTTCAACCTAGCAACTAGATAATAAATCTTATGTTTAGAATATCAAAGGTTAAGATACAATGATTAGTAGCAAAGTTTTGAAAATAATAAGGATCTTATATTTTGGAATCACAGACAATTTAAATGTATGTAAATGAATTAATAATTAATTAATAGGCCAGCGTAAGTGGATTATGGCCTAAACCCTCTCAGCTCTCTAGTTAGAAGAGAGGAGGCCCGAGCCCAGCAGTGGGACTTAATGGGTTGCTGATAAAATGTATTTATATAATTTTATTGCTAACATCAAACTGATCCAGTAAGTGCATTGGAAATTTCCATCATAGTAATAATAAAACATATAACATAACATAGTATCACGCATTTTCCCCGAAGGGGTAGGCAGAGGTGTTTCACACCCACATTTCGCCAGCTATGTTTGGTCCCATGAAATAGGGGGCGAGCCTATTGTCATCAACCGGGCACATTTGTTTACCAAACTCCGGGAAAATCTTAATACTGGAATTTCGTGATAGAAAAACCCAATACCATTTTCACCCGACCCGGGAAACGAACCCGGGACCTCTTGCACATCAGTCGTATACACTTCCCGCTGCGCCACCGAGGCAGTAATAATAAAAGAAATCTTATATCTTGTTAATAAAGATCAAAATCTAAAGATTTCAATGGAATAATACCTAGTACCGCAGTAGATACCTAAGTACATTTGGATTTATTTCTGATAGTTACTTTGTAAATATTGTATATGGAAGTGTGTAATATGTTTGCAATAAATAAACTTTTATGACCTGAGAACCGTGTAATCGGCATTATTATTTAATTTGTTCTTAGTTGTGTTTACGTAATTTATTTTAATGGTAAATTGTGTTCTTTAGCAATAAGTCTTGGCCGCTTGGTCTATTGGGTTATAGAGTTGGGCGGGCGGCGGGTAAAAATTGGGTAGTTTAGTAGTTTTTTTAAGTATGCGACTATTTTGAGGTACCCTAACCCAGAAAAGTCAGGTATGTCCATAAAAACATATACATTTGACGTTATTCGCCCTAAATCGCTCTAACTATTCCGACCTTTGCTAATAAGTACTAAGTAAGTCATTGTCACGTACTAATAACAAAAAAAATAATATCAAAATTGCATAATTAATCGTACAGAACCCTCGTTACGCAAGTCCAACTCGCACTTGGCCGGTTACGTTTACGTACGAGATCAATATGATTGAAAAAAACCGGCCAAGAGCGTGTCGGGCCACGCTCAGTGTAGGGTTCCGTAGTTTCCCGTCCGTCACAATAAGTGTTCCCACTTATGAGTTTAAAGGTGGGTATCCATACTATCCATTATGTTCGCGATCCAGCAGCGCTCCGCGCTCCTGCAACAGCTCCCGGTAGTGGGTACGTGCGCGAACACGGAGCGTGCAATATTGCACGCTCCGCGGCAGTCGTTCCGACTCGTGACGGTTTTTAGCGCGAACACAAAGGGGAGCGCAGTGTGTCAAAGGGGAGCGCATGTAAAGGGCGCGCGACAGATCCATTGGATCAGTTGCAGGAGCGCGGAGCGCTGCTGGAGCATGAACATAGTGGTAACCCAACTTAAAAAGGCTATTTTTTTTTTTTTTTTTTCAATTTCAACACTCTATCTAACCCGCTTTGATTTCAAACATGGGAGAGGGTCATTCAGTCACGGAGAATCTTAACACCGCGATTCAGGAAAATGACGTCAGATGCACAACGCCATCTATCGAAAGAGACAACAGACAGCCATTCCAAGAATGCTGAAAATGCGTCTGTTGGTCATTGTCTGTTGGTTATACTTTAAGTAGCACCCTTACAATTTCTTTTTAAATATTTTCGATTTACTAAAACCATTTCTACCTTTTGCTATCACAACTTTTAAAAGTTATCTTGTGAAGGCATTTATTAATAAGTACCAAGTACCATATTCCTTTGATAGATGTCGTTGCATGTCTCATTCTTGATCATAATGATAAAGTTCTTGAAAACTATAAATTCATGAATTGGGTTACTAATTAATACATAGACGTGCCAGAAGTTTTCGATGGTAATTTTGAATTGCGAGAACCTATTTTAATAATAATTTTTTTGTTTGAAAAAAGATACGTTCAGGATAATAAAATATTATGTAAACGAAGTTAAAAAAAAAATACGGGCAAATGAAACTTGACCTCTGGATTGTATAGGCGCTCATACGATTCAGGGACCAAATTATATTGGTTAACTGCAGTTTCCATCTGTTGTTTCCATCCAAGTTCAAAATAATTTTCCTAGAAAGTCCTTATAAAGTTCTACTTTTCAGATTTTTTTCGTATTTTCTAAACTTATGGTTCAAAAGTTAGAGGGGGGGGGACGCTTTGTTTTTTACTTTTGGAGCGATTATTTCCGAAATTATTGACATTATCAAAAAATGATTTTAGTAAACCCCTATTCATTTTTAAATACCTTTCCAACAATATATCACACATTAGGGTTAAAATTAAAAAAAAAAACACTTTCCACTTTACATATAGGGGGGCTACCCTAATAAAACATTTTTTTCCAATTTTTATTTTAGCACTTTGTCGGCGTGATTGATACACATATTGGTCCCAAATTTCAGCTTTCTAGTGCTAACGGTCACAGAGATTAAGCGAGGACGGACAGACAGACAGACAGACATGGCGAAACTATAAGGGTTCCTAGTTGACTACGGAACCCTAAAAAGGTTATAAATTCCTATACCCGGTATTTATTGGGTTAGCGCCCATCTCTAGTTACAATCGAATGTATAGGTATCAAATATTGGTAGAGTCACGACTTCACTGCGACTATGTAGGTAATGTCAAATGCCAGGCAACTTACTGGTTGACTTAAGACATTTTTGTTATAGGTACCAGCAAAGTTACTCTTAGGTCCGGATTTATAGACCGCACTTTGACTTTACCTTGAAGAAAAGATCGACTTTCAACCAATATGAAGTTTCATAATCCTGTCAAACTCTTACTTTACTTTCCGAAACCATCCTTTGCTTACTTAGTAAAGGGAAGGCACTGTTTGTGAAATATAAAAAAAAGTAAAGGAAATGCGATGGATAAGGCACTGGCGTGCAAATCACGCGGTCCGGGTTCTATCCCGACCGGCAGTACCAATGTGGATTCCACTTTGTGGAGTTTATACGTACTAGTCAAGGGACTTACCATCTGTTAACGGTGAAGGAAAACATCGTGAGGAAACCCACATAACCTAGGTGAAATTCTATGAGTATGTCTGATCCACCAATCCGCACTAGGCCAGCATGAGTGGATTATGGCCTAAACCCTCTCAGCTCTCTAGATTGAGGAGGAGAGAGACGTAATGGGTTACTGATGATAAAAGGAAATTTTGGCATTCGAAGTTTACTTTGGGAAGCCTATTTTGCAAGTGAAGTCATGACTTCACAAAAATAAAATAAAAAATAAATAAAATTTGGCTTATAGCTCCTAGCTGTAATTTAATTTTAAGATGGACAGCATCTGCCTATACCTATGACCATGAGTGACGATCGGATCGGAACTCCTTAATAAATATTTCATAGACAGGTGACCTATTGGTAGCATCATTCATCAGCAACCCATTAAGTCCCACAGCTGGGCTCGGGTCTCCTCTACTCTAACTATATGCACGCCACGCCGGTCCCTTATCCATTCAGCCACCATCGCTTTATTGTAGCATTTGGTAGCATAGATCCTTAGAATTACTTCATGAGATCACACCCGTAATCATTTAACCTTAGAACATAATCAAAGTAGGTATGTGTAAGTAGGTAAATGTGGAGTTATCTCATTGATGATCTAGATATATCTACTTATGTATTTGAAGTGGTATAACCTAGCTTATGTTTAAACATCAATCTAAGAAGTGCGTGTGATAAGCAACATTGTTCGAGATATGATTTACCTAGTTAGTAAATATCGGTATAATATTGCGCTGAAAGATTTGCCTATACTTGGTAGTTTTTGTAGCCTGCAACTGTTCATTTCAGGCGTGGTCGCAGCCTGAAGGAGCAGACAACAGTTTATTTTTATTTTTGTATCCCGACCCGCAGTACCAATGTGGTATCCACTTTGTGGAATTTATAATATATGTACATACTAGTCAAGTGACTTACTATCTGCTGACGGTGAAGGAAAACATCGTGAGGAAACCCACATACCCTAGAAATTCTAGGAGTATGTCTGATCCACCAACCTGCACTAGGCCAGCGTGATTGGATTATGGACTAAACCCTCTTAGCTCTCTAGTTAGAGGAGACCCGAGCCCAGCAGTGGGACTTAATGGGTTGCTGATGACGATTTTAGGGGGTCATGTCTTCTGTGGCCACGCGACCACCCCTGGTTTATACGACATTGGCCTATACTCCTATGTTTCATGATTAGGTTACTAATAAACAACCTATAATTATTTTTTTCAACCTATACTTAACTGTCTCACGGTAAGGCATGGGCAAAGGTCCATTCTTCCTATACTTTCTCTAAAAATAATCTAGGTTTGTGTAAAAGTCACCCGTATTTTGAATTGTTTACCGAAGCAGTAACTATTTTTTCTAGTAAATAGGTCAGTGTAGAACAAAACATTTTTTTCAAACGTCTGGTTTACGCCAAGATATATGTCAGTAGGAGGGTCAATGTCTTTAGCGTTCGTTGACGTACACAATATATATTTGTCACATGTATTGGCAGACTACTTGGCAACCAGAAAAGTGAAAAAAAGTTTTATTTAATGTTCTGCCTACTGTCATATTTGAGATCACGCGGCGAGCGGCATGGTAGCAGCTTGCTACATTCCTAATTATTTTGTTGATGTTTCTGTGGTATTATGCGTGGGTTCTGGAAGAGTGTCAGGCATCAAAGATCGTATTAATATTCCAGAGTATCAACTACATGTCTTTGAGTAAAAGTTTTGAAACAAAGAGTGCGAAATACCACTTTGGGGTTATACTTCATGTTAATTACGAATCAGCGGGGTATAGAAGAAATTTATATGTACTTAGATATTATTTAAGCTAGCTAGACTAGCCTGTTGGTAGTGGTTAGTGATCCTGACTGCTAAGCCGGAGGTCGTGGGTTAGATCCCCAACATAGAACAAATCTTTGTGTGATGAGCATAAAGGTTTGTTCTGTGTCTGGGTGTAATCTTTCTATAATATGTATGTATTTACAAAAAAATAAATGTATTTAAGTAGTATACCAGTTGTTTAGTACCCATAACACAAGCAAATATAATTGCTTACTTTGGGACAAGATGGCGCTGTGTGAATGTGGTAGAATATTATTATTATTCACAGTGAAGGGAAGTGGATAGTTATAGGCTGTAATTTTAAAACATTATTTTTGAATACAACTCAGATACGAGTATATAGATAAAATTTAGTAGATATAAATACGTGTTATACATCAATCATATTCAATATTGAATATATTGAATTATGTTCACAAAATATGTGTTGGTTTAAACAATTATCTAATTTATTAAACATTAACATTAACATAGCATCACGCCTTTTTCCCCGAAGGGGTAGGCAGAGGTGTTTCACACCCACATTTCGCCAGCTATGTTTAGTCCCATGAAATAGGGGGCGAGCCTATTGTCATCAACCGGGAACATTTGTTTACCATTTTTAATTTATTAAATATATACATTATTTTCCAATACACATTAGTCCACATAAAATATCAGAACCTATTGTATCTAATGGTACTCGTGTGTAAACTAAGCGTATCATGTAGCCGGCGCGGCGTCGCTCGTCGTGCTATAAACGTACGGTTGTGCGTGAGACCAAAATATTGCACAATTATTGTGAAACGTTGCGATCAGCACATTTATTTTTGAACAAAACATATTTTATTGAAATACTATACATTTCCGCTGACAAAACATTATGTATCAAAACAAAAATATCTAATTATTGAGTGCAAACAGTTTTATGACACCACCAATAATTCTGAGCAATGTCAAGCTCGTTGTAAGCAAAAAACTAAACTAAGTTGAATTTTTTCACCTTTAGCCGAGTGCTGTACGTTTCAAGCCCCTTATGAGACAATTGAGTGTTACCAGATGAGCTACACATTTCTGTCATCATATGGGATAGGTGTGGGGTGAAACCATCTCTTTACATCAGTGTTATTGTTTGAATAAAATGAAGCAGGCCGGTCCGTTCCTATTTTTAGGGTTGCGTACCTCAAAAGGAAATAACTGAACCCTTATAGGATCATTTCGTTGTGCTATTCGTCGGTCAAGAATATTTTCAAAGAAGCGTAGAGCTAATTTAGCTGAAATTAATCTATAGTAATAATATTATAAAGAGCAAGAGATTGTGAGTTTGTAGGGGGTAATCTCGGGATATACTGAACCGATTTTTAAAATTCAGATAGAATAGGATAGCTTATTTATTGAAGAATGTTATAAGCTAATAACATCACGCTACGCAAAATAGGAGCTGAGCAGTGGCCAAACTGTAGTATCAAATACTCGGGACTGCGTCCCTTGGGGTAGTAAAAAAAAGAAGGCTACGTAAACGCAATGCAAAGATACATTCTTTTATCTATTTTTCCTTCAATTATTATTTGTTCTACCCTACTGCTCTCAATACTATGACGGAGATGCGGCATAAGCTGGTAGGTACAGGTCCTAACAGAGAGTACTAGCATCAGTAGCATTCTCTTTTACACAATACGTATGACAAATGAACAGATACTACAAATTATAGCACAGTCACAGGTACAAGCGTCATTATTCACTTGTTTTACTTCCCTTTACGCCATTATTAGAATCCAGCGCAAAATGGTTAATTCCGTCCACGTTACTTGCTATTTTTGACCTTTGTCATTTTTAGGGATCCGTAGTCAAATTGTCAAAATTAAGTAGAAATCCCTATACTTCCGTCATGTCTGTCTGTCCGTCCATCCATATGTCACAGGTATTAAACTAAAAACTACTCGGTGTTTGAAATTTGGAGAAAAGGTATCTTGTGTGAGCCGCTACTCTGGTAGTTAGTTAAGTAATAAAAATAAATAAAATTAGAGGCATACTCCATACATGTAACCAAAACTAGAATTTATTTTTCAGCATGCGTCTACGAGTGACACATACTTCAACAGATCTTTTCAAGATACTTTAGGGTTTTTTAGGAAGTATAATAATATAATATAATATTCTACCACATTCACACAGCGCCATCTAGTCCCAAAGTAAGCAATTATATTTGCTTGTGTTATGGGTACTAAACAACTGATATACTACTTAAATACATTTTTTTTTGTAAATACATACATATTATAGATAAATTACACCCAGACACAGAATGTATTGTTCAATAATACTTCAATCTTTGTAGTAGATATTAGTTTATTGTAACTATAATATATTGTGACATGTCATGGCTGCGAGGCTGTCGTAAAAGAAGGCGGAAACGGAAGCGCGCTGAGACGCGCTGAGCGCAAGTTGACAGACGACACTCGTTCAGGAATGCATATCACTGACATCCCTCTTTTTCAGTTGCGGTATCTTGCAGGAGTGATAACCCGACGGCCGCTGTGCGTAGTACGAATTGATGCTGGGTGAGCTTCAGGTACGGACATCACAGGTTTTTCAGCTTTAGGTTGTGGAGCCTCAGGAACCGTAGGCTGCTCCGGATCTGTAACAATAGAGGGTGAGGACACAGGTTTTATGTGCCAAGAATTCCTTCTATACTGAGCACCGTCTTCTGTTTTCAGAACATATGATCGAGGTGCTTTAGCTGGTGAAATTATTTCAGCTGGGATCCAGTTTTGATGATCTTGTCTTAGCAGTACTCTTTCTCCTGTTTCAAACTGTTTCATCTCTCTTTTACATTTATCCGCCTGTTCTTTTTCTTTTTCTTTAATTTTTCTCAATTGTTTTGTCACATTTCTTATTACTTTGGGTGTGAATAGATTGTCATTTGTCGGAAGTAGTGTTCTTGTTCTTCTGTTCATTAGGCGTTGAACTGGTGAGCCTAGATCCTTTCTGGGTGTGTTTCGATGATGTAGGAGTGCCAATCGAATATCAGTATTATCTTCCAGGCATTTTTTCATCAGATTTTTGGCTTCTTGTACATAGCGTTCCGCCAGTCCATTTGATCTAGCAAAATGTGGACTAGAAATTCTGTGACTAAAATTCCATTCCTTTGCAAAAGTTCTAAATTCTTCACAGTCATATTGTTTACCACCATCGGTTTGAAATGTTTCAGGTATGCCAAATGTTGAAAACCAATTTTTCAGTATTTTATATAATAGATGTAGAAGTTAAGTTCGGTAACTCTTGTAAGTCAAAGTATCCTGAATAAGCATCTGCTATGAGTATGTAATCTCTTCCTTTTAAATGAAATAAATCTGAGGCCACAATGCTCCATGGCTTTTCCGGTGCATCTTGTATCACTATAGGTTCCATAGGATTGTCTCTTTGAATCTTATTACAAGATTTGCAGGATTTGACATACCTAGTAATATCATTTGTCATGTCTGGCCAGAAGACGTTATCTCTAGCGAGCCGTAGGGTACCTTGAATACCTTTATGACTTAGGTGGCAATGCTTTAAGACAAGCGGCACCATCCTAGCAGGCACTATTACTCTATTATTTTTGAATATAAAGTCGAAGTGTACTGCTAGTGTGTCTCTGTATGTCCAATATTTTCTTAATTTTTCAGGAACATCTTGAATATTCTCTGGCCAACCTTTTAATATTATACTTTTCAAGTCTTTAAGTTCTTCATCTTTTTCTGTTTCATTTTTCAGCTCTTCGCGTCTGGTTTGCGAGAATGGGACTACAGCGCATATCTGCAGGTTTTCAGTGTCTGTCTCTTCTTTAGTTAAGTCTCTACAGTCTCGACTTAAAGTGTCAGCGACATACATCTCTGTTCCTTTTCTGTATACAATCTTGGGGTTGTATGGTAGGATTTGGTACAACATTCTCTGTAGTCTGGGAGGTGCGTCAGTCAGTGGCTTTTTGAATATTGATTCTAATGGTTTGTGGTCTGACTCAATCGTTAGATCTTTACAGCCCCAGATGTAGGTATGAAACTTCTTGCAAGCAACTAAAATAGCGTTTGTTTCCTTTTCTAACTGACTGTATCCTTGTTCTGTTTTTGTAAATGACTTTGCACAGTATGCGATAGGTTTTTCATGTTGAATCAATACTCCTCCACATGCATAACTGCTAGCATCTACTGATAAGAAAATAGGAGACTTCGGGTCATAATAGCCAAGTAGAGGCGGGTTTTGTAAAACTTTCTTTAATTCCACGAATGCTTTTTCTTGCTCTGTATCCCAATACCACTCTACATCTTTATGCAACAAATCTCTTAATGGTTTTGTTAATTCAGCCAGATTTTGTATGAATTTTGAGAGATATGTAATCAATCCGAGAAACCTTTGTAATTCTTTAATATTTTCAGGTTGCTTTATCTTGCTGATTGTTTCTAACTTTTCAGGATCTGGTTTTAATCCTTTGCTGGTTACTATATGGCCCAGAAATTTAACGGTTTGAGTCTTGAATACACATTTTTCTTAATTCAGCTTTAGGCCTGCTGTTCTAAATTTTTCTAGGACATTTTTAGTAACTGTTTCTAACTTCTCTTCTGTGGAAGCATGTAGCAATACATCGTCCATGGACACTTCAGCATTTTTTACTTCCGAGACTAAATTACTCATAACCTGTTGAAATACTTCTGGTGCTGATGCTAAACCAAATGGCATTCTGAGGCAGGAGTATCTTCCAAATGGTGTGCTGAAGGTAAGGTACTTAGATGTACGCTTGGTAACTTTTAATTGCCAGAATCCTTTTTTACAGTCAAGCAATGTGAACCACTTCGAGCCGCTTATTCTAGCTGTTATCTCTTCAACTGTATTTAGTGGGTAATGTCTTCTTCTTAAATTCTTATTTATTGCAGATGGGTCTAAGCACAATCTAATCTTATTATTTTTTCTTACAACAACCATCGGTGACACCGCTGGGGTAGGCTCAGTTACAGGCTTTATAATTTTCTGCGCTACCATACTGTCTAATTCTTCTTTGACTTGTTGTCTTATTATATGTGGAACCTTTCTTGCAGGACATATTGGTAACTTGGGGTTATCGATGAGATCAATATCATATTTGTATTGTTTAAGGCAGCCTATTCCATCGAAGAGATCATCATCAGTTGACAAGGCTTCAACTCGTTTCACTAGTTTTAGCTTAACACATGTAGCTTTTCCCAGGATCGGTGTAACCTCGCTGTCGACCACTATGAATTTGATAGGTTCTGTTTTACCTTTTATCTCTGTTTTCAATTGTGTTTCTCCGATGACTGGTATCTTATGGTTTGAGAACGATGTGAGGAATCTGGTAGTAGAAGAACTTATGTATGCCTTAGCTTTCTGCGCTACCTTGAGGCTTATTACATTACATTGGCTTCCGGAGTCTAGTTTAAACTTCACGCTAGTATGACCAGATAACATCGCTGTTTGAAACCAGTCTTGTGTATCTATGTCACTTTCTAATGCTGATACATACAGGTTGCCTTCTTCCGAGCTATACCCGCTCATATCTTTGTTGATCGTCTCCACTTTTGCTCTTAACTTACAGCATTTTGCTAGATGATTTTTCTTCTTACAAATTTTACAGGTCTTATTGAACGCTGGGCAGGCTCGTCTTCCATGTTTACTATCACAGCGCCTATAATGAAAATCTTCATCTTGTTTTTTCTCGTTGTATTTTCTTGTTTTATTAATATTTTTTCTGTTGCAGGTTATCGTCTCCACAGCAGTACAGGCTTGCTTCATATTATTGACCTGCATTTTTACTTGCTCCGCGGATCTACAAATATCAATCGCTTTAGTGAGGGTTAACTCTCTTTCTGCTAGGAGTCTCTCTCTAGTAGCATCACTTTTTATACCCATAATAATGCGGTCACGAATTATACTGTATTCCAATGTTTCATAACCACAATTTTTTACTTTTGATTTGAGGTTAGTTAAAAAATCGTCGAAAGGCTGTTGGTCACTTTGTAATATTTGATTAAAAACATACCTTTCATATGTCTCGTTAGTTCTAGGTGTGAAATGACTCGTGAATATTGATTTAATTGTAGCCAAATTCTTCGAATCCACTGTCGACAAATTGAATGTGTTGTATATTATTGCTGCTTCGGGACCAATACAGCTCATAAAAACTGCTACTTGTATTTCGGGCTTCTTATTTTCGAGGTCTGTAGCCGTAGAGAACCATTCGAATTGTTGTAGCCAAAGCTTCCACGCGGCGGCGACATTTTGTGCGTTAGTCTCGAGATATTTCGGCGGCTTTATATTGTCTACTTTTTGACCTTCTTGGGACATCTTCGATGTGTCCCGGGTTTCGGCACCATGTATTGTTCAATAATACTTCAATCTTTGTAGTAGATATTAGTTTATTGTAACTATAATATATTGTGACATGTCATGGCTGCGAGGCTGTCGTAAAAGAAGGCGGAAACGGAAGCGCGCTGAGACGCGCTGAGCGCGAGTTGACAGACGACACTCGTTCAGGAATGCATATCACTGACACAGAACAAACCTTCATGCTCATCACACAAAGATTAGTCCTGGGTGGGGATCGAATGCACGACCTCCGGCTTAGCAGTCAGGGTCACTAACCACTAGACCAACAGGCCAGTCAGTTTTTTGATTTAGTGAATATTTTCGGAAAAAATCGTTTCGAAACTAGCATAATTGTGTCCCCCCTCCCTCGCCATAAAACCTAAGATCTGAAAAAAATCAAATATTTACAACGAAAATGATTTTCGACATGGATATGCCGTTTTTGAGTTATCCGAAAAACTGCTCTTCTTAACAAAAGGACGTAACTCTTTTATATTAAGCAAAGTTTGATATGCTTTTAGCGTAACCAACAGCCTGTTTGTTACCATGCTATTTCTGTTACCATCCTAAACAGATAAAATCACTTTTATATTATTTACAAAAAGATCTGAAAACCAATATAATACGCATGAAAAATTACAATTCCTAGCTCTATCAGTCTACTCTCTGTTATTCAATTCGACATACACTACATAGCGTCACAGTTTTTAGTAGGGTAGGCAGAGAAGAGTTACAATCAGACTTTCTGCTCGACCAGTTTCCAAACATTTGCTGTGGACTACTGAACCTTCTTGTATAAACCTGTGATGAACCAGAATTATTCGGATTATTAAACGCTTTATTCTTGTGCGTGTTAAATGGACTTGAACTTTCATCATCATGAATAAAAAAAAAACAATCTAACCCTTAATTAATAATCTTTGGTAAAACTTTCCGAATTCTCTCTGGTTTTATACCTTCTTCTCTTTCCTATGCCAGTGGGCAACCTCATAAGTCGCTCACGGATGAATGTTCTATGTCATTTTCAAATGATATTTCATGGGGTCTTCAACTCACCAGTAAGAGCATTGCTCCAGAAAAAAAACCATAGAATAATGTTTGGCAACTCGTGAAGCAGAAATTTGTCTGATAGTACACTCGCATTGCCAGCTATATTAATAAATCTGATGTAGTGAGGGACGAGTCTATTGCCACAATTCCAGACTGCTACTGAGAATTTCATCTATACTAATATTATAAAGCTAAACAGTTTGTTTGTTTGGCTGAATGATAGGATCTCAGGAACTTCTGGACTGTTTTAAAAAAAATATCTTTGTGTTGGATAGCTATATAACATCATGCTACGGCTAATAGGAGCTGAGCAGTGGCCAAATAAAGAACGACGGGAGCGAAGCTCTGTGCTACTTCTAGTGATAGAACGTTTTACCCCGACATGGGAATAGAACCGAAGACCCTAACGCAGCAGTCGTTTACACAACCGCTGCGGCACTGAAGCAGTTTGATTGTCACCGTGGTGTTGCGGTTGAGATGGTTGCCTCGCCACTACCACCGTGCAACGAGTGACGTGGGTTTGATTCCCACACGAGACAAACATTTGTGTGATTCATAGATATTTGTTTCGAGTCTGGGTGTACTTTTTGTCCGTTAATTGTAAGTTTGTAAAGACTCCCGCGGCGATGTTTTTTATAGAACGAAAAACGAAACGTGTTTCTGCTGTTGCTCTCGAATGATACCCGAAAATAATGACGTCGAAAGTTATATCTATGAACTATTCATATCAAAACCATATCTCAGATTGACACTGAATCGACTCAATAATCTTGACCTATTGAATGCTTATTAATATTTTCAATTTTAACCAATTAGTATTTAGATTTTCTATTAGCAATGTTATTCAATACAAATATTATAAAATGTGCAGCAATCAGTAGTTTTATAGCGCCGACCGGTTCTACATTGTCAGAAAATGTAGGCCACGGTCAGGAAACAGAGATTTAAATGCGATTTAATGTATATATTTCGTAAGTATACTCTAAGAAAAGTAATAAATATTCTAATGAATGGAAAAATAATTTATACGTGAATGTAAATCGCGGTCTCGGTAAGAAAGCAACTAAGATTATCAATTACACTTTACAATTAACGAACTTAATGCTATTAATTTAAGATACAAATTGCTAATTGGATTGATTTGCACTTGAAGCCTTTTTACAATAGGTATGCTATAATCGTAAAGAAAAAACTAGTAAAAAGTTGATAGAGGTTTTATCAGCATTGTATTGTAGTTAAGGTGGACCTTGCCATTGAAATCACGCCGAGTATTGTTGGTCTTATTCTAAATTATTATTTGTTTAGATATAAATATTGTAAATTTAGAAAAATGTAGACTATTTTATGTTGTGTTCGTAATTTTTAGAAAACATTACTACGGAAAAAAGTTTTTGGAAAATCCAAAACAAAGGCGGGAACTTCGATGATCTATTGAATTAAAATCTCAATAATACATGTGTCACCTGTTTTTCACTTCTCATTTCCTTCCCCAACAAAAGGCCTATGATGTCATTTAGGGCTTTCTATTCTAGGTATCTGCGTTTTCGTTATTAATTCGTAGCAAAACTAAAAATGCTTATTAGCTAAGCGTGACAAACGCCAAAAAGTCAATAAAATAAATATGTAATTACATATAACGCCTATTTTCTGAACCATCAAAGAAAAAGTTATTCATAGGATAAATATAAACAAATTAAAAGGGACTGTTGTAATAATGAACTCGTTCTATTGTTTTACTTTTATATTCAGTCAGGTTATACTTTAATCGATGAATAACTTTTATTTGATGGTTCAAAAATCGAACATAAGCTATTCAATCCTCTAGCTACTTAACTTAATATATTAAGATAATTATTTATTTAATTTAATTTGTATTGTTGAATATTGGTACGTAGAATACTGTTTAATAAATAATATATTTATTTTTTTGTTTCTTATATAATTATACATTCAGTGTAAAAGAGACGTGAAATAAATTACACTAGGTTAATGTTTATGATAATAATTCCGTTTAAAGCCTTTTTAGCACTGATGCATGATAAGTCTGTTTACTGCTTTTTGAACTAAACACTGCTATAACTTTATCTTTATTATTTTTCATATCATATCATCAATGTACATAAGTAGCTAGTGTTTACACAGTTGCGATTTTCTCGTATATAAATAATACTTTCGTTAATAAAAAAATACTTCACTTACTTGAGCGGTAATAGACCGAACTCGGCTAACAGGCAAATTGACATCCTTCATTTTGACACTTTTTTTATTTTTATTACAAACTTTAAATATAAAATAATTAGTTTTTGTCACTATATTCACAATTTTAATTTAACATTTGAATTATCTTGTCGACATTTTCGCGCGCGTTTTTTTCTGTACGCAGAGACACGGCAGTGTTCATCAAGCAAGGTAACTAAAATGTACGCAACTACAAATGAGTGCGTCCTTCTGTGTCTTAATCTACCTACATTGTAAGTTTATCCGCATTACTTCATGCGTTTTACACCGTCTTTATCATCATGAATGACATTCTCTTGAGATTTATTTAGTCATATTTTTATGTAGTTAATTGGGTCATATTCTAATTTTGAAATAAACTTAGCGCAACTAGAAAAAGTATTTTCCATTTGTGCCATTCATTATTTTTTGCGATATTTGAGTGATATAATTGAATTACATTCAGATATGATTATGTGCGATTGGTAGTTTTTCTTTGAATGTTTACTAACAGAATTGCAAGGTTGTAAAATGCAAGGTTTATAATAGTGGTTAGCTCCATAGTTCTTGCAGATATAATTATGATTATTTTCAAGTTAATATTTTTTTTTGTTTTTACCAGTACATACTCGTAAAAATTTAAATTTTGTCATAAGTTTGATTTCGGTACCGAAAAATCTTGGAATTATTTTTTAAATTGTCAAAATTTAATATATAAGTACCTATGTAACTTTATTTCCGAAACATTATTTTGTAAGCCTAACCTATACAAATATGGGATTTTTTTTAATGGTCTTTTGGCCTGTAACCATAGCTACAAGTTTAAATAATAATATTTTTTTCCCTAATTTCATGCTTCATCTTACAACCTTTTTTAACATACAAATCTTATATTTAAGCAACTACTTATATTTATTTACAAACAATAGAGGCTTTGCGTTCATATAGCATAGTATGTACAAATATAGCAGTAGATGGCTGTTTTTATCGATGCTCCTATTGTGGAATCATTTGACGACTGTATTGTTGGACACCGGACAAAGTTATAACTGCCTAGTGTGCTAAAATGATGCACAGATTATATTTGGATCCTGCATGAAGGATAAGGATATATATATCTTAGGTGGGTAAAAATAGAAAGAGAACATAGCCTTTATACTTCTCCATGCCTTAGACTAGACGAACGTAAATAAAACAGGTTGATATTATGTTTAATTTTTTTAAATGTTTCTGTTTGAGTGATAAAAGTCAATAAGTAGTTTTCTTTTTTTAATTCGGGCGGTGTCGTGGTCCATATTATTATGGACTAGCTGTTGGCCCAGGGCTTCACTCTCGAGGCTCTTTTTTAGCTACTACTTAGATCCTATTGGTTGTAGCGTAATGTTTTATAGCCTTCTTCAATAAATAGGCTATCCAACAGTTACAGTTAGCCCGCATCATCCCACTGCAGGGCAAAGGCATCTCCCCTATCCAACACTAAAATAGTTTTTCTTTCCGTCCATTCTGTGCCAGTAGTTCTTCAGATTAGCACGTCCAACCAAGCAAATAATAAAACAAACTCTTCAGCTTTATTATAAACTAGCTTCGACCCGCTGCTTCGCCCGCGTGGTATGTATTTTATAACTATAAACCTTCCTCTAGAATCAGTAAATAGTCAATAGATATATTAAAAAAAACCGCATCAAAATCCGTTGCGTAGTTTTAAAGATTTAAGCATACATAGGGACGGACAGACAGCGACAGCGACTTTGTTTTATACTATGTAGTGAAGTTTAGTTTTAATAAAATATAGCACGTTCAGTAATAAAGGTTCTTAATTGTTTATTTTGTTTCTTCATATTATCTCATATTATTAAAACATTTTTTTAATTAAATAAAAAACATAGCATTCCATTCTAAGTGTTTTATATCGTAACCATTAATTAGAAACCAAAATCATTTGTTTACACTATGACGCTCTTTTAGATCGAGGAAATATGCCAAATGAAACGTCAGCACTCAGCTTATGATGTCGCACGGCTACACGTGTTGACCCATAAGGAAATAGTTTGGCAATATATATTTAATCACTATAGGTATTTGTATTACTAACTTATTTATTGTATTACAACACAAATCCCAAGAAAGACGTAGTAAATATGTCGTCGTAAGTAAGTCGATTTTGAAAATAAATGTTGACAGGGACAATTTCTAATACAACAGATACTTACCAATAATAATTTCTTAAAATAAACAACTTATTGTTTATGTACATATATAATTTTACTAGAAGTCGAGCAGGGCTACGCTTCTGTCGTTCTTTATTTGGCCACTGCTCAGCTCCGTTTGGCCGTAGCGTAATGTTATATATCTTATAAGCTTCCTTGATAACTGGGCTATCCAATACAAAAAGAATTTTTCAAATCGGACCTGAGTAGTTCCTAAGATCCTAGCATTCAACTAAACAAGCAATCAATCAAACAAAAAACTTTTCAGCTTTATAATAATAGTATAGATATGATAAAACTTAAAAAAATATGAAAAATTCATTCACAATTTAAAATCATCATCAAACGATTATGTCCCACTGCTGGGCTCAGGTCTCCTATCCTCTATCTAGAAAACGTATTCAATAAAGTAAAATACGAATTTAAAATATATGAAAACAATAACTGACTGTTACATAGCCAAAACTAAGGCAGTAGTAATTAGGTTGGTGCGTCATAAAGACATCCAAAAAATTCCTCAAGAAATGTTTGGTGTTTACGCGGAAAAATTGTGGGAAAAATTTTAACCAATGTAGGTCAATATCTCATAACAGTGGTACAAACTTTTGGTACATAGAAAAGAAAAATATGTTTCTATCAGTAGATTCAAATCTGTTTCTGGTAACTCTTGAGATGTGAATTACATCCCATAAACGTCCCACTGGTAGGCACGGCTCGGAATTTAGCCTACTATACCACGCTGGCCAGACGGGTTAGTTTAGGGTTTCTTTCGAATTTTCCCTTACTCGCCTTTTACGACACCCACGCCGACCCACGGGTTGAGATGTGGTAGTGACATTGTCACTACACGGATAACATAGACGGATAATAATATAATTTTACAAAAAGCAAAACCTATAATTCAAAATGTATCTATTAAGATTCTTAAATAGATAGAATAGAAGATCTTTAATAGTATATTTTTTTTATTTGGTAATTTAGAAGGTTGTAAATTGTTAAATTAGTTTTTAAGACAAATTTGCACACCATTGTTATGGTAGGATGTACTGATTCTGTAATTATAATTGTTAATATCTGTTCTATGTACTACATTCTGGCAAATAAAGAAATTTGAGTTAAAGGTACTATTTTATCGTTTGATAAATATGACAAATAGTATTAAAAATACCCATTGTCTGAACCAACCTTGTCTGAAGTAGTTGAGATAAATAATGAGATAAAACTATACATTATTATGAAGATCACGTTCTTACACTTACGATTTATTTATATTATATTTTACAATGTTTTCAAGTGGAAAAGAGAGGTAATAAAATTTTAATTGCTGGAGATTTTTGCACTTCCTTGGTATAAACAATGTATTTAGATAACAACTCTAGACACAAACTGTAGTCATTCTGCTGTAGCGGTGTCATCAGCATCAATATCATCATGTCAACCCATAAACGTCCCACTGCTGGGCACGGCTCTCCTCCAAAGAATATGGAGGCAATTTAACTACGCTGGCTAGACTGGTTGGGTATAGAGTTTGTTTCGAATTTTCCTTTTATCTTAGTACTCTTGTCTGCATAAGATTACTCCCTGGTAGTACCTGGTAGTCAACTGGTAGCTGGAGCGCTTTGCTGCGTGAGAATCTGTTTAAATTGGTCTTTTGTCGATTCATACCACGAGCTGTTCGCCCCACGATATGATCTTTTCTGAAGTTGTCGTTTCATAGCAGTGAACAATGGGAAATGGTTCTAAACGACGATTTCAAAAAAGTGGGGCGATGAAAGACCCTTAAATTAAATTTTAATAATTAAATTATAATTAAATTTTTAAATACCTAACAAGAGATTTCCCGGCCACCCATTTGTAAATTTACCTTTGACATGGCATGAGTTTTATCTGACTAATAGATGGGCCTCAGACTCTCAGACATACAGTCAGCAAATAAAAGACAATGTTCGCCACAAATCGTTGTTCTGGATCTAGGTGAACTTTGAGACAAGTATTGTGTATTTAAACTTAACAACGAGCTTGGTCTTTTGTGTAAATAATGAGATTTGCACGAAAGTCTAAGCCCGAAACAAAATATAAAAACAGACAGAAAAAAAAATGACCAATACCGTATTCGTGATTTTTTTTAGCACATTCACACACCGCCATCTAGTCCCAAATTAAGCAATAATATTTGCTTGTGTACTTACTACTTAAATACATTTTTTTTTGTAAATACATATATTTTATAGATAAATTACACCCAGACACAGAACAAATCTTCATGCTCATCACACAAAGATTTGTCCTGGGTTGGGATCGAACCCACGACCTCCTGCTTAGCAGTCAGGGTCATTAACCACTATGAACACTCCAGTCAGTTTTTGTCTTGAAAGTCTCAGTATCAGCAATCTTCATCTTCATTTCATCTGACTGAC
This sequence comes from Laspeyria flexula, assembly GCA_905147015.1. Lineage (NCBI taxonomy): Eukaryota > Metazoa > Arthropoda > Insecta > Lepidoptera > Erebidae > Laspeyria > Laspeyria flexula. Next base: position 5,776,866 of record LR989970.1, read on the forward strand.
TGACTGAAGACTGGAAACATACCCGGTTGGGTTTTGAATTGTCTCAAAGATAGGCATAGTACCAAACAGAAATGAGGGTATTATAGGTACTCTTCCTACCCTTTCAGGAAAAAATTGTTGTTTTGTTCAAGATCCAAACAGTGTGAACATTAATTGTCTGTCATCGTTCGTTGTTCTCACCGCTACTCATACTATTTCACGCGTGTCCTAAACACTTATCTGTAGGTACGATCTTAGACGATGATGTGCGTATTACGTCACGCATATCTGTAATCACCCATCTCTAACACTTGAATAGCTCACATTTCATATCAATAGATTGACAGACAAAACACTTATCTATTTAGAACAGAATACGAGTATTTAGTCAATAGAGTATTAGCCGAAAGTCAATGTCAAAATTCAGAAAGTAAAAATATTTAATCTTTGTCCCCTTGGCCGATTCTTTGACCATTATAGATTGGCGAGGCTCAGGCAATGTTTTTAAATTGGTAGATAGATTAAAGTTATTAATATCGATCACGATCTCTGATTTTACACATATGTAAATATGGTATTAAGCAATAAAACCTTACTTCAGTGGTCTATTGGTCTAGTGGTTAGTAATCACTAGATCTAACCACTGGTTAGTGAGCCTGACTGCTAAGCTGGAGGTCGTGGCTTCGATTTCCATACAGGATAAATCTTTGTGTGATGAGCATGATTGTTTGTTCTGAGTCTTTTTATGAATGTATTTCCAAAAAAAAGTATTTAAGTTTAGTACCTACGTATAACATAAGCAACTATAATTGCTTATTTTGGGACTAGATGGCGCTGCGCTGTGTTAATGAGGTAAAAAAATATTTGTAAAAAAAAAGGAACACGTAACAATCTCTTCCATCAATCACCACATCTAGATAATTATAGTGTGTACAGGTAGAAAAAAAGTTTTTGATGATGAAAACTAGTGTAAAAACCGTAAAATAACTGCAAAATTAAAATTACTAAGTACTGGTGATTATTAAGTACTGGTGATTATTAAAATTGAAATGGAGGAGTCATCTACTACGATCACCACATTCACACAGCGCCATCTAGTCCCAATATAAGCAATTATATTTGTTTGTGTTATGGGTACTAAACAACTGATATACTACTGAAATACATTTTTTTTTATAAATACATACATACTATAGATAAATTACACCCAGACACAGAACAAACCTTTATTTATGCTCATCACACAAAGATTTGTCCTGGGTGGGAATCGACCCCACGACCTCCGGCTTAGCAGTCAGGGTCACTAACCACTAGACCAACAGGCCGATCACATGTTGGCATAGCAGAATAGTCTTGGAAATAGTAGATTTTATTCATGAGTATGTATTGCAATCCCTAAGTACACGTATGTTACGTAAAATAAGCAAATAAATCAGTTAGTTGAAAGTAACCAAGACAAGATTGACTAACAACTCATAATAAATACGTGATGAGACGTGCGTGACCCAAAAGTTTAAAACGATACGATCGTTTAAAAATTTTCCAAACTGTTGACATGATTTTCGTTCTGCTTGATCGTATATTAGATACATCTTAAATTATAGAGTGGCATTAAAAGCATCGTTTGATTGAGATTTATTATATCATCATAATGGGCGGGAGGGGAATGCTCTTAGGAATGAAAAAGATGGTCTGGAAAGAGAGTAGTTATTGAAACTCAAATGTGTATATTATAAAATGGGTTTCATTCGAATTAATAGAGTTGTTATATGAGTCGGTTTCTTTTATATTCACTCGGCACTTTTTTTTATAAACTAAGCTGTTTTAAATACTTAAATTGCTACAAATAATATCTTAAGATTTATTTCTTTGTGATCAATACTAAAATTTTTTAGCAATCTTATATATCTCTGAACTAAATACTCATTTGTTTGAAATTTGTTTTACTATATTATTCACTGATTTAGATTATACCAACTAGGTAGGTAATTTTATATTCATTTAAATTTCTAAGTTATTCTATTTTACAAACAACAAAAAAAGGCGTATTGTGGAAGTTATTTAAGTTGTTATCAATACATAAACAAAACAAAAATCGATTAGCCTATGTTGATTAGAGACTAATGTTCTATACTATTAGATTATCACATTACAAATGCCAATGAACTATGATTCGATATTAAAAGAAGCGCCTTTTCATATAGTGACCATAAATCATTACTTGGACATGCTACTTTATGCAGTGTCTTTTTCACTAGGAGCTATGTTAGCAGATACATCATTTCAAATGGAATTATTTATAATATTTTAAAATAATAATTTCCAAAAAGACTTTGTTTTCCGAAATGTGAACAGTGAAATTCTTTGCTGTTTTGAATAATGTTTCGGCTTTAGTATAACGAAAATGTTTTATTTTTCTTAAAACTTTGGCAGGATTGATAAATTTTTGCGTAAGTAGGTTCAATAATTTTGAACTACTGCATTTATTCGAATAGTCTGTACACACATTTACTGGGCCTTTTTTCAGAGCTTTCAAATTAAACATTTTCTTTTATTTTGATTTTTACTGGATACGGTCAAGACGAAGACGGAGATGGGCCGGGAAAAACACACAAATGAAAAATTTTTGATCTTTTGAATATATTTTAATTAAACTTAACCTATAATACTGTTTATTTTTTATCACTTTTTGATTTTTTAAACAAGTTTATGAACCAGTCGTCAGCAAATATTCTGTGTTCCCCATGATATACTGTTTCTACTTCTTGTAGCGGTTTGCCTTCAGTTTCTGGCATGTAGAAATACAGGTAAATAGTGCCAATAAAAGCAAAAACAGCGTAAACCGCAAATGTACCCGTCAGTCTGAAGCTGATCTCCAAATCTATAAGAGTTTTGGACCCGATGAAATTGACGGTATAGTTCCAAGCAGCAGCAATTCCTTGGGATGTCGCACGACTCCTGAAGAAGGAAATAATATTTCAGCACATCAAAATATAGATAAAGTATATTTCCTAAATTAATAAAGTGATTTCTAGTTCAGGAATTTTTAAAATAATAAATTGAATGAAATTGCAATATATTTCAAACAGAAGAAGTTTGCAAAGTTACATTTGAAGCCACGGTTTAGTAGCTGTCAGGTCATTATTAAATTTTTACACCACGACGGCTGTGGCATCCAGAAGTACGGCCCACCTACTGGTAAGCGTTTACCGTAGCCTTTGGTCTTTTGCAATACCAAGGGCACCATGAGCGCGTTGCCGACCCTTAAGAAATCTATTCACTTATTTTTTGAAGAATCCCATACCATGTAGTTCATCATAATTAATTGGCATCACAAATTGTAGAACTTTGTCTTAATACTATTTTGGAAGAAAATGTTTTATAAAAGAAATTGTCAACTTACCTAAAAGGGAATATTTCGCCAAGCAAAATCCATGCAACGCTAACGCCGGAGAAAAGCGTTAATCCATAGAAAAAGATTAAGGGTACCACGCTCTTTTCTTTTGGAAAAGTCGTCGGATCGTAAGAGAATACGTTTTCGTCCAAATTTGTACTGGCGTAGATACTAAGAGCCGTACAACAGATTCCTGTGCCAAGCATGGCAGGGATGCCAAGTTTCCTTTTGCCAAGATACTTGATGGAGACAATGACTATAATGCTTGATAAGAAAGTTAGGACGCCTACCATTACCTAGAAAAACACATCATAAGATAATTAAATAATTAAATTAAATGATTCTTATTTGAGATAATAAAGTGTTAGTAACATTATGACTTACATGCTAGTGTTTGTACTTTTAGGCTATCTTATGTATGTAATATTGCGTAAAATCCGTCCGTACGGGCTACTTGCGCAAACATCCTTGACTCACTGCAGTGACCAGGGAGTCGCAACAACATTCTGAAAATATGATTGTATTGCTTTGCGCGTCCAAACGCGCAGAGCTTTCATCGATCTCTTGGTGTAGCCAGCAGTACCAAGATTTCCTGTGTACAGACCCTGTACCCCAGTATGCCTTGAATAGCGTAATTTTGACAAGGTCTGTACACTGCAAATCTACTGGCCAACATAATAATATTACTCCGGACCAGGAGAGCCCTACGCTCCCGCTTAAAATCCACATCGCAAACATCGGCAAGAAAATGTCCGAGGTAAAAGTGGACACTCTTTTAATGATGCCCATTAATGACCAACTCGGGTCCATGGCATTTATATTTAGCAAAATATACCCCTTTGTTGGGAAAGAGGCGTGATCTACATACATATATGTATGGAGACGTAGGCTTCATAATATTTGAGTATTATATAAGTGGGCGGCTAGTAAATTGCTAATATTAAAATTCTACTGGTAGTACTAAAATGAATAATCACACAAAACTGTAATATCCCTACTTATACCCCACACAATTTATATTAGGTATGGTCTCATACCAGAGCCTCGAAGTTCGTAGAAATATCACATTAGTGAAATACTTCATCGCCTAATACGTGGAACACTATCCAATCCCTTTTTGCTGCAATACATATGCCTTAATGTCTCCCTTCCCATCAGATATTTCCTTCGCCTTAGGAAACGCCCCCTATTTTATGTACCTAGTAACATTACTACAACTCTGTTAAACAGTCCATTATACCTGGCTCTAACCCAGATAAATAATATTCTGCTGTTCGATGACACCTTAGATTTCTTTTGTCATAGTGAACTGAGCTGCCGACCGCTTCGCTGGTGTGCGCTATTTTGAACTAAATGCAGCCCCTAGCACAATTCCTTCTAATTAAATTAAATAACAGTTACTTAAAAAAAATATAACTTAAAATATATGTTATATATCTAATATGAATTATAATTCTGTTTCTAATGATGTCAATTTAATTTAATTTAATTTAATCTATTAATTGTTAGTTACGGGTTCTCTATGTTATATATTTATCTTCATTTTTATTTTTATACAAACTCATGTAAATAATTACTTCTACTTGCCTATAACTTATATGTGTGGATTTAACTCTGTAAGTGTAAGTTGGTAAATAAATAAATATTATTCTTGGCACGTAATTAATTCATATTTAAACAAGTTGCACTGCGCGATGCATGTAAATATAGAAAAACAAAAGAGTAGGTATTATCAGTATGTTATCGCAGTTAATTTCACGTTCAGGAGACACAGTCTTGAAGTTATTGCCTTTGAATGGAATCCAGGCTTACTCGTCACATGATTAGTGTAAACATTATTTTATACTCACAACAATAGTCTTATTGTCCTCAGCCATACCAAACGCGCCACAAATATTCTCCATGTTAGGCTTGATGGGGTAAAGACCACTCATCACGTAGAAAGTGAAGTATAGCAAGCTGAATAGTAGTGGCCTCAATGTCTCTTTGCACAGCATTATTATATTAAACTTTATCCAAAATCTGAAAAGGTATTGTGTTATTTTTAATTCGCTCCGAATATGTCCCAACTCAGTCAATAAGTTATAATAGTTTTCGAGGACCGGTTGGTACTTTTGTAGCGATTTACATATTTACAAATGATATAATAGTCTGTTCAGTATAGCTGATGGGTTTATCACCCATTCTAATCCTGGATAATACATTTTTAAATATTAAAGATCCGATTATGATGTACATTATGTACTGACGCGTAGACGACTTGTTGCGCGGGGCTTCGCCTTCGTCGTTCTTTATCAGCCACTGTTCAGCTCCTTATATAACCTATAACCTTTCTCAATAAATGGGCTATCCAACACTAAAATAATTTTTCAAATCAGACCAGTAGTTCCTGAGATCTTAGCGTTCAAACAAACAAACTCTACAGCTTTATAATATTATTAATATTATAGATATAATTACCAATTTTTTCATTTCAGTTATGACCGATATTATTTCTATTAAATTAGAAGCAATATATTAATAATAATCCATCATCAACATAATCATCCACATATAAATTAGTGGCTAATAAAGCCGACTCAGTTTTTTAAGTGAGTAGGTGTTCAGTAATCAATAATATCAGTATTCGTGTAACAAGGACATAACAAATGGCCGATATCAAAAGTGTTTTGGTTAACATAACAGCAGCGTAAGACTCTCATAAGACGAATGGCAATAAGTCAACCTTGCATGAAAATTGTAAGCGTGTTTCTGAAGTATCACATAACCCAAAGGCGGGCCTCTTCCTGGGGCAACGCATTAGCCTTACCATCCAACGTGGTAATGTGGCTAGCCTTTTGGGTACGTTTCCTCAGGAATTTACCTCAATCAGATATTCTATTGGTGGCTGAATGGATAAGCGATCGGCGTGCAAATCACGCGGTCCGAGTTCGATCCCGACCGGTAGTACCAACGTGGATTCCACTTTGTGGAATTCATATGTACTAGTCAAGTGACTTAAACTAAAAAATTGTGAGGAAACCCACATACCCTGGAAGAAATTCTATGAGTATGTCTGATCCACCAACCCGCACTAGGCCAGCGTGAGTAGATTATATGGCCTAAACCCTCTCCGCTCTCTAGTTAGAGGAGAGGAGACCCGAGGCCAACAGTGGAACTTTATGGTTTGCTAATGATGATGATGAGATATTCTATTTATAGGAAATTCCTATGAATAGAGTATCTGGTTCTTCTTTTTTAAATAGGTTAGTTTTATTGGATAAATGTATTTCTAAACTCTCTCAGCTATCTTTTTAAAATAGGGTCTTGTGCGCTGCATTGTGTCAATAACATGTATGATAAATATTTATTATAATTACCTCTTGATAATATTAATCTTACTATGTTCACAATCTGTCTCAGCTTTTTCCTGTTTTTCTCTCTTGTCTTCTTTACCTTCCTTGTTGCATATAACACAGCAGTCTATAGTTTTAGCGTACTCGACTAATTGATCAAACTCTTCTTTAACGTTCTCTGGCGTCGTCCAACCTCGAAGATAGCATAGAGACTTCAAAGCTTCCTTTTCTTTACCTTGAGATATTAGCCACACTGGTGTATCTGGTACCTGTTCAATGTATTACAGATATTAATAAGTATTGAGTAACTCGATAGAGGAAAAGACGGCGATAGTTTGGTACCTATAAAATTCTGCAAGCGTGAAAAAAAAATCTTGATTCTTGTGTAATAATCTCCTACACGAATGAAGTTGCCTGGCTATTGGGGCAACCGACTAGTAATACTTCTGGCATTAGAAACATAGATGTCTATATAGGGATATTAATATCTGGCGTCATATTTATTTGCTATAGCAGACATAAATCTAACATTCCAACCAAATTGTCAGTACAGCCTTATCGCAAAAATGTATACATTATTTTATGACTTACTTTGCGATAAAAATAACGATTTAGTGATCATCTCCCCACAATCGGATGCTAATGTACCTACGCTATTAGTTCAATTATCATGCCAAAATATGAATAGTTTGCAAGTGATTGTAATGTTACATTCAAATTATCCTGTAGTTTGAGTGTGATGAGAATTGATCTCAAGGAATCATCAAAAAAACGGGGAAGTTAAGAATTAGGAGCAGGCGGGGAAAGATAGAAAATGATTTCGTTTAGTCCCTGACATTGTCGAAGTTTATAGGTAACAATCACTTATTAGTATAGGCCGCTTACTGGCACTATTAACAGTAAAACAAAATGTTAAACAACCATGATTATTACAGACTAGATAGTGTGTGTAATGACAAAACAAATCTTGCTTACCACAAAAGATGCTAGGATCATAGTTAAGATAGGTGCTGATAGACAAGTTAGAGCAGCAACTCGCCAGCTTACAACAGCTCCCAACAGATATATCATCGACATACCTATGGACAAGAAGAGTTGCGTTGCTGTGCATAATGGTCCACGGACTGATGGCTCACTGAAAACAGAAATATTTTACCTTAAATGACAGTAAAAATGATGAATCAGGGAGTTATGTTGAGAAGATTTATAAAAAGATGGGATTAACATATTTTAAAATAAATTAGTAAAATTTATCAATCACGTGGGTATATATTTTACTTTTAGTAACAATTTATTTATAGTGACTGCTTCCAAAAATATCAGCAATTTGATATTGTGGAAACTACATTTGTTGTATTTTATTTATCTCAACCCATAAGCGTCCCACTGATGGGCACAGATCTCTTCCAAAGTATGTGGAGGGAATTTAGCCTACTATACCACGCTGGCCAGATAGGGATTTTTTAATTTCCTTTTCTCGTAGTTCTCCTTTCTGCTTAAGGTTACTTCCTTAGTCACCTTTTACAACACCCACGGGTAGAAAATTGTGTGTGTGTGTGTGTGGCATTATTTATTTTTAATCTGTCACTACACGGATATTTTTGGTTATTGTAAAAATAATGAATTTTAAGGAAAGGATGATGGAAAATCATGGTCGTAACTGACTGCTTCATTACTGGTATTTGATTAATTTTCGTGTGTCTATTTAAATCAAGTTTTACTTTCAGGCAGATAATTACGTTACCTGATTTCACTGACATAAGAGCTGATTGGAGCTTCCATAACTCCAGTACCAAGTCCTAATAGTGCATTCGCTATGAATAAGCTAGGTAGGTTCCACGCAAAATATAAGAGAATCCATGCAATCACATGCGGAATGTTCACTAGAAATGTTGCTTTCTTTCTGCCGAAGTAGTCTACTACTGGTCCAGAAGCAAGAGCACCTAACGGCTGTGACAGGAACGGGAGACTCCCTGGAAAATAATGACAAAGTAGATAATTATTTGAGAACTGCTGCAAATAACATTTAATAGAGAGGTGTGGAAGACCATGCAAAAGGTGTCCAGCAGTTGGGTGAGAATAGGCTAACAGAAAAATTTAAAATAAGTACCTGTACGTTGGATCGTTGCTATTCAAATTCTGAAACTGACGGTTAATATCTCTAATATTCTTCGAAAAATGTCCGCTGGTATCAGCAAAGTATATTAAAACTACTGTCTTGTCTGTCATACAACGCTATAGTGGGCATTTCAGTATGTCGGATATTGATTGAAGTCTGCCAAGTAATACTCAAAGATATTACAGTCATAAACCAGCAACGGGTTGCAGTCAATCGTCGTTGAGGAACAAGCCAGCAATCAAATGTGTAATTGTGGGGACAAACAGTCGTTAAGATATATTTCTGGTTCATAATAATTATCTATACTGGCAATTTTTAGGTTCTTAACAGACTAATTAAGATCTAAAGTCTAAATCCAAGGGTTATTAAAATAAAATTATTTAAGTACAAACCGAACCATGATGCTTGGTTATCAGTTAACGACAGGCCAGTTGGTGAATGAAGAAGACTTGGTAGCGCGATGGTCACGAAGCTAATGGCCATGCCCAAGTCCAGCAAGAGAAGATTTGGAGCCATACTTGCAATGAACTGAAACAACAATTATATTGGATAAGAAAAAGAATAGATCACGCCTCTTTCCCAACAGAGGGGTAGGAAGAGACTATTTCCTTCCACTTGCTACGATTCTGACATACCTACATCTTTGGCTTCTTCAACATTCAACAGTCTTTTAATGCATTCTCGCCGGTTGAGGGTACTTCTGACCAAAATGGCTGTTTAAATTTTTATATATTGTGAAGTATAATAATTTACAAAGTAACTCATTACTTATCTGTGTACGTGTGATCGTTAAATACATGAAGAAAAACAACTTAATGTGTAATTTAATTGTTCAACTACAATAAAATTGTTAACAATGCTTTATGAAAATGAAAAATTATGACATCCTAGAGTTAAATTATATTATAGTTACGTAACATACATATTATACATACATAGAAAACTGATAGTGAAGATTGTTCACTTAAATTGAAGAACCAAATGACCGTGAAATGAACACCACCATAATCATACTACCTATAAAATATTATTACGCTATTTTCTCCAGTAGGGCTGTCGAGAGATATCTGACCCCTGTCTAAGAACATCGTCAAAGACACATGAATAAACCGAGATCAGAATATGCAAAGGGCTGTCAGGCGCGCAATACCGGCGTATGAAGCGAAACGGCTGTGGTATTTCGGAAATAGGTTTAATTATTTTATCAATATCATATTGCAGGTCAATGGCCTATATACCTAGGCCTCACTTAATTTCCCCCACCCTATTTTTATTTAGTAATTTTCTTTTCAAGTTTATTTGAACAATGCGATTATATAATAAATTTATACTAAAAAGAAAAACAAATTTTGCATAATAATATTTCACCAATTACAAAATAATTGTAATTTAGTTTCAAATGTAAATCATTTTAGAATATTGCATGCATATTTTGTGCTAAAATCTCACGCTTATTAACTTCGAAATACATATTAGCCTTGACAAGATTATCACAGATAACCCCTCTACACTATATTTTAAAATATATTCGTTTTCTATTATGGAGTGTGTTTCAGACGAACGAGATGGTGAAGGCCCATGGGCCTTACATGGTATGGACGTTAGTACAACAGCAATGGGATTACATTCTGTAGAATTCACGTGTCTGATCACGTTTGCTGTAATTGACTTGTGTTTTATTAGACTACTGAATACAAAAAGTTAGGTAGAATGAGAAATATTTTGCTTGTATACTTAGGTATACTCATAAATCAGCCATTTTAAAAGTATTTAGTTTTGTAGTGGTTTATAGTTAGGGAGGTTGGGGTTGAAGTATCTTTTAATAACGTCTATATACATATAGTAGTCCCGTGTCTAACAGTGGGACGTTTATGGGTTGAAATGATGAAATCATGGTACATAATATAGTGAAATTAAAACAATGGTGAAAACAGAATGAATCATCACTACTTAGTATAAAACAAAGTCGCTTTCTCTGTCCCTATATCCCTATGTATGCTTAAATCTTTAAAACTACGTAACGGATTTTGATGCGGTTTTTTTTAATAGATAGACTGATTCAAGAGTAAGGTTTATAGGTATAAATTACTTACCACACGGGCGAAGCAGCGGGCGGAAGCTAGTAAACAACAAATGAAACACACTAAAAACTCGGGTCCAAAGATCAGACTAGGAAGGAGGTATTCTCTCCTTCCTAGCCTGATCTTTGGACCCTTTGTTGTTTACTAGCTTCCGCCCGCTGCTTCGCCCACGTGGTCATTTCATTTCGTTTCGATTTGCGATGTGATAAGTGAGCGCAGGTTCTGGAACACTCAATTCACGTAAAATAGAATATTTTTCACTGAAGACGTTTAAGTTGCTATATTTATTGATAATTAGTCAAATTTGTATTCAAAAAATTTAGTTTTACATCATATTGTAAGACAAAAGATGACATTTCAATGAGTAATTTGTATACCTATGGGTAACTGAAACATGAATATCTGTACTATGTAGTCTATATCTATACTTAAATTATAAAGCTGTAGAGTTTGTTTGGTTGAACGCTAGGATCTCAGGAACTACTTATCTGATTTGAAAAAAAAAATCAGTGTTGGATAGCCCATTTATCTAGGAAGGTTATATTATATAACATCACGCTACGGCCAATAGGAGCTGAGCAGTGGCCAAATAAAGAATGACGGGAGTGAAGCCCCGCGCAACTTTTAACATAGCATCACGCATCATCAACCGGGAACATTACAAAATAATTGTAACTTTTAGTTTCATATATTTATGAAACATCTTCAGATCTTGAGGGAAAGAATAGAATAAAGAAGAAAAACGGGAACAATATTGTTATAGATCATTATAGATAGATTTTAAATACAAAAGTAATAGTCTACATATTTTAAATTTTACCTCAGGTACTTTTTTCCCTTCATCATCACCTCAGCCTATTGCAGTCCACTGCTGGACATACTCTCCTAACACGCGCCGTAACACTCCATCCTCCGCCTTGCGCATCCAGTCAGACCCAGCGACCTTCTACAGCTGGAATGTCACCTTGTTTACAATCAACTACGAATAATTTTCCAATGAGTATCTCAAATGAATACAATCCTAGTTCATTGTTATGCCCCCGTACATGTGACTGAAGCAATGTGTTGCACAAACGTCTACAAAGACGTGATGGGGAAAATATACAGCAGACGTGATTGTTTTTTCCTTGTCAGCGGACTGTCCTATTTTAGTTGGGATTTGTTGCATAACAGAAGGTTAAGGGAAGATTTATATTTGACCGGGCCATGCCCAGGAAGATTTAATTTGAAACATTAAATACATTTTGTATAAAGCTGTTATATAAACAGCTTCATACACAGTGCATGATCCATGTCCCGTCCGGGCCCGATTAAGTACTAACATTCGCTGAAGTGAAGTGCTATGGCGCGTGTTAGGAGAGGCCTACGTCCAGCAGTGGACTGCAATAGGCTGAAATGATGATGATGATGATGATTCGCTGAAGGCTTGAAGCTCATTACAATTGGACGTTATTCTGGCCACTTTTACCTAAATTCAATAATAATAAGTCAATATATTAAATATCCAGAAGGAGAAGCTAATGTTAGAGATAATATATTACAGACTAGATTTAGATTAGACTTTGATATATTAATATTAAACTAATAAGCTGGAGAGTTAGTTCGAAGGTATTTTAGAAACTTAGATCTAAGGAAATTCTAAAGGTCTTGATCAATCCGTAAAGCATCATGCTGTCCATTAAAGCGGTATAGTAACTATAAACAAATCTGGCTGATAGATCAACATTAAATTACTCTTATCAGTAGCATTGCCATTATATCTCACTTTAAGACCATCAAATACAGTCAAGCCACCCAAACTAACTCAGAAGAGACCTAAACATTACACTGCCTTGAAGATGAGTTGTCTACAATGCCTGGCAGAGAAGTCAGAGTAGAACCTGATGGCAATGTTCAACTTACGAAACATTATAACAGTATAATATAATATGATTTAAGTTTTATAGTGACATAAGTTACATTGGAGTGGAAGTGAGTTCTCTCTGTTTTCTTTTACGGGCCCCACACCCTTCCCCACTCAAGCCGGACTGGACTTACTTTAAATTACTACTCTTGCCTAGCGCCCACTGGAGGGGACAGTGCCATGACAGTGGAGACCGTTAGAGTACAACGCTCGTCTACACCACGGCACGTATACGGCCCGGTCTAATACAAATCATCCCTAATTCTCGGGCATTCTCGTTACTGAAAGCTAGGATTAGGTCTCAGTGATTCATAAATAAAAGTTCAAGGTCACTGACCTTAGATGTGCATACATACAGGTACAGTCAGCTGAATTCTTCAGATTTCTAAATGCTAGGTAACAAGCAAATTAATTGAAGTTTATTCAGAAATACTTTTAATTTTGTTTTTATTATTATTTTAAAGCAAGTGAGACCCAGGCGGGAGCTGGTCTACTTATATTATATATATAATAAACTAACATAAGATACCAGCATTTTTTTATACTTACATGACATATTTTCCGTCACACACATACAATTACTAGCTAAAACAAAACGCTACAAAGAAAATTGCAAGAAAAGCAAAACAGACTCGTATCTCTCAATACTTTGAGCTAGAAATTTTCAGTTGTACAACAGTTACTGTTGTACGTATGAATAGTTTTATCGTCAATATTAAACCTTGGCGATTAATTAAATACGTAACGGTAAACGTAGAACAGCGCGTTAGACTCACAAAAACGTGCAAAAACCATTTCCGATATCAATAAAAAACATTTAAAAGATATTCTCAAGGAAATTATATAAAAGCAAACGACACTTACTAAAACATTAATTTATTTAACGACTATAAGTCGCGTGAGGCTTTGCTCCCGTCGTTTATATTTAGCCACTGCTAAGCTCGTATTGCTAGTAGCGTGATGTTAGATAACCTATAGCTTTCCTCAATAATTAGGCTAACAACACTGAAAGATTTTTTCAAATCGGACCAGTAGTTCCAGAGATCCTAGCGTTCAACCAACCAAACAAACAACAGCAGCAGCATTCAGCTTTATAATTTTAGTATAAAGATAGAAAGAAGGTCGGGGGAACCTTGTTGATGCAACTTGTTGCGTCTTTCGTAATTTTTTTTGAATAACACAAATTTTCAAATTGATTTCCTTAGCAGCGCAGCGTGACTGTACAACTAACTACTGTGAAAGATATCCCGTGTTCGATTCCGGGGCGCGCAAAACAAGTATTGAGTTTTTAAGCCTTGAAATTCTCAGTATCGGATGGTCACCGTGCCATGTATTGTAGGTTCGATATTTGTTTTGAGTCTAGTTGTTCCCGAGGGCGATCGGTTTCTTACACATAACACACATAGCATCACGCCTTTTTCCTCGAAGGGGTAGGCAGAGGTGTTTCACACCCACATTTCGCCAGCTATGTTTGGTCCCATGAAATAGGGGGCGAGCCTATTGTCATCTACCGGGAACATTTGTTTACCAAACTCCGGGAAAATCTCAATACTGGAATTTCATGTTAGAAAAGTCCAATACCATTTTCACCCGACCCGGGAATCGAACCCGGGACCTCTTGCACAGCAGTCGTATACACTTTCCATTGCGCCACCCAGGATCGGTTTCTTCAAAAAAAAAATGTGCTCTGTAAATGACAAATAAGGCAATACGCCCCATTTACATGAGTGAAATGCGGGTAGGTTATAATATATATAGTTTAAATTAAGTACATAGTTTGGGTTCACTCTTTGCGTATTTATTTTACGTTTGAAAACTACTCGAGATTACTCGAATTTTCTATTGCTTTGACATTGTTTTTTCTTTTTAGTGCTCATTATTATTATTATTTTAATTTATTAGATATTGACATTACTCATAAACAATGTACCTCTAATTTTTAATATATAAAATTGTAATGAATCATATTATTGAAATTTTATTTTGTATGCTGAAAAGGCCAAACATGATGAAACTACTATATTTTACTGTACATCCTGCATAACTTATCTGTATTATTATGTAATACTCATGTTAAACAAATAAATTATTGATTGATTGATTGAGAGTTTGGATATACTCGTAACGAGTTCATGGATTTCAATGGTGGTTGGCGATGGCTTAAAGTAATTTAAATTCCGAATTAATAGAAAAATAATAATAATATCAATAATTTTCTACCACATTCACACAACGCCATCTAGTCCCAAAGTAAGCAATTATATATTATTTGCTTGTGTTATGGGTACTAAACAACTGATATACTACTTAAATACTTTTTTTTTTTTTTTGTAAATACATATTATAGATAAATTACACCCAGACACGGAACAAACCTTTATGCTCATCACACAAAGATTTGTCCTGGGTGGGGATCGAACCCGCGACCTCCGGCTTAGCAGTCAGGGTCACTAACCACTAGACCAACAGGCCAGTCTAAAGAAGAAAAAGCAAGAAAAAGCATCCATAATTTGAAGATAATATATGGTAAGACTTTTTTCTAGCCGATTACGACTACAATAGGGAAGCTTCCTAAGAGTAGAATGTTTTTTTATCTCCTATAGAGATACGATAGATCCTATAGAGAGGCGAGGGGGAAAGTTGAATCACTGCCTGACAAACGGTGTAAGTATGCGTATTAGGTCTGTGTTAAACACATTATCATTGAGTGTATGCATGTATATGACATATACTTACCACCTGGTGAATATTGTGTATCAATTAACCAACTGTGTAGGTATCTATTATATGTTTGAAAACACGGTCATCGATTTATTACACACAGTCATGTGTACAGTATTACTCATTGTTTTCAAACGAGAATATTTTATATTTGATGTGATTTCAATAATTGTTGTTTATAAATTAAACATATGTGTCAAATATTATGTTCTACTGGTACGCACGCGAAATGATTTTATGTAGGTACCTATAATAATCAATAACCCAACAATGTGTCAACGGGTTTTGGAGATAGGTTTGTGTTTTCTTACACATTTACACATACGAGTAATTGGTGGATGGGACATATAAAACTTTTTCTTAGCAGATACTGCAGATAGTAAGTAGCTACTACATAATAATGTGAGGCTTGAAATCTACTTTTAATAAATACCATACCTATATAGCATATAATACTTAATCATCATTTCAACCCATAAACGTCCCACTGCTAGGCACGGGTCTCCTCCAAATATTTTGGAGGGAATTTGGCCTATATACCGCGCTGGCCAGACGGGTTGGTATAAGATTTTGTTTCGAATTTTCCTTTTCTCGCAGCGCTGCTTAAAGTTAGGTCCCTTAGTCGCCTTTTACGAAAACCACAGGTTGAAAGGAAGTAGTAACATTACGTATTCTAAATCCGTCACTACACGGACTAACATTTAGTTTGTGTCCGTTGGTTTCATGTTTGTAAAGCTCCCCGCGACACAGGGCTCGTTCCCTAGTGCGGGCGTTGTCTTTTTAAAAAGAAAAGAAAGAAAAGAACATATAAATACCTAATAAGATAGGTACTTTAGTTGAAAATCTTACTTCTAACTATTCTTAATGAACTAATAAGGTTCATTAAATCGTATAATTTAACATCCAAATTTATGAACATAATGAATAAAGCAGGACGTTTTTCACCATAATTATCTTTTTGTTACAAAGTCATCAACATGTCGAATAGATTTTATTGTTGTCGTCAAGGCCAGAGATGTATAAAACGTGCTCGTGATAATAGGTCACTATTTTTTGTTGCTCAGAGCATAAGTATACAAAAGTATATGGGGTTATTGTTTGAAAATTGGCATATGATTTGTTCAGTTCTGAAGACTCTTAAATAGATATTGTTAGGTTTTCGTTTCTAACAATGCACTGGTATGAGTGATGTTAGTTAAAAGCTAAAAATCACAGCGTGAAGTGAATCGATGCCTGAAATTGTTCACAAAAAAAATTAAAATTCACTGTAAAAAGACAGATGAAAATACTTAAAAAAAAAACAGTTCAGAGCATGTCGGACCATGCCACAGAACAGAGATAGGTTTTTTTCATTGTTCTGTGGACCATGCTTAATGTAGGGTTCAGGGCACTTATGTCCTTTTATCCGATCATTTCATCATTTTTTTAGGTCTTACGGTTTTGAAAATAGAGGGGAGGGAGGGCACAATTTTTTCTCGAAAATATTCACCTAATCAAAAAGTTGCTTAGAAACCTGCCAACCCGTTATCGGTGGGTCTCTATTTTTTTAGATATATATGTATTTGTATTTAAAAATTTAGCGACAGACCTCGGAAAAGATGGCGAGATGAG
This sequence comes from Laspeyria flexula, assembly GCA_905147015.1. Lineage (NCBI taxonomy): Eukaryota > Metazoa > Arthropoda > Insecta > Lepidoptera > Erebidae > Laspeyria > Laspeyria flexula. The sequence goes on from LR989970.1 coordinate 5,794,009, forward strand.
TTGGGTTATTTACTCCAAAAAAGTGGGCCGCAATGACTGCGGTTCGAACAGTATGGAAGTCATGGGGGGAGGTCTTTGCCCTGCAGTGGATAATACAGGCTAACTGTGACTGTAAATTTTAAGAATCGTTTGTCAAACAGAGATCACAATACTTTTATTGTGATCTCTGTTTAACAAACGATTCTCATACCAGTGTCGGTCACAGCTCTGTCTTCACTAGAGAAATGCATATTGAGCCTACTTTTGCCAATCTTGCTAAATGGTTTTCTATAGAGTTTTATTTCAGATTTTTCTTCTCTTTCACATGCGTATTTTTATATTACGAGTAGCATGTCATAAATATCATCAGTAATAGAATTACCTATTGTTTTCTGAAAAAATAACTTAAAACTTTATAATAGGTAGGTATATATATTTTTTCACAATGTAAAAAACCTACTGTTTTAAGACAAGTATCTATCTTATACATATTTTGATTTTACGTAGTCACTTTTTAAATACCAATAAGTACAGATAATTTCACATACCTGTGCGAGAATTGATCGTATTCTGCTAACTGGCAGAGCAACTTCCCTCATTTCTGATATTTTATACACCATTTTGAATGCACTTTTGTGATTGAAAAGAAATTAACATTCAATTGCAGTAAATACTTATATAAAATAAAAAACTTATTAATGACCACTAGAACACTGTTTTAAGTTTCGAATATGTTTTTCAAATTTCGAACATTGATATAAATTATTTTTAATGCATTTTTGCGCGCGTTTTTATTTTTCTTCTGTTGGACACGGCAGTTGTGTTCAGCCAAGGTAACTATAATGTACTTTAACAAGGCTTACGACCGCGTCGTTGCTTTAAATCTTAAATACTTTTTTGTATAATACAGTAAGTTATCCGCATTTAAGATACGGCTTTGTTATAATTAATTTTATTTAACAATGTATTACGATCATAGTTGTTGATTTTTAGTTTTTACTTTGTTTGATTGCTGTTTTGAACTGTAATTAGGTGGAAACACAACAAACATGTGTTAATGAATGCTTTACCTTTTTCCATAGCTGTTATTGCAAATGTACATTCATATTTTAAATTCTACGAGCACCTAACCTATGTTTAAATTATAATTCTAAATATTTAAATTATGTAGAGTTTTGAATTTGGAACACTGCATGAAACTGTAAAGGTCACGTGAATGCTTGCGATTGTAAAAAATGTTACTTCACGGAAAAATGAAAACGGTTTTGAGTGGCACTCAAAATCGTTTTCATTTTCCGCGAAGCTGCCTGGCAAGGCGGTACCTACCATTAATTTTGCTCTCCAAAGTATATTTATTAAAAGTAATATTTTACATTTTATGATATTTTATTCAGGTTACAGTTTGAAGGGTATAATTACAATTTTCATGAATAAATACAATCTTACTTACTTTCTACATGAATTCAAAAATGTTCCTTCATCCTTATAAATTTTTAATCGATGGACACACATACAACTATTTTAATGATACTATTATTATTAAATTTGTAAAGATTGGAAATTTTCAAAGTTTAATCATTTATAATTAGAATAATGTTCGATTCCCAAAATTTTAAGCTAGAACTGCCTATGAGTTTGTGTTCAACAAAGTTTTACAAGTCATTTAAGTTGTAATCTAACTTGGAAAATGATTGATGCACCTAACATGCACATTTTACTGGTCATTTGAATCATTAATATTAATTTTTCAACGTACACTTAGCAACAAAAGTAGCTATTCTTACCAGAATTTATTTATCATCATAAATTTACTTCTGATACTAGTCTTGTTAAGTAATTTATGTACGCTACGGTATACATGCGTTATGAAATTTTGGATTATGTTCAGCTACTTTTATTGCTGACTGTACAACAAGAGCAAATTCATACAGAAAAGAATAAAGAATAGAAGTGCTTCAATGTGAGGAAGCGTGGTTACACAAATGGTTAAACGGTTCAACAGTTTATTGAATTGGTGACCCTATTGTTGGACACTATTTCGGTTGGTGTGTGTAGGTTTTAGGAGCCAACTGTGTATATATTCTCTATAACAATCTATACTTACATATATATATATATATGTACAATTGTACATACTACTAGAAGTCCCGCGGGGGTTCGCTCCCGTTCTTATTTGGCCACTGCTCAGCTCCTTCTAATAAATATTGATGTGGGTTATTTCGATCATTACAATTTGCAACAACCTATACACATTATTATGCTCTGCAATGAATTCCATGATGATCCTAAAAGGCTTGGCCTTGTCCTGAAGAACTGGGATAATTCTAAAGATAAAGTAATTATCAAGACCACATTAACCACTTATCGTAATAATATTTACACAAATTTTACAATGTTTTCCTAAGTAAAATAAAAAAATAATTACACAGGACTTTTTTCACCCATTACAAATCTTTGTGTGATAGGCATGATTGTTTGTTCTGTGTCTGTGTGTAATTTATCTATAATAATAAGTATTATTTAAACAAAAATTAAGTACAGTTGTTTAGTACCCATAACACAAGCAACTATTATTGCTTAATATGGGACTAGATGGCGCTGTGTGAATGAGTGAAAATTTTAATGTAAGTGTGCTGCACCATTGCCTACCCCTTCGGGAAAAAGATTGATGCTTCGTTATATAATAGGCAAAGCACTAAATTAATTTAACATTATATTGTTGCTCGCAGGTAAGGTGTTATAAAATACTGGATCATTAGCAGAATGTTATGATAATAAGTCGGGCAACACATCAAAACAGTGCCTTTACGTATTCAAACCTGCACCCATAACACCACTACTGCCTCAGCAGTGTTTTCACACCTTTATTTTTGAGTTCTTATATGCAATTTTTATTTCTTTTTCGTTTATAAACTTTGTTTTTGCCATTGTTTTGTATTTATGTAAAATTAACCCTAATTTTACATAAAATTAGGGTTTCGTACTTAAAAAAAAACAGAACCTTTATAAGATCACTCCGTTGTCCGTCCGTCTGTCTGTCTGTACATCTGTCAAGAATATTTTTCTCAAGAACGCTCAGTTTCTCAACAACGGTCTGTAATCCCTGGGCGCAATAAAAAAATCTGAGTTACGTAATCAAAAGATACAGCCGTTTATGCTTAATTTTTGTCGCATATCTTGACGATCAAAAAAGTTAAAATCTACTAGGTACTAGGTACTTCCCGTTGACCTAGAATCAAGAAATTTGGCAAGTAGCTGAAACTGTTCTCGGGTAGTTAAATCACTGAATATTAATACTATTTTGGAAGAGGTATAAAATGATAAACCTAAAAAAATTAGTAAATGTGAGTTTATTCTGGACTGACGTTACATAAAGATGGTGCACCTGCCTACCTTTACGAGAATATTAAATTTATTTTAACTTATATACTATCCCATGGTCCACGTATTAAACTATTCGTCCATTAGTATATGGCATTGTATTCCCTAAATACCGTTTATGGTTATATTAGCTAGGCTGTTACCTACCCTCAGCTGGCTAAAAGCTGTGCCACATGGTTGTAAACTTGCCTTCCACAGAGGTGCCCTTGGTGGATTCTAACCGTGTAGCCGGTTGTTGTAAACTAAATTTGATATGACCTCCAACTTCGTTGGTGGACAGGTGCGTGTTTAAGACGTGGTAGCAGTCCCTGTAGCCGAAATCATGGAGGGCATTATAATAAGTAATAAAAAATAAAACTTTAGCAAAATAATTGGAAATTTGAATTACAAAGCGTAATGTTATTGGTAAATTGTAAGCGAACTCATAAATATTTTATTGTAAAAAGAATCATAAATTTCCGTTTCTCGGCTATATTTATAACTATTTGTACTGCAGGAAAATGATTCTTGTTTAAAATGCTTTTATTACTCTTATTGGGTGAGTTTCTTCTACCAACTAATATTTGATGTAGATATGCTATTATAACACATAGCATCACGTCTTTTATTCCCTGAAAGGGTAGGCAGAGGTGTATCATACCCACATTTCACCAGCTATGTTTGAAATGAAATAGGGAGCAAGCCTATTGTTATCAACAACATTTGTTTCTAAAATCCGGGAAAATCTCAATACTGAAATTTCATGATAAAAAACCCAATTGCATTTTCACCACACCCGGGAATTGAACCAGAGACCTATCACAGCAGTCATATACACTTCCCGCTGCGCCACCGAGGCAGATAATAATAATAGTTTGCTTCAATGATGCAACCAGCATAGCCAGGGTTGATTGTCTTACGTCCTGCCTGATGAATATCGGTTATCTGAGCCTTTGGAAGTCTGCATCAAAAACGCGTTGCCGATCCTTTAAAACACCTTCCATCTCCTATGAGCTCTGGACACCAGTATTCAGCAGCAGGAACACAACATTTCCCCATTTTTAGGCCTCCAGACAGGAGGCGGCTTAATTTGAGCGGGAGGTTGCCTGTTGTGCCCTATCTCTCTTATATACGACTACGATATGGCTACTATAAGATTCTTCACTTCACTTCCCTACAACCCATAAACGTCTGACAGCTGGGTAAGGTATAAGATTAATTATTACCCACGATGAAATCTGCCCAACTGCCATCACACCGATCTCAATGAAGTATGGATACCAATAAAATAATTACTTGCTTTTTGTTGCAGTTGTTACCTCGGTGCATTGGACACAGGAGCATCTAACATTTGTAAATTTGTATTCTCTTTTTTATTTAATTTAGTATTAGCAAATATAGGTGTTGTGTTTGTGGAGGCTAGTTTCTTTAAAGGGGGCTTTATGTTTAAGTTCAATGTTTTTGGTAATAATAATACTTTCTATTTTCTAACCTAGTGTGATAGCTGCTCTATTCAACTTGGTTCATAGTACTGCTGCTGGCTACTACGCGCTGTTACCAAGCCCTATGTTCAGTTAATATGTGTCTTTTAGCTTCGTCCACAAAGAGCGAACAGCTTCGAGTGCCGAGTGTTGGTCTTTTGCTTTCTCTAAAAGAGCCTCGGTCTCTAATTAGAGGATAGACGTAGCTTTTTTTCTCCGTTCTTAACTCTCAGCTAAACGAAATGGCCCGAAGCCATGCGCGGCAATCTTGCAACCTGTCCAAGGCTACCGCGTTCGTTCGGGGACCTCCTACAGAAATTGCCTGACAATACTGGACCAGTATGGACGCAGCTTTACTTTTATGTTATGACATTTGAAGTCCTTAAACTCTAAAATCAGAGGTTATGCCTCAAAAAGAATTTGATAGTCATCTCCGTTTGCCTTGGTATCGAGGCTAACCTTTCATTCTGCTATTTCAACATTCGGAATAACTAAGTAATCAATAATAATCTGTTAGGCAATATAAATTCTACCTGCAATACAAATTAATTTGTAGTTAATATCTATGTTATTGCTAAACATCTACCGGCGTTTGTTTCTTCCACTTGAAGCACAGCGGCTTTTGCTGACTCTGCCATTGTTTATGTAGATGTGTGCTGGCTACCATTTAGAAGGTTTGGTAGGAAGCAGCGTCTCTTTAATTATGTTAATAATTTTTCTAATATAGGAATATAAGCATCATCATTACAACCCATAAACGAACCACTTGTAGGCACGAGTCTTCTCCAAAGCATGTGGAGGGGATTTAGCTTACTATACCACGCTGGCCAGACGGGTTGATATAGGGTTTTATTTTGAATTTTCCTTTTCTCGCAGAGCTTTTGTATGCTTAAGGTTCCCTCGCCTTTTACGACTCCCAATGGTTGAAATGGGGTAATGGCATTACGTTTTCTTAATCTATCACTACACGGATTGAAGAATAAAACTTTGCCTAGCAGTGAGCCATTAAAAAATTAACTCTTTTTGCGTCGTCGAAGTGAAACACAAAGTTATAGCTTAATCTTCACTGTGAATTCACCCCACCAGATGGACCGACGACCTGGTCAGGGTTGCGGGCGGCCGTTGGTTGCAGGCGGCATAGGACCGTTCGCAGTGGCATAAATTAGGTGAGGCCTATGTTCAGCAGTTGTCGTCGTTGGGCTGATATGATGATGATGATTTTTTTTAAATACTTAATATTCTCAACAGCCTGTGAACTACTGTGAGCTAGCCAAAGTGTGCGTACATGACAACCGCATGCTGTGTGCTACCACTGAGGATGGATGCAGTCGAAGAACCTTCCTCGACCAATGCGATATGTATGAGTATAACTGCGACTATACATCTGGTACGTATATTGTTTTATACCTTCATGTAATGCCTTTAGACAATAAGGGCCCTATCTTAACATGCAAACATGGTGGCGGCTTCGGCGGGTAATCAAAGTTGCCGCCACCATCCAGGCCAACAACAGATAAAGTGCCCTGCATATTTGAACATAGTTGCTCAAAATCTGACACCTAATAGTAGGCCCATCCCCTATTTCATGGCAGTAAATTGTGGGTGTGAGTCGTCGTTACGAGAACAAAGATATAGAAATTTGTCGAAATATTAGAAAATACAAAATAATCGAAATAACTGTCGTGAATAGAATTTTTTCTAAAAAAAGATAAAAATAAATAATATAATGTCAATTCATGTAACAGACGTAACAGTGTATCTAATACGGAAACATAGTCCAAGACTAAAATGATGAGACCCTTTTTTACAAGAATTAAATGTGACATGAAATTTACATTCAGTTTTCACGTTTTTGTCATTTACAAATGAAAAAACTATGAATAGATCTTTAATCTACATTAGTGTTATGAGGAAATAGAATTGTAGTTTGTTCTGTCGTGAACATGTTAAGAAGACAAGATCGATTAGTCTCGTTAATCATTCGTTTTTCGTTCGTGCGCATTAGGAACCATATTCATGATGAAAAAAGATCGGATTACGTAATAATTCTAAGCATTTCAGTCGTTATTAATGGCTAAGAACTCAGTATGTACTCAAATCAGAAAACCATTCAAATTAACACTAACAATATTATATTGAGTGGAAGTAGATTCTCAGTGCCAAAAACTGGTGATACTACTGGGACCAATTCTGTTAAAATACACAGTCATTTTCGTCGATAGCAGGCCAATGGACTAATTAATATCGACTAATCACAGGCCAGCAATATGGCACGATTGACTTAGTAAGCCAATCACAGCACAGCAGTTGAATTAGATTTACCATTGTGTTACGAGTGTATTAGCAGACTCAAGCCCCGGATACAATATCTCAGAAAAATACATTATAAAATATGTTTTTTTTATTTTAATTGAAGTGATAAAAAATATGACGAAAAATATTTAGGTATTATCTACCTTTAATTATTTTTTCAATTATGTAGCCGGATTATATTCTTCTACCATTTATAAAGCTTTTAAAGTTGGAGTAAAACTACAGATAAAACTTGATAAGTAGCATAAATTAACATGTTTTATCTGTTACTTTTCAGATTACAGAAAGGTAACGGGACGGAGGAGTGCACCTACTTGCGCGAATGGGCACCCAGATTTCAAATGTTGATCTAACTGAAGATTTTAATCAATAAAATATTTGGCGATTATATTCGTTTTACTCCAATTTTAAAGCAGTGAAACCCCCTGTAACACTTCTGTGAGACGAAATTAACTCACGATCATGTGACAGATTATATCATGGTGTTCCATGTACAAATTTTAAGAAATATCACATTTTCGTAATTTAAAATAAATTTGGAACCAACTTTAGAATGCTGATATATTTACCTACAAACTACTTTGGCATCTTCTAAGATGTAGATATAAGTATGAACAACTATTTAGCTACTATAGATTTGACCCAAAACTTTAGTTATTTTATAGTATTATGAAAAAAAAACTTGTATATAATTTCAGGTTATCGTCAAACTTATACCATATATTGCTTTGGTTCTGATCTAGTAATAGAGCGGCCAGAATTAAATCCAACAACAAGTAGAACAACTGTCACTTGCCCTAGTTCTACCTATACTAAAACTGTGTCTGAAAGAATACCATATTATTGTACAACACAATCTAAGGGTTTTACATCCAAATCTATTTATCCTTCGGCTGAAATCACCACGTCTTTAGATTCGGGTTCATATGATTGGCTTCCGGAGTCATCTTCGTATGATCGTACATCTTCATATGATCCTTCATCTTCAACTCTATATCATAATTCTATAATACCTTCAACTATATCAACTGACAGTAATTCAGTACCCGATATAAGTTCAAATGATTACTATGAAACAGTATCTAACAATCATCATCATGTTATTGTAATACCTTCAACTATATCTACTGACAGTAATTCATTACCCGATATAAGTTCAAATGCTTATTATGAAACAACATCTAATAATTCTCATCATGAAATACCTTCAACTATATCTGCTGACACTAATTCATTGCCTGATATAAGTTCAAATGCTTATTATGAAACAACATCTAATAATCCTCATCATGAAATACCTTCAACTATATCTACTGACAGTAATTCATTGCCTGAGAAAACTTCAAATGCTTATTATGAAACAACATCTAATAATCCTCATCATGAAATACCTTCAACTATATCTACTGACACTAATTCATTGCCGGATATAAGTTCAAATGCTTATTACGAAACAACATCCAATCATCATGAAATACCTTCAACTATATCTAATGACACTAATTCATTGCCAGATATAAGTTCAAATGCTTATTATGAAACAACATCTAATAATTCTCATTATGAAATACCTTCAACTATATCTACTGACACTAATTCATTGCCTGATAAAAGTTCAAATGCTTATTATGAAACCACATCTAATAATCCTCATCATGAAATACCTTCAACTATATCAACTGACAGTAATTTATTGCCTGATATAAGTTCAAATGCTTATTATGAAACAACATCTAACAATCATTATGATACAATATCTTCAACTATATCTACTGACACTAATTCATTACCCGATATAAGTTCAAATGAGTATTATGAAACAATATCTAACAATCATCATAGACCTGAAACTAATATTGAAACAACTACTATCTATGTTGAGATGAATAGTCATCCTGATATTGTTAATGACTATGATGCAGTTATTTCAACTCATTCTTCAACTACTCATACTTTGCCTTATGCTTATTCTACTGAAACTTCTCCCAAATTAACAAGTCCTTCTTCTATTACTCCTAGTAATCCTACAAAAAGGAATTTCACTAATTCTGAAGCTCCTTTCATTACTATAACAAAACCAGATATTTATACATCTACTACTAAGCTTTATAGTAGTGATACAAAGAAAAAAACTACTCTAGAATTGATAAAACATGAAGATTTTACTAACAATGATATAGATTACTTTAAATATCCAGAAGACGTAAAAAGTACAACTTATCATAGAAAGACCAAAACTAAACCTAATATATATAGTACTTGGTCGTATCCCAAGTTTTGTGACGATCCAAATTGTGAAAGACCTAGGACGTGGATCACTAGGAGAAAAGTAGTAACCCGATCAATGTACCATGGATATCGTTATTAATACGAATACTAATATCAAAATAATAAATATGTTTGCCAATAATTTTCGAGTTTTAGTTTATGTAACTATTTTTTAAAGTGTATGAAACCTGTATGATATCGTGGTAAATATGAAACAACCATTTTTGTGTCTCTTGCTTTCATTTATATTATAACTAGTAACTAAGTAATATGGGAAGTCAAATTTGATTCACAACAATTTTTAAAACACGCTAACTTGCTTGACTATAATAGATATGGAGAAAACAAGTGGCTTGAAATAGAAGCCAGTATTTTAATTTTTTTTTAATGCCATGAAGTAAAAAGTATAAGAATTTAAGAAGAGTAATTGAATATGTGTGATTTCAGGTTATCGACAAACTTATACTTTGTTTTGCTTTGGATCTGATCTGATAGTACTCTATCCTAATAAATATCCATTTTCAAGCCGTATTCCATCCAGTTCTTTTTCATACCCTACTAAACCTTATCGTTTCCCAACTAAGCCTAATTTTCCTCTAGAAACTTATCCACTTTTTCACCCACACCAGTATCATAAAGACACAGTAAATTATTATACTTTTTCTAGAACCCCTATAACTTATCGAACATATCCAACTTGGCATTACACTACTAAACCTTATCAAATATATCCAACCTGGCACTACACCACTAAACCTCATCAAACATATCCAACTTGGCATTACACTACTAAAACGTCTGCACCTACCACAGCATGTACTAACACGGATTCATTGCCTCCTAAAGTACATGATTATGATTGTTACAATTATCTTGAAATAATTACTAGTTCTCCTTTAACTACAACTACTTGGAGTCAATTACCACCAACTACCACTTATCCTAAAACTACAACAATTACTAGTTCATCAACAGCTTCCGTAGAAAAAATTACTAGCAGTTCAAAGATATCTGATTCTACAATAACGATTACACTAGATACCACTAGTCCATCCCCATTTTTAAACCAGGATTACAACACTTATGATTATTACGAAGAACCTCGTACCGATCCTCTTTATTCTACAACTATTACTTTTCCTGCAACGACTAGTAATCAGCCTACACCAGCTACTCAACCAACAACGTCTATTGTTACATCAATAACAACCAATACTGAATCAGATACGACAACTATTGGGACTAAAACGGCCAGTTCTGAACATGAAACGACTGCTTCTGAACCTGAAATGTCTACTTCAGTACCTGAAACGACTACAAGTGAACCTGACACGTCTACTACTGAACCTAAAACGACTACTACTGAACCTGAAACGACTACTACTGAACCTGAAGTGACTAATTCTGAACATGAAACGACTGCTACTGAACCTGACACGTCTACTACTGAACCTAAAACGACTACTACTGAACCTGAAACGACTGCTACTGAACCTGACACGTCTACTACTAAACCTGAAACGACTACTACTGAAACTGAAGTGACTAATTCTAAACATGAAACCACTGCTACTGAACCTGCCACGTCTTCTACTGAACCTGAAACGACTACTACTGAACCTGAAGTGACTAATTCTGAATATGAAACGACTGCTACTAAACCTGTCACGTCTACTACTGAACCTGAAACGACTACTACTGAACCTGAAGTGACTAATTCTGAACATGAAACGACTGCTACTGAACCTGACACGTCTACTACTGAACCTGAAACGACTACTACTGAACCTGAAGTGACTACTTCTGAATATGAAACGACTTTTATTGAACCTGAAAAGATTAATACTAAAGCTGAAACGACTGCTACTGAACCTGACACGTCTACTAGTGAACCTGAAACGTCTACTACTAAACTTGAAGTGAATACTTCCGAACATGAAACTACTGCTATTGAATCTGAAATGACTAACACTGAAGCTGAAATGACTGCTACTAAACCTGAAAAGACTAATACTGAACCTGAAGTGACTGCTACTGAACCTGTTTCATCTACTACTGAACTAACAACAACTATTACTGAACTTGTAACCACTATTACTAATACCACAACCACTTTTACAACAGCAACTGCTTCTTCTACAACAATTGATGTTGCATCGACAACAAATAATATTAATTTCACCACGATCGATGTAACCTTATCTTCAACTACAACACAGGATAGCAAATCCTATGATTATCTTGAAGAATCTACTGTAAATAGTTCTAGTACTATTGCTACCAGCAGTGACGCAACGAATACTGGGCAACATACAACAATTACTACCAATTTCACAACAGCCTCCATTTCTCCTGCGACAAGTAGTAATGATTCTTCAACAGCTATCCCATCAAAAATCACAACAGATGATTACAAATGTAACTATTGTTATGAATACTTTGATGATACAAAAACTAGTAATCCCACAAATACGCCGACGAATTCTTTTTCTGAATCAACAACTACAAATACTACAACTAATCCAACTTCTATTTCTACAACAATATTTTCAACACCTCTAACAACGACATCCATTTCTACTTCACCTTCAACAACTGATTATGAGTATATAACTACATCATTATCAAGTACTTATACTAATTCTTCTACGATAACTACCTTAAATACTCCAACGAATATTGAGAGTACTACTACGCCTCTTCCTACTACTACTTATCCTGATACTACTATTTCTGATTCCACAACTAATACATATAAACCAACAACTACTGCTAGTGGTGCGATTACAATACCAGAAACCCCTGAACTAATAACTCAAGAATCTACTTCTAAAGAAACTAAAGAAAAGGAAAAGACGATTATTACTACAAAACTGGATAACGAAATGTCAACTTCACATAGAGGTATTGATACCAAACCCTTAACTAAAGAAACTACATGGTGGTATCCAACTTGGTGCAGAAATCCAAATTGTGAACGCCCAGTTACATGGATAACGAGGTTGAAGAAAACCACACGATGGATGCACCGTGGGCATCGTTATTAATGTACGTTGTAAACTTTATATAATATATCGATCCATTTTTATATAATTACAATTCAACCATTCTTAGAATATAAAATATTTTTACCGCGTTATTATACAGGTTTCCTATTAAATAAAACTCCTTAAGAAAAATACTACGTAATGATACTTAGTTCAAAAAAAAATCACCACCAAAGATTTCAATCTCAATATAATTAGGAATAGTAAAGAAAAACTTATTTATGATTTGATGATTACTATTTATTTTAAATTATTCATTTAACAAAAAAAAATATACCTTATATATTTTTGGAAAAATTATAAGAATACCAAAATTCCTACATACTCGTATAACACCTAAGTTAAATATTTTGGAAATCTGAAGTATTCTTGTTTTCTTTCAGTAGATATGCCAGGATTAAAGTTAACAAAAGTATGTAACTACTTTCAGATTATCAAGAAACCTATACGCTATATTGTTTTGGTTCAGATCTATTGGTAATGAACCCAGAATTAAATCCGACAACAAGTAGAACAACTTTTTCATGTTCAGATGCAAGAAATATCAATAGTAAGCCAGTTAAAAGTGCTCACGTGACGGCTCACATTTGCAATCCAACACACAAAATAAGTTCCATTATTTTAAATAAAATTGCTTGCCCAACAATGGCATTTACTCATGCTTGTGATACCACTACAACTCAATCTACAGAAAATTGTTACGATGAAAAAGTGAATAATGATCATAATGAATGTAAAGATGATAAATGTGATGGTATAAGATGTGATAGACCACTTACTTGGTTTACAACTACCACGTCATCTAACAACTTAAGAATGGTATTTTATAGAAACATTGATAATGAAAATGAGGAAGATCTTGTACTGCCTGTGCTTAGTACAAAATTACAATCAAATTTAACCTTAACTACTGACTCTATCAATAACAAAAAAATTGAAGATAATATTATATCTATAGAAGACAACACTATAGATAATTCAATATTTAGATATGAGGAAAATAATTACTGGCATCCTACAAAAGCATCTGCTGTTTTGATAACCCCGGAACAAACAGTAGTTAATGAAGATTTTGACAAGAAATATATAGAAAATCAGAACACAATAATTCCATTGAAACCTATTAACGATAATTTAATTGATAGTCCTCTGACATTGGGACGTATTTTAGCAGATTTAGATTCTAGAAGGGCTTTATCGAACAAATTACCTAATGATCCAAGTCTGATTAATACAACACCTACGACTACAATTCTTGCTACTGTTCCTCCAGAGGCTATGAGAATTTTACAGAAACACAAGAAACGAGACCATAAAACATGTTAGTAACATTTTTGGATGGTATGTATTCCTATAGACTAGATGCTAGGTTGACCATTACCCTAGCGATTCGGTGACAACTGGATAAACGTTGTTGGCTGCGTATAAAATGGTAACACTAATGTGTCCTCAACAAATTTTGATCTCAAACAATTGAATTGTGTACTGAAAATATATCCAGATAAATTATTTAATCTCATTCCACTTCAATTCTTCCACCACAACTATCCAAATATACGTCATTTATCAATCCATTATATAGAAATGTATTTAACAATCTTACTATAGGTATGACGAAATTCTGTATTTTTTGTGTCTTTAGTAATAATTAATTGTTCACTTATATATTCTCTAAATTAAGTGTAGAATGCGTAGAATAGTGTGTAAAATTGTATGTATTATTTTGTTAATAAACATTATTATTATTATTATTATTACTTGTAGAACATGGAATAGTAAATAAACTTTTGTAAATATGTATTGGTGATTTTTATGTCAGTATAAAAGGATATAATTCTCAAGTGAATAAATAATAAAGAAAAAAATTAAATACAAGTGGGAACAATTTAATCTTGGTTGGAAGGGCGATCGAACTCTGAAAGGTTTCATTTTGCCTTTTTATCTTCTCTCGATAATATGAATCCTGCCCTCCTTGTATGTGTGTGATTGTATATCTCTTAAGTACAATAATTAACTGCAACATTACTTACTTACATTATGCAAATACAAATTGTATAATAATAAATATATTATGTACTTAAAACATAATAAGATTAAATCAGAACACAGATTAATGAGTGCTTTCATTTTTAGATTATAATGTGACACCATGCGAGGAAAACAATAAAAAATGTATAACAAAGGATGATTTAAAAGTTAAAACTTCAGAGCATCAGACTTCATCGACATCGTCAAAGACTTTTGTCGATAAAATATGTGGCCGACCACAAACATGGGAAACTACAGCAAAAGGGGAAACAAGAGATTTTTACCGAATTTTAGCTATTCCTACAGATAAAGTACAATTTGGAAACAACATTTAAAAAATAAATACACATTTTATTACGTATCATGGCAGTTTTATCACACATTACACCAATTAATATTAGTACTAATTTATAAACAATACAATTTAATTAATCAAAATTGAATTAAGAAAACTTATTCTATTTAAATAGCAATAGGTAGGTATATTTGTACAATGATGATTAACAACAATTCAGTAGGCGCTACATCTTTATCAACTTCACAAACCTATTTTACGAAGATATTATTATCTAGTGTAGCAATTCTTAATAAAAGAAGAACTTAATCTTGAATAACTCATTTTAAATGCTGGCAATATTGAGGATTAAAACTTTGGACAACTTTCATCAGGGTTGGTTAAGGGTTGCTTTGCGTTTCTAGACACATATCCACGTGGATAAATGGTACAGATGTGTGTCTTTACCGAGTTCTATTTGAGCACTATTCACCAAATAATTATCTCCATTTATCTTAAATGAAACCCGGGACCTTAGCCTGATATTCATAAAGCTGATCCACTGAAGCAGGCTTGGTGGTTAAAAATTACCACACTAAATGCCTGTGGTAAGATCACTTACAATATTTAGTAACATATATTTAAATTATTGGAACTAAGTACTAAAATAATTTGTGTTATATTATTTGACTAGCATCAACTTGTTAGCCTCACTTTTACTGCTATTCTTTTTTCTAAAGGAGTTTATTAAGAAATCATCAGCAAATATTTTCCTATTTCCTTTATAAAAGGATTCTATTTCAACTAGAGACTTCTTCTCAGTCTCTGGTAAGAAGAAGTACAGGTAGATGGTGCCGACAAATCCGAAGATAGCATACAAGCCAAAAGCTCCGCTGAGGTGGAAAGCATATTCGATATTGTAGTTAGTTTTAGCTGCCAAGAAGAAAATCACGTAACTCAATGCAGCTGCCATAGCCGTAGCAACACCGCGGCTCCTGAAATCCAATGTTTTTATCTTAATATCCACTCTAGTGCCAAATTTTCTGTTAGATCTAAAGATAAATTTATTCTGGCATGTTTTTAATGATCCCTAAATTACAGAATTCTTTTGTAATTAAGATTATTAATACTGTGGTCGTAAACATAACTCATGAATATCACACGTGTTCTTGAGAAAAATATTTTTGAGAGATGGACAGACAGACAAACGGACAACGGAGTGATCCTATTAGGGTTCCGTTTTTCTCTTTGAGGTATGGAATACTCTAAAAAGTGTTCAGTTTTTAGTTCGCTACGTTACCGTAGTAATTATTGGTTGCCATTTTCTATCGCTCATCAAGATGATGAGACAACGGGTTTGCTTTCCTCATAAGACAAATATTTACACAGTCTACAAATAGTTTTCTCGGGTCTTAAGGTACAGAGGAAATACTCGAAATTTCTTTATTTAACTTAGTCGATTTAAGTATCACTGTCAAATGTTTGAAAACTTTAAACATTTGGTTCTTCACTTCAGTTGAAAGTCTAGATTTTGAGTACGTCGTTAGGGGTTGTTCACTGGTGCCACTGTTACCTTATTTTCTTAATATTAATACAACTTACCTAAAAGGAAACACTTCTGACAACAACACCCACGGTATACCCAGAGCATTGAAGCACATTAATAGTATAAATAGCACTACAGGCAAGATCTCCTTCTGTTCAGCGAACGTATTAGTCTCATAAGAAAACACACTCAGTGGCAGTTTTGTCCTTGCGTAGATGCTTAAGGCCAGGCTGCATCCAGCGGTGGCTAACAAAGCACCTAGGATAAGCTTCCTCTTGCCAATAGTCTTGACTACGAATGCGGAGAGTATGCTCATTATAATGAACATGGCGCCGACTACGACCTGAAAACAACAGAATTGGATGATTTGAATTATTGTAAGAATGATTTTCGACTGGCCTGTTGGTCTAGTGGTTAGTGACCAGCTAAACCAGAGGTCGTGGGTTCGATCCCCACCCAGGATAAATCTTTGTGTGATGAGCATAAAGGTTTGTTCTGTGTCTGGGTGTAATTTATCTATAATATGTATGTATTTACAAAAAAAAATGTATTTAAGTAGTATATCAGTTGTTTATTACCCATAACACAAGCAAATATAATTGCTTAATTTGAGACTAGATGGCGCTGTGTGAATGTGGTAGAATATTATTATTATTATTATTTTGAGGGTTCATACGTATGAATGGCAACATCGCAATTTAGTGTCATATTTGGTGGTTTTTGATTTTAAATTCTAAAAAGTCTGTTGAAAACATTTCAAAAAAATTGCTCCGATTAAATAATAACAATCGAAAACCACGAAATACGAGTATGACACTAAATAGCGACATTGCCATTCCCACGTATAAACCCAATTATCAAATAAAACAAGAAGGACGGAAGAGCAAGAAGATGATACTATTTGTAGTTGGAAGAAGTGAAGAGGAGTTGGAAAGAAATAACTACTTCCCACCATAGCAAAGCGGGAGACAAAAGTAATGTATATTTATTATTAGTAAGATTACCTATTGAGTCTGATTCTACATAAGAAACATTGATAAAACAAAAGCTTATGGTAGAACTTAAGATAGAATATTAATATATGCAAAAAATAATAAATAAAAACAAAAATTACATAACAGATAGCTAGAAATAATAATTTGAACAATAAATAATTAAAGATAAAATAATAATTATATCAAAATAGGTAAGTCAGAGCCAATGGATGGTAATTATAAATTCATCAATTGATTCAATTTCATCAGTTGATACTTTATTTTTAACCGACTTCCAAAACAAAAGGAGGGAGGTTCTCAATTCGACACGTATATCTTTGTATGTGTGTGTATATGTGACGCGATTTCTCAGCCAATCATGAACTATTTTTGATTATTCTTTTTTTTATCAACAATTTTGAATATTAACTCCTATCCAAAGATACGCAAAGGACATCATCAGCAACCCATTAAGTCCCACTGCTGGGCTCGGGTCTCCTCTCCTCTATCTAGAGCTGAGTGGGTTTAGGCCATAATCCACACACGCTGGCCTAATGCGGGTTGGTGGATCAGACATACACATAGAACTTCTTCTAGGGTATGTGGGTTTCCTCCCGATGTTTTTTTTTTTTCCTCCTACTTCACCGTCAGCAGATGGTAAGTCACATGACTAGTACATATAAATTCCACATTGGTACTGCTGGTCGGAATCGAACTCGGTCCGCGAACGCAAAGGACAAAACCAATTTTTTTTTTTTAAATGTTTTTTTTTTTTTTTCCACATTCACACAGCGCCATCTAGTCCCAAAGTAAGCAATTATATTTGCTTGTGTTATGGGTACTAAACAACTGATATACTACTTAAATACATTTTTTTTTGTAAATACATACATATTATAGATAAATTAGATCCAGACACAGAACAAACAACACCTTTATGCTCATCACACAAAGATTTGTCCTGGGTGGGGATCGAACCCACGACCTCCGGCTTAGCAGTCAGGGTCACTAACCACTAGACCAACAGGCCAGTCAACATATTATTAGTACTAGTAGTATATATATAGTATAGCATAGTAACATATTATTAGCTGGATTGGAATCTTATGTAAATTAAACAAATAATTATTTTTGTAAGCTATTGTGAAACTTACCACTATATGCTTAGGTTCATACTTCATCCCCAAAGCTTTGCATACATTCACCATGTTCGGTCTGAAGGGTAAAGCTCCACTCATTGTATGGAAGAAGAAATACGCCATGACTAAAGCAAACGGTTTTAACGTTTCCTTCACTAAGAAGACATGCTTAATCTTCATCACTGTTCTTTCATAAAGACTCCTATTTTTATGTTCACAAGGTTCATTTTCATTGCCTTCTTTGGTACAAAGGATACATTGATGTATATCTTTATTATACTGAAGAAGTTCTTTGAATTCTTCTTCGACGTCATCAGGTCTGGCCCAGCCTCGAAGACGACATAGAGAAACGAGTGCTTCTTTTTGACGACCTTTTGAAAGCAGCCATATAGGAGTTTCTGGGACCTAAGGGATAAAAAATCTAATTTTAATTTTACTGAAAATATATAGGTAATATAATTTTATCCGTGCAGTGACAGATAAAGAATACATAATGTCACTACCCCATCTCAACCCGTGGGTGTCGTAAAAGGCAACTAGGGTAAGTAATCTTGTGCAGATAAGAGCACTGCAATAAAAGGAAAATTTGAAACAAACCCTTTACCAACCCGTCTGGCTATGCCTGTTAGGTCAAAACCTCCATGTATAACCTAAAGTGTGTGCGGAACATAAAGATTAAAATTTTAATTATGACAATGTCATCATATCAGCCCAACGACGTCCACTGCCGAACATAGGCCTCACCAATTTACGTCACTGCGAACGGTCCTGTGCCGCCTGCAACCAACGGCCGCCAGTGGGGGGAGGGGGGCTCCTACGCTGCACCTTCCAATACGTGGCCGCCACTCAAGAATCTTTTTCCCCCATCGACCATCAGTTCTACGAGCTATGTGCCCTGCCCACTGCCACTTTAGCGATGCGATTCGGTGAGCTATGTCGGCAACTTTAGTTCTCCGGCGGATCTCCTCATTTCTAATTAAAATGACAATAATTTAACAAAATTATTTCATATCCACATTGTCATACTAAAGTTACATCACTAAAGTTGTCGTCATAGCTCACCGAATCGCATCACTAAAGTGGCAGTGGGCAGGGCGCATAACGAGAGGCGAGGTGAGGCTTAAGTCAATTTGTGGACGTCGTTGGGCTGATATGATGATGATGGTGATTTACATTTTTTAAACGACTTCAGAAAGGAGGAGGTTATTTAAATGACATTTTGTAATTGGGAGTTAAGGCATATGTTCAGCAGTGGACGTCGTTGGGCTAATATGGTGATGATTGACATTTTAATTACACTAGCTTTATTCAATACATATAATACATAGCATCAGGCGTTTTTCCCCGAAGGGGTAGGCAGAGGAGTTTCACACCCACATTTCGCCAGCTATGTTTGGTCCCATGAACTAGGGTGCCAGCCTATTGTCATCAACCGAGAACATTTGTTTACCAAACTCCAGGTAAATCTCAATACTGAAATTTCATGTAAGAAAAGTCCAATACCATTTTCACCCTACCCGGGAATCGAAACCGTGACCTCTTGCACAGCAGTCGTATACACTTTCCGCTGCGCCACCGAGGCAGTTATATTTTACAATTATAATTATGGTATGTATTGTTATAACTACAAGTCTTTATCTATTGATTATAACACATCTCTCCTGTTCCCGTCCATTAAGTCCGAGCCTTAAAAAAAGCTATCTGCATATCATAAAACCGGATACCATTAGTTTTTTATATTGTAGCGATAACCTGGATATATAAATGAGCCCTGTTTGTCTCACTATACAATTAACATATTATTCAGTCGAATTTTAAACGAGATCTAATTCAATGACCTTTTCAATTAAACAGACTAACATTAATGTGATTGTGCTCTTATCTATTTATGATAATGAATATAATTAAATGATTATAATTGACTATCACTAAGTTCTGCAGTTTCGCCCGCGTCAGTGAATAGTTGCCCCTTCACTAATTATCCTTAATAATATTTTAAATGCGATAGTTACTAGGATTTGACTGGCCTGAGTTGGTCTAGTGGTTAGTGACCCTGACTGCTACGCCGAAGGTCGTGGGTTCGATCCCCACCCAGGACAAATCTTTGTGTGATGAGTATGAAGGTTTGTTCTGTGTCTGGGTGTAATTTATCTATAATATGTATGTATTTACAAAAAAAAATGTATTTAAGTAATATATCAGTTGTTTAGTACCAACACAAGCAAATATAATTGCTTAATTTGGGACTAGATGGCGCTGTGTTAATGTGGTAGAATATTATTATTATTTCACTGAAGGAAGGAACGGAAGGCACTGTGTGGATGTGGTAGAATATCACTATTAATATTATTTGAATGAAATTTGACACAACATTATGTCATAGACTATTGTTTACCGATATGCGGACGGAGCCACGGTTGAAAGTTATTATTATAAATCTATACTAATCCTATATAGTATTATAAAGCTGAAGAGTTTGTTTGTTTGATTGAACGGACGTATCTCAGGAACTACTGGTTGAAATTAAATTTGAAAAATCTTTTAGTGCTGGATATTATAGCCCATTTATCGAGAAACACTATAGCCCAGATTACTAAATAGTTACTACGTGGCTATAGATATAATATCACCTTACGGCCAATAGAAGCTGAGCAGTGGACAAAAAAAAAACGACGGGAGTGAAGCCACGCGCCATAGCTAGTACTAAATAAACATAGTTTTTTTGTTATACTTTATATTTGTTATTAAAAAAAAAGTTTTCGAGTGACGGCCACGTATTGGAAAGCGCAGCGTGGGGCGGCCCCCCGCCAGATAGACCGACGACCTAGTAAAGGATGCGGGTGGCCGTTGGATGCGGGCGGCACAAAATCGCTCGCTGTGGCGGAAATTAGGTGAGGCCTATGTTCAACAGTGGACGTCATTGAGCTGATATGATGATGATAATGACTTTCACGCTGAACCAATTTTCATAAAATTTTACATATGTTTAGTCTGAAAAATAGGAGTAGAACATAGACTACTTACTGAGATAACACGCGGAAAAGGCTGCGGGCGGAACCCAGTGTTTTATACGCTAAAGCCTTCTATAATAAACATGGTACTGATATTTAACTCAAAGTTGGGCATCTAGTTTTTGTTATTAATGTTTAAATTTAAATTAAAAAATAACGTTAAATATAAACACACAGACGACAGACACTTGAAAATAATGCATATTTAAACAAAGAGACACTTCTTATACCTAATATAATATAACATATTTTTATAGGGAATTTTAAAATTATGGTTTCCTCGTGAATATTTTTGCATTTTATAAACGTTATTGTAATTCAATCGTTTATATTCATCTGATAAAACACTAGGAGTGTCTCATCTCATTACGTTTGTATTAAAACATTTTGTCCCATTAGAAGAATAATGTTTTATCTTCGCATAAAACAAAAATGAAATTATTAAAAAAATCGGCATTAAAAACCGTAAACTATCGATTGATAAATTTTTATTTAATTCTTTAGTCAGTATTTTACAAAATACAAATTTGATCAATTGATAGTTTACGGTTTTTAATGCCAAATTATTTAATAATAATTTCATTTTTGTTTTATCTGAAGATAAGACATTATTCTTCTAATGGAACGATTTAATATTGTTTTATAATATATTTAATGGACAGTTCACATTATATTAGTGCTTTGCAAGGTACTATTGTCAAGGAGGACTAGATTTCTAAAAAATATACTGTAGGTGTAAATACACCTTCCTAACACATTTACATAATGTGAACCGGTCGCAATTTCATTTAAATTTAAGAGAATTTTCTTGTTATTTAAGGGGTTAATTGAAACAACCTTAACCTTAAACAAGAGCCAAAGATGGTGGTTTGTATAGAACATAAATTACTTTCCGAGGCGAAAAAATATATTTATTCCTTTTGACTGGCCTATTGGGCTAGTGGTTAGCGACCCTGACTGCTAGGCCGGACTGACCGGACCTGACTGAGCTGGAGGTCGTGGGTTCAATCCCCAGCCAGGACAAATCTTTGTGTGATGAGCATGATTGTTTGCTCTGTGTCTGGGTGTATTTATCTATAACATGTATGTATTTACAACAAAAAAAGTATTTATCAGTTATAGTGTTATAGTTTAAATCAGTTGCTTAGTACCCATAACACAAGCAAATATAATTGCTTAATTTGGGACTAGATGGCGCTGTATGAATGTGGTAGAATACTATTATTATTATTCCAAACTTGTGTATAGTTCTCTCACTGATCAGTCTAAATACCTATTAGTTTACTACTGAATTACTGATCATTCCTGATGAACTAACCTTCCTCATTAAAGAGGCTACTCAACAGTTTTTTTTTTTTTAATTCGAACCATTAGTTCCTGATATTAGCGTGTTAAACCAAACACTCTTCTGCTTTCAGATGATTTTTAGAGACTAATATTTTCTTCTTTCTAAATTTTTTTTCTGTTGTAGTTTTTTATGAATACGGCAAACGCCAACTTCATATGAATCTTTTTACATCACCCTAAACAATATTCTTTTATTTACACCTTTCGTTATTTACAGTACATGGTACTTAATACCTACTTATTATAAGTATATTATTTAGGCGAAAGTTCGTATAGATGAATGGATGGATGGTTGTAATTCAATCACACTAGAACGGCTGAAACGATCTGTATGAAATTTGGCAAACATGTAGATTATAGTCTATAACAGTTAAGTACCTACATGGTTTTATTTACCGACATAAGAGGGGCGATTGGGTGGAAACTATTAGGCTCTAGGAAACTACGAGCCATCGACCATAGCCACCGGTGGCCAGTGACAGCCACTTTACAAGTTTTTTCATACACTTTGTACGGATTCGCAGTAGACGTGTGGCCAGTCGGCGCCAAGCACTGTATGATAAATCTGTCAAGTGACTGTCGCTGGCCACCAGTGGTTGTGTTCGGTCGCCCGTTTGCGCCGAGCCTATGTTCATCATCATCATCATTTCAACCCATAAACGTCCCACTGCTGGGAACGGGTCTCCTCCAAAGAATGTGGATGGAATTCAGCCTACGCTGGCCAGACGGTTTGTTTCAAATTTACCTTTTTCTCGCAGTGCTTTTGTCTGCATATAGTTACTCCCTTAGTCGCCTTTTACGACCACGGGTTGAGATGGGGTAGTGACATTATGTATTCTTAATCCGTCACTACACAGATAAGCCTATGTTATATAAAAGTAATTGCGATAACTTACGAAGAGAACCAGCACCATAGTAGCAAGTGGAACAGTGAGGGCAACAAGCGCTGCCTGTCGCCATGGCAATACCGAGCCCAAGAGGTAAGCAGCAAACATACCAGTTGACGTGAACCCGTTAGTCAACGTCGTCAAAATACCACGAATTGATGGATCACTGGAATTTACAAATACTCGTTTGATTATTCACGTTCAGTTTCTAAAACTAGCCCGACACGTTGGGCCTATTCACGCCTATAATAGTCCACAGCATAAAATAAAATAAAATACCTTAAAAAATACCTTCATTTAATTAAATTACCGTCAATTTATGTAAACTCATTTTGGAATTTGGGTACACTGTGATTGATATTGGCTGATGTTTGGCGTATGGAAGCGACATAAAGCCGTTTACACATGAAAGAACATGAACATACTGAACACGAACATCGAACGCTTTGTTCGCACGTATCACAAACGAACATCAAACACCGTGCTGGGCCCCAATTCGGCTTATTTATAAATGGATTAATTGAATCGCAATTGGGTCTCAATAGCAGTTTTCATTGATCCATGTATACTTTTATCATCATCAGCAACCTATCAAGTCCCACTGCTGGGCTCGGGTCTCCTCTCCTCTAACTAGAGAGCTGAGAGGGTTCTAGGCCATAATCCACTCACGCTGCCCTGAGGTTGGTGGATCAAACATACTCATAGAATTTCTTCTAGGATATGTGGGTTTCCTTACGATGTATATACTTACTTATTATACTTTCAAATTGGTCTTATATTAGTAGCAGAATGGAAGAAGTAATCAAAAATGTTTGTCGCGATCCATTTTCTTTTTCTGTATGGGGGAACTGTGTTCTTGTTCATTGTGTGTGGTTGTTCACTTTGCTAATTTAGGTACCGACACACGTACGAACCGAATGTTCTTTGTTCGATGTTCATGTTCACCATGTTTTGTTCTTTCGTGTGTAAACGGCTTAATATATCCTGTATTTTCGCATAATTTTATCAGTCTCCATTAGCCTAATATATCCTGTCCTGTCGTATAATTTGATCTGATAAAAAATACTTTAGCTAGTAATTAAATCAAGGTCTAAGGATTCTGAGATGATGAAAGTTTGTATATTTAAGTAGATAATAAAATGTGTTTTTTTAATACTATGGCCTTGCACAACTCAATTATGTTAAACAGTATACTGAAAATAAAATAAACAGAACCGAAACCTGACACCAATGCTAAAAATAAAAGCTTGGCATTTTGAAACTTTAAGAAATGCTAAGTAAATAAAATTTAGGCAAGAATCTTTAAGAAAACTTTTCCTACCTTACATAGCATTACGCGTCATATCCCTGAAGGGGTTAGCAGAGCTGTATCACACCCACACTTCGTCAGCTATATGGGTTATTACACTACACGATTTTCAGGGTCCCTTTAAAGCACCTAAACACTTTGTAGTGTAATATATAAAATAGTGTAATAGATCAAAAAGTGTAATAAGTTCTTATGTTAGGCCCCTTCTGGGCCTAACATAAGAACTTATAAGAAACATAGGACTCATACATGGTGATAACCCATTGCCATTTTGTGTACCTACTATACTGAGAACAGGTTTTGTCCGACCTGCGGATTGAGCCTAAAACCTTGCGCAGTATACTTACCGCTGACAGAGGCAATATGAAAATTTTACGTACCTGATTTCACCAACATAAGTAACTGAAGGCGCTTCCATAACGCCAGTTCCAATTCCTAACAGAGCATTGCCGATGAACAAAGAAGGTACGTCCCAGGAATAGTACATAAGGAGCCACGCGATCACGTGGGGAATATTCACCAAGAACAAAGCCTTCTTGCGTCCGAAGTGATCCAGCAACGGTCCTGAGAATATACTGCCTAGCGGCTGGCATAAAAACGCCATGCTGCCTGAAAATAGAAAAAAAAAATGTTATGAACGTTTATATCATAGACCTAGGATCCGCGCGCTACTGCAGGTTTATATACTCATGAACGGCAATGTCGCAATTTAGTGTCATATTTCGTGAATTTATTTGTTATAATGGATATGCTACCACCTATGGCTACCACCTTCAAGCCAGCGAGCCTCACATAGCCGTTTCGTTTCCCCAAATGGGGCAACGTGACGGCTATGATAGTATAAATTGCATCTTAAAAACTGGCTACCTACATTCAAAACAGTGTCCGAAGTGTTCATAATATGCTATAATAAACATTTATAACATATTTGCTAGTAAAGGGTCTCTTATTTCACCAATTTCAGTGTCGTAATGTATCTCATTACGCACTAGTGCGGTAATTTAAAGTAAAATGCACGGCTTCTCATGCTAAAAGCGCTGATGCGCGCGCATCGATAATATTTGTGACAAGTAAAAATTATTCTGCACGCTTTATTTTTTCGCTGTATCTGTTTTTTTCTAAGAAAGTCCGAATTTTATTTATTTCCTCGCAAATATGTTATAAAACGTCGTATGACATTCGTGCGCTTTGATAATTACAGCCTCTGCTTTCTTGTAGCAATATCGCCTCGGCTGTAATTATCAACTTACCGCACTTATATCATAATGTACTATTATACTAAGCTACTAAATTTATGTATGTATGTACCTTAACATAAATTAGCTTTAATCTTACAACTTAAACCATACAACAATTCAAAATAAAATGGTTTGAATTCATAAAAGCCGTAGTTTACTTTTTCAGTTTCCTACATTATGGTCCAACATTACTGCTTAATATAGCGTAGTTCTAGAATTAATTTTATTGACTTATTCGTCAGCACCTCTAAAGTGTAGTCATAGGAAAAAGGATAAAAAAAATTGTTTCGTTGACTGTGTTTTAGAGGTGCGCGCGAGTTGACGACAACAAAAAAATAGATGAATTCAGAAGGTGCCTGCGCGCTAGTTCCACGCTCGCGAGTAGACGAAAAAGTCAATTAAGTAATTCAATAAATATGTTCTATACACTACTTAATCTTGCACTCTCTATAAATATCTTGATAACAAGATAAAAATCGATTCTGTCGCCGAAAGTAATTTGTGGACGATTTGTCGCCAAGCAACAAAACAAAACTCTTTACAGTTAATCGTCTAGATAATTATTTAAATTACGTGTCTAGCAGAGCCAGACGTCTCAAAATTTTAAATTCAAATAGTATTATCAGTACATCTTATCGAACATTAGATCTTATCTAATCAATAATGAGCTCCTCGAAAAATACGAATGAAATCAATTTTAGAAAATCAATGACAGTTGGATTGGACCTCGATTTGACATCTTATCTTTACTCTATCTGAACCAAACAAATAATTAATAGGCTAAATATAATTGTCATTGGCTGTAGTAAGAGCACACGAGAATAACTCGGTTAATTTAATTCGCATGAATAAATGTATAATTCATTGAAAATTAGAAACACATTTTGTAATCATGTTATACTATCTTTGTCTAAATCAGATAAGAATGAATTCTTGTTTGGATTTGATACGTCATAGGAAAGCCTGAGAAGATATTTAAGAATAACAATTTTGTTTTTATTATAAAATAATATATTTATATAAACTTAAATTGAAGATGAACATAAACTGGAGCGCCACCCATTGTTTTTGTTTAGAAAGAATTTGAAAAACTAAACCATGACTTATAAACGTAATGTATAAACTACCAAAAATACTAATATCTTTTTCAAAAGAATTTTCCTTTAAATAGAAGATCTGGTTGAGCTCTGAAACCGAAGGAAAGAATATATATGTATTTCTGTTTGTTAATGCATGAAGGCAGAGTGACATATGAGGCAAATGTGAAAGGAAACGTTGAAATGGGAAGACCTAGAAGAACTTACCATGACCAAATAGGTGACGCTCTAAAGAAGGGACAGATCAGGAGTACCCTCAACCGGCGAGAATGCATGAAAAGACTGATGAATGTTGAAGAAGCCAAAGATGTAAGTCAGAATCGTAGCAAGTGGAAGGAAATAGTTTCTGCCTACACTGAACGTTGTCCTCTGTTGGGAAAGAGGCGTTATTATGTATGTATTTTGTAAATACCCACATATTATAGGTAAAATACACCCAGACACAGAACAAACAATCATGCTCATCACACAAAGATTATTCCAGAACCATACCCAGAACCATAATTCTTTATAGAATTTATGCAAAAAAAAATCTTATGCATAAGATTTATACAATTTATCGGTCGTTGAATGCATAAATATGTGTGCAAAAATGGAACAAATTTATGATAGTTAACTTATCTTAAATGAGACACATAAATCCGGTATACTCGTAATGCATTATTTATTTGACAAGAGATAATGATAAACTGCGTTGTTCTTACCTGAATCTACGCTAATATTTACATTAGATAATAAAAATAGAGTGTGAATTTCCAACAATAAAAACTAGTAAAAGCATGCTCAATGAGTATTTTCACGAGCATTTTCATAGCGCTTACGTCCTTTTGTTGAGAAGCGCAGTTTTCGGCAATAACTCAAAAATCTCTTTATGTTTGGAAATAAAAGAAAATAATATCAATTACAAATACAAAACGCTAAGCTCGCCTTAGTACATAATTAATTTGTTTAAATTGTAATATTATTATGTATCTGTTTTTCTTTTCTTTGTTTGCTGGGCACAGGTCTCCTTCAAACATTTTTGAGGGAATATAGCCTACTATACTACGCTAGAGTTGATATAGGGTTTTGTTTCGAAAATAATAATAATTTTCCTTTTCTCGCAGTGCTCTAGTTGCTTTAAGTGAGTCCCTTAGTCTCCTTTTACGACACCCACGGATTGAAATGGGGTAGTGACATTACGTATTTTTAATCGGTCACTACACGAATATAAAGAAAATATTTGTTATTTTTACAAAACGTATGAATGAAAAAATAAGATCTTGTTATTTACGGCAGACAGTTGATAACTCTTATCTTTAGCAGAATATTGAATTGTCAATGACACAAATAATTGCAATCTTAAACCAAGAATAAATATAATAAATTACTTCGTGTTGTTGAGTACTATCAAGTGCTTTTTATTGATTTATGACAACAAAGAATAACAACAGTTTTATTAAAGTGAAAATGGAATGGACGGGGTCAGTGTTGAGTGTAGGGGTGTGTACCTAGTCGCTGTGGTCGCGGACGAATATTCCTGCGCTCCCGTGACCACAGCAGAGCGCGACGAGAGGAACACCTTGGGGTTTTAGTGGGTGCGAGCCCCAAATAAATCCCTCGGTTCTTTCCCCAAGTAAAAAAAAAAAAAGGGGTGTGTACCTACATCTTTCAATAATAAACCTAACCGTTATCTACTCTTAGTCCTACTGGGACAGGTAATTTGGCAATGTTCATCATCATTATCATCATTACAACCCATACCAACACCCGTCTCACTACTGGGCACGAGTTTCCTCCAAACATCGTGGAGGGAATTTAGCCAACTATGCCACGCTGGTCAGACGAGACGGGTTGGTATAGGGTTTTGTTTCAACTTTCCTTTACTCAAAGTGCTCTTGTCTGTTTAAGGTTACTCCGTTAGTCGCGTTTTACGACACCCAACGGGTTGAAATGGGGTAGTGACATTACGTATTCTTAATCCGTCACTACACGGAAAATGTCGTCCACTTAGAGAGAAATAGTTATAAAATTAAAATAATCTAGGTTTCATGTACCTATTTTTTTTGGATATGAAAGATTTCTTTGATATGTGGACCAGTTAGGCACTGATCTATTATAGCGCCCACACACTTTTACAACATCCACGGGTAGAAATGGGGTAGTATGAATACATAATGTCACCCGTATAGTTACTGATTATAACCAGTGACATTATGTGGTGCTTTGCTGCATCACTTTACACGCTACCCAAATTGTAAATTACAAAAGATTGTAACTATCCATTTAAAAAAAAAAGAGAGGCGTGCGTTTCTTGCCATTAGTTATCGGATAACCTGTTATATTCTTGTGACTTTCATAAGTGTTACGTTGTAACCTAGATGAATAAACGAGATTTCATTTCATGTATTCATAATTATGAATACATAATGTCACTGGTTATAATCAGTAACTACACGGGCATACTTATTATAGCGATACATTTAACTATTAGTATGTAAACATCATCACGTAGAGTATGATTGTTCGATTCATAGTCAAAAAATACTACTCTTTCGCATTTTAATAATTATTATTATGCATCAATTCTTTTCTACGAAAATATCTCGATGATAATATAATTTTCTTACTCTAAAACAAAAATATAAATTTAAATTCAAAATAGAAACTTACCAAACCAGGATGCTTGTTTCTTGGTAATAGACAGTCCCTCTTTGGCATCCATTACTTCAGGTAACACCATTGTCACGAAGCTGATGGACAGGCCCAGGCCGATCAGAAGAAAGTCCAAAGCCAGGCATGCTAAAACCTGTAAATTCAAACAGACAACTTTGTTTACAGAAGCAATATATTTGAAAAGACAAATACATACTGAAGCACTATCTTTTTGGAGAAGTAGAGAATCCACGAATCTTTAACAGATTTGGGTTATTTTTCTCCAAAAATATAGTAAATGCATCTTGGCCCGTATTATGGGTAAAATTATATACCATAACCTTTCTCATGAAAGAAAATAATTTATTTGAACTACACTCAGAGACTTACACTTAGCGATAGTTGTAGGTACTATGTATATCTCTCTCTGTAATATAATAATATAATATAATATTCTACCTACAAAACAGAAAAAGACAAAAGAACGTTTAAACAGGCTGTTATACAGAAGTGTGTGTCTCATAGTAGTCCAAACAGGTTTCCAGATCAGTGTAATGCCACACACTGTAATGATAAGTGGTGCTGGTTTTCGTCTGGAATCTTCCAACAAACTCGACACAAATCATTTCATAATTGGTGAAAACCGCTTGAATATCCTCAAGTGGCAAACGCTTCGATCTAACTACTCAAACGACATGTCAAATTAATAGCTACATTGATCACGTGACATGTCGATAGCTTTTGTCAAAGTTGTGTTCAAATCAAGGAACTTATATCTCCTAATCAAATGTATTGAAGTGACATTTACATATTTCGAATATTAGCGATTGTAGGTTTTGAGTTCATCGCGAACAGACATTTATTTTGTTTTATAGTATGTAGTTTTAATTAATTAATTAATAAATTATATTTTATTTATTCAATAATGTAGTTTCACAATTTCTCTTAATTTATATACTAGTATCAAATTAAGAGGTCGTCGTTGACTGTTGTATACTAGTTAAAACTGTGTCACAGCAGCCAGCGTCTTCCACCCTGTTTTGGCACATTATCATTTAACGTGTATTCACAATACAATTATTAAATAAATGTTAAAAACAAAAGAAATAAACTAATTAATGCAGAAAAAACAATAAAAGATTTAAGCAAGCGAGTGTGTGTGTGTATTTTTGTGTGAGCGTGTGTGTATGTGTGTGTGTGTGTGTGTTTCTAAATATGGATTTATTAATAATTGTAATTTGTGAGTAAAGTTTCCGTTTCATCGTAATTCAAATTCTCAAGTCATGCTTGTATTTTTATTTTACATTTGGCGTAGTCATGGGATAAATATGGTTGACTTTATTAGCTATATTGTATAATTTGCTACTAATCACATAATACTGGTAACGAGCAATGCAATGTAATGCGAACGGCGTTGTTTTTAAAACAAATCTCTTTTCGCCTTATTAGTGTAGTCCGCCAAAGTAGAGACTCTCGACCAGATCAATAAATTGAATACTATAATTTATTTTAAATACAACATCAAAATCGGATTAAAATCCTTATAAAGTGACATCTAGACTGACTGGCGCGACGAGCGTTTAATCAATTCATTACATTAGCAGAAGGAGTGGCCGGTACCATATTTTATCTTTTCAACGAGCACTTTAGTTATTAACATATCATGTTGTATGCTAATAAGTTAACAATTCACCGTGAAAAACAATCGTTGATTTTATTTTGCATTTAATTTTTTTTATTACTATTACTATTGCCTATCATCATGGTCATTTCAACCCATAAACGTCCCACTAATGGGTATGAGTCTTCTGCAAAGTATGTGGACAGATTGTTGAACGTTTGTTTCAAATTTTCTTTTTTTTTAGAGTTCTCTTGTCTGCGATAGGTTAATCAAATCTAGAGTTCATATTTAGTAAAACGTAGTAAACTGCAATCGAGAACAATTATTATTAATTACGAATTAGTTTTGAGAGATAATGTTTTTTTATAAATATTGACTGGCCTGTTGGTCTAGTGGTTAGTGACCCTGACTGCTAAGCCAGAGGTTGTGGGTTCGCGCCCCACCCAGGACAAATCTTTGTGTGATAAGCATAATGGTTTGTTCTGTGTATGGGTGTAATTTATCTAAAATATGTATGTATTACAAAAAAAAATGTATTTAAGTATCTAGTATAGGTATCAGAAGCAAATATAATTGCTTAATTTGGGACTAGATGGCGCTGTGTGAATGTGGTAGAATATTATTATTATTGTTGAAAGGATTTTTTAATTTTTATAACCATATTAGGATCCAGGTCCAGAAGTAGTATACAGGCTGTAGCCGTACTAACTATCCATGTATCCGCGTACCACTAGGCGGTACCGGCGGTTACTGTATGCCTGTTTGCCGCCATAGTTAACGCAAAAAAAAAAATTACATGAGCACAACTTACTAAAGAATTATGTAATTTGTTTTTTTACCCGACTACCAAAAAGGAGGGAAATATTTTTCGCGCGTATGTATGTATGTATAGAACTGAAACTCAAATTTTTTTTTTCATCAAACCCATAATATGTGCGCGTTATCTATGGATAGGTCTTCAAAAATCATATTGAGGTTTGTAATATCATTTTTTTTCTAAACTGAATAGTTTGCGCGACAGACACTTCCAAAGTAGTAAAATGTGCCACCCCCTCCTGTAACAAGATCTGTAAATTTAACCTACCTATATTGACAAATAAATATTTATGTTTCTGTTATACTATGTAACCCATGTGTCAATGGTAAAATCATTTCTTTCAACAATATTCATCGAGTGTCTATTAGATACAATTATTTTTTAAGGTCACTGACATTGTCCAACAATTGGCTTGATATTTATTAATATGGATTGATTTGGAATGTTAAATTGCAAAACGATCATCGACTTGGGACATAATATTAGATACAAATAACATTTTTATTAACTGTGATTGACCATTAGTATCATTATCCTGCCCTTGTAATTCAATGTCATTTATTGCTAGACTAAAGTGAAAATTAGAGCTATTGTATTCTATTTACTATTTATTTACGACTGGCCTGTTGGCCTTGTGACTCTGACTGCTAAGCCGGAGGTCGTGGGTTCGATCCCCACCCAGGACAAATCTTTGTATGATGAGCATAAAGGTTTGTTCTGTGTCTGGGTGTAATAATTTATCTATAATATGTAAGTATGTATTTACAAAAAAAAAATGTATTTAAGTAGTATATCAGTTGTTTAGTATCCATAACACAAGCAAATATAATTGCTTAATTTGGGACTAGATGGCGCTGTGTGAATGTGGTAGAATATTATATTATATAAGATTTATTTCCTACAACCATCTATTTCTTTAACATTGTTTTTGAACTTTAATTAAATATAAATTTATAAATTTAAATGTTTTATAGTATATTATTCATCATCATGTATTCATTATTGATTTAATTTGTAGTTTTATGATGTTTTAATATTTGTGGTGTCTATTTTTAATAATTAATATGAATATGAATTCATTTATTAATTTATTTGTTTTTGAAATATGGGATAAATTGCCTGAAATAAACAATATTGATTTATTTATTTATTAAACTGACATTTCCGCCAAAAATATTTCGACAGCTCAGAATCATGGGGCAGTTCCTAACGTTCAACAAAAGAAACTCTATAGCTTTATAATATTAAGTATAGATTTCATTGTATGCCTGTCGATTTGTTACAGCAATTTAATATTTTTATAGCGTAAACAATAAAATCGCACAAACCGGTTACTTCATAAAATTTTATAACCCACAGTGTATGTACACCAAGACTAATCAGTAGTTATTATCTTAGAATGTTTAGGATATTTCACTATAAAAAAACATGCCCAGACTTCCTTATAACTAACTTGTGTATACTTACATTAAACTACTTACAAATCAAACGTCTAGTCTAGTGATTGGTAACCTTAGCACTCTAAAACAAGTGTTTATTTGAAAAAACTAAAAAACCCGACTGCCTTGCCTTGCCAAAAAGTAGCCTTCGTCAGTCAATAGTATTAATTATTATGTATGTTGTAACAATGTGAATTTTGATAGTTCAAAATCGGTCGAGCTATTTAGGTTACAAGAGACAAGTGAAGTCGCGGGCAATAGTTAGTGCATATATAATTGAATTAGGCTATCAATTAGCTTTCATCTGATACCCATATTGCGATAGCACTAAAAAAACGTCTGTTTTTCTGACAGTTTACGACCACCATATTGTTTTTTTTGTTGACGTCACATAGCCTATGACACTCGGGGGAAAAAATACAAATCTAATGACACCTCACACTTTAAAATCAGCCAAGCCGTTTAGGCTCCAGAAGGTCACAATGGAACAGACATGCCCACAAATCTATTGTTTTTTTTTTCTATTTTTGTGTGAAAATCTTAATGCGGTTTAACAGTATAGTTCTTATAGTTACGGAAAAAAGAGTTTCAGTGTACATTCCCAAAATTTTTTGAAACACAATTTGAGAGGAGCACCGACCTGCCATGCACGAGGTCCGATCCACATATATTTACCGATTAAAAATATGTATAAATACAGTTGGTATTTATACATATTTTTTTCAATTTATCTATATCTAAATTACAATTTAATCAATATACTATGCTAGCCTACTAGGTATGCTAAGTTTTTTAATGTGTATTTTTTAACATAAAATAGTAATTTAAAAACTACTTGGTACTAGAATTTCTAGACGCAAGATATCTTGTGTCATGCCTGATTTATTTTTAATGGAATTATTGTGGCGTTAGTCATCTGCATAATAATATATTAACTCCTATGTTCAGTTTTTTTTTGTGATAGTTTACATTATATTATTGGAGGTCAATATTATAAATAAAAACTATCAGAAAAGAAACGTTCAAAATTATAGTATTTATTTTTACCCGACTGCGCCAGAAGGAGGGTTGAGTTTTTACATTACATTATTCTTTGCACTGAACAAAAATTTTAGCATTGTTTAGACAAGAATTCATCAAGTACTTACTTAATGTAGGTAGCTACTTACTTAATTTATTTATTAAAATAAAATATTATTTACATGTACCTAAACCATAAAAAAAGGATATTTTTAATAACTATTAACACGGATTAAAATATTTGAAAGTGTAGCGGAATCTTCTGGCACAGATAACGAAAGGAGGTTCCAACCACAGAATAAAAACTATGTGTAAGTTTAATTTTTATTGCTGGAAAATAAAGTTTTTAAATTACCTGTGACAAAATGACTCGTGCACGGCCAATAGGCTTCTTGTCTTCGACTGTCGTCATTATGAATGTTTGAACACAACCACTTCACAGTTAATCTAAATGTTTAACACAATACACTCTTGTTTTATTCAGTTTAATAATTACACTTTGTCTAATAATATTTGTTAAAGTTTTATTGATGTACCACGATAACAGGTTGATAATTGCAGAGTAGTCTGCACACTTTATGATTGTTATTTATCGTCGCAATCTGAGACATTTAATGATTACATAAGTGACTCATAAAAAGAAATTTAGTTTTAAAAAAAAATTGTAAAGAGTGATTTCAAACGAGTCGTGCCAATAGCCCTAGAGGAGAGCAAAGGGAAATGGAAAGCAGCATGCTGCCATCCTATATCTAAAAAGCGGCTAACTGCCGTACTCAGAGACGTTATTTAACTTTAAAGTTTATTTAGTAAAAATGTGTAATACTTATGTCGATATGCCTAAAGATGATTATTCAATGAAAATATTGTGTTAATGACAGATTACTGCTAATTGACGTCTCTGAGTGCGGCAGTAAGTGAGAAAGGCAGAGAAACAAAGGAATATTTATAAACCGATGTTACTTCTATTGGTTTTATGAAAACGCTATTATGGACTTACAGAAAATGATTCGTTTTAAAAATATTCCCTCATTTTTCGGCTCTAGTTCGTAATTTCCTTTTGTCACCTAGCCGCTTTTAAGATATAGGACGGCAGCAATGCTGAACCGGCAAGAGCTGAACTCTTAAATGAAAGATGAAGAATTCAAAAGCAGGTGACGTTAAAGTAATCATAGTTCAAATGTTCTGAGTGCAGCAGTTAATTAACCTATTAATAAAGGTAGGGTATGTAGAGAATTGTTTTTGTTTTTTTTTTGTAACTGACAGATACCTCTTTTAATATAACTCTCAAAAATTCATAATTCATAAATCATTTATTGCGAATACAGGTACAGTTAAAAGGTGTTAATTACAATAAAGGTTTTAGGTCGCCATATTCTGCTATAGAGCATGCAATACATTTTGTCTTAAAATCTACATATTAATTAAATTAGTCTCTTTAAATAATTAAACAATTCAACATTATATACCCTTGCATTCCAAAAAAATATTGTGTTATTAAATATTTATGTCATATGTAATAGTATAATGTCATAAGAATGTGTCAAACTAAAATTCCGTAGTAAATACATTTACAGAGCAGCATCTGTAGGTATAATGGTTTGCTGAAACGTTTGCTAGTAGGTTGCAAGCATTTCGAATTATTTACAATATATACCTACGATTGTATGCTTTTCACAAGTATTAGTTTTTGAGATTTAGACCTAAGCCCCTAGACTACATGTTCGCTACCAACGTGGTCTAGAAAAAAATGGCATAAAATCTTAAAATAGATTCAGCAAACCTAATACATATGCCACTAAATGATAAAACCGTCAAATTATCATATGTAAATACGAGTATCTACTAGTAGTATAATTATGTCAATGCCTGAATGTGATCAATCATCATATAAAATATAATGCCTCCTGTTTTTTATAATGCTTAACTACTTTTTTACCTTCATAGGCTGTATGTTAAACAACATTTTATTGTTTTGTTTACGACGAATTAGCTATTAATTAATTACTTTGAAGTATTTATAGTAATATTGTGTCAACATAATCGATTACTAACCGGTCTTTGGCTGCAGGGTGCCATGTTAAAGTTGAATAATTAAATTGCAAGAGACACACGCTGGCATGACGACAAATTAATTTTAACCAGCTGTTTTGCCATTCAGTGTTGTAGTTAAGATCCAGCGATTCGCTTGATGGAACTTTTATTGCTTTTCATGTACAGACAGCATAAAAAAAAGATTGCGTATTAATACGTAAATAAAACAAAAACTCAAATGTTTCATTATTATTTCTAACTTGACTTTCTAACTTGCAGTCATTACTTGGTGTCTAAATTGTAAATTATTGTAAATATTATAAAAATTGGACTTGGTCATTTCGCCTGCTCTCGGGCGACGTCCGATAACTCGTAGTTAATAGGAAACAACTCTGGGTGTAATTTATCTATAATATGTATGTATTTACAAAAAAAAAATGTATTCAAGTAGTATATCAGTTGTTTAGTAACCCATAACACAAGCAAATATAATTGCTTAATTTGGGACTAGATGGCGCTGTGTAAATGTGATAAAATATTATTATTATTATTATTAACTCTTTACAATGTGCTTTATTATCTAAATTATTATATAAAACAGTGCCGGATCTGACTAACAAACAACGCGCCGTTAGACTTAGGAAACCTGAAATTTTTAGAATTATATTCGTAGGTAGTAAAATAGGATAGTGACATAATGTATTCTTAATGCGTCACTACACGGACTAATAATAGTATTAATTATAATGCTATGCACTTGGTTATTTTTTGTTATTACAGATTTAAAGAGTAGGTATATAAAAATAATAAAAATATTTTAAGTTATATCGTAACTTAATTAATTTTTAAATTGATTCTTTGGAATATTTTTATGTTAAAATAATGATGAAATGTTGCTAAAAATATAAGGCTTAACGACATTTTAAAGCAGAGTCATCTCTGAGCAAGTTAAGGTTGGTCGATGATGAGGCTTGTCGTGACAGCGACCTCATTCGTTTCTCTTGTAAACAGGTGACAAATGTAATAAGAAACATGACTAGAGGGAAGTCACCAGGTCACGATGGTCTCAGTGTCGAGCACTTTCAGCACGCTGGACCTCACCTGCCAAGGGTCTTGTCTATGTTTTATTCACTGTGTATGTGCCATTCGTACCTGCCTGGTGATCTCATGCACACAATTGTTGTCCCTATCCCTAAAAACAAAACAGGAGATATAACGGATAAGGGGAACTATAGACCGATCTCTCTAGCTACGATTGCAGCGAAAGTGCTCGATGGCCTGCTGGACGCCCGTCTCGGGGATTATTTACATTTGCACGACGCACAATTTGGCTTTCGGTCCGGACTTTCCACCAAGAGTGCAATCTTGGCATTAAAACACACAGTCCGGTACTATACAGATCGATTAACACCTATATACGCATGCTTTTTAGACCTCTCCCGCGCTTTTGATCTTGTTGCGTACGATGTGCTGTGGAATAAGCTTCGGGACAGGGGAGTGCCAGCAGAGCTGTTGCGCATTTTCCAGTTTTGGTACCACAACCAAACAAACCGAGTAAAGTGGGGTGATAGTTACTCAGATTCGTATGAGTTGGAGTGTGGGGTGAGACAGGGTGGCCTGACCT
Organism: Laspeyria flexula; assembly: GCA_905147015.1. Taxonomy (NCBI): domain Eukaryota; kingdom Metazoa; phylum Arthropoda; class Insecta; order Lepidoptera; family Erebidae; genus Laspeyria; species Laspeyria flexula. Next base: position 5,832,493 of record LR989970.1, read on the forward strand.
CGCCTCGCCTCTTTAATTTATATATAAATGACCTGATCGTTGAACTCAGCGGCATGAGGATTGGTTGTCGCGTAGAAGACGTTAGCGTAAATAATATCAGTTATGCGGATGATATGGTGCTGCTGAGTCCAACGGTCAGAGCGCTAAGAGAATTACTGCAGGTGTGCGAAAGGTACGTACACATGCATGGCCTTATTTATAATGTTAAGAAAACGGAGTACTTGGTTTTTAAGGCCGTCGGAGGGAAGTGTCCATCCTCTGTACCCACCATTAAGCTCAATGGTACAGAACTTAAACGGGTGACACAATTTAAATATCTCGGACACTTCGTAACCGACGACCTTAAGGACCAAGTAGACATCGAAAGGGAACGCAGGGCGCTGGCGGTTCGGTGCAACATGTTGGCTCGAAGGTTTGCGCGTTGTAGTACGCCAGTAAAACTTACACTGTTTAGGGCCTACTGCCAAGTTTTCTACACGTGCAGCCTTTGGACCAACTACACGCAGCGGGCCATCAGTGCACTGCGTGTCCAGTACAATAACGCACTCAGAATGTTGTTGGGGCTGCCCCGATTTTGTAGTGCATCTGGCATGTTTGCGCAGGCGCATGTGGATGATTTCCATGCTATTATGCGCAAAAAAACAGCCTCTTTGCTCTGCAGATTAAGGGCTAGCTCCAACTCCATTCTGAGGGTAATAGCGGGACGCTATGACTCCCCTATCATAGCTCACTGTGTTCGGAGGTGTATCACGAACACAAGGGTTGTGTCGAAGTAGACAAAATTATTGTATTTAATTCGACACAGCCTTTGTGTAAGTAAATGTTTGTGTATTTTTGTGTATTTTTGTTTCTTGTTTATGTGTACCTACTAACATAGTTTATAAGTGCATTGTTACTAACAAAATATGGATGTTTTGAAGTCCGAATTAAAACTTATTTTATTTTATTTTATTTATTTTAAATTCTATGAAGCGGAGAACCGGCTTCCTCATTTCAAAAATGTACGGACTGCACCTACATTGTTATATTATATGTTTAGTTTCTTGCTATACCTACCGACTGATTCCATTTCCTACCTATTGCTAAATGTGATGTAATTTCAAAACCACAATGATATTTACCTAATGGAAATTATTATTATGATCGATTTTTAATGTAGGTATACTAATTTAAAAGAAATCATACTTTATTTTTATATAGTAGATACTACGGTTACTTAATGTGAAAGGAAGTTCCATCATTCGACAGAAGACCTTAATATCCATTCCTTAATATCCATTTCTTAATATCCATTCCTTAATATCCGTTTCTTAATATCCATTCCTGAATAATGTATTTCTGCTGGCGGATTGTTCTCCAGGAAGGATGTCATTTGGCTATTAGTAGTTCCTAATAAGATATCTTTTACCTTACCAAAAATCTACTAACAATATTCTTAATCTCGTCATTTACCAATACCAAGAAAATGTTACATATTTGGTTTATTTTAGACCGTCCGCAATTTACAAACATAAAAATAATAATTAAACTTCTTCGTAAAAACATTATTATACTAGCTTCCACCCGCGGCTCCACCCGTATCGTATATGCTATTTCAGACTTTAATCTGTCTGCGTCCTATATTTCATATACCTAGATCCTTTCAGCCGTTCTCGCGGGATTGAGTAACAAATAACCATTCATCCTAACTTTCGCATACCTATAATTAAAATCTAATAAGATTAGTAAGATCTTATCAATGTAGAGCCTAAAGGTTTCGGCACACAGCGAGCGGGGCGAGACGGCGACGACGCGACGTAACGCAACCCGGCTGACGGGCGGCGCGATGAATGTACGAACCCAGACGCCCAGGGGGCTTACTCTGAATTTCGACATTCAAATGTTCGGTTTTGATGTCGCTGTCAAATGTTCGAAAGTGACAGCGACCATATCTAAATGTTTAATACTTCGTCCACATATTAATAAGGGGGTAATAAGGGGGTGAGAATTTATGACGTTGTAGGGGGTAATCTCGGGATCTACTGAACCGATTTGAAAAATTCTTTTAGTTTTGGATAGCCCATTTATTGAGGTTATAGGCTATATATCATCACGCTACGGCCAAAAGAAGAAGCAGCAGTGTACAAATAAAGAACGACGGGAGCGAAGCCCCGCGCGATTTCTTCTATTAGGAGTACATTACAACGGGGCGGCGCGGGCGCGACGTCACATCGCCGTCCCGCCCCGCTCGCTGTGTGCCGAAATCTTCAAACCAGTGATAAACCACTATGAGAAAAATAAGAAGCACTAAAATGAAACATCTATATATCTATATTAGCTGACCAGTCCAATTACCTAAGGCAATTACGATTGACCACCCACTTAAACGATAAAAGTATGGTAATTTGCAGACATGTCGAAAGCCAAATTGCTAAAATATATACATAGGTATCTATCATTATAATTATCATATTAAGTTATATATACAAGTTATATATACAGTTTGGTAAACAAATGTTGCCGGTTGATGACAATAGGTTCGCCACCTGTTTCATGGGACCAAACATAGCTGGCGAAATGTGGGTGTGATACACCTCTACCTACCCCTTCTGGGAAAAAGGCGTGATGCTATGTTATGTTATATATACTGTAGATATATAATTTTGTAAAAAAAAAAGTAAAGAATTACATTTATTCAATAAAATATTTACACATAACTTAAAAATATACACAGCTAACCTATCAAAAAAAAAGAACCAGATACTCTATTTACTTAAGAGCAGTAAAATACTGTTCCGTTACTCGTGTGGTAATACTACCAGGGGTCCGAGTCTACTAACGCAATCGTAACACAATGGTAAGCCGATGATCTCATTCGACAGCTGTGATTGGCTTACTAAGTTAATCGCGCCATATTGTCGGCCTGTGATTGGTCGATATTAGTCCATTGGTATGCTATCGACGTGTGTAATTTAGCAGAATCGCCCCCCTGGCTAATTGTTTTTTCACTGCTAACTAGAGGTACCGGTAAGAAGAGGAATATCTCTACCTTACAGAGAACCGCAATCACAATAACCACGCTAACTTCCTTGAAGGTGGTGCCATTTATCTAGCATGGAAGTAAACAACGCAGAATAAGCTATCAAAATCTGTTTTTTTTACAACCACCCAATGTGCCATTTTGATTTACGGCATGATTCTTGTTAACGACCTTAGAGACACTAAAATACAGAAAAACAAAAAGGCATATCTATTAAGGCTGAAGAGTTTGTTTGTGTTTGGTTGAACACGCTAGTCTCAGAAACTACTGGCAGTAATTAAAAAAAAAACAAATCGTCCCATTAGAAGAATAATGTCTTATCTTCAGATAAAACAAAAATGAAATTATTCTAAATTTGGCATTAAAAACCGTAAACTATCAATTGAGCAAATTTGTATTTTGTAAAATACTAAATAGAAAAAAATAAAATAAAAATTTGATCAATCGATAGTTTACGGTCTTAATGCTGAATTTTTTAATAATTTCATTTTTGTTTTATGTGAAGATAAAACATTATTCTTCTAATGGGACGATATTTTTTATTTAGCCCATTTATTGAGATAGGCTATAAACTGTGCTATAACATAACGCTACGCTTAGTAGGAGCTGACCAATTGCCAAATAAAGATCTACGGGAGCGAAGCTCTGAGCAACCGGTAGTCATCATATCAGTCGTAGGACGTCCACTATTGGACATAGGCATTCTCAAGAGGTTTTCAAATAAAACCGTTTTTATGCGGCTTGCATCCATCCATTGTTTGTCTATTATTAACTATAATGTAAATAAATTTTCAAATGTAAATGTACCTATCACCAAGTACTTATCTATTTAATCTATCTATTCTCTATATTTATGTGTCTCTATTATCTATTAAATTATAAATTTATTTTTAAGATTTTCCGTCAATTATAGCACCTCATAAATTTGGTTAGACTTTTTAATAGACTTCCTTTAGATATTAAGAGCGCTGTGTATCGTATGTAACACAAACTTAATATCTAAAGGATTTTAAAACCAGACTTAAAGCATCTTGTTGAAGGATGTTTTTACTCAATTGAAGAATTCACAAAAATAAATGTCATTGAATGTTTTTTTTTTAATTATTATTATGTCTCTTTTTTCACGGCTATACTTCTCTCTAAGAAGAGAAGTATACCCGGTCTTTTTGGAAGGCTTACGCGGGGACACAGGTCCAACACGCAGAGGCCCTTAAAGAATTTTAATTTTAATAATAATAATTATTATTAGTTTTTCTAACATTTTGTAATGTGTTTTCTAACATTTTGTAATCTTTGACATTTTAATCTTTACTGAGTTGAGAGAATTAATTACCTATGACATTTTATGATTATTCAAATTGGCTCTCTTTAATTTGAAAAATTTAAAAAATTGCTATTTTCTTAATTCTTATTTCTAATAAGTGCTTAATGCCTGTCTAGTTTATGTTAATATTTATATTTTGTGTAGGTAATTAATATGTCGATCCAATGTAACATTGTTTGTGAAATAAATTAATATGAAATATATATTTTTTTTATACATATTACATTTTTTTTTTGAAAACTTCCTAATGTTTATTATTTATTTACTGTAATATATATATATATATATAATATGTAATATATATAATATGTACATATCTTATGCTAACTGTTGTCATATTCGCAGCAGTTAAAGTTGGTAATAAAAAATACGAGTAATACTTTTGACTTACTTTGTATGCATAGAAATCATAGAATCAAAACATCTTATCTTTATCTTTATCTTAATACTATTAATCCCTTAGTACATTGTTAGTGTGTAGCTTAACCTTCACAAGAATGAAATCAATAGACCAAAGTTGAAATGATTTTATTACTGTCTCGAGTGATTTATAAAGTTTTCCTATAAAAACGAGTTTTTAAAAATTCGAATGTTAAACAAAATTTCATATCTATTTTTAAATATTTTACGTATAAAACTGTGCTGTGTTTGTCTATCTGATGGAGATCTATAACACTATATTTAATATTACAAAATATTACAAAACTGTAGAGTTCGTAATTATTTATTCAGCATAAATAGTACACTATTACATAATTCTTAAGATTAAAGATAAGGTACAATAATGTTTGGTGCCTGCACTAGGAATATTCCTGTGTCGCAGGCAGTTTATAAGCACATTTTATGTAACTGTACAAAATGTACAATTAAATCATAAACCATGTTTCGTAATGAATTCGATTTTTATTATATATGTTAACGGAAATGTATATAATCCGTCATTGTATACAATTCCTAGGAAATGTATGTAACTCCTATAATCGCACGGAAATGTGTGAAATAAATTATATTAGACACATTTCCTAGGAAATTTATACATTTCCTAAATAGCAATCGGAAATGTAAAACAATTGAGATATCAATGTGTACACGGGGATAGCAGGGCGAGGGGAGGGTACCCCCCGATTCATATTCATTCCCGACTCGGACTGGTTAGGTTAGGGTTATTTTTTTTCAAACCACCCAGAAGTAGGAGCCCCTCTGCGCTATAGCTAAACTTACCACCCTCCGATTCAGAGCAATCCGACTCTGGACTAGTAGGTTAGGGTTATATTTAAGATATAATATTTTACGGTATGATTGTTACCTGATTGTCTCAACGAATGCCTTAATAAAAATTATTATTCTCATTTTAACAACGTGTTTTATTACAGAAAACATTATTTTTATACATTTCCTAATACGATATTAGAATTATATACAATTCCTAGGAAATGTACAGGAATGTAATGTTCCCAGGATATCTATGTATTATAGTTTTTGAAACAATATTTTATACAATTCCTAGATTTCATACATTTCCGGTAACATATACCTATATTTTGTTTGGTTTGACCGTGATAATTTCAGAAAATCAAACCAAATCGTTTTGTTTGGAACCCATTGGTTTTTATTTACAAAAACAACGCCAATAAAGTCTCAAGCTAATACTAGTCAAGAAGCAGAGCCATAAAATATATGATTTATTGAAATCGCTTAGCGCCGCACTAATTTAATAAATTAGTAGGTAATATGAACTTACGGAAACAACATAGGTGGGTTTACAGTTACCGCGGCAGTTGGGGTTAGAAAGTGGAAAACAAATACGTAAGTACTATAAACTACCTTTCCTTTCTACTTACTTTCGATATTAGGATTTCTAAAACTGAACTCCTGATTTTATGTACCAGGAATAATTAATTTTTTGAATTGTGAAGCATTTAAACCTTGAGGATAAATAGTTATAAAATGTATATTACCATTTGAAAATAAAATAATACATTACATAATATACACACATAGCATCACACCTTTTTCCCCGAAGGGGTAGGCAGAGGTGTATCACACCCACTTTCGCCAGCTATGTTTGGTACCATGAAATAGGTCGGCGACTTGTCATCAACTGAGAACATTTTTTAATTAAACTCTGGGAATATCTCAATACTAGAATTGCATGTTATAAAAACCCAATACCATTTTCACCCGACCCGGGAATCGAAACTCTTGCACAGCAGCCATAGAACAGGTTGGTGCAATATTTTGTATATTTGTGAATAAAAAATTAAGAATACTATAATCCTTTTTTTAGGGTTCCGTACGAAAAAAACCCTTGTAGGATCACTTCTGTCTGTTTAGCAGTCTGTCTATCTGTTCGTCTGTCAAGACCCAATTTCTCAGGAACAGGTAGGTAGGTATCAAGCTGAAATATTATTATCCAATACTCGTGTCTGATTTTATTCACTTACAGCAGTGAAAAGTACTAAGTTCTAAGTACTCACAATCAAAAGATATCTAGTTGTATATGCTCCATTTCTGTCGCATATTTTGACAATCGCAAAGATTAAAACCTATATTTCCCGTTCACCTAGAATCATGAAATTTGCCAAGAAGTAATTTCAAGTTACACAAGTAAAGGAAAATATCTGAAAACCGTACTCGTGTCGTTATAATTATCACTGAAATATATATGATCGACCAGAGTTTATGCCAGACTGACGTTAGACGTCAGTCTGGCATTACCTATACGTGAATATTAATTGTTACCTACCAATATCATTAAAACATTAAGATATTGTAGGCAATCACAGAAAAAATATATATAAGAAATTGCATGTTCATACGGAACCCTCAGTTCGCGAGTCCGACTTCGTTTTTTTTTTCTAGAATATCTAAGACTTTTAATGACATTTCAAGAATGGAATATAGACAATATTATTACCTTACTACCTTACCTACCTAGATCATCACAACTTATTGATTTAAATAATTACGATCGTGAATTTTGCATAATGTCATATTTTACATTATTAATATTCATATTCGTATTATCACAGTACAAGAAGTGTTATAAAAGATGACATTACTGTCCATTAATTTGTTTAAAACCAACATAAACAACAATATTAAAATGATAAAGGAAGTTGGATATTTATGTGATGTTGTATTTTTTTCTATTGAACCATGTTGTGCAATAGCCCGGCTTTGAACATATTTAGATGAAGTCAAATACCTCAGACGAATCACGCCTACAAATAAAAAAGATTGCACAATACTATTTAATATTCATCAAAGCAATAATGTCTAGAAATGTTATTCGTTGACAGATAAGGTATTGTTTTATTGATTGAATAGTATTTTTTAAATGACGGGAATCGATAAGGCTGATCGATTCCAAGTTTAGAATCGGGACTACGTTATTTTATTAAATTGCGGATGAAGTTCAGAATTAATGAGAGCTTATGAGGCCGCACAAACCGGTCCTAAAGAATGCCTACGTGACACACAGACTGCCTACTACTAAGACGTCCCATTGTCGGTAAAACCCTTATATCAATAATATTATAAATACGAAACTTAGAATTGATGTATGGATGTTTGTTACTGAATCATGCCAGAAAAAAGAGGCCTGGGCCCTGAATCTGAGTTGTCAGAAAATTTTTGGCCGGAAATGTCAATTTATTTAAAGATAAAAATATAATGTTAGAAAATAGTTGTAGAAAAAACGTTAATCAGTTTTTAATTTCCTATAGGTACGAAATCCTATTTTCAACCAATAATTAACTTCAAATGTAAATAAACTTCATTCTACGGTCCGAAAAAGTACAATAAAGGCGCATTTCAACGGCTCTGAATCTGGGAGCTATATATACATAGATTTCAGCTCACTGATAGGTTATAGTCTGGAATAGCACAAGCTTTTTCTTTTCGACATATAACGCGGGTTGAAGCTAGTTTTTATATGTTCAACAAATAAGTATACTGCTCAAAAGTACTGCCCCGCTGCAGCGAGGGCACAATATGTGAGAGTTATACGACTACTGGTCTATAGTTCGATGGTTGGTTATAAATAGTTCGATTCCTGAGTCAGGTGAAAATAGTACCTATTAGATTTATCTGTTATGAAGTTCTTATTATACTATCAGCCCAGAGTAAGAAAATGTGCCTCCTATATAAGGATAATTTGTCTACCAATATGAAAATGAAAAGCATGATGCTATGATGCTCAATACTGCTTTTATATTTTGATTTGACAGCAACTTTTGACCAAAGCTCTTGGTACCTGTTGTCTTACTTAAGTTTACTACCGGTCAGTACCGGTACTAGGTCATTATTTAGACTATTCTAGATACCCTGACGTAATCAAAAATGTAAACACTTAAAAATTGCAAAAAAACCAATGCCAAATTTAAAATGAAAAATAACTGGCCTCTAATGACGGCGCAGTAATGTTTCGCGCAGTTTAAAAAAATAATTAAGGCTTTCTGACAAGCAGTAATATTTAATGTTTTTATTTTTTTTGTTTTCTAACAACTGGGTCGTGAGACTGTTTCGGAAACATCAGTTAAATAGGTTAAATATACTTCGTTCTAAGGGGGCTTACTCTGAATTTCGACATTCGATTAACCTGGTGAAGGTTGCAAGGAGCCGTTGTTAGTTGCAGGTGACACACAGTATTATATTTAAGTACACAGTATTATTTGCGAAGCCTCCGTGGCTCAGTTGTTAGTGACCCTGACTGCTGAGACAGAGGTCGTGGGTTCGATTCCCACTCAGGACAAATCTTTTAGTTTGGGACTAGATGGCGCTGTGTGTGAATGTCCAAACATTATTATTATTATTTAATGAAATAACCTTCTTAGCTCCGATAATTTACTAGTTATTCACATTAACAAAAATGGCATAGCATGGCACCTTTACTCTATGCATGATTAAAATTACGAGTTAATTTAAAACCGAATGTGAATGGCCTCATATTGAATACACGTTTTAATTTATGCATTTCCAAAACAAAAAATCCAATACAAAAAATAAAAACAGTTTTTTTTTGACGTTACTTTTAACTAGTTTGTTTTTTGTATTGGATTTAGTCATCTGCACTCGTCATGAATATTAATTTGTAGTATATTTATGGAACAGTCGATAATCTGGTCTAATATGTACTTGGTGAAGTACATAAGCAATTTATATTAAATTTTAGTTCAGTCTTTTTTATTCCTCATTTATTTTTTTCGCGGAAGGAAAAATGCTCTCGAGAATTAATGAAAATACTAAAAAAGTGTATTTAAATTCAATCTTTTTCTTTTTAGAAGTACTGTATACAAATAAGTATGACAAGCAAAACTTTATTTTAAAATTTTCATGCAAATCATTGCATCTGTTACTAATATACCAGTATAAATTATATAAATACAAGTTACATAAGTATAAAAAATTTTATGTAGTATTGATAAACAATAAATAACGCGATTTCTGCTACGACATTCAGAAACTTCTCACATAAGCGTCAATTTTACACTAATATTATAAAGCTGAAGAGTTTGTTTGTTTGGTTGAACGCTAGGATCTCAGGAACTTCTCCGATTTGAAATTTTTTTTTAAGTATTGGATAGCCGATATTGAGGCAGAATATATAAATAACATCACGCTATGACCTGTAGAAGCTGAGCAGTCCCCAAATAAAGAACGATGGGAGCGAAGTCCGGACGACTTCTAGTTAAATTTGTAACATAGTTAGGTATTTTCCATTCCGTAAAATTAAGAAGATTTTAAGTAAGAATGGAGACAAAAACGAATGTTTTTTTTTTAATACTTGCTGGGTCTGTCTTATTTTTGTTTGTAAACTTCATCATGTCAACCCATAAACGTCCCACTGCTTGGCACGGGTCTCCTACAAAGAATGTTGAGGGAATTTAGCCGACTATACTACGCTGGCTAGACGGTTTGGTTTAGGATTTTGTTTTGAATTTTCCTTTTCTCACAGTGTAGCAGTGCTCTTGTCTGCATAAGGTTACTACCCTTAGTCGCCTCTTACGACCCACAGATTGAGATAAGGGAGTGACATTATGTATTCTTAATCGGTCACTACACGGACGAAAAACATCATAAATTTATATTTATTAGTCTTACGCGATATTTTATATCGGCAAAAACTACAAAGATGTTACTCGCGTCTGGTTATAACAAAAATATTTTCTTTGATTGTGTTAAATAAAAACATCCTAGTCTCAAAGTTCAAAGTTTTATTACAAGGTCATACCTATTTTTGTCTTTAAAAATCACTACGTCCGTTACTAAGGAACCTAAATTTTTCATGTCTAAAACCAATTATGGCTATAAAACTTTATTTTGTTCTCAAAAAACAAAATTCATAATTTCACTTAATGAGATAAATAAATTAAACATGATTATGGTAAATTAAATTTAGTAGTGAGCACAATAATAAATAATTTAAAATCAATAGAAAACTAATAAAACTTTTATGTTTTATTAGTTTTCTATTGATTGACAGGTAAATGTATGTTGATTAGCAATAATAGTCCAGACATTCCTAGGTAATTACCTAGTATTCGTCTTTATTTTAAGACCTTGTCACTTGTCAATTGAGTAATGGCAAAGAAAGGTTGCTTCAGTTTCAATTGGATGCAGCAAAAGTGCAAATTGTTTTCGAGGAACTCTCCTAGCTATTGTTTCGTTCTGTGTAATGTTACCGCTAACGACATGACCTCGGATGAGTACACTTTTGGTACACGCGACAGCCGTCATCAATCACTAGCTGGCAGTAAGGTGGTGCAATAGTTCATATTTTACATTATAATAAAAAATGCTGACTGTTATGTGAAGTGTTGGTAAATTAGATAACTTTTCCAGAATTGCAATAGTGATATCGGTCCGGTCAAGGTAGCTCGAAAAATAGGGGTGAACTTAGCGTAGTTATAAGATTTCGATATTTATTACACCGATCTTTATTTTTAGTGCAAATCTTGAAAATTAAAGGATATCTCAAACTTTGCAAGAATATCAAATAAAATTCACACCACTACAGGGGTTGAATTTTATTTGATATCCGCTGTCCAATATATTGAAGAATTCTCCATTGAATACATTGGAGCGGACATAAAATAATGTGAAAAACACAGTATTATCATGTGAAATGACCTCGCTATTCACACGTATGCAGAAAAAAAACAAATTTCAAGGCCAAAATTTGTAAGATCGCAACCTCGCAAGTAGGTATGTGTTTTTTGTATTTTTCATTTCAGCTAAACGGTAAGCTTCAACATAAAATTAGGTCATAAAAAAATTTGATCATTTAATAAATTATTGTTGTATTTAATAAGTTTTATAACTTGTTCTTACACTTTTTCTCACGTTGTGATCTCATTTGTGTATGACCTGACTATTAGTACTAGTTTCCAAAACTTCTGACATACATCTTTGGCCTCTTCAACATTCATCAGTCTTTTCATGCATTCTCGCCAATTGAGGGTACTCCTGATCTGTCCCTTCTTTAGAACGTCACCTATTTGGTCATGGTACGTTCTTCTAGGTCTTCCCCTTCCGACGTTTCCTTTCACATTCGCCTCATATATTTGTTTTGTCATTCTTCCTTCATTCATTCGTAAACTCATCATCGAAACTAATGCTGTTTAAAAAAATCTAGATTTAGGTCTATAAATGACACAATTTCCAAATTTCCAAGGAGGGCTAATGTCAGCCGAAATTGAATAATTGGCGATATGGGACGAAAGAATTTAAGAAGACAATTAATTAGTAGTAATAATTACAATAGTTAAATAATTGTAATAATTACTACTAATTAAATAGTTTAGATTAGATAATTAAGTAATATGTAACCATCAATATTCATAATGAACAAGACCCTGTAGAAGGTCAACGTGGATATATGTTTTTAGATTTAGTATCTTGTTTTAATTATTTAAAATAAGGGAATTAGTAACTTGAGACGTTCAATTCAATGTTATAAATTATATATTCTACTCGTAAATTGATATTAATTTAAGCAATTAAAACTGGTTAGGGATTTTTATTGTTTGTAAGGGCAATACTACTGTAGGTACAATGATATTGAGATAATTATATAACAATGGTAATTATATAAAACCCGTGAGTCTCGTAAAAAGCAACTAAGAAAGTAATCTTATGCAGACGAGAGCCCTGCGAGAAAAGGAAAATTCGAAACAAACCCTATTCCAACCCGTCTGGCAAGCGCGGTATACCTAAGCCAAATTCCCTCCACATTTTTTGGGAGAAACCAAGTGTTTGAGTGCCAAGCAGTGAGGTTCTTAAAACATTAAACTATCGAAATCTGCGCGGATGAAGTCGAGGAGGTTAAGAGCTTGTAAAATATATAAGTGTAAGGTGTTATACATAGCACGTATGTGTAATTTAATATAGTATAGTTATATTAGAAGGTTGACTTTTATTATAACTGGTTGAGTGAATACAGTGGTAACTTGAAACTGTTTACAAGACAACAAAGTAACATAGGAAATTGCGTATACGCAACGCTTGATATGTAAGATAATATGATATTACACACTCTGGACATAACATTATAATCATCAGTGAGCTTAAACTAAACTCATAAAATAAAATATTTTTTAGGCTGTTACCTTAATAATTTGCACAAATTACATAAACAATGTGGGTGTCGTAAAAGGCGACTAAAGGTGTAAACATATGCAGAAAAGAGCTGCAAGAAAAGGAAAATTCGAAACAAATCTATGCCAATCCATTTGGCCAGCGGCCTACCAACATAATAATATGTATCTTGCAGGCAAACCGGCGCCAAAAGCTGAACTCAAACTTATCATACAAGTTTGTTTATGTAAACAATGAAATAAATAATAATAATATTCTACAACATTTACACAGCGCCATCTAGTCCCAAAAAGCAATTATATTTGCTTGTGTTATGGGTACTAAACAACTGATATACTACTTTAATACATTTTGTTTTTGTAAATACATACATATTATAGATAAATTACACCCAGACACAGAACAAACCTTTATCATCAAATCTCACAGCTCATCACACAAAGATTTGTCCTGGGTGGGGATTGAACCCACGACCTCCGGCTTAGCAGTCAGGGTCACTTAACACTAGACCAACAGGCCAGTCGTTGTTTATGTGAACAATGAAAAGGTTTATAGATTAAATAGCGATATTAGAAGAGTTGGGGTTCTTTAAAGAGTGAACAGGTTTTGTAAGGGTCAGCAACGCCTTCGTGTTATTCTTGGTGTTGCAGGAGTCCATAGGCTGCGGTAATCACTTACCACCAGGTGGACATACGCCATCATGCTGCATGTTTGCCACCGTCATGATATAAAACAAAATAATATCCCAAGGCCCAATTTCATAAATATACTCAAGAATATAATAACAACATTCCCACAAACTTAATCGTAATATTTGTAAACGGGTTACTTAGTCATCGTATGATGCGAAGGCTGGCCCCTAATTGGGGCAACGCATTAGCCTTACCATCCGGCGCGGCGTGGAAATGTGGCCAGCCTATTCGGCACTTATAATTCTCCCGATTCAGAATGGATCTCTTAAAAACTCGGCACTTGGGGTCAAGTTGCTCTAATTCGTCAACTCGTCCTACCATGTAAGAAATTTGTATTTTTGCACAGTTGACACTGGATACATTTGGATTCTTAGAACGAAAATTAAAATATTTATTTATTTAGTTTATAATATATTAAACATTACTATATTTACTGTACATTTATACTTAGGTTGAGTTGACGAACACAAAAAATACTTTAAAATAATTCGGGGCAACTCAATCCCAGGTGTTTTCAAGAGTGACCCCGAGTTTTCAAGAGCCGAGTTGATAAATTAGTCGAAATGAGAAAATCTTTTTTTAAACTGTACCTATCTCAGTATAAATATACTGTGACTGTATATTCCTATTATATGTTGTAAATATTTTATTTAACCTGACCTGATGATAATAAACAAATCTATCAAACTACATATTTCAATTAATTACTCGATTCATTTATCTAAGTTTAATAACTGGTTTGAGTCTAATAGGCCATTAAACCATTTATACAAATACACTAATCAAAGATTTTTTATATATAATTGGTTCAACGAAGTTGTGATTTATTAAAGTTATCTATAAACGCAAGTAAAACAAGTCAACCTTCTGTTTTCAAATGCATAATTCTCATTAATATTACAAATGCGAAAGTCTGGGTGGATGGATACATGGATACATGGATGTATGTTTGTTACTCAAACACGCGAGAATGGCTGAAAAAATCTATATGAAATTTGGTACACAGATAGCGGACGGAAGCAATAACTACATATCGTACTACGTATTAGTATTAATTTTAGCTTGATGCCTCCACTTATTCCAGAGAAATTAAAATTAACTGCCGTACTCAGAGACGTTACTTAACTTTAAAGTTTATTTAGTAAAAACGTGTAATACTTAAGTCTATACGCCTAAAGACGATTATTCAATGAAAAAATTGTGTTAATGACAGATTTACTGCTAATTGACGTCTCTCAGTGCGGCCGTAAGGCTCGTTCGGGATTTGACGTTCATTAATACAACAATGAAAAAAAAAAATCGAGAAAAAATATTTTTGGCTGCGTTTTTAGTGGCGACATATTTTCGGAAGCATTCATTATTTATTTAATAATTCTAGATAACAGAAAAAAATAGGTGTCGAACTGGGTTGTAACATTCCACAGTATCTTTTTGTTTTATACACTTATGTCATTCTACGAGAGAAAAAATGTTTGCATAACAACAGAACAATCCCACGCTTTTGCCCACCACTGCTACTCGTGTAAGCCAGGATTAACAACGATGACCCTTGCCAACACCGAGTTTTGACACTCGGAAGTCTCGGAAATGCCTAACCTCCTATGAATTTCGAAAATCCTTTTCTTAGTGGAAATCTACACATCACAAACAATACACCCACCAAATTTCATTGGTTTAGGCTGTGCATTGATATAGGTCAGTCAGTCAGTCAGTCAGGACTTTGAATTTAATAAGTTTAGTTATAGTTACGATATCACAGACAAAATAAACCGCTTTTTTCATTGGGCAAATTACAAAGTACCTACAACCAAATTCGAAAATAAATAATAATATTATTCACGTGTGGGAATCAAACCCACGTGATTCGGCACGGCGATGTTAGCGGCTACGACAGACAAATTAGAATAAAGTAAACAACAAAGTTTAATCTTTGGAAAAGCAATTATTTAAAATATTTTTCCATTTTCATTCACATTCCATAGACGGATCTATGTAGAGGCTATAATAGGGGTTGCAGCCCGAGGCCCTCGTATATAAGGGGCCCCCAGTCCCAATTGAAAACATTTTGAATTTAAAAAATCATACCATAAAATATAAATATTTTACTTTTTTAAATTATATACCTTACACTTGGCTGGTACTTTTTTTGAATGGCAGCCGAGAGCCCCACAAACTCACGGTCGGCCCCTGTTCTATTTGCGGATTTTTTTAATTATGATTATAAACTGAATTAATATATCTATTTTATTACTTAAAAATAGCTCACACGTCTAGTTAGGCTTAAGATTAAATTTTAAAATGGTTATTTCAAAAAAAAATATTTATCAGAATAATCTATAAAATTATTCATCACTGGGCTATATTTTACATAGGTATATAATACTTATAAAAAAAAAAAGTTAAGCAGATTAAAAACAAAATTAGCAAGTGTAGTGTAAAATATAAAAAATATAAAACAGTGTAAGTTCATGGTAACTTTTTTCTGTTGTTTTTCAATTCAAGTTATTTAAAGTATTTTTTGAAACCTGTATTTATAAAAAATGCATAGCTATTAAAAATGTGTCAACAGAAGTTCACCTTGGCAAAATTGCTTTTAAGTACTTTTTTAATTACATAATTATTCTACTATAATATTCTAAGTCAATCTAAATTTACAAGATATTTTATATTATTTCTTTTTTATCCAAGTTAT
This sequence comes from Laspeyria flexula, assembly GCA_905147015.1. NCBI lineage: Eukaryota > Metazoa > Arthropoda > Insecta > Lepidoptera > Erebidae > Laspeyria > Laspeyria flexula. The sequence goes on from LR989970.1 coordinate 5,848,821, forward strand.
TTTAATTTTTTAAATCATTTATTTGACCAATTTAACAGTGGCTAGCCTTTTGGGTACGTTTCCTCAGGAATCTGACATCAATCAGATATTCTATTTATAGGAATACCTTGTGAATAGAAAATCTGGTTCTTTTTTTTAAAAATATATTAGGTGTGTATAATTTTTAATATATGATGTAAATATTTTATTGAATAAATCTTCAGTCATTTAACAGTATATTTTCAATTATTTTATTTGGCAGGCTAAAGCGATGTTTTAACAAGTAAATATATTTAAAACAAAATTATAACCCGACTGCAAAAATCAACAGAGAGCAACGCACTAAAAAGACCGAAAAATTATTGTAATATTATTATACCTGATTAAATTTAAATACATAACATATGTATATATTTGTAATCTCCATTTAATTCCCTTTATTTTGATACTCTACTCGATAGGTTTGGTTAAAAAAAATAATAGAACTACTTACAATTTGGAACCATTCAATTAAGTATAATCTCTTTTTGAATATATGTAATCTCCTTTTGATTCTTTTTATTTGGATATCCAACTAGTTAGGTTTGGTTAAAAAAAAAATTGAACATCTTACAATTTGGCGTCAAAAGCCCGCCTTTTAAGTCTTTTTATTTTTAAAATCTATCTAAGGACACTTGGGTTTTCTAGACGAATCTAACGATACCCTAATTGTCAAAATCTATCCAGCTGTTTGGAAGATTCGTGGGAATAAAGAAATTTACAAACATACAAGATACGCGCGAAAAACAATACCCGTCCTGACAGTCGGGTAAAAAGACAAGATACATCTTTATTGTGAATATTATTTTAATATTAGATTATTTTTTAATTGAGATGTTCAACCATATTAATTTATTTCATTTCATTTCATTTATTCATTAAAAAAAAACAATTTTTACATTGTGTGTGAATTAATTACTTAATAAAAGATAAGGCATGATCAAGTAAGAACATTAAAAGTAAAAGTTTTATAAATTGCATCTCTATTACACCTACAGTTAAATGTAATTATTCTTTAATAACTTTGTTAATTCCACTAAAATCACTTACGAATTCAAAAAATAATAATTTAAAACCAATATTTGTAAATTCACAATTTTACGGTGGTTATGTACAACGTGTTCAGAGTCCACAATCAATGTCAAAGTATTATAGTTAAAACAACAAGTCCATTGTCCGCACAAACGATCCACTTTGGACTGTTCGGTGTCATTCGCCCGACTTCACCGACTACATCCGACTGGCCGTGTTGTATCTACGACCATTTAATGAAGCATATTATTCAATTTAATTCTTATTTCAATCGTGAGAGGAAGGAGATCTGTTGCTCATATTGAACATCACACCTTTTACCCCGAAGTGGTAGGCAGAAGTGCGTTACTCCCACACAACAGCTATGTTCGTTTGCGTAATGGGTTATTCCCAAAGTCCTCCAAAAATCATTCTCAAACTACTCCATGAATAATTATATATTTTAAATTAGGTTTCATACTGCTCCATGAGAATATAAAGATGTTTTCAAAGTACTTCACGCTATTTTAATCAAAAAGTAATTAAAATAAGTAACAGACTTTTATGTTGTAGGTACTTATCATAAAGGGTAGCAGATCAAGTACTGTCAGGCTCAAAAGCTTTGCAAATTTATATTTTTATTTAAAAATATGTTTTTGAATAGAACACTTTATAATGTAAATTAACTATCAATATGTATTTATTTATTATAATTGGGTTTAAAAATCAAAAAATAAAATAAACTACTAAAAATATTCAAAATTCCACGTCGAAATTAAATAAGCTTTGGGTTCTTATGTGTAAAAATAAAAAACAAATAATAAAAAATCTAACATCAGTCTGACAACTAAACCTAACATAAAATATTTAAAAAAATCCTAATTATAATAGGGTTCAACAATAAACAATTAAATTAATTATGTATGTAACATATAGAGGTGTGATCTATATGTTTTCTTGTGTCTTTCCCAACAGAGAGGTAGGCAGAGACCATTTCCTTCCACTTGCTTGCAACAATTAAAATATTCAAAATTCCACTAATAAAATTTAATAAGCAAGCTTTGGATCTATAAGTCTAATAAAATGAACAAAAAATAATAAAAAACCTTAAACGATATCAGTCTGGCAATTAATCCTCACATAAAATATTTTAAATAGTTTTAACAGTCTTCATTTGAACTTTTAAATAACATTTTGAAAAGTACTTATAATTACTAAATGTGTAGTCTTTCTTAATAAATTTCTTTTAATCCTTGTAAACAACAAATTTTGATCATTATAAAAATTATCAACATCAAATTAAGTTACTATGTAAGATTAGATCAAGGGAATTATTTCAAAATATTTGGAATAAAATAACATTAAAATATTTATTAATTACTAATCCTGCCGCCAATTACTTGTTAATCTTTCAAAGTCAACTGACCAATTAACGTACGACGTATTACTTACACATAGATAATAAATACTATCATCATCATCATCATCAGCCTGTACTAGTCCACTGCTGGACATAGGCCTCTCCAATTGCACGCCACTGAGTACGATTTGCAGCTACTCTCATCCAGCGTTGGCCAGCCACCCTGCGAAGATCGTCACTCCACCTAGACTGGGGGTGTCTCACACTACGCTTACCGCGACCGTAACCCGTTTTCCCCACTGGTTGTCGGTTCTACGAGTGATGTGGTCTGCCCACTGCCACTTCAGCTTGCTTGCTAAATACTATAACAACCAACTAATGCAAATGCAACCCTTGTTTGAGCCGCCACTATTGCACTATCTCGCTTACATACAATTGTAAACGCTAGACGCGCAAATGAAATGTAATGTTATATAAGTGTCGAATATATCCGCTAGAATAGATGACTCCAAAAACATATTTGTTTTTTTTAAATTAAAGTTATGATTTTGACAAAATGTTACAACATTTTAATGAGCAGCGAACAAGTTAGCTTAAAGCCAATGATTTTCAATGTGCATTGATGTTATAACAAAACGCAAAAAAGCTATCACATAAAATTTGATCAGGTTAAACTTTAATCTTTATTTTAAGATTTTTGTGACGGGTTGTACTGAAACATTTTATAGGTAATTATTTGGATGGAGCAGTTTGAGAATTGATAACGAATAATGAGTACTTGGAGAGCAATTCTTGGTATGGAGCAAAATGGGAACAAAATAATAGGTATTTTTAAATAATACAGATTCAATGGAGTAACTTGGGAATGAATGTATTTGATTCTTATCTTTTTGGAACAAAAGAATGGAGTACTTTGGGAATAACCCCGCTAACTAGGGTTGGTGGCGCCTACCTACCTAAATACACATAAAACTAAATAGGTACGTACACAAAATACGTAGATAAGCTCCACAAATCGCCGGCCCGGCGCCAAAAAAAGAGTTTAATTATGTACTTACCTATAAGCTGTGTATTATTATTTTTTGTTTGTGTTGCTCGTTATGTCCAGCAGTGGACATCATTGAGCTGAGATAATAATTGAGCTGTGCTTGTAGTTTATGGTTATAAATCCATACAATATATAAAAAACAAAGTCCTTCACCCGCCGCGTCTAAAATACCTGCCGTACTAGAAAAATCAAAATATTATCTAAAGGAAAAATAAAGTACGGTTTTTAGCTCGTAACTTTACCAGGTTTAGGTACATGGAAAAGTCATATAAATACCAAAATATAGGTAGCTGTTTTTTCTTAAATAATATTTATACTATATAGGTATAGGTATTATTATTATTAAAGAGAGCAAAGTCGTTTTTTGCTGCGAGTGCTGATTTTGAATCCTGAGCAAGCAAAGGATTCAATGATTAAATCACGACCGTAGCGAGTGATTCTAAAGTTGAATCTTGAGTGTGGCGAGGGATTCAAAAGCACGAGATGCAAAAAACTTTGCTCTCGTGTAACACACAAAACTTTTCACTTCAGCAGCGAGAACACTTTAGGAGAAAAAATAATAAACAGGAATAGATTGAAATAATAATAATAATATAATAATATATTAAATAACCATTTATTGTGAATCAAAATAATTAAAATTGTAGGTAGAGGTACCAATTCAATAAAATGGAACAGTTTAAAAATTAAAAGTAAAATTTTATTTAAATTAAGGCGTGTTTATAAATTATAAATTAAAGACATAATTAATTATCTTTTTGCAAAATTTCTTTAGTTAGTACGAAATTCCGAACGTGTTTGTCTTTGAGGTCGAATTCAAAATCGGAACTTATCGGAATTTCGAAAGGGCTGGTCTTTGTCTCTCTCTCTCTCTTTCTAATGGCGGAAAAGAGATAGAGTGTGAATGTTTCGAATTGTATGATTAATCCCAAGGCTGAATAAATTAATCGTGGCTTTCTGAAAAAAAAATTAAAAAGTTACTTTGTCTCACTCAGTGAGCAAAATCGCATTTTGCTCACTCATTTCAGGCAGCAAAACCTACATGTTTGAGCTACTGAAGTGAAAAAATGTTTATAGGTAGGTACTAGATTGAAGTTATAGGCGAAAAACCTACCTAGTATTTTACTACTTCTTATAAGAACAATTTTAATCTATTTTTATTGTCCATATTCATAAAAACTAGCAAAAGCTTGTCGACTTTTCAAAAAAGCGTATGATACCTATATCATGCTTAACTAAGAACTAGTCTGTAATAATCATTTAGATATTTGCTTTGAAAGTGGTAAGCACAAATTAAATTCATTTATTTTTCAACGTACCTAATACTCGGTTGGACCGGTTGTGGATTTAATATAAACATCAAAATATATTGGTACTCGTCGTTCATTTGGTAAAAAATAGATCTTAGTAATTCAAATACACACATTATTTTCTTAAATACCTACTTAATTATAATAATTAAGTAGGTACACTTCGCTGAAAAAAAACCTATTCCAGACAGGTTTGATCTAAAAATAGAAGAGGCCCGGCCAGAGGGTTAACCGGCCAGAGGGTTAACTTTCTGTGACCTGTCCGGTTGCGGAATAGTTAATTCGGGTATGCGACCCCGGCTTCTCGAGCGATCAGCACCGCAGCCCGCTCTCGTCCCCAGCGGTTCTGATGTCCCCTCCCTACCTTTCCTTTCCCACTGGTGGTAGGGTTTACGGGCCCGAACGGGTAGGTACCACCGCTCTGTCCATTTTGGCCGTGAAGCCCTCGGGCGTTTCGGCTAAAGGGCAGGGAAAACCGTCCTTTCACTCCAACCTCCTTTCCCTTGTGTGGTGTATGGTTTCTGTGATGCTGGAGGCTTGCGGTGCTGAAGTCTGGGTTGGCGTGTTGGGCGTGATAGGTTGACGCGGAGTCCAGGGAGACCCGGTGGAAATGGTTACCGTCGGCCACCTGCCGGTCAGTAGGGGACCCGAACCCGGAATTATCCCATCATCCCTCCCGGGAGGCTGTCCTACCAACCGGCGAAAATCCCGTCATGTAGTCGCCGGGCCGGATTGGGATACCGGAGTGGAACTCGGTGACTGCATGCGGGGGGGCACCGGGGGCCCTTCCGTGCTTCGCGTCAGCTTCTCACACAACTCGCACGTCAATCTTGTGCTGTGCCCCGCTTCTATTCCTTAGGGGTCACAGGGACCTTCCACCACACTTAACCCCATCCCCCAATTATCTCTTTAAACCATGCCAAAAAAAGTAAAGAAGAGTAAGTACCATACGGCGGACTCCCCCCTTTCCACATTTCTAGTGGACTTTTGCAATGTTAGGGGGCTTCACAGTAACCTCGATGCTGTCCACCACCACCTTGAGACAGCACGGCCTGCCTTGCTCTTTTTAACGGAGACACAAATATCCGCCCCTGATGATATTTCGTACCTTAAATACCCCGGTTACGAATTGGAGCACTCATTCCTACGTAAAGCCGGGGTGTGCGTTTTCGTCAGGGGCGATATATGTTGTCGCCGCCTTCGGGGCCTCGAACAAGGGGACCTGTTACTTCTATGGCTGCGCGTAGACCATGGGGGTCTCACCCGAATCTATGCATGCCTATACAGGTCCCCGAACAGTGAATTGGGGTCTCCTCAGCTTTTCGAGAGCGTCCAAGAGGGGATTGACAAAATATTGGAACAGTACCCGACTGCGGAGGTGGTGGTCCTTGGTGACTTTAACGCTCACCACAAAGAGTGGTTGAAGTCCCGGACCACTGACCTCCCAGGACGAACTGTGTTCAATATGGCCACGGCCTATGGTCTCTCGCAACTGGTTATGCAGCCCACCCGCATTCCAGATATCGAGAGCCATAATCCTTCGTTGCTGGACCTTCTGCTGACTACTCATCCACACGGTTACGGGGTGGTGGTTGATGCCCCGTTAGGGTCCTCTGACCATTGCCTTGTCCGAACTAGAGCCCCTGTTGTGAAACCCGATCGCTCACCTGCGAAAGGGTTTCGCAGAGTCTGGCGATATGAGTCAGCAGATTGGGATGGGTTGCGCGAATTCTTTGCGTCCTATCCATGGGGGCCGCTTTGCTTCTCCTCCAGCGATCCTGACGTTTGTGCGGACTGCATCACGGAAACGGTGCTTCAGGGGATGGAATTATTCATCCCCAATAGCAAGTTACCCGTTGGTGGCCGCAGTCGCCCTTGGTATAACAATGCCTGTAGGGAGGCTGCGAACCTCAAGCAGTCCGCATACTTGGCCTGGAACAGAGCCAGAAAACGTCGGGATCCAAACGTCAATGACGTAAAGAGGGAGTACAATGCGGCTTCCAGGTTCAGCAAAAAGGTTATTGCCGCGGCCAAGGCAGAGCATGTTGCCAGAATTGGCGAGCGACTTCAGGGCCATCCCACTGGGAGTCGAGCCTTTTGGTCGCTCGCCAAGGCTGCTCAAGGCAACTTCTGTCAGTCCAATCTCCCACCACTGCGGAAGTCCGATGACAGTTTGGCCCATAGTGCAAGAGAAAAGGCTGATCTTTTGGCCGATCTCTTTGCCTCGAACTCGACTTTGGACGACGGAGGAGCCACACCACCCACCATCACGCGGTGTGAGAGTTCTCTGCCTGAGATTCGCATCACACAGCGTGCGGTCAGGCGGGAACTCCGACTCCTAGACGTCCACAAGTCGAGTGGGCCGGACGGCATCCCTGCGGTGGTGCTTAAGACGTGCGCCCCTGAGTTGACCCCCGTATTAACGCGCCTTTACCGTCTCTCCTATTCGACCAACAGGGTTCCGTCTTCGTGGAAGGTTGCTCATGTCCACCCGATCCCTAAAAAGGGTGACCGGTCGGACCCGTCAAATTACAGGCCTATCGCCATAACGTCCCTGCTATCTAAGGTGATGGAGCGAGTCGTCAACAGACGGCTCCTACAGTACCTCGAGGAACACCAGCTGATTAGCGACCGACAGTACGGTTTCCGTCACGGTCGCTCAGCTGGTGATCTTCTTGTGTACTTGACACACCGATGGGCAGAAGCCTTAGATAGCGGGGGAGAGGCTCTAGCTGTGAGCCTCGACATCGCGAAGGCGTTTGATAGGGTCTGGCATAGAGCCCTTCTTTCGAAGCTACCTTCATACGGAATCCCCGAGGGACTCTGCGAGTGGATCGCCAGTTTTTTAGATGGGAGGAGTATCAAAGTCGTCGTCGACGGTGCATGCTCCCAGGGAAGGCCCATCAATGCTGGTGTTCCACAAGGCTCGGTGCTCTCCCCAACGCTGTTCATTCTGCATATCAATGACATGTTGTCTATAGATACCATGCATTGCTATGCAGATGACAGCACGGGTGATGCGCGGTATACCGGCCACCAGAACATCCCTCGGGTCACTGTACAGGAGAAACGGTCAATACTTGTGTCTGAAGTCGAGGCATCTCTAGGGCGAGCCTCCGAATGGGGTGTGAAGAACTTAGTTCAATTCAACCCCTCGAAGACACAAGTATGCGCGTTCACTGCGAAGAAGGACGCATTTGTTATGGCGCCTCAGTTTGAAGGAGTATCTCTCCCGTTGTCCGAAAGTATTGGGATCCTCGGCGTTAATATATCGAGCAAAGTCCAGTTTGGGAGTCATTTGGAGGACAAAGCCAAATTGGCGAGCAAAAAATTGGGTGTCCTGAACAGGGCGAAGCAGTACTTCAAACCTAAACAGCGGCTTGTGCTGTACAAAGCACAGGTCCGGTCGCATTTGGAGTACTGCTCTCACCTATGGGCGGGAGCTCCCAAGTACCAGCTCGACCCACTTGACTCCCTCCAAAGACGGGCTATTCGAATCGTCGATGATCCCAATCTGACGGACAACTTGGAATCGTTAGAGCAACGGAGAGACTTTGGGTCACTCTGTGTGCTCTATCGATTGTTCCATGGGGAGTGCTCCGATGAACTCCTTGATTTGGTGCCATCGTCGCCTTTTTACCATCGCACCACTCGACGCCGCTGTAGGCTTCACCCGCACTACCTGGAGCCGATATCGTCTAGAACGGTAAGGTTCCAGCGATCATTCCTCCCACGTACGTGCCGGCTCTGGGGTGAACTTCCTACAGCGGTGTTTCCTGAGCGCTATGACATGTCCTTCTTCAAACGAGGTTTAAAGAGAGCTATCCTCTCAAGGTAGGCAGCGGCCTGGCTGTGCCCCTAGCATTGCCAACGTCCATGAGCGGCGGTAACCACTTACCATCAGGTGGGCCGTCTGCTCGTCTGCCACTTTCGGCAAAAAAAAAAAAAAAAAAAAAAAAAAAAAAAAAAAGAACCCTAGTAGGTATTTCTAAATGACTTTTTATGTACATTATTCTAATATCTTAATGGACACACCTACTTAACTCACCAATTATGTGCGTTAGTATTCAAATATTGTTATTATAATCTAAACTTTAAGGTACAAGTTTGAAGAAATGTGAAAATTATGATATGTTATTGGCACTAATAAATTGGATTTCTACACATAATAAGGATAATATTTAATACTATTATGCGAGCAATTTTAATCAGAAATAAATGTGAATCCACACAGATTTCAATATTGATTCCTCGGCAATGGGTTTTAATTTCGATACTGATAGGAAAATACGGAATAACTGTAATAAAACAACCAAATCATTTTCTAAAAAGCTGTAAATGCATCTTATATCGATGGTATTATTTCGATGCGGGCATTTTCTGACGGCCGGGAATAATAATGTTTTTCTATTAGAAACTGACAGAATCACACAGAGTAGCCTTCCTATCCGACGGAAGCAAAAATGCTGTTCATTGACTTTACAACAGATTATAGACTAACTATTTTAAAATCTGATAACTAGGTGCATTTACGGTATAAAATAGAAAATTGTGGTTAAAAATTAAAATGCGAATGTCACTATTTTTTGTTTTAAATAAAAAGTTTTAAACATTATTATAATATTATTTGAAGTTTATTAGATTCCATGAATTATTCATCATTGTAAATGTCAAAGAATTAGTATTTATATTAGTATTATATTAGTAATTATTGTGTAATATTAAAGTGCACAGATATTATTATTATTTTGCTATTTATAGACCATAGTCTATATAAATATATTTAAATAATATTGTAGTTATCACAGAACAGAGATAGGTTAAAGGTTTCATTGAAATTCAATGTTCTGTGGTAGGTATGAATAAATTTAATGTTTTGTTGCAAAATAAATGAATGTAAAAAGTGTTGTTTATTGATCTATATAGCACATACCTACTTAACGGCTTTTACTAAAAATATAATAATAAATATTTTTGGTTTTATTGAGGTCACTTTTTTGACGGGAAGAATTTGCTTGTGTTATCTAGTTTTTAAGTTATAATAATATATACTTTATTATGGAGCTGTTCGCTCGGATACGAAACAATTTCCAACGGCCAGGTCCCTCGGCCCTGGTGTAGGTATATTGTTGAACGCGAATTTTCCCTTTATTAATAATTACTGTAAGACAAGATATTTATTTAGGATTTTCTAACAGCGATTCCTCGGCTCTATAGAGCCATTACCTACTGCCATGTTTTATATCAGGAATCAATTTAAAGAATGCTTTTAGTATTAATTTCTCACGGATATCGCGCTTTCCGGCCACTTAATTCAATATTCAAAACATTGGCTAAAGATTGTCATCGTAAAAAAAGGAGACAAGGAACATGCATAATATGCATATTCATCAGTTTCACGACAAAAATTTTATCGTAATGCGATATTACTTTAAGATAATATATCTAAACTTTATATATTATCTCAATACACTTTAATTATATACCTATTATAGAAAATTGTGAAAAGTGGGCATTGTATTTGAATATATGCCCAAGAAGTTTGTAGGTTCTGTGCGATTATCTCTCTGGCCCCAGCACCCGAAATGACACTGGGCTGTGTAACGTGTAGGTAGCTTCCAAGGAACTTAAATATAATCTCCAAGTTCCTTGGTAGCTTCGATAGATAGTGTTCAAAATGCCAGTGAAAAAAATATTGAAATAATTTAAAAGTGTCATTTCGGGCACTATGGCCGAACATAATAATAACAATTATATTATGTTCGAAACGTCAATAAGCCGTTTAGGGGTTTAGGAAGCGAGTTTTACACGGGCTAATATTAAAATTAAAATTTTGATAAATAATTTTCTACTAGCTTCGCTTGCTAACATAAAATTTATTAGCATCTTGGTATGATAATAGGGTGACCGATTTGGATAAAAATGAACTTTTTTTTCTATATTTATTTAATAAGCAGTATTTTTTAAGAGTGTCATCTAGTTTTTCAATGGCGTAACATACTAAAATATACGTGACAATTAACTCTGCTATTCGGCGGTAGATGGCGTTGGCAGCAATGATACTTTGATTAAAAAGTATTATTAATACTAAAAATATTTGAAATAATTGTAAGATTTAATAAAAAGCAAATACAAATATCGAAATTTGTTTATTAATAACTGATCAGTTTTTTTAAATGCAAATTATTTACCTGAATTCGGATTATATTAAAATTAAAAGAGCAACAAGCTCTGAAATATATTGCTATGAAAATATCAATCGGTTCAAGTTTTAGGTCTTTTGTTATTTTGTCACGTGTTGATGTCAGCCCACCCAAATAACTGAGTCATAAAGATTTACTAGCTAGATAACTTATGACCCTATTTTTATGTAAATTATGCTAGTTTCCAAGCATGTGACTTATGGTATTTAGTCTATTGTTGTAGCGTGACGTCGGCGTCGTTTAAATTCAAAATAGCATGGTAGTAGGTGCGTCACACCTAAATTTCACAAGTCCGATGTAGTGGGAAGCGAGCCTATTACCATTAACTAGGAATATTGCCAAGCTTTGGGCTGATACGGAGAATCTCATGCCAGAAAAACTTATTATCGCTATGGCTGACCCTCGAATTAAATACATATTGCCCAACCGTGGTACGCTTCCGCTGCGTTACCGAGGCGGTATTATATTATCCTGTTAAAGTTCTTCGGTAAATAAGCTATTTATTAATAGGTTTAATAGTAAAACAAGAGTAAAACCTATGAATAGTTTAGTCATAATCTTTATTTCATTTGGATCAAATACATGATACATAAGAATGTCATATAAAGCCAAAAGGTATTAGCAAATTTACGCCAGTTCGCTGACAAGGCTGAGCTCTGAGGAGAACTTAATATAATAATAATAATATTCTACCACATTTACACAGCGCCATCTAGTCCCAAAGTAAGCAATTATATTTGCTTGTGTTATGGGTACTAAACAACTGATATACTACTTAAATACATTTTTTTTTGTAAATACATACATATTAAAGATAAATTACACCCAGACACAGAACAAACCTTTATGCTCATCACACAAAGATTTGTCCTGGGTGGGGATCGAACCCACGACCTCCGGCTTAGCAGTCAGGGTCACTAACCACTAGACCAACAGGCCCGTCGACTTGGCAAGTAACTCTTGCCACAGGTTTAGCAATCTAAGCTTAAAAGGAAAAGAAGCTAAAGATAAAAGAAGTAGGTATATTACAATTAAGCAGACACATACACATACAAATACATTGTGTTAAACTATATATGATTCGCTGATACCCAAATAGACCCTGCGAGGTCTTCGTGGTACAGCCTTTGCACACTACATAATGTATAAACTGTGAATTGAAATATAAATAAATAAATAAAATAAAAAATATAAATTAGGAGCGCTAAAGCAAAGCATACGACGACTGACCAATCATCCCAAGTAGTACTACTTTACTAGACGGGTGATGGTGCAAATAATCACGTTAATGCGTTCCAAATTAGGATACAGACAAACACTTTTTCACTTTTATTTTAGTTACAAATTTTATAAAGACAGAGGCAAGAATTCGATATGAATCTTTGAGTGTAGTAGTAGTAGTAGATACATAATACAATAGCTAAGTAAATATAGTCTAGACCAATAAATTCTTATTCTAAGTACACCGCACTTGAACAAATAGAGAAACGACAAGAATAGTAAAAAGTGTGATGTGTTTCTATTTAGTAGGAATTTACCTACCAATATTAATATTAATGTTAGTAAAGTTTTGTATCCGTTAATTGTATGTTTATAAAGTCCGCGACACATAGATTGTAACAAGTGCGGGCGATGTATTTAAAATAAAATTAAGAAAATTCATAAACAAAATTAATAAATGAATTTGCTTTGCTTAAATAACCAACTACGAAGCTTTCACCCACGGCTTAAAACACGTGTAAAATTCATCAGCAACCCATTAAGTCCCACTGCTGGGCTCGGGTGTCCTCTCCTCTAACTAGGAGAGCTGAGAGCCATAATCCACTCACGCTGGCCTAGTGCGGGTTGGTGGTTCAGACATACTCATAGATTTCTTCTAGGGTATGTGGGTTTCCTCACGATGTTTTCCTTCACCGTTAGCAGATGGTAAGTCACTTGACTAGTATATATAAATTTCACAAAGTGAAATTCACATTGGTACTGCCGGTCGGGGTCGAACTCGGACCGTGTGATTTGCACGCCGGTCCCTTATCCATTCAGCCACCATCGTTTACATGTAAAATAGCCGGTGCTATTATATAATGAAATCTATCTGCGTGTAAGTAACTTATGACTATCTACAATTTTGTAAACCCTTATCTATGCAGAATAAAGATAATTGTATTTGAAATTTTCATACATATACAGTTCAGCTATTCCTTCGTAATTGAATAACAAACATCCATCGAAACATCCATCTTAACTTTCACATTAATTTTTTTTTAAATAGTTGGATTTTTTGGATCTATTTGGTACGTATCTACTCCAAACATTTTGGAGGGAATTAAGCCTGCTATATCTCGCTGGCCAGACGGGTTGGTAGAAGATTTTGTTTCGAATTTTCCTTTTCTCGAAGTGCTCTTGTTTACTTAAGGTATTATATACGATACTTACGGGTTGAAATTGGGTAGTGCGTTTACGTATTCTTTATCCGTTACTATACGGACAAAAAACAATCCATGTATAAGTACATCATTAGGTACACCTAATGATGTTTTATTACTCTTTTGTTTGCTCGTACTGTCCCATTACTTACAATACACGGCGTCTAGGGCGTTTGTTATGCCGACTAGAAGTAATGCCTTCTTGGTCTGGGTCCGGTTCGCAAGAATAACCGTTTTTAGTTTTGCAACAGGATGGCAATTTTAGCTGATCTCCCTGGGTACATTGTACCAGTCATGTGACCCACCCATATCAGTTTCAGTTTCTATATTTAAGGTTTATAGGGAAAGAAAACAATGAAATTCGAGAGACTAGTGTATGTATTTTTCAAAATTTTCTTACACACTAAGTAAACCACAAAAGCCAAGACTAAATTTAAGCGTAGATTACATCATTTAATATATATAGGGAGTCTTGTGCATTAAATTATAATTAACAACTTAATTTAGCTGGATAATACTCATTAAAGGATTCGCTGTCATAATGTCGCGCTCCCTGAAATTTAGAATCCTCATGTAACTCAGCTCATTCTAGACAATTTTGTAAGAGCAACTAAGTAGATATTATTAGCTGTGTGCATTAGCAACACTACAGTAAAGTTCTTAGCAAAAAAATCTAAAATAATGCTACATTTATATCACCACATACGCACTACAAAAGGCATCAACAAAAATTACAAATATAAAAAAAAAACTTCGCTTGTAATACTTATAATAATGTTTTTTGTGATAATTATACCGAAATCAGTATAAATACGTACATTAAAATGAACACAGTGATTGGTAGATCTGTGCTTTCTAGATCAACTAATTCCTATTAAATGCAATCTAAGTTAAGACTTGCTTCTCACGATTTTTATTAAATTGGACCAAGTGAATAGTTTTAACTACTCGCCGACAGATGGCAATTATTACTAAAAATAAGAAAATAATGAGAGAACGCAATGAACACTGATTATAAAATAATGTTACCCTTATATTAATTATGTGTTCGCTGAACTGCAGAGAAGACCATTTAATTAATATAAGATTTTCATAAAATGAAATTTTGAGAAAATTTAAGGGTTTTATCAAAATGTAAATTTAATGAGATATTTTAAAATCTAGGACATTCACAATTTATCGGTGGTACCTACATACTTTTAAATAATATTTAACACACGAAGATTTTAAAGTCTTTTTTAATTTTATTATATATTTTTTAAATAAAAACTTGGTCCAATTAGTCTCGTGCAACGCTTAACAAAAAATACAATACAATATGTGAATAATAAAAAACTATATAAACCTAAATAACTTGAAATAACTAATTTTACGTGCTAAGAGTATTTTAAACCTTTTCTTTCGAGTCTCCGTACCATAGAACATTTTTCGAATAAATTAGAATAAGTTATTTTTAAAAAGGTATAAGATCTGAATTTTGAATTTTGTGCATTGGATTTTAGTCGCATGCGTACCTATGTATTGCCATAGCATCTTCATACAAATGAGGTTGATTGATAAAGTAAATGACCTCATTTAAAAAAATACCTATCTAACATGAAGAACAGTTGTACTATCTAGCTTATACTTAGTTTCTTTCAAAATCATAGCTGCAGCTCACCGTTTATTAACAGAAACACGAAAAATTCAATCCAAAAATGGTACGAAGATTGCTACCTTAATACTTAACAGCCTCTTACTTACAACCTCTTTATAGCTTACTTCTAAAACAACAAGAAGTTATTATTAGCCACAACATTTTTAATTAAGACACTGCACGTTATACATTATTGCCGACAGAAGTGAATTAACACGAAATAAGCGCTAAGTTTTTTACATTACAGTCCAAATTTAAAAACACTACATCCTGACACAGATAATAAAATTTTGAATAAAGAATTACTAGAGAGGTATCAAAAAATTAATTTTAAGACTTAATAGATCTATACTTAATTTGATCACAATTATAATAGAATGTCATACCTATTGACACAATATTATTAAAAACTCACAGGTATACAATGTCTCTGTATGTAAAGATAAAACGCTACATAACTTAACAATAACAGGTTTATAAGTAACGTTCAAACATTCACTCATTCACTTATCGTATAGAGTACAGACAAAAGTAACATCAGTCATTCAATGCTTTCGAATTTAAGCATTGGGTTCTATTTTTAATGGCGCGTTTTCTGTATTCTGAATTTGAACTTGTGGTGTTCCGTACAAGCGAATGTGTTCTAAATAACGTTTCCTGTTTTCAGGATTATTCATGATGGCTGCCACGAACTCTGACGTTTCTTTCTTTAAAGCAATGATCTTTTGTTGTATAAGTCGGTTTTTGTGCATCAACGCAACGGTTTTCCAGGCCAACTCAATAATGACTCTGTTCTGGGCTATTTTGTCCACAGGCGCTGGAACTCTGTGGGTGTCATCGATCGTTGAAGGCGATGGGTGACGCTGCAGTCTTTGCAGCCGCCTTGCCTCGCGCAGCCGGGTCATTTGAGAGCCTGTAAAGATAGAAAATATCTATAAGTAAAATATTTCATAAAAATAATTATCACCTAAATTTAAGATGTTGGCAATTGCTTGGGGTGGTCCATGTCCAACAGAGAACGTCCTACAGCTGATAATTATGATGATGATGAAGTTGTTTAAGCGCTTCGACCAGTGTCGATTTAATCTTAAAGACTAAATTGAAAGAATTGAAGGCTTACTGCCGCACTTGAGAGACGTCAATTAGCAGTAATCTGTCATTAACACATTTTTTCATTGAAGAATCGTCTTTAGGCGTATAGAATTAAGTATTACGTTTTTTCCAAATAAACTTTAAGTTAAGTAACGTCTAGAGAGTTCTTTAAAAATAAAAAATCATTAACGATGACATTTAATTCTTTACTTTATAAATATTAGAATTTTCTTTAAATAACACTGTCGTGTTTTTTCAAGTTAATACCTACAATTTCACTTATACCTACGTAAGAATACTCAGAATGATATACAATTAAATACAAATAACAGGATCAAAGCCGGTTCAATAGACATTTAGATTCACGTGTTTTCCGTTAAAAGGTGAATAAACTTAATGTGGAGCCGTAAAACGCGACATGCCACGTGCATTTCTACCTACATTAAGATAACTAGTTCAGTTTCAGTAACTACATTAGGATAAACAAATTTAATGAAGTACCACATTTATTAGAATACTAGAAGTGGCACGGGGCTTCGTTCCCGTCGTTCTTTATTTGGCTACTGCTCAGTTCCCATTGACTGTAGCGTGATGTAATATAGCCTATAACCTTCCTCGATAAATGGGCTATCCAACACTAAAATATTTTTTCAATTTGGATCAGTAGTTCCTGAGATCCTAGCGTTCAACCAAACAATCAAACTCTTCAGCTTTATAATATTAGTATAGATAGATTGTCTTGATGACACAGCGGTAATATGAACGTGTTAGATTATTCGAAATATTTTGTCTAAATATTGAAACAAATATTCAAATAAGAGAAACAGAAACGTTTAAATATGTGTGTGTCATTTGTAAGTACCTATTTATCCATGTAGTAAGTCTAGTTACCTGTGTTATGAATCTGGCTAGATTCTAAATCATTGATAATTTATAGGTTAAATTTAAATATATCAATTATTGTATTGTTAATTACTATAAATGGCAATTACTGAAATAAATAGTATTTAATTGTTGTCAACAAGTAACGGAAATCGAGATAGTAATGTCTTCCTTTTATAACTGTCATTAGAATTTCTGATTGATCATTTTAGAAATTCTATAATTATTGTATTGTTAATTTAACTACTAATATTTGAAATATTTTTAGAATAGAAGTATTACTATATTGTTTATAATATAATAATAATACCTTTTACTAAGTTTGTAATTAATCAGTCGTTTGACTTATGTCAGTACAATTTAAGGTATAAAAGACAAACACAGTGAGTATTCAAACACTTCTTGTTTGGCTGTCGACGGGATCACATCAATTCAGAGTTAAGTACCTCTCTTGTCACTTTTTCTTGAAAATTGTAATAATATTATAATATCCACAATATCATAATTAATTACATTAAGGTTGGTTGTTATATCTAAATAAAGTATTATGATATGTGTTTATTAAGATTATAATTATTCATATTACTATGTAGCTGGATATTAAAATTCATAATATGATTTTGATAATTTCTGATATATTTATTTATGACCTACCTTGACCTATTGGTTATATTATAACCTATTGTTAAGGGTATACAGTACCTCTTGTTTTATTATGTGTAATATGTTGAACCTGTTGTATTAAAATAAACAGTACAATGTTCTTCATGGTTTCCTTTTCATATCATCACTGATAAATCACTATAAATTTCATTTAGTTTACTAAATAATAAATAATACTTGATTATATTTTATAACTATTATACCATTTCCTGACATCAGAAGTGGGATACACTATGTCCATAAACTAATACATTGAATTGAAAGTTTTAGAATAGGTCCTACAATCTTCGAAGATCTTCTCGAGGCGATCCGCGAGGGGAGCCATCATTGCTTTGATGACGACGTGACACTTCGGTCTTTGATTCGGCGTCAATCGACTTCAGCGTGAACGGCTGGTGTCTCAACATCGAGGAGCTGTTCGGAGAATACGAATGGAGCAGCATCAAAACTGTAGCAAAAAATGGTAAGGCCCTAAAGGGCTCTGCTTTAATTTGCTTAGTCTTGGGACTACTGAATATAGAACTTGGAAGAATTTTCGTTTATATCTTATAAAACAAATGTTTTGTATACGGAATGTAACTTAACTGAATTGTTACTGCTGCAAATATTAGAATGGCCTCCATTAATATTTTTTTATGTGAAAAATTATTCTTAAATTTTAAATTATATAAAACAGTAGAACAGATTTCAGTGGATTTACTGTTACTAAACATAGAGGCTGACCAAGAAATGTTAGACTGTCTTATTAACGTTACACAAAACTAAACGTAATGAAATCTATTTAAACAATCATATGAAATTCGTCTATCCTGTCTAGTAATCGTTTTGCTCTCCGAAAAATAGGTAATATTGTTATTGATATGGTATTAAGAATAAACTAGTGTTTAATTTGTATAAGTTGTGATTGAAAGAATTTGAAATGTGTCAGATTGGCCAAGCGGATTGTGGAAAGTTCTATTATTTTTTTGGTATATTAGGGGCTGTTTTTACAAAGGACACACACACATAATTAATGGTTTTACCGCTGGTCGGCTTCTGATCAGATATTAACCTGAATATCATACTGCGGCGGGTGATAGGGTTAATATGTCATGGTCAGAAGTCACAAATAATACCGCTGGTCGATCTTTGCCCTGATACTTCACTGAAATTCACACTGCAGCGGGTGATAGGTGCTTGTATGCCAAGGCCAAAGATCAAAAAAAATATATACTGCTGGTTAATTAAAGATTAATGCAGCAGGTAATACTGCTGGTTAACTAAACGTTAATGCAGCAGGTAACAATAAAAAAAAATACTGCTGGTTAATTAAACATTAATGCAGCAGGTAATACTGCTGGTTAACTAAACGTTAATGCAGCAGGTAACAATAAAAAAAAAATACTGCTGGTTAATTAAAAATTAATGCAGCAGGTAATACTGCTGGTTAACTAAACGTTAATGCAGCAGGTAACAAACAAAAATACAGACTAGTATAAAAGGTAGGTACTTCGAGAGCGAAGTACTTGTCAGTCAGGCCGTGTTAGATTATTCGAAATATTTTGTCTAAATATTGAAACAAATATTCAAATAAGAGAAACAGAAACGTTTAAATATGTGTGTGTCATTTGTAAGTACCTATTTATCCATGTAGTAAGTCTAGTTACCTGTGTTATGAATCTGGCTAGATTCTAAATCATTGATAATTTATAGGTTAAATTTAAATATATCAATTATTGTATTGTTAATTACTATAAATGGCAATTACTGAAATAAATAGTATTTAATTGTTGTCAACAAGTAACGGAAATCGAGATAGTAATGTCTTCCTTTTATAACTGTCATTAGAATTTCTGATTGATCATTTTAGAAATTCTATAATTATTGTATTGTTAATTTAACTACTAATATTTGAAATATTTTTAGAATAGAAGTATTACTATATTGTTTATAATATAATAATAATACCTTTTACTAAGTTTGTAATTAATCAGTCGTTTGACTTATGTCAGTACAATTTAAGGTATAAAAGACAAACACAGTGAGTATTCAAACACTTCTTGTTTGGCTGTCGACGGGATCACATCAATTCAGAGTTAAGTACCTCTCTTGTCACTTTTTCTTGAAAATTGTAATAATATTATAATATCCACAATATCATAATTAATTACATTAAGGTTGGTTGTTATATCTAAATAAAGTATTATGATATGTGTTTATTAAGATTATAATTATTCATATTACTATGTAGCTGGATATTAAAATTCATAATATGATTTTGATAATTTCTGATATATTTATTTATGACCTACCTTGACCTATTGGTTATATTATAACCTATTGTTAAGGGTATACAGTACCTCTTGTTTTATTATGTGTAATATGTTGAACCTGTTGTATTAAAATAAACAGTACAATGTTCTTCATGGTTTCCTTTTCATATCATCACTGATAAATCACTATAAATTTCATTTAGTTTACTAAATAATAAATAATACTTGATTATATTTTATAACTATTATACCATTTCCTGACAAACGCCTGTTACGCAAGAAGACCACTAAAAAATATAATATGTTTTTGTGAAATTCAAATTATCGTGGAGTCAGAAAATATGTCCGGTCTATAGCAATAGACTTGCCTATAACACGGAACTTAGTACAGCGAAATGTGGGAGTGATGCATCTCTGTTAACCCTATCAGAGCCAAGGCGTGATGCTATTCATCATTACAACCCATAAATTAATTTTCCACTGCTGGGCTTGGATCTCCTCCAAAGAATGTGGAGGGAATTTAGCCTTTGGGTATACCAAGCTGGCAAGGCGGTTGGGTATAGGGCTTGTTTCAAATTTTCCTTTTCTTACAGTTCTTGTCTGCATAAGGCCGCATTTTACGAAAACCAGGGCTTGAGATGGTGCATGAATGCCATTTGTAAGTATAAATTTCACACGCAAGTCAAGCTTCGTATGAACCTTGCATCGAACGAGTTATAATGCGTAGTGCATACAGGATGTTGTCGAGTGCCTTGACCCAGTCGCTCGAGTGAAACTGGCCAACTGCGCATCCGTTCACTAACAACTCCGAACAGATAGCTTCTGTATCTAAACATTGACTTAGTCGGAAAAAATGACAGTGCTCATTTTTATTTTTTTTATACATTTGATAGCGATATCGATTTTGATAAATCAATTTCGAGAATCAGATAGGCCCTTAGATTTAGAGGTTTAATCGAATTAAATTGTATTCAAAGATTAAGTCGTATTGTTCTAAATTCGAATTAAGAACTTTTTGTTTTAACGGTAAAGCTGGTAAAACTTTTTTGAATAAAGAACCGGAACTCTGACTTCTTGTTTTGTAAGTATTCTTGTTGTTTCTTGAAAAAGATAAAAAGAGGTAGATAGATGACGGTTAATTCCTCGACTTAAATGGTGACTTTGTGTAATTGATGAGAGCTTATGCCACACTCATAACCGTAATAATGTCTCTTCCGATTTAAAAAAAAAAAATCAAACTAAACATTCACTCTAAGATTGCCTCTCAAAGGAACTACATCTCAAAAGACTTCCTGGTATTAAGTCGATGAGTCCTTTTATTGTTGTTCAGCACAAAAAAGCAATCTCAACAATGCTACTAGAGCGGTAAGTCACGTTACTGCACTGCGTGCGTTCAAAAACCCGCCAACAAAAACAGTAATGCTCGTGTATTACCGTGATAACGTGATAACAGCCGCGTGGGTGAGAATATTTTATTTGCATGCAGGGTTAGACTGCACTCCGGTGGTGCAACGTGACGAAGTTTCGACTACAGGCCCCGGGGACGTTATCCAACGTGAAGTTCGGAGGAGTTATTCAGTCACGTTCGTTCAACACACGTCAGATAGCGCTGTTATGGGTTTCTTGGCTTATATTATCGTTCTGATTAAATAGCTGAAACTAGTTTAAAACATTCGATTTTTAAATGAATAAAAGTTAAGTAAGTATGGAGTTCTTGGCGTCTCAAACTGTTTGGTTGGGTGAGTTCGAAATTTAAAAAGAGGTTTTTGTTACGCAGTACATTATTTAAGTACCTACCTACCTATATTGTAAAGACAAGTTATGATACGTAATACGTATAATCATGAAGGTTATAGTTTCTTTCCAGGTGAATAAACATTTTTCACTATTGTACTATAGAGCTACAAACTATTTATTCAGTGGTTTTAAAATATATTTCAAAGTAGGTAAGTACCTACCTATGTAAATTATGTAATTTTCAAGTGCATAAAAACAAATGCACTAGATTATTCTCTATTCAAAATTTAGAAACAAATAAGTCATGAGCTATTCAAGTATCGTCCTAGAAATGACTTTGACGCTGAAATTGTAAGACAAGCTAGAACATAATTATCTCATGTATGTATTGGACACTTCTAACAAAGTAAAGTCATGCATACATCTGTTGCAATTTGTATGACAAAGTATTCATATAGTCTCATTATCATTAAGACCAATTAGAGACGTCTGCTGGCTATCATTTAGTTATAAATTAATCAAAGCTTATTAAATTTTCATGCTTGCTTTATGTTTCTATAGGAAAGTAAGTCTTTAGTCAGACTCAAGTCTGAATATTGCTTTGTTCTATTTTTGAAACAAATAGTCATACAAATTTATTAAGTTGTTACATTCTTATTATAAAAGTTTATATTGTTGCAGCAAAGTTCTAATGATGACGTAATATATTTATCTAGGCCAAATTTTATACGTCGACTAATTTTAAATGTAGAACAGCAATGATAGGCCAGTAAATTATTATATTATTGTAATGTTATTTATGTAACCTATTTCACACCATAGGTATTTATAGATTACTACTTACCTAATTATAATATTTATTATTTTTTTATTTACTTATATAATTTCACAAATTTATTTAGAACCTATTTTACATTTTATCGCGATATTCGCGATATATTATATATATTTTATTATATTTTGCGTACTTCACAATTTTAATGCTTACGATTCTCATTTTAAAATAAACATAGGTACCTACGTAGCTTTCTGCTTACGTTACAAGTAGAATTTTTGATAGAATGTTAAAATATTTAAATATACAAAACGTAGTACAGCTCAAATCATACGCGTAAACTTAAAAATTAAATACAAAATGTGTATTAATTTTGTTCTGATAACGGTTAGTCGCTCAACAAAGCGAGTCGCTACCACGTGAGTTTCGATGACGTAATCTCGTAGCGGGTTAACGAACTTTCACCCGCGCACCTATGGTTGCCAACAATAGCTAAGAGCAGTAACTAGGTAATTGAATTTGAACTTTGTTCCACTTGGAATAAATGCAAATGTTGTTTGTAAGTGGAGTTCTTTATTCTGAGTGCAGTAAGCTTACGATTGGATACGTCATAATACGTAGAGAACGTGAGTGGGCGAGTATTTCAGCATCATGGTACATACGTAAGTACTGAATGATTGTGACATCAGTAAATAGGTAGCATTATTTTTATTTATTTTTTATAAAAAAATACGCAATATTACTAGCCAGTTCGAATTTAGAATGTAGGTAGATCAAGGAATGACTTATATCTCTAACTAGCTGAAATGCTTACGTCAAAAGCGTTCCGAAAAAATCGAAAAAATGTAGGGATATTGTCTCTCTCTACTGCATATCATTGTTTAATTACTGTCATTTGCGAGAAAGGGACAGATTCTCTCCATATCTCGCTCTCATAGGAATTTTTTCCCGTCATTATTGTAACGAACAAATTTCAACCTTATTTTGTAAGTCACAGAGTAGCTTTTAATTTTTCTAATATCGTCCCGTAAGCATTCCAGTTAGGAGATATAAGTTCCTTGAGGTAGATACATTACAAGTCATTGAACTTTTAAGTTATAATAATAATAGAATTGGGTTTGAAATTGGCGCTGCACTGGTTGATTGCCTTGAAACTTTGTAAAGCTCGTTCCGGTTTAAAGGCGTGTGTATTGTATTGGTATCTAATAAGTACAAATTCAACCTTGCAAATATAATGCTAAAATGAAAAAGGTTCGTTGCTAGCTATTTGTGAGGTCACTGTCAGGCAACCCTCTAAATATGTAGTTCGGCGTCAATAAACTGGACCAAAGCGAATACGTTAATATTAATAGGAATGAGATAATACGAAAATTTCATGTTCACGTGGTTTTTATACAATTCAAGCATGCATTAATAATAAGATGCTAACATCATGTATGTATAACAGTCGACCTATTTGTTTTTCACTCAAAACCGCTACACTGATTTCCATACGACATATTGATGCTAAATAGAATAGGTACATAAAAGATTAATTTAAAAAAAAATGTAATACCTACCTAGTTATACAACCTAATAAACATAATAAAAAACTTAAATGCTTAATTATTTACATTTGTTTTAATTTTTTAATCTTTATTTTGAATAAAGATAAAAAATTAAAAAGTTAAAACTCCATAGACAAAATTATAGCAGCATTTTAACTCAATCAGAATGAATCATTTACTTACAAAAAAAAAACAATTGAAGTGAAAAGTGAACAAATAATTACTTATGTTGAATTTAAATTAAGTGAATTAGACACAGTTAACGCCATGGTAATTTAAACTGCACAAACACGATTGTGAATTAGTTTATAAATACAGGTTTTCATGATTTTATAGTATTTATTCAAGATTTTATGAGATATCACACCCAGAGAGAAAATATTATGGCCGAAACATAAATTGTCCTTAGGAATTTGGAAATGTACTATAAGTTATTAAACATTATATAAACTAAACTAGATAGTAGGTTAGGACCTACATTACATTTTAATGATCGATATTTGAAAATGTAGCTCCGCTTACGTCATTACTAAATCGGAATTATCCAAAAAACCATCCGTCTACTAGAATCCCCTCCCTGAATCCTCTGAGGACTTATTTGCTACTGCACGAAGACTTATGAGGCAAAGATAATTGATAAAGGTAATATTCTATCCTATATCTGTGTCAAAACAAATTTAGCGAAAGAAAAATATTCTGCTAACCGTTTTAAAAACAATTATAAACTTTATGACGTTTACATAAGTGCTATTTATACTTATCAAAGTTCCCACATCCAATATCTTAAAACATCTCGATTGTGAAAACATCTCTTAAAGATGCCATTGTACTTGTGTAGAACATTCTTAGTACAATTTCCCACGGCATGTTTGCCAATAAATGGTAGGACAATGCACTGTAAGGTACTGGTGCTGCAAAGTAACTAACGTCATATGAAACCTACAACTTACCTCGTTATTATATACCTTATGCTTGAATTAAATAATGTGTTAAGAAGTTGAGTTAGTTGGCTTATATTGCATTTTAACTAATCTTCAATTGGTCGATTTTATTCAGAGAATATGAAAATCTCCTGTGCTGTGTAAACAGGAGAATTTGTCTCATGTCTTTGTTGTTTAGGTTCATTGAAGGCGGTTACTATTAATATGCGTTTGCATACCTAAATAATCTAAAATAAGAAATACGTAAAAGTTTGTGAGTTAGTGAGTTTGTAACGCTGTAGAGGGTAAACTCGGGACCTACTAAACCGATTTGCAAAATACTTTTAGTGTTGTATAGCCCATTTATCGAGGAAGATTATAGGCTATATAAAATTACGCTATGCCAAATAGGAGCTGAGCAGTGACCAAATAAAGAACGACGGGAGTGAAGCCCCGCGCAACGAATATGTATGCTTATCACTACATAGTATAAAAAAAAAAAAGTCGCTTTCTCTGTCCCTATATCCCTATGTATGCTTAAATCTTTAAAACTACGCTTTGGATTTTGATGCGGTTTTTTTAATAGATAGATGATTCAAGAGGAAGGTTTATAGATATTAAATACATACCACGCGGGTGAAGCAGCGGGCGGAAGCTAGTTATGTATATAGAGCCCAAAGAGCACAATGTTACACAACTCTATTGTTTAGTGTTTACTTAAATTTGTTTGAAAACATTAATCATAACAATGACGATATGCCGTGAGTATTTATGTCTTAATAACAACACTCGTTTTTAACCGTAGTTCCGCTCGTATTTACGCGAAATATATTTCATATCCTTCACTAAGGTCTAAGCTATTTACGTAGCGAATTTCATCGAAATCAATCCAGAGGTTTAGCTGTAAAGTCGAGACAAACAGACGATTGCATTTTATTATTAGTCTGAAAACCTTAATCGTTAAATTTAGCCCTGAAAACACGTGAGGCAAAATATAGACTGATTACGAAGTAGGTCATTTTATGCGTCAGTTTTATTAGTAAGTAAGTAGTAAAAATACAAAATGGATTTAAAATTAAGTAATCATTATTTTGGTGGGCCACATTTTGACAAATTTAAAATAACATTTCAAAGAATAGAATACAGATTGAAAGGACACGTTATAGTTCTGTTGAACAATAAGTGACATTGGTTGACTAATGTCAAACTTGAGGAATACTCGTAGATAGCGGCCATTAATTGTTTTGAACACAATTCGTATTCACGTGATTGAATAATATTATTGGTATTACCGACACGTGAGTTCTTGTCAGTCGTTCTAATTTATAATACAACTATCCTCTTCATTTAAACCTCTTTACATTAGCATTTAAAATGTTTGAATTTTGAATTACCTACGCATGTATGTATTCGATGGAAAGGAAGCATTTATGGGAGAAAAAAAAGAAAATTATTGAATGATAATGTATTGTGTAGTTATAATTGCAGTTAGTGACTTTAGAATCGGAAGGGGGCAGTCCTAAATAATATTATAAATAAGACAGTGAGTTGATTTGTTAAGCTTTCATGCCTTAACCACAAGTAACAAATCTTTGTAAAGTTTAACATAGAGATAGTATTTGACCTAGAAATGGACATAGGCTTTATCGACATAATTATCATTGCTTAGCCGTGCGCAGAATCTGCTCATCTATACTAATATTAGAAAGAGGTAAAGTAGGGGGTAATCTCGGGATCTCTACTGAATCGATTTTCAAAATTATTTTACCTGTAGAAAGCCACATTATTCATTTATGGGAGCAAAGCCCCGGACAACAGCTAGTTGACAATAATTTACGTTTCGATTGCCAAAGGAACTACTTATGGCGAATGAAAATGCAAGAACACGTTTTTAATATACGATGAAAAAGAAAAACTAAGTGGACATAGCAACTTGTATAAAATTTAATTAGATTCATTATCATATTTACGTGAGCATTTGTTTATCAATTGCATGACTTCGTGCATAGATGATAATTTCTTACTTAGTCTCGAGGACTTGGGCGATTGTGTTTATTAAATTACTGTTGTTTCTAATTTATTTATTTTTTGATTGGAGTCCTCGTTTTCATGATGTTGCTGTAAAAACTTAAGTCACGGTAGGTACATTTTTCATCTAAGATTAGGAACCATAGACAAACTGCACTCTGGTATAATAAAATTGTCAGTTAATTATGTACTTCAGATCAACTGTTTGAATATATCTGTGTCTGAAGGAAC
Organism: Laspeyria flexula; assembly: GCA_905147015.1. Lineage (NCBI taxonomy): Eukaryota > Metazoa > Arthropoda > Insecta > Lepidoptera > Erebidae > Laspeyria > Laspeyria flexula. The sequence goes on from LR989970.1 coordinate 5,875,957, forward strand.
GATTGTGAAAGAACATAGCATAGAGTCACGCTTTCTATCCCCGAAGGGGTAGTCAGAGGTACACCACATCCACATTTCGCTAGCCATGGATATTACGGGTCAATAAACTAAAGTTAAACATCCGTTACACACCGGTACAATAAGCCGTTCTTGATAAATGTCCTCGAACACGTTATGCGGACGATTAGTCAGCAGATCTGTTGCAATGGTTTTTTAAATATTGCAAAAGAAAAATTCGAAACAAATCCTATACCAACCCCTCTGGCCAGTGTGGTATAGTAGGCTAAATTCCCTCCATATTCTTGGAGGTAACTCGTGCCCAGCAGTGGGACGTTTATGGGTTGAAATGATAATGATGAATATGGGTGTAGATTTTTCGGTTGCTGTACAAAATCAATTAACCTCTTCCTAAAGCTCCGTTCTGAGAACTTAATTTGCTTTAATTTAAAAACAAGTTTTCACCTACGGCCTAACCGGAACGTGTATCATAAGTCATTCTCCAGCCATCCAACTAATCCTATAGATAAACATCAAGTTGGGCCATTGATAAGCAACTTAACAAATAAATTGAACTCACTTTCGCAAGCGCAGTACCTAAGTAGTAAAGAATTATAATGCTCATTCAAATGTACCTTACCAACAATGCAATTTTGAATACAAGTACTGATATTACGTTTGTGTAGTAAGCTATTATTGTAATAGTTATGATAAGGTTACAACCTTGTGTTTAATTTTCTCTAGAAACTGTGGGCTTAGGTACGGTGAGAGGCATTCAAGCGTGTTGATAACTTATCAAGAGTTGAATGTATTATAACCTCCTTTACGTTAGCGACGAGGCCTTACAAGTTACAATGCTGACGTGTATATAAATGCATTATTTACGGCTACACACAGTGCAGTTAGCAACAGTTTGATAAAATCGGTCCCTAATGGCAAATAGCTACTTACATTTTGAAGCGATTTTTTTGGTATTTTTAAACTGTTTATTTCCTTTAATGACCAGAGGGCTGGTTTTTATCTCGCACAGAGAATCAGCATTGCCATCCAGCGTGGCAATCTGCTAGCCTTCTGGGCACTTTCCCTTGTGACAGTGATGCCGATGAATACTTTGATGCCTAGCCACATTACCATTTGTATTATTATTTATTTATAGTATTGGAAATAGAAGTTGTAGATATGTAAGTAAATAGTTAATAATGTTATAAATGATAAATTTTATTTCCTTTATAAACAAACTACTAGACCCAATAAACGAGGTCCTGTACTTTTCAAAAATCCGATTGCAACGTTACTTTTTTTTTTAAGTTTAATGACAGATGACATTATGTCATTATTCAGAAGAGTTTTATGTTGTGCCTATAAATGAAGACTTAAATTTAGATGTCTATTAGTACCGTTGAACTTGATATCTCATAGGTAATAATTATGAGACTTTAAAACTAAGTTGGATTTGTTTTTAAGATCATTTCACGTATACTTTTACTTACAAGTAAAAGTTTCGTAGCAAGTGGAAGGAAATAGTCTCTGCTTACCCTTCTGTTGGGAAAGAGGCGTGATCTACATGTATGTGTGTTTACTTACAATAGGAAGAATGCAATTGTATACTACTGTGTATAGCTGCATTGTAATTATAGATTTCTTAGAATCGTCACCTACTTAATATGAAAAAGGTATGCACAGTTTACGGTAGGTCAGTTAGGTGAAGCATTTGAAGGTCTGACGTCATTATAAACTTATTAACATGATATCAATTTTAGTTTTGCAAACTATAGCAATACTATGAATGAAGATTTTACAAGAGTTTATATCCAGAAATACTGTCATTATAAAAGAAACATATTTTGATATGTCAAATTTGACAATGAATCTGTCATTAGGATGATTACAAAACAATTATTACACGCAGGTTACACTATTAGTAAATTGGATCATTTCAATATGAGGTTGTTAAACTCAAAATTTGCGTTGTGTTTAGTAATTAATAAAATATCCAAAACTTTCTTTTTCTTTTTTATATTGTTAAGTCTACTAAAAACTTCAACCCTTTTGTCAACATTAGAGGTCGCAGAATCCATCATTTATAAAGTCATAAGTATTTGTGTATTATAAAAAATAATTGCTTAAAATCTAGACATAGTAAATTTATGTAAATTTCATATCGAACATCAAACACAAAGCATTCAAAACCTATTATCTACCCAAAAAATATGTATTTAAAAAATATAGGTACCTAAGTATATAATTGCCGGCCGGTAAGACTAAAGTATTTAACAACAGCCAAAGAGAATGACAGCTACATCTGGAATGTCAATTACCAAACAAAGCAACAACGCCGACGACGCTTTCAAGGTGTTCGGTACCCGACAACAGCAAACCGATGGTATTCATGTCATGTAGATTCTAGGTCCTAAGAACGCAGACCTCACGCCATCTAGCTGATTCAAGTCTAGATTTTCGAGGGAAAGTGGGTGTTGGTAATACATGAATGCGTTCGACCGAGTCTTAATATAATTTCAAATAAAGAATTAAATATATTGAAATTGCCAGTATTTTTAAATTAAATCACGATGGATAGAAAATCAATTAAAAAGTCTTTGTTTTCACTCATAAAATACGACAACTCCCATCTATTCATCATCATCTGCCAACCACACACTATGATGACTAAAAAGCAGATTTAAAAAGAAATAAACTTACCTCTTTTGATTTTTCTCGTCCTTTTTTCACACATGATGTCAATTAAATACAGCTTACAATCACAAGATAAACACGAACTGTCAATAATTCAACAATTTCCAAACGAACGGTATGTTTCCGAACTGAGGGCGCGTGTGGATCGCTCTGGTAACAAACGTGGAATGACTTGTTTGAAAATCGAATGCGGCTCCTTGTAGCGTCGGCGTAGACACGACGCGTAGAAAGAGACAGAAAGATACATGTGTTGTAGTGCTACGAATTACGTTACCCATACTTGGAATTAAATGTCACAAAAAGAATGAAAATTATTATCTGCACTTTTATTAATTGCAGTTAAATGCATAAACTTATTTGTGAGCCTGGGAGCACTATAATCTTCGGCTTTCTTTCAGTGGAATATTTTTTTTGTGTGAATGTTGTCTATAGATCAAAATACTTATTGGTTTAAGCTTTTTACACATATTAAAAATATTTCAAAAATATTTCAATAAATTCTATTAAATATATATTTCCTTTATTTTATATTTAAAATCATCACAAGTAAATTGTAGAACAAATTAAAACTTTAAAACTTTAGACAACACTATTTTTTTTTCAAAAGACATCAACGTAAAAGCTTAAATATTATTACTTCAACAAAAACGAAACTTTCTCAGTATAACGCTGCGATGCTGTATATTATTTATCTTTCAATCAAAGATGTTGAATCAAATTTGAAGAAAAAAAATGAGCATATAAATCTAATTACACACCATAACAGCAGCCAATATCAAATAATTTATATAAAACAGATCCACAGACATCATGTCTAATAAAAGTGTAGTTCACGTGGCGTATAAATAATGCTGTTTGATAAGACTGGCAGTGATAACGCGGATATTAATGTATACACTATACAGACCAAACGCAACGATCTCTTACGGTACGTACAATAAATGAAATAAATCTTGGATATGCCATAGTACTCTGCACAACGATTTCTCGAAGATGCCTGACCCGATTTTAATACAAAGAGTTTTAAGACTACTTCTGCCTGGCATGTTCTTTAAATGCTTCAGTTTGCCCGTAACTATAATCGGTGCAATTCTGACATTAAATGACATATATGGTAATTATTTTTAATTCTCCAATATAAAACAATAAAAAATAAAAAAAACGTTCTATAATTTTTAGGGTTCCGTACCAAAAAGAGACAAAAGGCACCCGGTCTCGCTCTGTCCATCCTTCTCTCTGTCTATCTGTTACAGTGTTATATATCTACTAGTGCTATCGACATGAAATAGCAAATAATTTAAAACACTGCTGTTCCAACACTAATAGAATTAAAAAAATCTGAAAATGTTTTAATTTTCTATACAAAAGGGGTCGAAATGGGGGGTTCTAATTTTAAATTGAGACTATAAGTGGAATGCCAAATAAAAGCGCTCTGTTTCTATATTCTAAAACCTTTTATTTATTTTTACGTGCCACAGTTTTTTTAAAATTAAAAACATCAAATCATCAAAAAGTGCCTTTTGTTCCCCTTATCTCTGTGATGAGAAAAATGTGAAATAATTCCAGTTGGTACATGTTTGTGTAAATATTACAGGAAAAATAAAATGATGTTTCTCTAACTAGCACACTTTTGCATACTTAACTAAATTTGTTTGCTAAACATTATATTTTGACATTATATTTTTTTTGCCATAATACGGAACCGTTGGCACGCGATTCTGACTCGCACTTGATAGGTTTTTTATGTAGGTACCATTAATTTCGTTCACCCATCATAATACTTAACTTACTAGTAAATTAAATGTATTACATATTTATTTCTGACCATTATCCTACAGTATTCAATTACCCATATAAAAATTCTCGTCCCTCAAACATTCTCCCCGATTATGGGAGAATTTTTACCCCTGCCTTGTCACCCTTTGTGTAAAAACGCCCGCCAGTCACCGCCTGGTGGGAGTCGCAGCTCGCATGAAAAAACACGTGCTTATGCATGTTTTGGGACATAAGACTGCTAGCTATCTGTCTGCCATGGATGTAAAAATCAATTTTTATATTTTTTTTTTATTTTAGCACCACATTACGTAATATTGCGCAATAGTATACGTGGGCAAATGAAATGCTATAAAAATGTTTTTACTTATAGTATACATACACATGTATATTTTACTATTGATTGTAATGATTTATTGTTACTGCATACCAATCACCGAGAAAATAATACAATAATTTATTTTAATTGTAGCACAGAACAAAAGACATTTTTTATGCGATAGAATATCCAACGCTTCGTAGCTCAATGTTTCACGCACGTTGCTGTGACGTATGATAGCCGAGCGGCGCGCGCGCAACGTGGGTGCGCTTGTGACTCACATCGCACGTTGTATTACACATACACACACACTCACATGCACGGTACGACTGTCTAGTATAAGGCTGTGTTACTAAGTTACCACCTGTAATTACTTGCACTACCATTGCATCCTTTTTTTGTAATTTCTTCTACATAACTTGATATATATATCTAATATTACTTACTCGCGTTTATTAAAGAACTAGCTGTGTCCACAACTTCGTTCGCGTGCAAATTCATAGTTTTCTTTTTATATTTTTTATTTTGATTTCTTATTTTTTTTTCTAAAATCAAAGTAGCCTAAGTCACTCCTTGTGACATTAACTAACCGTATCCGCTAGTAAAAGTCCCCTTGAAATCGGTTCAGTTGTTTCGCAGTTTACCTCAAACAAACAAACAGATACATGGACATCTTACAATGGTTATCCAATGAAAGAAGAAAAGACGGTGATTATACTGATTATCAACCTTAAATCAATCATTGCAAGGTTAAAATTCAAGGAATGAACTCATGTTCATATAATGGGAAAACGAGTCCACGTGTCCAGGACAATCCCACCCTCATGCCCACCAACGCATCTCCTGTGAGCCAGGTTTCACAGCGATGACCCTTACGAACACCGAGTTTTCACACTCGGGAGTCCCAGGGAATGCCTAACCTACTGTCTTGGAACTCGAAACGAAATTACCATCAGGCGGACCGTACGTATGTTTGCCACCGTCGTAGTATAAAAAAAAAATTAAATGGAGGAGTATGAGTAGTGGGGCGGCCCCCCGCCAGATGGACCGACGATCTGGTAAAGATTGCGGGCGGCCGTTGGATGCGGGTGGCACAAAATCGCTCGTTGTGGCGGAAATTAGGTGAGGCCTATGTTCAACAGTGGACGTCATTGGGCTGATATGATGAAATGGAGGAGTTGGAAAGAAATTATCCACTTCCACGTGCGATATATGTACGTAATTAATTATAACGTTTCACAAAATCATCTCTCTATTTAGGCTTACACTGCATGGAAACAGCCTTATATATTTTTTTATCTCTATGCAGATGTACGATACGAATGAAAAACAACTTTGTAAACAGACACGGGGTCGTTCTATCGCACATGCATATACACACATACAAAGGTGTGTCTGCAATACAATAAAACAACACAGACAGTACACGTGCCGACTCTGAGGCCACTAACGCTTGTCTGGCTAACTTAGCTCATTTCCATTCACTCTTCTCTGAGAATAACTTGATTTTGAATTTGTATAGAACCTCGTATTTGGAAGAAGTTTAAAGGATTTTTTGTCTGGCTGTGGCATCATAGCTCCTTAACGAATGGATCGTTTGCGATGATGCGTTTTTATTGTTTAAAAGCTGGCATGATCATGATGGTTCTTAGATATTTGTCATCAAAATCAGTGCAGTCGTTTCAAGGACATCAGCTTTTGTCATTACAAGACTGACATTTCAGTAAAGCTAAGTTTTGCTTGAGGACGATGAGCTGAGTCTAGGGACACCTCCAGGCTGTCCATTATAGTTCATTTATCGAGGAAGATTATGGACTATATAAAATAACACTATGGCCAATAGGAACTGGGCAGTGGCCAAACTAAAAACGATAAGAGTGAAACCACACGTGATTTTAATATAGGTATGGGCTCGTAAAAGCCATACGTAATAAACCAGATATAGGAAGATAAAATAAAATGCCATATTATTATCAGTGACGCGTACAAATGTTTGTAGTTTATAACCATTTATAACACAATCAGAGTACAAACGTCTTAAGATAAAATGAATCACTGCCATTTGACAATTTTACTATCAACCTTAAAACTATAATAACAAGATGGAAATTAACTATAGACTCAAATTTTCACTTAACTCCTTTTACTAACATTATGATATTATAAACACGTGTAGCGGTACTCTTGGGACATATAGTCTCATTGTTTATTCATGTGAATTTCTGTGAAATTATAACAAGGTTTTATATTCGCAGAAAGTTGATTTCATCACACAGAAAGAATACCCACAAAGAAAATAATATACACCGATGCTGTTGCTAACATTATGATGAAATCGCTGTGTAGATTTAAAGTTTAGACTGACAAAAATCTTCCAACTATTCCCTCCTATCGCTCTACAATATTACCCTTTAAAATTTCATATTTGAGGTAACTCTATTCTTGATTTGCTATTTATTATTTATATTTCCCTGCTATATATCTATTCCCTGCTATTTCCCTAGAATAAATACGCCTTTACTTAATTTGACCTCAATTATACTTCCTCCTTTCATGGTAAGCAATTTATTTATGTAGTGCTCGTTCGATTGGCCAGAATTGGAATTGAAATTTTGTTTTTACAACAATTTTATTTTCCTCTCGTGTTATGTCTGCTTTGCTTTAGTCTGGGTTTAATAGTACTATACTACATAACACTTACTGAACAAATTAAAAGCATTTATTCATTTTGGTTACAATGTAAAACGAAAATGTAATAGTTTATCCTAAGTATCGGTAAATTTGCTTCGACCAGTTCGCTGTTTAGCTATTTAGGTTAGTAAGAGCTATTCAGGTAGGTAAATCACTACCTTATAATAACGGTGTACACGTCCGCTGATAAAAGCTAAGGCAGTAAACACCACAGGCATCAAATCCCAGACGAAATCAAAAAAAAGATAAAAATCAAAAAAAAATTAAAAAAAAGCAAGCACCAAACCAAAAGCACCAGTAACCTGCATGTGGTTTCCACGCGTGACAATATAAAACCTATTCAAAACCCGCGTACTCAACGCAACTAGTGTAAGATCTGCGTGAGACCATCCACGTGACAGGAAAAGTGTGCTTAACTTATCGATTGTATACGAAATTAACGGTTAAAGACATTTACTTGACATTTTTCTCAAAAGATTAACAATAATCACTTACAGAGAAAAATACAATAATGAATACAAATATAATAACCAATTTAGTGTAGTGTTAGTAATGTAGGTAGTTGTAATATTAGTTAAGTTAAAAATATGTTATAGTTAAGTTAAAAAATCTCGTGCAGTATTTGTTTACGGCCTATGACTTAGTGACATGTAACCATAAAATGACTAAGATGAAATTTCGAAGTTTTAGTATCAGGAATATCAGTATATGGCAGTAATTTATTATATATATTATATTGTATGTTTAAGTTTTATGTATGTATTATATTACATCTATAGTTTAGTGATTTTATACAAACAAAATGCGAATAAAACCGATTGCGATTTTAGAAGCTATATTGTACATAATAATAATAATAATAATAATCATTTATTGCCAATTTTGTACAGAACAATAATAATATTACATTGGTCCCAAACTAGGCTAGCCCTGTATCTTGGGCACCGAACACATACACACATCATCATTTGTACATGATAGAATAGGTAGGTTATTTTTTTTAAAATTAAAACAGCTATGTTATTAAACATTTGTTAATCGGCTCATCTTTGGGCGCTCTGGCATTATTATGTTATAAGGAGTAGAAGAGATGCTCTCAGAATTTAAAATGGTAGAAATTTAAAATGCTAATGTTGCTTATAAACAATACATTTTTATTATATTTTAAATTATATACCGTCGACGAATACATAAATCTAATGTATAATTTTAGTGAAATTAAATGATATTTTCTATCCGTAGTGACTGATTAAGAATACATAATGTCACTGGCTTATGTCAACCCGTGAGTGTTGTAAAAGGCGACTAAGGGAGTAACCAAATACAAGTAAAGACAAATGCACCTCGAAAGGTATATTCGAAAAATTCCCTATACCAACCCGTCTGGCCAGCGTGGTATAGTAGGCTAAATTTCCTTTACATTCTTTGGCGGAGACTCTTGCTCAGCAGTTGAAATGGTGTTAAACACTAATCTTTAAATATAAGTTTTAAACGTTAATTATTTAACCATAGGTATCTATGACTGGCCTGTTGGTCTAGTGGTTAGTGACCCTGATTGCTAAGCCGGAGGTCGTGGGTTCGATCCCCACCCAGGACAAATCTTTGTGTGATGAGCATAAAGGTTTGTTCTGTGTCTGGGTGTAATTTATCTATAATATGTATGTATTTACAAAAAAAAAATGTATTTAAGTAGTATATCAGTTGTTTAGTACCCATAACACAAGCAAATATAATTGCTTACTTTGGGACTAGATGGCGCTGTGTGAATATGGTAGAATATTATTATTATTATTATTATAGGTATCAGTATTCTATTTAAAGAATATTCCTATAAATACAATAATATCTGATTCAGGCAAAACAAGTACCCCGCCAGCTATATAGTCAACTGTTACGTAAGTACGTTTTACGATATGCATTCACAGCAATCATGCATAGCCATATACGTTTACATACGTACGAACTACAAGGTAAAACCGATTAAAATGGCGTCCTTTTACTACACTTACGTAATTCATTTTGATTATCATCATTTTAACCCATAAACGTCCCACTGCTGGGCACTGGTCTCCTCTTAGAATATGGAGGGAATTTAGCCTACTATACCACGCTGGCCAGACGGGTTGGTATAGGGGTTGGCATGTCGTCGGTCGAATAAGGCGGTTGGGCCTAACAGTGGCCCTACACAAGTCGGAAGCGCTGTGCTTTCACGGACCCCGGAGGAAGCCACCTCCGGGGGCCCAGCTCATCTTGAGCGGTGAGGGCATAGCGGTGGGAGCGGCCATGCGCTATCTAGGTCTCATTCTGGATGGCACATGGTCGTTCAAGGAGCACTTCCGACGGCTGGTGCCGCGACTCACCAGCGCCGCCTTGGCTCTCGGCAGCCTGCTCCCCAACGTGGGGGGACCGAGCGCGTCGTGTCGTCGCCTGTACGCGGGGGTCATCAGGTCGATGGCTCTCTACGGGGCCCCAGTGTGGGTGGACGCCCTGTGCGCCAAGAACGTTACCCTCCTGCGACAACCGCAGAGGGTGATGGCGCGCAGGGCGGCCAGGTGCTACCGCACTGTTTCATACGGTGCGGCCTGCGCCTTGGCGGGGGCCCCACCTTGGGAGCTGGAGGCCATCGTGTTGGCCAACGTGTACAGGCTGACGGCTGAGTTCCGCAGCCGAGGGCTAGAGCCCTCACCGGAGGAACTGCGCCACCTGCGGGGCCTCTCTCGAGAGGCCCTGTTTCACGGGTGGCAGCAGCGGCTTGCGGAACCGAGCGCCGGTCACCGCACGATCGAGGCCATTCGGCCCGTTCTCAGAGAATGGGCCGAAAGAAGGCGCGGGGCGCTGACCTTTCGCCTGGCGCAGGTGCTCTCGGGGCATGGTTGCTTCGGGAGGTACCTGTGCCGGGTCGCGAGGAGGGAGCCGCAATGTATCTGTCATCATTGCGGCTCCCCGGAGGACACAGCCCAGCACACCCTCGAGGTGTGCGGGGCGTGGGCGGGTCAGCGCGCTGCACTGGCCTCGATCATAGGCGAGGATCTCTCGCTCCCAGCAGTGGTGAAGGCCATGCTGGAGAGCGAGACGAACTGGGGAGCAGTGCTCTCCTTCTGCGAAGAGGTGATGAGGCAGAAGGAGGAGGCGGAACGGCAGAGGGAAGACGATGCCCTCAGTGACCCGATCCGCCATCGAAGGGTAGGCGGGAGAAGGCGGGCATACGCCCGCGACCTCCCGCCGTAAAAGCCCGAGAAGAGGACGCGCCCGGCTGAGCGCGTCCGCCACGCCAGGACCGGTCGACTTTGGGGAAAGTCGACCGCTGGCGTTTTCTGGTGACGTGTGCGTGTTCCCGCACGTCACCGCCGGAGCCGAGCTCCGGCAGAGAGGGGGCCCGTAGCGGGCCATCGTCGCTGTGGTCGCGGACGAATGTTCCTGCGCTCCCGTGACCACAGCAGAGCGCGACGAGAGGAACACCTTGGGGTTTTAGTGGGTGCGAGCCCCACATAACCCCTCGGTTCTTTCCCCAAGACCGAGGGGTATGCGTCAGGCATTTCCCCAAGTAAAAAAAAAAAAAAAAAAAAAAGGGTATAGGTTGGTAAGTCTAAGGTACGATTCAGACCAACCGGCTCGCGTCGCGCCGCATCGGAACGGAGCCGTACGCGTGCCGCGGCAGCCGGTCGGAGCCGGTCGGAGCCGGACGGAGCCGGTCGGCCGTCGCGACGCGTCGCGGGATGCCGACGGAGGTAACGTAAGTTGCATGCAAATATGAACTGTAATTACTGTTGATACATTTCAATGTTCTTTACCGCATTGTAAAATGCCGCCCGGCGCGGGCCGATGCGAGCCGGTTGGTCTGAATCGTAGCGTACGATTCAGACCAACCGGCTCGCGTCGCGCCGCATCGGAACGGAGCCGTACGCGTGCCGCGGCAGCCGGTCGGAGCCGGTCGGAGCCGGACGGAACCGGTCGGCCGTCGCGACGCGTCGCGGGATGCCGACGGAGGTAACGTAAGTTGCATGCAAATATGAACTGTAATTACTGTTGATACATTTCAATGTTCTTTACCGCATTGTAAAATGCCGCCCGGCGCGGGCCGATGCGAGCCGGTTGGTCTGAATCGTAGCTAATAAAATCCTGTACCAACCCGTCTGGCCAGTGTGATACCAGCAGACCAACCACCCCGTATAATCGCTCGCTTGTGCGGAAATTAAGTGAGGCCCGTGCCCAGCAGTGTACGTCATTGGGCTGATATGATGATGATGAATAATTATTATAAATACGAAAATTTGTAAGGATAGAAATTGTATTTTTTTTAACTTTCATGTACATGTCACTGACAAAGACATTCGGGTGTGTCGCAAGCTACAGCTGTTCGCATATATTTCTTGAAAAGTGGCTTTTATGTATTTACTTTTGATAAGAGATCTATTCTTATCAAGCCTAAACAGTGAACAATTGTATTATGTATGGCTGATAGTAATCTTGACAAAACTAGCGATGATAAGTTTCAGATTTAGGTCACTATGGCGTTTATAAATAGCTTATTTTATTTTCAAATTTGGGGCTTTGTAAATATTTTGTGATACTGTAAGTAAAAGTAATAATAAGAATCCTTTAACCTAGTAGAAATCTCAAAAAAAATAAAATCGCGAGAAACAATACATAAAGATTGACTGGCCTGTTGGTCTAGTGGTTAGTGACCCTGACTGCTAAGCCGGAGGTCGTGGGTTCGATCCCCACCTAGGACAAATCTTTGTGTGATGAGCATAAAGGTTTGTTCTGTGTCTGGGTGTAATTTATCTATAATATGTATGTATTTACAAAAAAAAATGTATTTAAGTAGTATATCAGTTGTTTAGTACCCATAACACAAGCAAATATAATTGCTTACTTTGGGACTAGATGGCGCTGTGTGAATGTGGTAGAATATTATTATTATTATTATAAAGAGACAACCAATACGTTAAATTCATTTGAAAATTTCAAACGATATGTATTGTTTCACTATATTACTGGTAGTACCAAAATTAAGAGGTCAGGCAACAAGATAGGCTACTTGATTTGCAATAGTTACTTATAAACATTTAAATTTTCGACGTACTGACGCAAGCATTAAGTCTGATTTAAGGTGAAAAATCAATCAGTAAAGGTTTGTAGATGCAAATATAAAATTTCACGACGTACGAGTAAATACAATGCTCAAATAGAGAAATCATTAAAAAATGTCGTTGAGTTACTATTGATAAGGCACGAGGTTGAGGTAGGTCGGTATTCTGAACACGTTGTTCACACGTTGAAGCCAATGTGCATTGCCTTCACTATAAAGTATGACGTGTAGTCAATGATGACATTCTAGAACATTCTATGTTACTCGACGGTTAGGTTGAAGTAACTGTATAAAGGTTGGAATTTATATAAGCGAAGATAGATAGCAACTGATATCTTTATAAATATTTAGACTGGAGTGCCTTAGAAACCCAATACTACTACTTGACTTAGAACCCACAACTAATATAATCTGAACCAAGATTAAGGATTTATAAAGAGAATTATTTACTTCACTAACTAACGAAAAAATAAACAAATCTAGAACAAAAATTCAAATAGAACTTATTACAACAAGACGCGCCGCGCCAAACGAAACTCGTGGAAATAGAAATTAGAACTCTATGGAAGCTTCGTAAATAACAAAATATGGTATACGTACCTAATGTGCATAGGTATGTACCTATGCATGCTATGATGTATACATCATTTGTATCAGCTGTAAGCATTGTTGGCTTCCTCAAAAGATTTCCAATAGGACTGGACGTATAAGGCTTGCATACAGCGCGATCCTGAGATTCGGATCACATCGGATCGGATTGTCAGAATGAATTTATTCATTAAATATCATCATCATCATCATTTCAAACCATAAATGTCCAACTTCAGGGCACGGGTTTCCTTTAAAAATTGTGAAGGGGATTTTGTCTACTATACTTTGTTATCCAGACGGGTTAGTATAAAGTTTGTTTCGAATTTTCCTTTTTCTCGCAGTGCTCTAGTCTAAATAAGGTGAATATAGATGAATTAATTTCCAATGCAGTAAAATAAATAAGTTACAGTGCGTTTTCGAATGCCACACATACGTAGGTCTGCGATAAGGGAGCGCTCGTAGCACGTTGAAGTCCATGTGTATATGAATATGATGTAGTATTACGATGTACTACGTGCTTACGTAACATTTTAGAAGACGTGCCTGCATTGCGGGAAAATAATTTAATTGGTGAGCAATATAAATATCATGTGAATGTGTCAAGTGGTCTAACTCACACACATGGCCCGCACGTTTCAATACATGTGTTTTGTTAGGAATATTTTTATACCTATGTTGTTATTGCCGAAAATTAGAACTAGTAACATTGATGATGCATAGGTACTATTAGAAATTACTCGAATGAACCAGCATGGCTTTGTGAGCCACGTATTTTAACTTGCAACCTTAAGTAGATGGCAACAATGGAAATTTTGCACTGTTTTCATTGAGGGTGGATAAGTGGAATATTCATTTCAATTGTTTCACACTCACAACGGGAAGTGATAGTGGAAAAATATTGTATACATCATCATACATGTTATTGCCTTTAGTTATTTTTGTCTTAGCAGTCGTGTTTTTAAATGTTTTAATTATTTGTATTGATAAGATTTTATTTTAATAATAATTTAGCCTCTTTAACATAATTTAGATGACGTTATAATTAATTGACAACGGGTAATACATTTAAAAATATTATAATTTTAAGATTTAAAGGCATTATGAAATATTTTGCCTATCCTTTTTAATTTTATTACAAATGAGAAATTCTAAAACACAAATGGGTTTTATTTTCTGTTTTTATATAACCGTCCATAGAAGGGAGGTGTAGCTAAGGCTCCTTAATACTCACGTAAGCGTTGGTCGCACGTTGGACACCATGTGTATTTGTGGGCTTACAGATAGGGCTGCCTCGACCGGAAAAACTACCATAATGTTATTTTGTACCACCATCATCACTACAACCCATAGAAGTCCCACTGCTGGGCACGGATCTCCTCCAAAGAATGTGGAGGGAATTTAGCCTACTATACCATGCTGGCGCGTTTGTATAGGGCTTGTTTTGAATTTTCCTTTTCTCGCAGTGCTCTTGTCTGCTAAAGGTCTTGACTTTTTACGACACTCGGTAGTGACATTATATATTCTTAATCCATCATTATTCATTACTATATTAATAATTAGGTTAATAATTTTCCGTGTACACCATTACCTACATTGGTATGTTTGATCAGTGGTTCTTTAACCCATAATTCTAAAACGATAAATACAGTTAAATAGTTATACTCGTAGTATCGAAAACGTACCAAGCAAATAAGCATTTATATATGTCATCATAGCATTCAAAATTCTATAAACCACCAAGATATTTACAGTATATTTTATTTTATTACAAACAATGTCTAAAAGGTGCCAATTTTATTCAAGCACGCCTCTAGAAATGCGTCTGCAAACAGTTTCACACTTTGAAAAACGTGAACTAACGTTCAAAATAGTTGCCAGGTTCGATCGACGTCAGTTCAGATATAGTACATAATAATTATGTACGACGTTACTATATAGGTACTACGTCGTATACGCGTCACCTTGGAATCTACGTTTTACTGACGTATACGACGTAGTAGAGTTATTCTTAGTACAGGCAGGACCAGAAACAATTGCCTCACGAATGGAATGTAGTTATTAGACGACAATAAGTTGTGGAGGAAATTTATTTAATAATAATAATAAATCTTTATTGCATAGAAAGGTTTACATAAATAGTTTGTAGGCTCTGAATCTCAAACTAGCCATTTGCCATGCACTTTTATAGCAGACTAGAAGTCGTTCTTTATCTGGCCTCTGCTCAGCTCCTTTTGGCCGTAGCGTGGTGTTATGTAGCCTATGTTACTTAGTGATAATGTAGCTTTCTAATTGCGAAAGAATTTTTGAAATCGGTTCAGTAGTTTTTAAGTTTATTCACAAAAAAAGACAAATATTTCCTCTTTATAATATTAGAATAGATATGCTGAATAAAATAATTAGTATAACTTAAATTATAGAAGAAGAAGATATAGAAATAATAGACTTTTATTTCTTCTGTGATACTATTTTTATTTACGCCCGCGCCGCCTTGTTTCCAAGTTTTGATTATATCGTCATGGTGCCCAAAATTCTCCACGCAGTTGACGATAAACGTTGATTTTTTCGTTGCATACATATTTTATTATATTATATTGTTGATATGCAGTCATCTCTGTTCTTCTATTTTACCAAAGATACTTCTCATGTAGATATAGCTGAGTTAGTACTATAAGTTCCAAGATCAGAAGGCACGTTGATTAGTCATCATGGAATGATCTAGAAAAAACGTGTACTATTTATATATTTCTTAAAAGGAATCACTGCGTTACCAGCCTAGAAATTAAATATTGCTTATTTATTGGGTATTTATGTAAAAACCCAAACATTAGTATTAAAAATTCTATATTGCATGGTATTTGGCTGGCCTGTTGGTCTAGTGGTTAGTGACCCTGACTGCTAAGCCGGAGGTCATGGGTTCGATCCCCACCCAGGACAAATCTTTGTGTGATGAGCATATAGGTTTGTTCTGTGTCTGGGTGTAATTTATCTATAATATGTATTTACAAAAAAAAATGTATTAAAGTAGTATATCAGTGGTTTAGTACCCATAACACAAGCAAATATAATTGCTTAATTTCGGACTAGATGGCGCTGTGTAATGCGCTGCATAGAAGCTCAGTCTCGAAGCAATGTAACCCAATGAATCTGCAGTCTTAGTGTATAGTTCTATTTGTATCACGAAAAAAGACCCTTCTTGAAGTGCCTTGTTTACGAAAAAGATACTTGTCAATTATGTGTCAATTGGAAGTCTCTTGAAGGGGGGGGGGGCAAATGTCTAACAGTAGACTTCTTACGCGTACGGCTCATATTATGATGATAATGAAAATGGATGTTATACATTTTTCCCTGGCTTGGGGCCATAGAAATATGCGCATACCTTATCAATAGACCCACTCTATTTTAAGAATCAATATGTCATATTGTGACCACTGCAATCATTTTATTTAAGTTCGCGATTGACTAATAAAATAGTGCAAATCCTTTGATTTCGTAAACATTCAGATAAATACCTTGTAAATAATATAAAATGCAAGCATGAAACTTACCAATATTCCCCATGCGTTGTTTTCTTAGCAAACGTAATGCAACTTACCTTGGTGTTATCGTAAAATGGTATACAAAACACTTCGTGACTGAATGAATGTCAAAGGAATCGTTAATATATACTTAGTTTCAAAACGTACTATGTACGACGATAGTAGTAAATACTACAAGTAAATAGTAAACGAAGTAATAATGTGTATGTGTTATTGGCGAGTTACGACTATTAGTAATATAGATAAGACAGTCTTCTATTACGTGTATGAACTATTTGTGTAACTTTGCTTTTAAATATAGGAGCTAAGTTTTAAATAAGTATACCTTTCTATGCCGAGACGTGGACACTCACTGTAGGACTAGCCCACAAACTGAAAGTCACTCAGCGAGCTATGGAACGAGCTATGCTCGGCGTCTCTTTGAAGGACAAACTTCGCAACGAAGTAATCCGACAAAGGACCAAAGTTACCGACATAGCTCGTAGAATAAGTAAGTTGAAGTGGCAGTGGGCTGGTAATATCTGCAGAAGGACCGATGGACGGTGGAGCAAGCGTGTCCTAGAGTGGAGACCGCGACTCGGCAAGCGTAGAGTAGGACGCCCTCCAGCTAGATGGTCAGACGGCCTAAAAAAGGTCGCTGGGTCTGACTGGATGCGGAAGGCGGAGGACAGAGTGCTATGGCGCGTGTTAGGAGAGGCCTACGTCCAGCAGTGGACTGCAATAGGCTGAAATGATGATATCTTTCTGTATTTTCAGTAGGTATACGGTACGTACTGCCTGTAACCGTGTAACTGCCTCGGTGGCGCAGCGGGAAGTGTATACGACTGCTGTGCAAGAGGTACCGGGTTCGATTCCCGGGTCGGGTGAAAATGGTATTGGGTTTTTCTATCATGAATTTCCATTATTAAGATTTGCCCGGAGTTTGGTAAACAAATGTTCCCGGTTGATGACAATAGGCTCGCCCCCTATTTCATGGGACCAAACATAGCTTGCCAAATGTGGGTGTCAAACACCTCTGCCTACCCCTTTGGGGAAAAAGGCGTGATGCTATGTTATGTTATAATATATACGGTACGTCACGTCTGGGGAAGTACAAACCTACCACAGAAAATTTACGCTTAGTAAAGTTATCATTGCAACCCATAGTCGTCCCACTGCTGGGCATGGGTCTCCTCCAAAGATTGTGGAGCGAATTTAGCCTATTGTACCACGCCGGTCAGACGAGACTTTTCTCGCAGTGCTCTTGTCTGCATTAGGTTACTCGCTTTTTATGATACCCAAGGGTTGAGATGGGGTGACATTATGTGTTTTTAATCCATCACTACCGGATAGTAACAATGCTAAGATAACACCACCATGTCCATGGGTGGCGGTTACCATTTACCGCTTGCACTTCTGCCAATTCAGGCAAAAACAAAAATTCTTATTTTTTACATCCTTTAGAAATTAGGTTAGGTTAAGGTAGGAAGCTACGCCCTTATGTACTTCGCTCTCTGTCACCTCTGACTAATACTTCATTATCATTATCATCAGTAACTCATTAAGTCCCACTGCTGGGCTCGGGTCTCGTCTCCTCTATCTAGAGAGCTGAGAGGGTTTAGGCCATAATCCACTCACGCTGGCCTAGAGCGGGTTGGTGAATCAGACATATTTATAGAATTTCTTCTAAGGTATGTATGTGGGTTTCCTCACGATGTTTTCCTTCACCGTTCACCGCAGATGGTAAGTCACTTGACTAGTACTTATAAATTCCACAAAGTGGAATCCACATTGGTACTGCCGGTCGGGATCGAACTCGGACCGCGTGATTTGTACGACGGTCCCTTATCCATTCAGTTACCATCGCTTCCACTAATACTTATTAAGTAGAAATTAATTATGCAGTAGATTGAGCGCTTTTGAAAGAAAAAAACTACCTTTTGAAAAGACCTGCCCCCCTAGACAAGTCGCAAATCTCTGATTCTATTCAAAATATTTAAATGTCACTTTAATACATCCCTGACATAATCTATCGACATGTCATGTGATCAATGTACTAATTTGACATGTCGATAGAATAGATAGATCAAATCGATTGTCATTTATCTAACGATGTAGTTAAATTTTCTTAGCCAGAAGTTATTATACTGTCGCTACATTTTTTGTTTTTTCAATATTCAATCATTTATTCTTCGCTTCTATTCTTAGCTTCCATAATGTACAAATAGGTGGCAGGTATAATGTAGGTTACAATTATGGGCCCTGTCGGGCACAGCACAATAATTAGGAAAGAGGAAGAGGGTTAAATTTAAAAGTGTCTATTATTGTTTGGGTGTTTTTGTAAACGTATAAGCATATCGTATTTGTTACTTTAGTAGAACAAAACATCTTATGTTTTCCTACCGTTTTGTTTTCATCAATATATTAAAACCAAATAAACAAAATAATTATTTACCAAAACAGTCACATTAAATCCATGTGCGGTATAAATACAATATATTATCATAAATCAAATACAGATACAATAACTCGCGAAATCTTACATACATAATCTGTGCACGTGTTTCACCATGTAGTTACAACAACGTGATTGACTACAGACCAAGAATATACGACAAACTGTATTAACTTAACCACTATAACATGGCCCCTATCCCTTCCAACTACAACAGAAATGATCCCTTAATTTGTTATACCAATGGAGCATCAAGTGTCTTGGTGTCTGGTTATTGTAGACAATGGAGTTACCACACGTTGCATTATGCCGACATCGGAAAATCAATGCATTCTGTAACAGGGATCACGTTTTTAAACATGTTGGTTTTTATTATACGACTGTCAAAGTCATTGTTTGATTTGGTATTCAATATGAGGTAAGTATGTGTCATGTCTAGACTTGTTAGTATCTCTGCGAATGTACAAATATGTTTTTGAACACACTTTATGAGTACATGTTTTAAAACTTTTTTATTTTTATATTTTTATTTAAACTTCATACACAATACAATGTATAGGTGGACTTAATGCCTAAAGCATTATCTACCAGTCTACCTAACTTTAACCAATGCTGTGTTGTTATGAAAAAAATGTATGTTATTACATGGAGAAATTTTCACATTTCCCCAGTTTTGCGGCCACACGCATTTCTGGGGAGATTAGCAGTAGGTTTAAACTGAGTTTTGCAGTTAGAGTCTGCATATAATCTCTGCAACTGATTTACAGGTACGCTGTTACTAACTGTGATAATAAGTTTTGGTAGATAGACTAGAACTTGCTAAAGTACCTTCGGCAATAATGGTAAATACAGATAATCTCAACGAGTGCTGTGGAAAAATATATACAATAGTAGAATTTTCCTAATACGATGGAAGTTTATATATTCATGACGCGCCGGAACAGGAAAATAAATAGATAATACAGCATTTAACTGCAACATAACTTGCCGTACATTGATCCGTCTGTGTCTGTCTCTCGTTTATACATTTTGACACTTCTTGCACATTACATTAGGCTCAATAACAAATTCTGTATTTAATTTTTGTTGTTATTTAGATGTTGACTTTTTATGTGATATTTAGGGCCTGTTTCACCACTGACGAATAAGTGCTAGATAGCCTATGTGAAAACTATTTCATATAAAATCTGACAAAAAGTCTAAAAGTAGTTTATTAGACACTTATCTGCCAGCGGTGAAACAGGCCCTAAGTTTGTCTTTATAATATTTATATTTCATGAAATTTTATCCAAAAACGATTCAATTTGTTTCAGATTGCTTGTTCAAGGACCGTGGATAGTACTAATCAAAATCTTTCTACTTCATTAGGCTTGCGGTACCGGTTCTATCCCCGAATGTGTAGGCAGAGGTGGATCGCAACCATATTTCGCCAGCTTTGTTTGGTTTCATGTAATAAGGAGCGAGTCTATTGGCATTGCCAGTCACTTTCGCACTTGTCACTTGTAGCAACCCATTAATGTCCCACTGCCAGTCTCCTCTTCTTTCTAAAGATCTGAGAATTAAAAATTAAATTCGGGCGGTCACATGCCGATGGGCGATTTTGTATACCTAAGTGGTCTTTCAAACATATTCTTAACTAAAACTCCTGGTAGGAAATATTTACATTAAATTACGATTTCCTATCTACTCACGTATGAATTCGAGTATACAAATATGTAGGGATGTATGCTAAACACACAAAAATATACATTGTCAAACACAAGATTAACTATTAGCATATAATTTTAGATTGTATACAGATTTAGAATAGATTTATTATTCTAGATAATACCTACTTATGGGTCACATGTACAAAACAAAAACAAACAGATTGCATATACTGCGAAGAAGCATGATTTGGTGATTCCGTCTAGAAACTACTATATTATCAATCATTTTTAGTCCAGTTTATCCCGACCAAACTACTGAACGGAACAAGTAGTGTCATAGTCTACGACCTAAACGTGATATACGTCGTCTTGTTATGTACTATACCTAAATTATAAGGTAGTTTTGTTCACGTTACATAATCCCAACACGTGTACCTAGAAGATAGATAACAAAAGAAGCCGGTAGACCTCGGTAGACTAAACTTATACCTCCTTTTTACAAAATATGGTTTAAGTATTAAACCAGGTTTAATTTGACATAAGCCATTGTTTTTAGTGTCAGTTTTGTCAATTTAAACCTGGTTTAATGCTTAGTCCGCATTTTGTAAAAAGAGGGATAGTATCAAACGAAAGTTTTATAACAATACTAGATGTTGCGCCCGGCTTCGCATCGTTGTTCTTTATTTAACCACTGCTCAGCTCCTTTTGATCATAGCGTGATTTGAGGAAGGCTTTACACCTTTCTCGTTAAATGGGCTATCCAACACTAAGAACAATTTTCAAATCGGATTAATAGTGCCTGAGATTATCGCCTTCAACTAAACAAACAAAATCTAAGTCTTTATAATAATAACATAGATTTAAATATGATTAAATTTCGAAACGCATTAGTTATCTAGATAAATTTAAAGTCTATGACGAGTCAACACTCCGGCTTTCCAACAATTTCAAAGCAAATATCAGGTTAATTGATTACTCTATTGTTTATTGTAAAAGATTAAACAAACAAATATTTTTCTTTGTCTGTACGATCTACTTAGAACGGTCATGGTCATCATGAGGAAATTGAAATAAGAAAATACTTTCACATTTTATTTTTATTTATTTGGAATAACAAACATTTACACAATAATAAAATACATTGAAATAACATAGCTTAAAACTTAGAATTTTATTGTGTAATCGAATGCGTTATCCACAGAATACGTAATATTAATTTACTGCCGTACTTGCTAGGTCATACGGAATAGAGATTTAAAAAAAAAAAAGAATTAAGTAGGGAGTGTTTATATTGAGAGTTTGTCATGTAGGATTCGGTTGATTTTGAGAGGTGCTTGAGCTAGCTGCTTCCCTAACAACGAACTGGTCGGCAAATTGGCTGACGCTATTTTTCAGATAACCTGTTATTAACTCACGATTGTCATAAGAAAATTTGAAACACACTCTATAGCAACCCGTCTGGCCAGCGTGGTAGAGTAGTCTGAATTTCCTCCACATTCTTTGGAGGAGGCCCGTGCTCAGTAATGGGACGTATAAAGGTTGAAATAATTATCTGGTTCTTTTTTTTTTTAAAAAGGTTAGCTGTGTATATTTTTAAGTTATGTGTAAATATTTTATTATAGAATTATATATCAAATGAAAATATAAATCTAATACAAAAATCATTAAGTATCACCAGTAATGCGTAATACATTACAAATGTAAATGAACTTCACTTATAAACGTGTACTAGAACGATATTAAAAAATATAATATATAAATATGACGTAGCCAAGTCACGTTGTGGTCGATGCGGACACGATTCGGAAGTGCACATGGCTGTCCACGACTCACGTTATAAGACCGCTTTCACAACGTCAGACGTTTCTCATACTCGTGTTCTTATTGTAGGTATTAACTTACACTATGTAAAGTGCTAAGTCAGATGTGATTTCGTGCAGAGGAATATTATCACGTTTTGCCGGGGTAAGCATAGGTGTATGAGAGATGGGGAAATATTAGGACATTGTTTCTAAACCCATAGTTTATGTTGAGGACCTTTCTCAAGTAGCATTTGATTTAGCTCAGGTCACAGAATTTGATACAAATTTGCGCAAAATGTATTACTGAATCATGATACTTTGGTAAAATTTTGAAAAATATAGCTTATCATTATCATCATTTCAACCCATAAACATCCCACTGCTGGGCACGTGTCTCCTCCAAAGAATGTGGAGGGAATTTAGCCTACTAAACCACGCTGGCCAGACGGGTTGGTATAGGGTTTGTTTCGAATTTTCCTTTTCTCGTATTGCTCTTGTCTGGTTAAGGTCGTCCCTTAGTCGCCTTTTACTACACCCACGAGTTGAAATGGGGTGGTAACATTATGTATTCTAAATCCGTATATACTTTAGTTTATGTATCAGAATAATATGCCATTATAGGTTATAATTAATAATAATAATAAGTTTATTTCAGAAGCATGTCCATAGTATAGGTATTAAAATAAGAAAAACAGTCAGCACAAATACAAAAAGTCAATAAATTAAACATAAAATACAAAAATAACATAAATGCCGATAATAAGTTCTTATGAATCACGCATGTAAATGAGAGCAAAATTTATTAGAAACGTCTGAAATATTTGTAATTATCCATGTCTGATATAGGCAAGGAATACTAGTTAGTGACTTGGAAACCAACGTACAACGTGTCAAAATTATTGATCAGAATATATTGCACCGGTTCTATTTTATAATCACCATAATGTTACCAATAAATTAATGTATGTTTAAGTCGCTTCCTAAGAGATTGGGATATAAATAGCTTAGCAAATTTGCTAGTGTTTAAGCAGCTTTATCAATTAATTTGTCAATGTGTCTGACTCGTAGCTAAACACACAGACGCAAAACCGATAGTGAATGTACCTATATTAAAATAACGACTTGGCATACTGTTTCGACACAATAATGTTCTCAGAATTTGGCATAATGGAGAGGTATGGTTGGTATTCTTGGAGGAGTGTACGTAGGTATGTAACTATAGTATATATATATTTAATCTACAAGAGGGAGAGATAGGTGGGTATTCAATATTTGCTTTATTTTAAGTATTTTTTAAGACATATTACAGAAACTTGTACTTGTATTACATTTTATTAGGAAAGAAAATTTGTTATTTTATTTTAAGGATAACCTATTCGTCACTACAACCCATAAACGTCCCACTGCTGGGCACGGGTCTCCTCCAAAGAATATGGAGGGAATTTAGCCTACTATACCACGTTGGCCAGACAGGTTGGTATAGGGTTTGTTTCGAATTTTCCATTTCTCGCAGTGCTCTTGTCTGCATAAGGTTACTCCCTTAGTCGCCTTTTACGACATCCACGAGTTGAGATGGGGTAGTGACATTATGTATTTTTAATCTGTCACTACATGGACAGACCTATAGACCTATCTATACTAATATTATAAAACTTTAGAGTTTGTTTGTTTATTGGTTGAACGCTGGGATCTCAGGAACTACTGGTCCAATTTGAAAAATTATTTTAGTTTTGTCCATCTTTCTGTCCGTTTGTCAAGAATATTTATTTCAAGAACGCGTGGAGGTATCAAACTGAAATTAATATCAAATAAATACTCGAGTCTGCAATCCCGCAATAAAAAAATCAGAGTTCTAAGTAAACACAATCAAAAGATACTGCCGTTTATATTACATTTTTGTCACTTATCTTGACGATCAAAAAAGTCTAAAATATAGGGTACCTAGTTCCTGTTGACATAGAATCACGAAATGGGGCAAGAAGCACTATCAAATTGCACAAGTAAAGGAAAATATCCAGAAACCGAATATTAGTACTATATTTGAAGGGGGTTTGAAGTAGGGTATATTAATTAGGTTTTATTCCGGACTGACGTAACATAAAGATAGTGTACCTTTACGTAAATTTTATGTTTATTCTCAATTATAGCTATCCCGTTACCTACTAATATTTTACATACGGAACCCCCAGTGCGCGAGTCCGACTCGCACTTAGCCGGTTTTTTTTTTTTTTTTTTCATACGTCCCGCCTGATGGTAAGCGGTTACTGTATAGCCTATGGACGCTTGCAACGCTTGCGACATCCAGAGCGCGTTGTCGAAAATTGTATTCAGGGCCCACTCAAAGTTTACTAGTTAATTCTAAACATCGCTGCCACGTGCCATACTTCGGAAAATTTTGGCCTCCATCATATCTATATTTACAATCTCAATTTCAAACAAACTGCCTTCTTTCCGCAATATTTAAATTCAAATCAAACGTAAATATAAAGCTTCAGCATAATCACGTCCTCGACTGTGGACTTTTTTATGAATCCACGTGTTCTACAATCGATTCAATATTATATATACCGACAAACATGTCTTGCAGCGGCCTTGTGTGCACGTTGTCATGTATTATGTACGACAAAAAACATCAATACTTCATGAACAAGTTTAGGCTTCGTGCACACTTTCTTTTCTCGCCTAAATTAAGAATATGTCACGCTCAAATTGTCATCCAAACAGACCTTGACTTTTTTAGAGGTTATGCATATCGTCCCGTGCGCTGCGGGAATACGGGATAAGGGGCTGATTGGCCCCAAGATGACAAGATATGGGCCAGAATATCCACCAGAATCCTCCTGTGAACCATTATTACGCCTTCATGGATAGGCCAGCATCAGCTTTTCACCCAGTGCAGCCCCTAAACGGAGATTGCCTAGGGTATCTATACTTCATCGGTATATTGACAAATTTTTAATTAACCTAGTAGATATAGCGGGTAAACTGTAGACATATCTGGTGAATGGTCTTCAGACCTTATTTAGGTAGAGAGTCACGTGCTAATAGCTTACTATTTTACCAACAAGTTCCTAGCAAAGTTTATGTTTAACTTCAGCATTTCAAACTATAACAATGGATGGTTGATGAGCAAATAGTTCCTCTGACACCTTCAGCTTCAGTATAAAAATTGGCAATTTCCGATAATCAATTTTAATATGCAATTCCAAATAATATTTAACCTATGTATATAACGGAAGCAGGATAATTAAGGTGGGGTCACAATAGTCACGTGGTTTCGCGCGTGATGCTCCCTAAGTCCCTACCCTGTCACGCTGCACGCGGGACACAAAAATAACATTATTTTAAGTATGAATTATTTTCCATTCGTTTTTCCGTTTCAGCACGAAACAAGAACAACTAGACGTGCTTTTATATTTTATGACGTTCTTAAAATTTATTTTTGAGATAAGAACATTCAACACAACACAAGACATTTATGGAACATATCAAGGAGAAGTTAAAAGTCATGTCGTACCAGGAGGTGAAAGTATTGGTGGAAGCAGGACGGTTTTGGCTTTTACTCCACGCCTAAGACCGCAGCTCTTAAAATGAGAGAGTGATTGTTGATAATTTCGATTACCTACTAACCTTCATTCTGTTTTCTCGTAATATTAGACTACATTATAACAGTCAGTGTGATTTTAATATAGATGTGAACTTACCCTAATGATAAACAAATTTATTACAATACCTACTAGTTTTTGTTTAACAAATCCTGATTTATGAAGTTACTTAGAAAATAAAATATTTATTTACATTACAATACAGCTCCTAGAATACTGAATAAGAATATGTACCAACTTACTATAATAAATATATGTATATTAAGTTGGTATCTAGCTGTAGGCAATTCTTAGTAACAGCTCCGTGTCCATAAGGTGCTGCATGATGTTTTGAAGCTTTTTCCAATAAACAGGCTACTTACTAGGTATATATTAACGAAAAAACCAGTTCGAACTGGAAAAATTAATAATATGCTAACAGTTGATGGTGGCCGAATCGAGAAGTCACGAGCATGCAAATCATGTGGTCCTAATTCGATTCCGATTTGCAGTAGGCACCAATGTGAATGTCACTTTGTGGAATTTATATGTAATAGTCAAGTGATTTACCATCTGCTAACGGTGAAGGAAATCATCGTGAGGATATCCATATACTCTTGAACAAATTCTAAGGGTCCAGCAACGAGTGTCCTGGAGTCCTGAAGTACAGGGGTTCCCCTAATTATTTAATCACAATGTTTTCACAATATATAGGTATATACTTATCTAGTGTATAAGTACATAATATTTATATTTTAGTTGAAATATTTTGTTACGGTGGAAAATAAAGGTTTTATTTTCATTATTAAAATTACAAAATCATGAACTCTTGTTGAAGGTCTGTTTATAAGCAGAAACGATGTAGAACTGCTGATTCACCTAACTATTCTGACCTCCGGCTAAAAATATAATTCGAGCATTATTTTGGAAAAAAAACTTTGTTGATTGTTTTTCTTGTACTTCTGGCTCAAGGTACTTCAGTATATTTTGAACAGACATAGGTATTACAAAAAACATTACCCTCCTTTTTGACAGTCGGGTAAAAAGATAATATTTGATTCGCGACTAAACTATTGAGTTCTTAAGCTGTTAATGATGCCCAGCAGTGGGATGATGTAACTGTTAATGATGGCAAAAGATTTACCGATGCATTGATGAAATGGCTAATATAAAAGGTGTTCTCGTATCATAAGCCACTGTCTCAATCGGCCGATAGTTAACAATATTTGCTGTCAAATTCAAAATAAAATAATATCAAAGCACGTAAAATTTCTTAAACCTACTCCTGGAATCGCAAGTTAGCAGACATTGCTCGTTTTCCTCGCTCACAATGGACCCGACACCCGCAATCCATGGATTGCTAAAATATTCCTCTCTCTTTTTAGGGTTCCGTAGTCAACTAGGAACCCTTATAGTTTCGCCATGTCTGTCTGTCTGTCTGTCTGTCTGTCTGTCTGTCTGTCCGTCTGTCCGTCCTCGCTTAATCTCTGTGACCGTTAGCACTAGAAAGCTGAAATTTGGGACCAATATGTGTATCAATCACGCCGACAAAGTGCTAAAATAAAAATTGGAAAAAAATGTTTTATTAGGGTAGCCCCCCTATATGTAAAGTGGGAAGTGTTTTTTTTTTAAATTTTAACCCTAATGTGTGATATATTGTTGGAAAGGTATTTAAAAATGAATAGGGGTTTACTAAAATCATTTTTTGATAATGTCAATAATTTCGGAAATAATCGCTCCAAAAGTAAAAAACAAAGCGTCCCCCCCCCTCTAACTTTTGAACCATAAGTTTAGAAAATACGAAAAAAATCTGAAAAGTAGAACTTTATAAGGACTTTCTAGGAAAATTATTTTGAACTTGGATGGAAACAACAGATGGAAACTGCAGTTAACCAATATAATTTGGTCCCTGAATCGTATGAGCGCCTATACAATCCAGAGGTCAAGTTTCATTTGCCCGTATTTTTTTTTTAACTTCGTTTACATAATATTTTATTATCCTGAACGTATCTTTTTTCAAACAAAAAAATAATTATTAAAATAGGTTCTCGCAATTCAAAATTACCATCGAAAACTTCTGGCACGTCTAACGGACGGGAAACTACGGAACCCTACACTGAGCGTGGCCCGACACGCTCTTGGCCGGTTTTTTATTTAGATATTTTAGATTATACTTATGATTGTCACACAAAGTCAAACAAACGTTTGAAATGTTTATGTTAATTTAATAAGAAGTTACAGCTTCATGCCTTTGCTATCTGCATAAGAAAATATCATCATCATCATCATATCAGCCGTAGGACGTCCACTGCTGGACATAGGCCTCCTCAAGAGACTTCTAATAGGACCGGTTGTATGCGCCATCCAGCGCGATCCTGCTGTTCGGATCCTGTTAGGTATGTAGATGATCTAAGAAATTTTTTTTTTTTTTTCTAAAAGAACGCCCGCACTAGGGAACAAGCCCTGTGTCGCGAGAAGCTTTACAAACATGAAACTAACGGACACAAAGTACACCCAGACTAGAAACAAATATCTATGAATCACACAAATATTTATCTCATGTGGGAATCGAACCCACGTCACCCAGCACGGCGATGTAGCGAGGAGACCACCTTAACCACTGCGCCACGGTGACAGAGAGTTAAATTAAATCTTAAAATCCAATTTGGTTTTACAAACATTGTAGTGTGGCCCAGGTATATAATTATCACTTCAAAGGCAATGTTAACTCAGCCACATTGCTTGCTGCGTTAAAAATGTATTCACACGTTCAATATACATGAAGATAATTTATTTACTGTAATGCAGTCCTATTCTCGGCAACAGCTAGGCCGCGGGTGTCGGCCGGCGACCCGAACATCTATCTAGGTCATCAGGCACGTGGCTTCGACTCAAACACGTGCTTCGAAGTCCCTGACACCAAAATAGTTCGTGCAAACTGCACCGCCTCTTACCTGCTAATATTGATGACGTGACCAAACAATGATGCAAATTATTACACCTGTTTTGTGTTTTGTTTTGCATAAACTAGATATGCAGGCAGTTCTACAGAAATGGAATTAATAATAATAATAATATTCTATAATAATAATATTCTACCACATTTACACAGCGCCATCTAGTCCCAAATTAAGCAATTATATTTGCTTGTGCTACGGGTACTAAACAACTGATACTACTTAAATACTTTTTTTTGTAAATACATACCTATTATAGATAAATATCTATATTAAAGATAAATTACACCCAGACACAGAACAAACCTTTATGCTCATCACACAAATATTTGTCCTGGGTGGGGATCGAACCCACGACCTCCGGCTTAGCCGTCAGGGTCACTAACCACTAGACCAACAGGCCAGTAAAATTCTATTGTTTATTAAATTAAATAATCGTTTATTTTAGACCATTGATCCATACATATAATCTATTTATTAATTAATTAATATAGTTAAAAGATGCTCGGTGAGCCGTCATCCATTTATACATGATATGGCTGTCTAGCCTGTGTTTGCCACAAGTGTGTCGCGCACTCGCCGCATCAGGGAGGCAGTTCTTTAGCGCATTATTGTGAAAGTCATATTATTTAATAATTATATTTAATACTCCCTCTCTGATTGTACGCAAACTTAAAACTCATAGGTAATAATGAAATATTTCTTAAGTAACATTTTAATTTTAACACACACTGATTTGAAACAATTAATTCATTGATCTAAAAATAAAAGTATCACAATATTACAACTACAATCAATTAGGTAATTTCTGTGTCGAATAAAAATGCTCGAACGCGGTAAATTGACATTATCCTGCAACTCAAACTAAGCTAATAGATGAATTATACAGAGGAAAAGTGTAGTCTTAGTACCTACCTAACATAATATGAAAATTAATACTTTATTTCTAAACAATGAAATCATAGGTACTTCTGAAGTGGCATGTTTTTAGGGGGGTTGAAAATCATTCATCATTTAAATTTATTAATTTTAATTGTTATCCGCGGTGTTTTGTAAATTAAAATATTTAATTAATTATGTGTATTATAATAATTATGATACGATATTAAGTGAAACAAGATTAACGTGTGATTATCGTAAATCTTCGCCTGAAAATAAAAAGTTTGTTATTGTAAATAGCATTGTTAGGTCATTGACATCGTTGGTGATTAGCAATCAACCTAGATCGGAAATAATCACAATGTGTCAGCGCCGAATCAAAACGAGGTTATCTCATAGGCCTTGGGCAGACCAAGCTAACTGTAGGCCATTAGCTTACCGAGAGAATAATACGTTTTATCTACACTCAAATCGAAAAATTCGAATTACGAATTTAAAGATGGTTCTATACAGACGCAGTTTATAAACGCATATATATAAAATTAAAAATAAAACTCGTTATAGTACCGCCAACTGTATCATAAAACTCATTATAGTACCGCTATCTTTTTTTTTATTAATTCATTAAACTATGGTATTAGGCTGAATATGAAAAAAAAGGCGCACGCAGGCACAGTTCGAACTGTGAAAAAAATGGCGCACGCATGCGTACAAATAAATTACTTCCTTGTAACCTACCTACTTTGTTCAATTTCAATTTTTCCTATGAGTGAAGATAATGTAGTTGAAACTGCATATAGGTAACTTAGGTAAGTCAACCTATTATCGATCATATCGATAAACAGACTCGTGTTTTAATACCCCTTCTTATATGACAGTTGCATAAACTACTATTATTTAACACAACATTAATTGTTACAGAGCTAAAAAAATATATTAAAAAATGCGTAATCGTACGGAACCCTTGGCCGGTTTTTACACTACGACTACTGTGACAACCAGGCTCACGGTCCGCCTGTGAAAGCCTAGAACACCAATAAGGTATCACAATTGCGTTGCCGATCCATATAAAACGTATTTATTCAATTTCTAAAAACCTCACAATGTAGTCCTTTGCTAAAACCTCATTAGGTAGTTCATTCCAAATCCTGAAAGTTCTCGAAAGGAATAAAGGAGTTCGAGTTGCCTGTCGTAGCCTGTATCTATGAAGCATCACGCTGAATGCACCTAGCTATCATTGATCACTGTATCTGTGTCAGGGCTGGCTGAGACGCGCCGACACGTGACAGCTACAACGTGTGTCTCTGTTGCTACACTCAACTGTACACAAAGTTAAGGATTATTTTGCATGTCTATTATACAATAGAACACGTGTTTCTACTTAATTTTTCTTTATATTTGTCCATAGAGGTCGTAGCTATAAACAATACGCTTTATTCAAAATTCTAATTTGAAATTTAAATTTTTAGATCATTCATTCTTCACAGCTAGACATTTTTATTTTTACTAAACTAACTAAACCAAAAATTTAAAAGCGCTAAAGTGATCACTGACGACTACACGACTGCTGTCGTGTCACTAGAACAATAAAATTTTGGTTTAGTTAGTTTTACGAAAATAAAAATAACTAACTGTCCTGCGCCTAATTGGTCGAGTAGTATACAGGGTGTATACGACGATACGACATTAAATGAAACCACGTGTAGCATGTGATGTTAGAAGACTATACCAAAAAAATTTAACAGAAATTTGCAATAGTTTAGACGCAAATGTACTTTCTTTATGTCACAGTTGTTCACAGTTTTAAACAACCTGTAGGTATTTACGTTGATCTTATGTTGTCATTACGTCATTCAATTCATTTAAATATCTCTGACTCTTTCATATTATCTTATCTCTTACTCTGTTCCGCACAGTTGTCGTCGTCATGTCGAAAACGTCATGATAGAAAAATAAGGTGTAGTTTAATATTCTTAAATTTTTCGACTTTAAATAATGTGTAGCTTTTTTTTTTTTTTTTTCTTTTTTTTTTTTTCTTTTTTTTTTTAATAATTTATATTAGAATATGTTTATAAGGGTTAACACTGGCTACCTTGTCATTTAATGTCGTATCGTCGTATACACCCTGTATATATTCTAAATTTAGTAAAAATTGCACAATTGAAAAACTTTTTTTCAAAAAACACAATTCCAAATTAGCAAATTTACAGAAAACAAAAAACTGTACAATTTTGTTTTTCTTACATGGAATTGGGTAAATAATTTGTTTTTATTTTTTATTTATTTTTTTATACTATTGCCAATTGAGTTAATCATTCAGGTTTAAAATTGTTGTAAACCTGAATAATTAACTCAATAGGCAATAGACAATATAACCCATAAACGACCCACAGCGGGCACGGGTCTCCTCCAAAGAATTTGGAGGGAATTTAGCCTACTATACCACGCTAGCCAGACGGGTTGGTATAGGGTGTATTTCTAATTTTCTTTTCTTGTAGTGCTCTTTCTTCTCTGCGTAAGGTTATACCCTTAGTAGTCGCCTTTTACGACACCCACGGGTTGAGATGGGTTAGTGACATTATTTATTCTTAATCCGGCACTACACGGATATCAAAATCCTTACATTAAAAGACCTAAGCGTTCGTACGTACTAAAGGTATTATGTAATGACAATATTTTTTGCCGTCCCAAGGATACTGCGCCATTAAAAAGATTACGTTCGAAATTCACCATAAAGGCACCCCCATAACCTTTGAAATATTCAAACAAAGGCCTTCATCGTTTGACATTAAAATTTAATCGTAATTGTGAATTCAATAGCAATTTATTTATTGACAAAATCTTTGAAGTGAAAATGAAAATGTGTTCAATTTATGCGCATAATTTGAATATTAAAATAAAACTCATGTGAGCTGCTGATTCAGGCACACATCGGGTTGACACACCTTGACACCTCATAAATACGCAGTAGATAATTTGCATGTGAAAATTTGTTCAGTAGACTGTACTGTGATGTGTATTTTATAGTTGATTAATTCGAGTAAAATATGTTACATATTTGCCTCGAGGCTCAGGGAAAATGAGTGTGTCACAGGCTCTTTCTATCTCTGTGTAATAAACGGTGTTTTTTCTAGGGTTCCGTACGTCGAAAGGAAAAAACGAAACCCTCAAATGATCTGTCTGTCAAGAATGTATTTCTCAAGATCGCGTAGACATATCAACTGAAATTAAAATCAAATACTTCAATCACTTGCAATCACTTGCCGTAATAAAAAATCAGTGTTCTAAGTAAACGCAATAAAAAAATACAGCCATTTATGTTCCATTTTTGTCGAATATGTTGACAATCAAAAAAGTCAAAACCTATACCCTATTACAAAATATGGACTAAGTATTAAACCAGGTTTATTTTGACATAAGCCATTGTTTTAATGTCAAAGTAGTCAATTGAAACCTGGTTTAATGCTTAGTCTGTAAGTATTTTAATAAGGGGGATAGGGTACTTCCCGTTGACCTAGAAACATGAAATTTGGCAAGAAGCTATATCAAAATTACACATCGAAAAATTCCAAAACAAGGTAGTCTGCAAGGGCTCTTACGTTCCTATATGAGGTCTAAGCTTTAAGGTCAAATGGCTGGTAAAATGTGGGTGTAAAACACCTCTGCCTACGCCTTCGGGGTTGAAAACGTGCCGCTACGTAACGTAATTTTTCTTATTACTTATCATCAATAACAACTCATTATATCCCATCCCACTGAGAGGCACGTGTTTTGTAAGAGGGTACTACTTTTGGCACGAGGCAGACGGTTGGGACTTACAGAATTATATTTTTTTCGTTTTTCATTTCATACGTCATTATGATAAATAGGAGCGATGAGAATTTTATTATTCAATGTTCTGAATGTGGCTATAAATTGCGGTTCTATTTGATTTGAGGTTATTAAAGACATAACAATTTTGTCCTATGTAGTCGCCGACCAAAACAGTGTAACACCACTAATCGGGTGACTTCTATACGTTAGGTGTTTACGACCAGACAGGCTTTGTATGCTTGTAAAAAAATACAAAAATAATGACGCAAAATGAACTGCAAATATCATTTTATGCGAAAGTAGACCTTTGACCGATAAGTCCCCTTATCTTAATAGTACTTGAAGTACCCATTTCCATCATCGACGCAGTTTGTGACGGAATATTACATCTATCTAAAGATAGCTAGTGCACTTTGTACAGAGGCTATAGTTAGTGCAAGGATTAAATTATCCGCTTTATCATTTGCATTAAAACTAGGTCATTCTTTGAGTTAGGTAGTGGCAGTTGCAACTCAGACAAAATTTAGATAATATATCTTTGATTTGTGTGGTGATTATCATCATCTGTGCCGAATGATGTGTTTCTATCTCGCCACAATAATTTGTATTGGGAGTCTTTGGGAGATGGTAAGGAGAAAATCAGGCTGGTATGGGCTTTTTTCCGCTAAGATAGATTATTCAAGTCAGATAGCGGCTATGCTGTCTTCAGCATAGAAAGCTATATATCAGATGGATCGCTAGCTGATTTTTGATGCAATTAAAAATAGGAAGGGGAACAGTATTCATTATTTTTATCCTGATCATTCGATTTATGACGATGGCTGGTATAAACCGGGTCGAAACGTGAAACAAAACAAGGTAGATATTTTATATAACCTTAAGTATGATAGCAGGAATTTCCATTCTTTAAATCAAAAATATACATTTTCTCTAAAATACCTAGAACATCACAAGTTGGCTCAATTTTATATACTTCATCATCATCATTTCTACTCATAGATGTCCCACTGCTGGCCACGGGTCTCATTTAAAAAAATGAGAAGGGAATTTAGCCTAGTATACCACGCTGACCTAACGGGTTGGTGTAGGGTTTGTTTCGAACTTTCCTTTTCTCGCATTGTTCTTGTCTGCATATGGTTATTCCCTTAGTCGCCTTTTATGACACCCACGGGTTGAAATGGGTTAGTGACATTATGTATTCTTAATATATGTATATTCTTAATAATATTCAGTGACTACACTGATTTCCCTCCACATTCTTTGGAGGAGACCCGTGCCCAGCAGTAGGACTTTTATGGGTTGAAATGATGATGATGATGACTACACGGATATAGATATATAAAATGTTTGTTACTTTAGATACAAAGTTAAGAATATAAAAACAATAACAATCTCTGATTTAAATTAGGCCTATAATACACGTGTCAATTAATCTGTAAGACTATTAATTCATGTCGGTGTTGGCCCAACGAAGTCACATTGTTAATCAGATTGGGTGGCACGTGGCTGCGTCAGACCGGCCTATAAATGCGGAGCCGCGTGCGGATACTCCATACCGGTTTTGTGTCAACTCGACTAATAACAATAACATTCTGAGTGAATTGTACGCGTGGTATTATAACCATAGTTTAATTAAATAGCTAACAGTTACAGCGTTCGGCGTGTTAAAATGTCAAAAAAAAAGATTGTTGAAATGTTTTAAATATATATTTAGGTACGATATCGACCCAAACTAATAAAATGTTAAGATTTCAAATAGTAGTAGGTCTTCTGTCAGTTTTATTTACATCAAACATAAGTATCCATCCATAGAATGGCAGAAATAATATTCTTTTGTTATGTAAAATGTGATCGATCGACGATCTGATCCGAATAGCAGGATCGCGCTGGATGCAGGCCGCAAACAACCGGCCCTATTGGAAATCTCTTGAGGAGGCCTATGTTCAGCAGTGGACTTCATACGGCTGATATGATGATGATGATGATGTAAAATGTAATATAGTATCACGAAATTCATGAATCATTATTGTTTTGTAAGAAAAATATTTAATTCTGAATATTTTGTCTGTTTTAGGAAATCCATGACACTTGTTAGCCAACTCTGCTGCACTCACTGACTCAGCTGTTATTTACATACACTATGAAATAATACGTAGTAAGATCAAAGAAGGAAGTTGAAGGCGGAAAAAAGGTGCAACGATGTACTTACTATGCCTATTGAACAATACATGCATTATAAACAGAGGGAATCATTAAAATAGAAAAATCATAAGAAGGAAACAGTGCCTTAGAAATCCATGGAATACCTTTGAAAATACAATGAGATCTGTTGAACAAATACTTCAAAGAATGGTCTGCAATGGGTAGGAACCGAACAGTATGGAAGTCACGTAAGAGGTGTTGGCCCAACAGTAGGTAATAATAATATGACACAGGCTAACTGCAACAGTTTCAAAAGTATAAAGATGGACAAGTATTGGGCTGTTTGTTCAAAAACCGATGAATGAAATATGGTGCGATAAATACCTATGTCTTGAATTACTTGACAACATTTTTGTAAATATTATTTAATAATAATAATAATAATTCATATATTTCAGGCACTAAACCCTACATTCCCTTCATTAATTATGTTAAATTAAATTATTAATTAATTCATTCATTTCTATTCTTAAATTATAAATTACATTTAATACAAATACAATAGAATTTTTTGACCACAAATATATACATACATAAGGTCATTGTTATTGCATGTCAACTTTTTTATCCATATATCAATTCTATTATACATACTATTCAATCAATCTATCAATTCTATTATATCTATCATTTTCATTACAAATCTGTAATACAATATTTTAAGTTAAGCCAGTTCTATTTAGTAACATCTTTTCCTTGTTCTTCAATAGAACAGCAACTGTATGTTGCACTGACCTTACTGAATAATGATTGGGTTGGTCAATGCTAACAATAATACTGAATCATCGCATTTACGTTATCGATAGTATCGATACTTTGTAAACAAACCCTCAAAAGAGATGTGTTTCGATTTTTCAGTGTTAAACGAAAGGTGAAGACTACATACGTCTTCAAAGAAAAAAAAAACTTTTACTAATATTATTTACCACGTAATGTGACGTCAAATTTGTCTTGTGACGATGCGTGTTGAAACGATGTTTTGGTAGATTCTTTAACCTGTTAAATTATTATAAAACGAGTCTACGTCACGTATTATATTATATCAGCCCGTGACCACGATCGATGCAATTCGACCGAAACGTAGCGGCGTCGTCAGGCAAGTAAATAAGGTATTTACTATTCCTTATAATATAATACATGACATAGACCCGTTTTACAATAATTTAATATGTTTACAAGTCGTTAAAATTTAAAAGTTGCCATATTAAGTGTTTAAAAACGGGAACATTTGGTAATGGCTAAAAAGTACTTAGTTTATTAACGTAATTAACAGTAGACTTCCTAGTTCCTCGGTCTCGCAGTAGTGGGCAGTTGCGGTTTCTGGGATTGCGGGTGCGATCCCCGGGTCGGCACAAATATTTGTATGATCTGGGTGTTTTTCGATGCAACATCATCATCATCATATCAGCCCAATGACGTCCACTGTTGAACATTGGCCAACAATGCAACATAATAGTATATACGTATTTAGAAATACATAATTATGTATATATCAGTTATTTAGATCCCCTAACACCATTCAATTCAATACAAAGTACGTAATCCGAAAAATTCTATATTTCTGTATCGGTATAGAAAATGTCATAAAAAAGCGATGCTGTTCGAATGGATCAGTGAACTTGGATTCCGACTGGCAGTACCAATGTGGAATTCACTTTATCACTGAACGTGGTGGCTTGCGTAAACAGCATTTCTCCTCCTAAAAAACTTCAAGCTTTTCCTTAAATACATAGTTAGGTATCAACAGCTATACTTGAACCTTGCGGAAAATAGGAAAATATAACCAGAAAGGTAGAAAGGGCTACAGCAAACACCTGCAGCGTGCCTCAGAGAGCACGTTCAGTCGTCGTCACCCTCCGGATCACGTGACAGTGAATCGAAAATAAAACGGGGAAAAAATTAAATGTCACATTTTTTCTCCCCGTTGTTAGTTGGTGTAAACTAATCTTTCAAAATACGCCTAACTCCGAATAGGTATTAATAATATATGTTTCGTAAATAGGTACATATTTTTTTTGGATGTAACAGTTTAGGCGTCGTTTTTACCGCGTACAATAGAGCAAAGGGATAAAGGGAATCCTATGCGGTGCGGGCAGCCACGGTCAGATGCGGTCTTTACTGCCGCGCCGCCCGCCCGTCGCCGTCGTCGGCGTCGTATGCGCAGCTCCTAAGTATATGTACAATGTTTACTTACCCTAACGATTATGTAGGTAACTTTTATTGAATTTATTTTATTATTAAAATAAAAAAATATCTACATCCAATGCAAGGTAGTTTTTCAGAGTTTCAGTTTTAGTTTTTTTTGAATTATCATACAACATACACAGTAAAAGTACCTACACGCTATAATATATATTCTCATAATGTAAGCATATTTTATAGGTAGTAGTTAATTTAGTATAAGTAAAACTTGTTATAGTATCAGTGTAATGTTCCGATCCCACAGACAAACTACCTGTGCAGTTTTGTGGGACATTGTCTTTATTTTTTAAGCATTTACATATCATCATCATCATCATCATATCAGCCTAGCGACATCCTGACCAGGTCGTCGCCTATGGACCGACGACCTGGTCAGGGTTGCGGTCGGCCGTTGGTTGCGGGCGGCACAGGACCGTTCGCAGTGGCGTAAATTAGGTGAGGCCTATGTTCAGGCTTCAGCAGTGGACGTCGATAGGCTGATTTACATATAATTGTTAATAAATAAATAAAAAAAATTTTTACCTTTTCAAAACCACATAATAAATATTATTATTATTTATTTTTAATATATTAAATTATTATATAACGGGTCTACGCGTCACGTATTATATTTAAGGAATATGAAATTACCTTATTTATTTGCCCGATATATAATACTACTACTCTATTGTACGCTTACCATCAGGCGGACCGTACGTCTGTCTGCCACCGTCGTGGTATAAAAAAAAAAACGTGACGTAGACCCGTTATAAAATAATTTAATATGACGTGTACAAGTCGCGAAAGTTTAAAAGATTTTATTTTTATTAGCCTTTGGATAGTAGGTATTCCTATTTTAGTCACAATAAGTCTCATTGTGCGTTGTTTTTGTAATATAACTCCCCTAATTATACTGAAGGAAAACGTGGCAGTAACTACAATAAAAACAGGTAATCAATTAGAAGAAACATCACGTGCCATAAACATAATATTTTGTGTACTTGCCTGATTAAATAACACATTATTTATCACTTATTTAATTGAATACGAATATTTATAACAGCATCATTAATAAATAGAGTATCACGTGTTCAAATAAACTACTTTCCAGTCGAAACTAGATTCGAAATATTCGTTGTTTATCCTTTATTATGAATATTATTGCTAAAACATGTGAGATTCATATTTTTTTCATTATGTCAGTGACTAACTGCCGTACTCAGAGACGTTACTTAACTTTAAAGTCTATTTAGTAAAAACGTGTAATACTTATATCTATACGCCTAAAGACGATTATTCAATGAAAAAATTGTGTTAATGACAGATTACTGCTAATTGACGTTTCTGAGCGCGGCAGTAACAGTATATAAAATTTAAGGCGAATAATTTCTACGCCTGTAGCTATGTTATGCACAACTGAGGTCGATGACCCAGCGCATCGGTGTCGGGATGAATTTTCTTCTAACTAGTATAGCATTGTGGTAGCTGTAATGTGGAATTCTAACTGCTTAATGTCTCATCATAATCATCATATCAGCCCAATGACGTCCACAGAGAGCGATTTTGTGCCGCCCGCATCCAACGGCCACCAGCAACCTTTACCAGGACATCGGTCCATCTGGCGATGGCGGGGGGGCCGCCCTACGGTGCGCTTTGCAATACGTGGCCGCCATTCGAGAACTTTTTTGCCCCATCGACCATCAGTTCTGCGAGCAATGCTTAATGTCTACTCGTATCTATTAACTGCCGTACTCAGAGACTTTACGTTTAAATTTTAGTTAGTAAAAACGTGTAATACTTAAGTCTATACGCATAAAGACGATTATTCAATGAAAAAAATGTGTTAAAGACAAATTACTGCTAATTGACGTCTCTGAGTGGGGCAGTTGTTTTATGCAGTCACCGCGACCGGAAATTAACCAAACAATGGCTTATTGTCTCTTCCAAAGCATTACGAAATTTTACGGTTACCGGTCGATTCTATAGACTAGATATAGGTTTAATTTTAGAAGGTACGTAAATTGATGTCTAATGTATGATGTTTAAATTTATATAAAAGTTTTTGCTTTGGAATGTAGGTAAATTGCATGCCGTAAGTTTGAATATGGTAATACTTATTCTGTAATTTTTTTCACATAATTCTTTACCCATATAGTGCAAATAAGTACTTTGACTTTATGTACCTGTACCTTTATGTAATCTGTTAAAAATGCAAGTATTCATAGTCCGCATCATCATCATCATCATTTTAATTTCGATTTTATTTTATTTTTATAATTATTTTAATGTCTATCACATGTATTATTATTAAAATTATGGAATACTTTTCTGAATTAAATGATATATTATTAATATTTATTATTATTTCAACCCATAATACCCACTTCTGGGCACGGGTCTCCTCTAAAGAATGTGAAGGAACTATACCACGCTGGCCAGACGAGTTGGCATAGTTTGTTTCGAATTTTCCTTTTCTCGCAGTGCTTTTCTCTGTACAAGGTTACTCTCTTAGTTTTTACGACACCCACGGGTTGAAATAGTTAATGAAATCAAGTATTCATCCGTCACTACACGGATCATTCATAGTAGAATCTAAAAATAAACCAAATAACTAAAGTGGAATAAAATAATAGGCAAATATTTTAATGTAGGTATAATTAGTTATTTATAACACATGACAAGAAAACTCGTGGCTAGCCGCTCTGAATACAAGCGTGTTGGTAGATATGGTCACGTTGTCTAACACGCCCGTCGCGCTCACCCAAATTTAATAGCACATACTTCAATTTGCTGTCTTTATATTTTATACCCAGACGTACTTATATCAGTTTCTTTCTAAATAGACTTTAGAATAAAAAAATAAAAAAAATGTTTTTTAAATAAGTAAGAGTTTTTATTATTCATCAGAAATGTTAATAAACTTGTTCCTTATTTTATTTGATTTACGAAGGCCACGAAATGAATTAAGTACAGCAGAATAACGCAAATATTTTTTTTTCACGAATTTTTGTAGTTGTACTTTCTGATTTCCCCGAAAAACTTTATAGATTTTAATACATTTGACATTTCATTTTCAAAAGCTTTGCGCTAAAATACTTTTCGGTCTGATTGTTTGACAATACTAGGTAGCAAGCCGTTTAAACGCTTGCCTTTCTCTTAAAAAGTAAAAACTTTCTAAAAGAAAATTGTTACAAGTAAAAATATATTTTCATGTTACTCAATGGTGGTTTTTTGTGGTGGAAATATATTTAACGTATCTTTACTTAAAATAAGTAGTGCATTTGTTTAATAATGTTATAAGTACAGTGATTATAACAGTAGAGTAAAAGTTAAACACTAGTTGTTTAGACGAAAGCTAGCCACGTGACAGGTAACATGTGCCTGCGCACATTGTCTTTGTGTCTACGTCACACCACCTGAATATTTTACTTGTACTTACAATGCACTCCTATATGAGCTCTTTTAAATATAGACATGTCGTTTTTAAGCAGCATTCAATCAAAGTATGACTTGCAACTAACTGAATGCACTTCTACGAGACAAAGCGTATCATTAGAACCCCTTAAATAAATGTCAATAGTATAAGAAAGAAAGAAAAAAACGCTATAAAAAAATATTATTACGTTTCCTTAGAAGTCTGATTTTTATTGCACGCATTCTTGAGAAAAATATTTTTGACAGACTGACAATGGAGTGATCTTCTACGGTTCCGTTTTTTCTTTTTGAAGTACGGTTGGTTACCTACCTAAAAAAGAAATAAGTAAATACGACTTAGTATTTCTTTCAAAAGGTGGATTAATCTAAAAAAAAAGTATAAAAAGTAACAAAATTTAACCGATTTTCCTTTGTTTTTTGTTTATTATAGACGAGTTTTAATTAAGTATAAATGAAAACATTTCGGAAACAGTTTCAAATTGTTTATTTTGAGTTCTATCCACTGGGCGAACTCTCTAAATAAAATCAATACAAGCTCTTTACATCTTTCATTCTCTAAGGTACAATGGACTTAATTAATGACACTATGCAGATAATAAAAATTACCACATTAAATCAGAGAGGTCAATTAGTTGAACTCACCTATATTGTATACGAGTTTACAGATGTATTAGGCTGTGACGATTCACGTGCTCTGCTGTTTTTATCGGACTGCCAAAAAGGAAGGCATGTATATGTATGTGTATGTATGTATGTATGTGGGCATGAATGTTCCATTGTGACCTTCTGGAGCCTAAACGGCTTGGCTGATTTTAAAGTGTGAGGTGTCATTAGATTTGTATTTTTCCCCCCAGTGTCATAGGCTATATGACGTCAACAAAAAACCAATATGGCGGACGTAAATTGTCAAAACATAAGTTTTTTTAGTGCTATCGCAGTATGGGTATTAGAGGAAAGCTAATTAATAGCCTAATTCTATTATATATGCACTAACTATGCCCGTGGCTCCACTTGTCTCTTGTAACCCAACTAGCTTGACCGATTTTGAAGTGCAAGGTGTTGTTATATTCGTATTCATCACCGAATCTCTATATCGAAGCCTATAGACATTTTACCAGTGTATTCTTCGAATTCATTGCTTTAAATTGACTATCGGAGGCCACTTTTAGGCAGTCGGGTTATTTGGCTTTTTAAATTAACTCTTGTTAAGTTTTTTTTTTATGATCTTTATGCCTGGTTTCTGAACCATAAAAGAATTCATCGATTAAAGTATAACCTGACTGAATATGAACTGTCATTTTTAATTTGTTTATGCTATGTTATATTTTATCCAATCAAGAACTTTTATTTGACGGTTCAGAAACCGGGCATTAATCAGGCTGTATAATACGGCAAGAAATAATTGACAGTGAATTTTTTCTTGTCATTATTGTAGCTAACCTAAAGAAGTTTGCTATAAAATTACTGAGACCACTATTTATTAATTGCGACGTCGACTTAGTCGAAATTGCTGAATTTTTTTTTGAAAATGACAGAAAATGTTTAAATTTTTAAACATTCGAAAGAGATAATCTACTCTTACTAAGTCGCTATCGAAAGATATAGTAGCATCCCTAGGCCTTCGAATGAAACTTGACAAGTATTTGGAGTGTCTATCAATTGACCGACGACCTGAAAAAGGTCGCTGGGTCTGACTGAATATAGCGCGTGTTAGGCTTAGTAGAGGCCCATGTCCACATAAAGTTAAAATAAAAAAAGCATTTTCTATCATCCTTTTTTTAAAAAAACCACCTCTAACGTGTTGTTTATTTTAAGACGATTCAGTTAATAATAAAATCACGAGACCAAGCGAAAAAACTATCACACACGTGAGAAACGTGTTATTCAATGCCATTGATAAGCGGTAGTAAACAAAGTATCTATTATATTTTTATCTATACGTGTATGTTAGTACGGGATCCCTGGTCCAATTTTTTTTTATTACTTTG
Organism: Laspeyria flexula; assembly: GCA_905147015.1. Taxonomy (NCBI): domain Eukaryota; kingdom Metazoa; phylum Arthropoda; class Insecta; order Lepidoptera; family Erebidae; genus Laspeyria; species Laspeyria flexula. Next base: position 5,919,574 of record LR989970.1, read on the forward strand.
CTATCAAAGTAATAAAAAAAAAAATAATATGACAATAAAAAAAATATTTATGTAATTGTACAGTCATTTGTACTACAAATTGCGTGGTACGTTATCCCGGTATTTTCTTCCCGGTCCGGTATACACTTGCTACGTCTGTTAGCTACCACAATCAAACTTTTGGAATACGAAATTGTTGGGCGTCTCATCGAAATGATTCTTCAGATGCTTCATTTCACGAAAAATTTGATAGAAAATGAAAAAAAAAATTGGAGCAGGGATCCTGGACTATGATCATTAACTTACGCGGATACTCAACCGTGTAACTAGGCTTGTTGTGGTCACTACATAGTATAAAACAAAGTCGCTTTCTCTGTCCCTATATCCCTATGTATGCTTAAATCTTTAAAACTACGCAACGGATTTTGATGCAGTTTTTTTTAATAGATCTTCAGAGAAAACTGTTTATAATACGTATTACAAAATCAACAATATAATTCTGTAGCGATGACAAAATGAGCTATTTTGAGAGCAGAAGGCCAAATTATACTCCTTTGTTGTATTCTTAATAAATTCAGTAATAACTGCCTCGGTGGCGCAGCGAGAAGTGTATACGACACTGCTGTGCAAGAGGTTTCGGGTACGATTCCCGGGTTGGGTGAAAATGGGCTTTTCTAACATGAAATTCCAGTATTGAGATTTTCCCGGAATTTGGTAAACAAACGTTCCCGGTTGATGACAATAGGCTCGCTCCCTATTTCATGAGATCAAACATAGCTGGCGAAATGTGGGTGTAATGTGATACACTTCTGCCTACCCCTTCGGGGAAAAAGGTGTGATGCTATGTATGTATCTTAATAAATTCAGCTCTACTGAGCTTTGTAACTCTATCTTTTGTACTGATTACAAAAGGCATTTCCATAATTTTTCATTGGTTAATTACTCGTATTTAACACTAGAGGTCCCGCGGGGCTTCACTCCCGTCGTTCTTTATTTGGCTATTGCTCAGCTCTTATTGGCCGTAGCGTGATGTTGTATATCTTATAGCCTCCCTCGATAAATGAGCTATCCAGCACTAAAATGTTTTTTCTAATCGGACCAGTAGTCCCTGAGATCCTTGCGTTTAACTAAACAAACAAACTCTTCAGCTTTATAATATTAGTATAGACAGAGTGACTCGGTAGTCACATAATTATTTACAGTCACAACGCATCGCACAAAACGTTTGCAGATAAAATGCCACAAACAACAATGACCCAATTCCTTAATACCGTAATACCCCAGTTCATTGAACTGACGGATTATTGTATGTGAATACTTGGGAGACAAGAATAAATAACCCATTTTTATGTTGAATAAACAGAATAGTTTTTTTTTTAAATCATTGTAAATTTTCATTGAACAGATAAAACAGGCTATAGGTTATATCAGCGGTTTTTTAGGGTTCCGTAGTCAAAATGGCTAAAACGGAACCCTTATTGTTGTCGCGGGGGACTTTAGAAAATATGAGTAAACCACATCTAATCTCACGGAATCGCACTTTCTCTTTTTCGGAATCCATAAGTTGTTTTTATTAATTTGGTTTAAAAAAACAGACATTACAATATGGTCAAATGTATGTTATTGTTTATTCTACATCCATGTGAGCCCGATCATACATAGTTAATTCCATTTTATGTTTAAATCATATAATTCTTATATCTACCTACTATAAATTCCATTCGATTGGTGTAACTGTATAAGTAGGTAAAATGATCATTAAAATATTTTACAATCACTATTCTCAAAATTACTAGGTTACAGATAGTTACATAAACAATCACGATCTATAATTATTTCAATGATGAGCTAAATGCACGCGATACTTTGAAGTGTTTTGATGGCTTATACCCGGCCGCTCCATGATTTCGCTCCCAAGCGCTCCAAGACTAGAATTAAATATTATTTTGTAAAATCGTTCCGTAGGGTTTTGTTTATTATTTCAATGTAAGGTAATTAAATTCAATAATTTTAATCAAAAGTCTATATATTTTTACAATGTATAAACTCCATTTTTTATGTTTTTTAATAGTACCTACTTAGTAAGTCAATTATAGATGTAATAAATACATTCTGATTTCACAGTCAAATTGTACTAAAATACCTACAGTTTTGTGAAACAAAATGTTTAAATTATGAGGCATACAATGTACTTTAATTAATAAATAAATAATAATAATAAAAAATGCATTTTGGTGAACAATAGATTTGAGGTGTACGGGAATAAGCCGTTTTCATAGCTTACAGTCAGAGCTTACATAACTGATATTACTCTGTATATAATAATATTCACTTATTGTTATGATAATTTACTGAATGCCTCAGTGGTGCAGCAGAAGTGTGTATGACTACTAAGCAAGAGGTTGTTGGTTCGACCAACTAAACTAATAATTAAAAAAAACAATGGTATCAAGTACTTATTGTAAGCTATGCAAATTCGTGTTATCATTTCAGCAGGTTTTGCGGTCAAAACGTACTTGACCAAGATTAAAATATATGCATATAAAATATCAATATGGTTGGGATCATAACAACGTTATTAATTTACTCACACTGCTTACTGACCCGAACTATTCACGAAAAAATTCACGTGCCTGTTCCAAGCACAAAACAATATTTATTATGATAATATGTTTTATATACAGATATCATTAACCTATTCTGTAATGAATGACTAGGTACTTGTATAATTGAGGATAGTGATTCATAATAAATTTCTTTATATGTAGTAGAATGATAGATTCTAAAACTATTTTAATTCCTTATAGAGCAATGGTAAGTACGTACGAAAAAAAAAATTACCTTACGTTTTAAGTCAAATAAATAATTTACAATTGAATTACAAAATTGTCTGCTGACTGCAAAAATATTTTAGTACTTACCGCATGTTTTATCTTGCTAAAAATGAAAATCAATTATTTAATTTTATCAACTTACGAAGTGATGAATTAATTTGATTAGTGTCTTACACCCAAAAATCATTATAGAAAAAAGTAGTGTTACTAAAAAAAATTAAAACTGTGACAGAGTTTTTAGAAATTAGAAAGATGTAGACCAAAGTCAATCTCTTTTATCCCGACACGCGGCGACGCGACGCTCTATCTCGGCTATAAATTATGACATAATTATGTATGTATTTTATGTGTTGGTTAAATGACGAGTACCAACAGAGAACAATGACGTCAACAAATACCGTAGTGTGAATGAGTTTATTATTGTCAGTCATTTAGACACGTTGGATTTGTCACGTGTCAACTGTAATGATAACAAAATCGAACGTTGTGACGTCACATAGTTTTGGTACTTCGATGATATTTAGTGCGTAGGGTACGTCACGTTTATTTGTAATTACTCTATTCTAATCTATACTTCTATATAAATTATACAGCGGTAATGTTTGTACCTAAGTATTCTTTAGATTTTAAAAATGCTACGTTATCAGTGTCAACAAATTACATCCATAATTGTATCACATTTGTGAAGACTCACGTGGATCTTTGTTTTAAATATTTAAATTGTTATTTTGTTCTATTTGTGTTCATATTTAAAATGTAGGTAATTATTGTTATGAAATTCAATCAAATTATTAAAAAAATAATTTTGTTAATTTGAGATAAGAACATAAAAATTTAATTCTGTTGTTAATTCATTTATTTTACAAAGGTACTTTATTCAAAAATAAGAATTCTATCAAAAATTAATTAAGTATAATTTTTATTTTATTATTCAACCATTTTTAATTTTGTAGAGTGATTACAAAACTATATTTAGACATAAATATTTATTGGTTCTAACTACATAAAAGACAAAATTAAAAATTTTGAAAAAACCCACGACGATAACATCTATACAAAATAAGAAACGTAACATATAAAAAGGTTTAAATAACTTTATTTTAAATCCCCGACGAAAAGAAAATAAGTAGCGTAAAAACAATCCCAAGAAAATCCGTCGGGGGCTGCCATACCCTGACTTGAAATGAACGAAGTATTGCAGTTTTATGTATTTGATACCTACCTAATTATTAACAATATTTAGTTTACAATATATATTTAATACTAGAAACAGTAATGATATTGGCAGCCCCCGACGAATTTTCTTGGGATTGTTTTTACGCTACTTATTTTCTTTTCGTCGGGGATTTAAAATAAAGTTATTTAAACCTTTTTATATGTTACGTTTCTTATTTTGTATAGATGTTATCGTCGTGGGTTTTTTCAAAATTTTTAATTTTGTCTTTTATTTTAAATATTTTCAAAGAGCGCCCTATCTTACTAACTGTAAGTAACTCGTATACAATTTTAAGAACCTTGACAGAAAAATAAAAGTTTTATACTAAGTTATAGAACAAACACAATTTTTTTTAATTTACTGTTGCAGTAAGTCTTATAACTTGAAATTATCATTTTGATTTTCTTATTTTAAATTTTTTAAGGAGCGCCTTATCTTACCATGTAAGCTCTAGAATGAATGGAATTTGCATGGAGCTTCGACTATATTATATATATTATTATGTATTTTATTTTTTGTTGACTTGTGTGCTCATCCGTCGCACAAAGGTCGCCGGAGCCCCGCTTCGCGGGGCTCCTACTTCTGGATGGTTTGAAAAAAAAAAATAACCCTAACCTAACCAGTCCGATTCGGATTGCTCTGAATCAGGGGGTGTTAAGTTTAGCTATCGCACATTGATTGCCGTAGCCGGACTGCCTTCGGCGTTAGCGCAGATTTCCACCTATAATAGCTTGTATCTCGAAAACGGTGCGTGCTATCGCAAAAATGATGAAAATTTGGTTACACCCCGAGCACGGGATACCTATAAGTTAGAATAAATAAGGTAGGTAGGTGTTTATATAACGTCAGTCCGGAATAAACTCTCACTCTTACTAAATTTTTTTAAGGCTTATCATTGTATACCTCAGTACAAATATTCAGTGATATAACAACACGAGATCGGTTTTCGGATTTTTTCCTTTACTTGTGCAACTTGTTATTGCTTCTGGCCAAATTTCATGATTCTAGGTCAACGGTAAGTTCCCTATTAGATTATGATCGTCAAGATAAATCATCAAAAATGGAGCATAAACAGCTGTATCTTTTGATTGCGTTAACTTAGAATTTTGATTTTTATTTTACGCCGAGGGTTTGCAGACCCAAGTATATGATATTAATTTCAGCTTTATACCTCTATGCGTTCTTGAGAAAAATATTCTAGACAGACGGACAGACAGACAGACAGAGAGACATACAACGGAGTGATCCTATAAGGGTTCCGTTTTTTTCTTTTGAGGTACAGAACCCTAAAATTGCATAAACGGTCACCCATCTATGAACTGACCTTATCCGAAGTTGCTTAACCTCATGAGTGTAATCAATATCTCAGTACTACAATGCTACGTGTCCCTATACAGTAAGAGGTCTAATTATTTTACAGATTACTGTAAACATAAGTTTGCTTAGTCTATTGCAGCGCCCCCTGGCGAAAAAATACAATATCGTGTATCCAAAAGTCATCCTCGATAAATCACAAATACATTACAGAAAACCGTATCGAAATCGCTTTAATCGTTTTAAAGATAGGAGGGCACAAAGGTTTCAACGAAATCAACATAGGTTTGCCTAGTCTATTGCAGCGCCCCCTGGCAAAAAAATACAAAATCTTGAATCCAAAAACAATCCTCGATAAATCACAAATACATTACAGAAAACCGTATCGAAATCAGTCTAATCGTTTTAAAGATAGGAGGGCACAAAGGATTCAACGAAATCAGTGTATTGTAGCGCCCCCTGGCGAGCTATTAACATAACACCTATCTAATAACCTGTCCCCCAGAGCCACACACACTTTACAGAAAACCGCATCTAAATCGGTCAAACCGTTTCCGTGTTATAAGGCATTATGTTGGAACACACAAACACGTAAACACACAAACACACAAACACACAGCCTCTCACCCCAAACGCATATACCGTCTCCGTTCCGTCGTGGGTAAAAATAAACTTAATGGCGTTAGGGCACGCACCTAGGTACCTTACTTAGTATGTGCTTACGTAAATGTGCATTTTGTTTATGATTTTTATGAATATGATATCCACGAAAATGTACGATACTTTCAGTATTAATTTATTTTTATTTTCTATTAAATTCCGATCTAAGAAAATTTCATCAGAGCCTAAAAAAAACAACACATTGTCCTATCTTCAAACCTAAACAAAATGAGGTAATGAAAACAAAAAAAATATAGTATGTTTATCGTAAGAATTTGAGTTTATCTATGACAATACAAAAGTTTATCGCGGGTCAATAGGGGGATTCGGATTACAAAACACGGTTACGTAATAATAGCACATAATTATACCTAACTAATAAAAGTAAATTAGAAAATATCGATAAGATAAATATACGTACGTAGTTACGTACCTATTATTTATAATTTTAGAATAGCTATATAACATATTAATATAAAGTCAATAATACTTCGACGCCTAGCCCACATTACCATTTGTATATTATTTATTTATAGTATTGTAAATAGTACTTGTAGATATGTAAGTAGATAGTTTTTATTTAGTTTTAAAGTCAAGAAAGGTATCTGGGTATCTATATCAGTCTCTGCCAGGTATCTGGAATCGAATACCAAATTGCTTTATAACTTTTTATGTGGATTCTATCTCTGGATCAAGTAAGATGATAAATACTCGCTGTTGCCTTTAGCTTCGCTCCCGTGAAATGAACAAATTCTTTAACTTTATAATATTACCTACTAGAAATGGCGCGGGGCTTTTCTCCCTTCTTTCTTTATTTAACCACTGCTCAGCTCCTAATGTACGTAGCATGTTGTTGTATAATAGCCTTTTTCAATAACAGGGCATCCACATTACATCATCACTACAACCCAGAAACGTCCCACTGCTAGGCATGGGTCTCCTCCAAAGATTGTGGAGGGAATATAACATTAAAATAATTTTTCAATTCGAAGCAGTAGTTCCCATGATTATCGCGTTTAAGCCAACAAAGAAATAAACAAACTCTTTAGCTGAATATCGCTTTAATTCCACTTGAAGTTAGCTTTATAGTACGACTACGAGCGATGTACAGAAACCCATAATTACTGGCTGGCACTGAAAATCAGTTCTGGGGTCGATAACGATCTCCCCAGAGTATGCTGAGTGTCAACCCGTTGTGTACGGTAACTAGCGGCGTACATAATAAACCATTTGGCCGGAATCTGTGGTGGTTTTTCTTAAAATATTGCACCATTGCACGTGGCGACACGTCATTTTGCCACGTATTTCTGATTGTGACGTTTAGAAGTCCAAGTGACTTGTAAACGTCACAGTTAGGAATCTGTCAATCTGCCTGACAGATTCGAATGGGGAGAAGCCACCACAGATTGTAAAAAAATACCTATTACTGTCTGTCTGTACTGTTTATAATATGTGTCTTTATTTTCTAAGATTTATGTATTGTGCGCCGTGTTTATCGGACATAATGGCGGCTAATTAAAACTTTAATCTATTTTAGACATGCAAAGATTGATCTTTAGGAATTACCTATAAACAAAAATATTAGTTCCCAATTCATATTAACTAGACAATCAATCACAAATTCTTTTTTTAAGAACTTTCAGCCAGTTCGTAAAAGTATAAAAAGTTTCAAAACTTAAAAAAGTCGTAAATAACTTTAAACCGATACTTTTTTCTGCGAGTACATGTAGTTACCTAAATTACCTAAAATAATTTTGTGCAACAATAAAAGGAAAAGTGTGTACGACCGGTCACGTGGACAAAATAACAAACAATTTAAAATAATACACAGGAAGGCATTTAACCTAGATTTTCGAATCGGCGACTGAATGTGATTGGTTGGTTGAAGCCGTTGAAGATATCACTTAATCCTCTTGAAGGCGAATCTGTGCTATTAAGCAGTTAGTGACCCTACTTCCTTTGCATATCGCAATTGAGAATCAAGCATATGGACGCAACCCGTTCCAGGGTATCAATAAGCTCGTATTGTATGTTTTCAAGGATTTTGGAGTTAACCCTTTAAGAGGCTGTTCTGTATAAGTACCCCGTCAGTGAACTTGGTCGTAGCTAAATTGGCTAGCACTACATTTTCGGATAATATTTGGAACATTCTTATTTTCATAAGAGTTACTTTGTAACCTAGATGAATAAACGTAATTCATTCTTTCTTTAGAATTATTTATATTCGCGACTAGTATTTAATTTCATTGTTATAAAACTGATCTCGCGGCCGCTCCAGTCAATCCGTGATCACCAACGCGACAACGTTGCAATTTGATCGAAACACTGGACAAATAAATTAAGTATTTACTATTTTTTGTCATATAATAGTGAAATAAGTTACTATCTAAGAGTGCTATAATCATGCTAGAAAGACTCAGTATGAAATTTGACACACAGAATACTTATAGCCTAGGTTTGCACATAAGCTTACATAGAATTTTATAATTTAATCCCCGAATAAAACCGTTACGCAGCAGTAACGATAGCATACTCAATGAAACGTGACGCCGGATCACATTGTTTGCAAAGGAAAAACGCGTGAAAACCACGTGTGGAATGTATGCAGTAAGTAAGAAGTTATTATAATAATACTGTACTCACATGGTACAAAACGTTGTATCGGGTAATATAAAGGTCACCTATTTTAAGCTTCTTTTTTTGCCGTCGAATTATTTAGTTAAAGCTCCGTGGTATTCCGTCACGCTGGCTATGTGGCTTGAGGTTTATCGACTAAGAAGATCAACACGGAATCAATTCGACTGGGATATCGCTTTCAATTGTTTGAAAATTTAAATATGGTTAGTGTTATTTTACAACATTTGACAACAATACCAAAACTTATTTACTTTTAAACTTTCGCGTTGCATGATAATATTTATAGATTTAAAACGGGAATTCACGCGATTATGGTTTAGGTATGCACCGGCTGTGGTCACAAGCTGACTCAGTATGTAAATACCTAAATCATATACGTGAATTCTCGTTTTAAAGCAATAAATAATACCAAAACTTGATATTTCTAATAGACTTATGACGATGTGAATGCTTTTGGCAAGTATGTGAGGGACAACATAAAAATTAATAAAAACAAAGGCTGAAATATACACTAATAAATAAATCTCTTTTAACTAGTCAGGCAACAGCAGAATACCAGAGTTAGACTGCTTTACAGTAGTCTAACACAAGCTGAGCTGGAAATCCCTGTCAGCGAACTGGTCGTAGGCAAACTTGCTGACACTACTTTTACCTGTTACATTCTACTTGTGACTTTCATAAGTGTTACTTTGTAACCTAGATGAATTAACGAGATTTCATTTCATTCCTTTTTGAGCATGTAATGCACTGCAAAACGTCCCTTTTTTGTATTAAATTTGTGTCTAGTGTGAAAATAAAGTTATTCTTTCTTTCTAGTTGCGCTCTAAGAATTTTGGGGCAACTTAATTTTAATTGCTTCTTCTTCTAAATTGGGTTAGTGAACCCCCACTTCCATAGTCACGACTGTATGTCGACTATGAAGCCAGTGGCCAATTGCTATTAGTTACTGTTCTAGGTACAGTTAGCATGCGTCATCTTACAGCTAGACAAATGCCTTCCCCATGACTTCCATTATTCTTCGTCCATAGATACAGTGAACCAGTCTTTGCAGAATTTGTTTTAAACATCTCGCCATCTTTTTCTAGGCCACAAGGTGGAGATTTTTTGAAATAGGTTCAGTAGTTTTTACCCGACTGTCAGGACGGGTATTGTTTTTCGCGCGTATCTTGTATGTTTGTAAATTTCTTTATTCCTACGTTTCTTCCAAACGGCTGGATTTCGACAATTAAGGTATCCAAAACCCAAGTGTCCTTAGATATGTATTAAAAAATTTAAAAACAAAACGACGGATATTTGTCAAATTATAAGTAGGTAGTTCAAATTTTTTTTAACCAAACGTATCGAGTAGGTTATCAAAATAAAGAGAATCAAATGGAGATTACAAATATATTACATAAGTTATATATTTAAATTTGATCAGAAATAATAATTACAACCATTTTTCGGACTTTTTAGTGCGTTGCTTATCTTCTGTTGATTTTTTGCAGTCGGGTTATTATAATTTTTTAATTATTTACTTTTACACAGGTACAAAAATACAAATCCTTCCTCTTTATAACATTAGTGTAGATATGACCTCAGAGTTACTACTCCAGACTCGACTATTTATAAAAGTGTACGGTGAATTGGTATCGTAAAATATGTTGATCGATACTACAATTACTGTAGGGTTTATTGTTTTATAGTTAGAAGACATTACACTTGTTTAACCACGTGAACGAACACAGTGGGGAAAAGTAAATAGTTAATATACAATACGCTTGATCTAAACAAAACTTTTTTATAGACATACACGTGTATAATAGAGGTCAACGAAAAAAAACGTGCCGTCTAAATATAAATATCACACCCCTGTATAGACCTTCAGGGTAAAAAGTACGAGATATTTATGTTTAAACGAGTACCTATATAAAAACTAAAAATATAAAAAAACTATTGTCCAATGTGGATAACCCTTCAGTAGGGGAGTCTGCGATCGAGTTGGTCGGCCTCATTGTGAATAATTGATTGCGAGGAAGCGTCGACCTCGCGCTCACGTGCTCACGCGTCTGTCTAGCACTAGCTGGCAGGGCTGCCACTTGCCACGGTCGCATTCACGACTCGACGCGAATATTTGAACGCTGATTCTAGCCAACAGGGCTAATACTCGCCAGTTTACGCCAGACCTCGCTCTCACGTGCACACGCATTTGTCTACCCACTAGCTGGCAATGCGACTTGTCACTGCTCGCCACGAACGCATTCACAACGTGAACAGTTTAACACTGACTAAGCAAGCACATGTATTGCACTTGCCTCATTATTTGCCTTAGAGCATTTTAGAAAACCGTTTCGAATGCATAGCATATTAAATAAAACTTTGTCTATGTTGCCGTTAATTTAGTAACTTTCCGTCTTTTTATTAGTTAACTGGGCAGATTGACCTATAATAATTATACCTCAATAGTTATAATTATTATATCAATATATTCTAATGATATTATACCTATTGCTATCCAACGGGATGTCTGTAATGTATAAGTTGTGCACATATGCACTGACTGGCCTGTTGGTCTAGTGGTTAGTGACCCTGACTGCTAAGCCGGAGGTCGTGGGTTCGATCCCCACCCAGGACAAATCTTTGTGTGATGAGCATAAAGGTTTGTTCTGTGTCTGGGTGTAATTTATCTATAATATGTATGTATTTACAAAAAAAAATGTATTTAAGTAGTATATCAGTTGTTTAGTACCCATAACACAAGCAAATATAATTGCTTACTTTGGGACTAGATGGCGCTGTGTGAATGTGGTAGAATATTAGAATATATTATATATTTTCTCAGAATTACAATCACAATTAGATATGAATAGAAAATATCCTAAACTTATATTAAAACAATCTACAATATTAGTGAAACAAAAAGGAACTTTAAAGAATTCAAATTTCAATTAAAATCAAAAGAATCGCTTTTTCACATGACTAAGCTTCTTTAAGCATGCTAACACATGATTAAATTATTATTTCCTTGAACTGTGACATTGTAAACAAAACACAACTCACTTTTGACCTATTTTCAAGCACGCGGCATTATGCGCATCAAATTTAAATTGTATGACTAATATTACCATATTATTTAGATTGTGATTCAGCTATACGCTTCACTCCTAGCTTCTTTCTGATGATAAGCCATTTGACAGCAGCCGGTGCTCTTGTCTGCATAAGGTTACTCCCTTAGTCGCCTTTTACGACACCCACGGGTTGATATGGGGTAGTGACATTGTGTATTCTTAATCCGTCACTATACTGCAAGTATGTAGTATTATAAATGAAAACCAGGAAGGTTTTTTTTTGGCATTACGTCACTTTACACGTGAGATGTAGTGCCTGCTATAGTTTGCACATGGTGTCACATTCACACATGTGACACGTGACAAATCACTCATATTTTAGCAGAAAATCGATTATAAAACAATTATGTGACTTTCTGCCATAGTGAAACGGATTCAATTCCCGTGTTGGGTATTGCTATTGGGTTTACTGTCAATGAATAACTTAGAATTAAAAATCTGACCATTTAATTAAACTAAGCATTCATAATAAACATGTACTTTGTTCAGGAACATTAACGGAATCATAACGTTATTTAGCGTGGCAGAATATCCATCGCGTTACCGAAAATTTACGGTAATTACGTACCTAATATGCGTTTATTTCTCTTACAAAGTACATACAATGGTGTGTAGATATAATGTAATTACAAGTATAAATTAAAACTAAGTGAGAGCTGGAGTTTGTAGTAGGTACAGGGACCCACTACATAGTCCACCTATAGGTCAGGAAAATTAGAATATTCCTAGGCATTTTGGGAAAACACTTATAATTAGACATTGTTGAAAACATGTCTCAATCTTACTGGAAAAAGAGGTTTATATATTCGGGTGGGTCTGACACGGATAAGTAAGGTTAGAAGGCCTCCATTTTCGTGATATTTTTTTTTAAACGTTTTCACCTAACTTATCCTTGTATTCACATCAGCAACCCATTTAGTCCCATTGCTGGGATCGGGTCTCCTCTCCTCTAACTAGAGAGCTGAGAGGGTTTAGGCCATAATCCACTCACGCTGGCCTAGTGCGGGTTGGAGGATTAGACATACTCATAGAATTTCTTCTAGGGTATGTGGGTTTCCTCACGATGTTTTCCTTCACTTCCTTCTTAGCAGATGATAAGTCAATTGACTAGTACATATAAATTCCACAAAGTGGAATCCACATTGTTACTGCCGGTCGGGATGGAACTCGGACCGCGTGATTTGCACGCTGGTCCCTTATCCATTCAGCCACCATCGCTCGCATGCCTTGTATTCACTATTTTTTTATTACTTGAAGTGGCTGACGAGCAGGCGGCCCACCTGATGGTAAGTGGTAGCCGCCGCTCATGGACGTAGGCAATGTTAGGGACACAGCCAAGCTGCTGCCTACCTATAGACGATAGCTGTCTTTAAACCTTTAAAGAAGGACATGTCATAAGACTCAAGGGACAGCGCTGCAGGAAGTTCATTGTAAACTATGGCTTGATGTATTGTATATCTGTTATCTATGACCTAGACAAATTTAGTAGGTAAGTTGACTAAAATCGTAAATTAAAAAAAAAAAACGAAAAAAAAAATGTATGAAAGTGTACAATTAACGGCCCAATTAACGAACACTGACGATCCAAATAAACTGACCACATGAGGAAACTGACAAAATATCGAAACTGGCGAATAAAAGAAAATGACAACTTTAAGATTTTCATGGAACTGGCATAAAAACTGTCTAATTGAGAAACTGACGAATGATAGCCTGACCCATGTGTAGCTGCTATTGTAAAATTAAACAATACCCATTCACATTGTTTTTCTTCAGAACATAGTTTGTTAAGCTAGCACCTAGATATCTGCCTTTATTTACGTATACATAACAAGTAAATAATTAAAAAAATATAATACCCGACTGCAAAAAATATTATTCCTGATTAAATTTAAATACATAACATATATGTATATATTTGTGATCTCCATTTGATTCTCTTTATTTTGTTACCCTACTACATTTGGTTAAAAAAAAAATGTTAACTACTTACTTACAATTTGGCGCCAAAAGTCCGCCATTAAGTTTTTTTTATTAATACCTATCTAAGGGCACTTGGGTTTTTGAGAAGAATCTAACGATACCTTAATTGTCGAAATCCATCCAGCCGTTTGGAAGAAACGTGGGAATAAAAAAAATTATAAACATACAAGATACGCGCGAAAAACAATACCCTTCCTGTCAGTCGGGTAAAAATATAATTTGTTTATCCGTGTAGTGACGGATTATCCCCCATCTCAACCCGTGGGTGTCGTAAAAGGCGACTAAGGGATGACCTTAACCAGACAAGAGCAATACGAGAAAAGGAAAATTCGATACAAACCCTATACCAACCCGTCTGGCCAGCGTGGTTTAGTAGGCTAAATTCCCTCCACATTCTTTGGAGGAGACCCGTGCCCAACAGTGGGACGTTTATGGGCTGAAAAGATGATAATGATAATTTGTTTATCATTGAATGAACTTCATTCAGACTAAGTATTAAGTTTAAACTTGAAATATCCCTGTGTTACTGAAATACCTTACCCTGATATTATCTCTGATACTCGTTACCCAAAGCTACCAAAAGCATATTTAATTTACACGGCTATTAAATTATGTAATGACTAGAAATGATCAAACCGCTTGTGACGTCACAGTATCCGTCACAGGGTGTGATACACGTGCTGACGAAAACGTAAACGTGCACGGTACGACGCCAGTTTTTCTCACAACGACAATTGCTATAACTTTTTTGTAACTTGGAAATAAAAGGTAGGAACACACTCCACCGTATAGCCTCAATCTCACCAGCATCGCTCTATTGTTTCTGTAGAAGCTTTAGCATTATACAGAACCTTCTTATTTCTTTTTTAATTTGAACCTATTTTATTCTTTATGTCTGTATTGATATAAAACAAACTCTCGCACTAAAAAACTGCACAAATCAACTCACTGCATTGGATTTCCTAAAAAATTAAACAAAATTACGCCTATTTGCTAGAAATCCCCCCCCCCCCCCTCCCTATAGGTCACGTAAAATTCTCAAAATTATCTGAATCGTAGCAATTTTTTATCTGTAATCAGTTATTCCGATCGGATCCACTGATTTGATCCTCTCCTGGTTGTTATGATGTTTTAATACAATCAAACCGGAATAAAAATAGTAAAAACAATACCCGTCCTGACAGTCGGGTAAAAAAGGTTATCACTTTAACCTTTTTAACTATAACATAAACCTTAAAAATAATTATCATATTTTTTTAGCTTTCTTCAAGAGTTAGATGTCAAAAAGTAATTCTATTTAAGTATGGAAAATTTCTAGGATTAGAATATCCGGTTTTTAATATGATAGCTATAGGTATATGTTGTAAATACTAAATTAAAAAAAATGTAAAACTAAACCTTTAAACCTAATAAATACTAATAATTTTTCCATTCTTAATTTTTTGCTTCATCATGAAAATAGCCATCAAATAAAACTAATGAACGAAGTAGTAGTAGAATACAAGTAAAGTACTCAACTCTACCAATCTCTAACAAACCGGTTATATTTAACGTGTTGACGCGCCGAAACTCGACAAGTCCGGTAGTGCAGACGCACGTGCTAAACAAAACGTGAACATTGCCACATTGTGTCGCTCGTTTTGTCCGCCTGCTAAAAACCACGTGGAGTCACTGTCTGTTTGTTACCATGATACTGTTGCTAAAAGCTGGCTAAATATCGAGATATTTGATGAATTTTGTTTTTAAGTCGGTACTCCATTATCGGTAAAACAATAATAAAATAATTGTAAAAAATACGAATTAATTTTTTAATTTTTTTACGTTCTATTTACGGTTTTAATTTTTAGTTTAATACTCAATTATTATTTTATTATTGTTAAAGCGGGTAGGTGTGTTTAAATGAGGCGGCAACTGTATTTACTTACAAGAATAAATAAATAAAACATTTCTTGTCTCACATTTATTTTGCTTAATTTTATAGGTAAAGAATGAATATATAGGTAAGTTATTTTCAATTACTTAAACTAAAGTAAAGCCAATAATTTCAGATAATAGAAACATCCTAGCTAAACAGGAATGTCCTTGTAAAATTATGTTCACAGTATTGTATGAACAAACGTGGTGAATTGCGTGCGAATAAATAGATAAATGTAAAAAATGTAGTGAACAAAGGGATCAACACGGTGACTATGTCTCGCTAAATCTCGATAGTAGATATTTTGACAAAAGATATTTTATTGTGAGATTTATAAGCGTGTTTCTGAGGTATCACATGACTAAGGGCTGGCCTCTACCTGGGGCAACGCATTAGCCTTGCTATCCAACGCGGTAATGTGGCTACCCTTTACGTACGTTTCCTCAGGAATCTGATCTCAATCAGATATTCTATTTATAGGAATTTCCAGTAAATAGAGTATCTGGTTCTTTTTTTTAATAGGTTAGTTGTGTATAATTTTTAAGTTACCTATATGTAAATATATTTTTGGTAAATTATTTATTTTTCCATGTGTATATATTGACAAACAAACGTGATCTTGTCCAAACAGATGCACGTTTATTGTTTTTGTAGTTTTGTATAAATTTACATTAAATTAGGAAGTATTTTACAACATGTTTTGTAAGTAGAAATTTGATATTTTAAGCGATGCTGTGTTGTAGAACTAATATTCATGGACTTAATGCGCCGTAGTCGTATCTATACACTTCGAAGTAGTTATGAATAGTGTAGTATATATTGTAAAATAAATACTAAATTGAAAAAATATATCAACCCAATGACGTCCACTGTTGAACATAGGCCTCACCTAATTTCCGCCACAGCGAGCGCCATATATCGCCATACCCAATGCTAATAATTTTTTCCTTTTTCTTTTTAATTTTTTTTTTCTTTACCAAGAAAAAAGTTTTTTCTACATACAATTTGGTACACCCAAGTATAAGTAAAAAATACAAGTTTTGCCAGGCACCAATTCATGCCTTTTCTATTTTTTCTAGGAGTAGGTACCTAGGTATGTCAAAACATACATGTATGGCATTCGAAACTACTTGTAAAAAGGTTACGTTTTATTTTTTTTATTGTGGTGTAAATGAGCTTTTTCCCCCCTATTTCTTTTAATCTCATCTCTACGACACCAAAACGGTTTAAAAGACAACACAAATTAACAAGTTTAATAGGTATATATAGGTAGTTTGGCTTCACAATAAAACATTACTTTTCCACGTGACTGAAGTTAATGAAGCCTTTGATTAATTTCATTGGCGTGTATTTCATTTTAATGTTAAAAGTAATATACGTACCCATTAATTATAATTTATTTAATGTTTGTGTCTGTCTGTATTTATAAGGAAAAACTGAAAATTAATTACTTCTGTCAGCTTAATAGGTCGTAGCTTTAATTAATAAATTTAACTGGTTTCAAGTAACTCCATGTGTACTTTTATTTCGATCTTCACCATCGAATCCCTAGAATGCTCTACTGAAGTTTTAATAAAAATATTTAAAACTCTTTATTGCTGACAGTACTTTTAACTTACTAAACAATCGGGGTCGATTTGGGGTATCTAATATTCAAGGGGGCGAGTTACAACATTAAAGTAATCGGGGGCATGATCCACGGGGCGAGCGGAGCCTAAGCCCTTTTTTTTAAAGAGCTAACGTAAAATTTCCACTAAAAGTTTATATCACGGTGTATATCTACCCTCAGACGAAAACCTTTGAAAATAATACATTACAATGTACTATTTCACAATATTTAAATTGACTAACAATGATGCCTTTTTCCAACAGGAGTAGGAGTAGGTATAAGTAGGTACTGGGTGTAAAATAATAGTCCCTCTCGATACCAAACTGGTATAAAATGCGTATTAAAAAGTAAGTATCCAAAAGTAAGTAGCTTAGAGTTATTTTACAATGAAAATAACGTCCTGGTAGTTTCCAATGTGTTATTTGCATATAAATAGAATTGTCTGTTAACCCAATGATTTTTTACCTTTTATACACTTTTCACCTAATTCTAAAAAGTGTAGTAAAAATACTTCTAAAATATACTCCAATCAAACAATAAAAATTGAAAACGACGAAATATGACACTAAACTGCGACATTGCCACTCTGTTTGTAATTACGCTCTTAACTACGGTGATGATTGTTACAAACATCTCAGTACTACAATGCTGCGAGCAGCCATTGTAACAGGACAATATAATATTAGTAGATAGGTGCATAATGTAGATACATACTTACTTTATCGGCGCTAGTACTCAGTAGACATTGTGTCTAGAACGTTGACCTTTTGACAATCTCGCTTACAAAGTATTGTTGCTTACCTACCTGATAATAAATACAAGACAAGTGTAGCCATACCTACAACTCAAAGAATTTGCTTGACTAGATAATTTGAATTGCTTTTTAGATATCACAATTTTATTTATTCACAAATAAGTCAAGTGTCGTTTTTGAAATCGTTGTTGAATGAATCCGAAGCATACAGATTTAAAACAGTTTTAATAATATTTATCATAGCATTTTATTCTGTTTTTCATCGTACAGAGCAGGTTGTAACTCACATTTTCTTTTTTACTAACTCACAGGTTTCTTTTTACTTACCTAAGTAAATTTTAGAATCTGCCCAAAGCGAACAACGGGCTTTCTCACAGAACAGAGAAAAAAGGGCTTTCTCGTCTGACAGGTGTGGCGTTCAAAACCACACCCTCACCCACACCCATGAGAGCTAGATATTTTTTTTTTGTTTTTTATCTTTTAAAAAGACAACGCTCGCACTAGGGAACAAGCCCTGTGTCGCGGGGGACTTTACAAACATACAACTAACGTACACAAAGTCCACCCAGACAGAAACAAATATCTATGAATCACACAAATATTTGTCTCTTGTGGGAATCGAACCCACGTCACCCAGCACGGCGATGTAGTGGCGAGGCGACCACCTTCACCATTGCGCCACGGTGATAGTCCAATTTATTGTATTTATAGTCATAGTTATTTTTATAAAATTACATGGCCTGTTGGTTTAGTGGTTAGTGACTCTGACTGCTAAGCCGGAGGTCGTGGGTTCGATCCCCACCCAGGACAAATCTTTGTGTGATGAGCATAAAGGTTTGTTCTGTGTCTGGGTGTAATTTATCTAATATGTATTTACAAAAAATATGTAGGTATTTAAGTAGTCATATATGTATTTATGTACCCATACCACAAGCAAATATAATTGCTTACTTTGGAGCTAGATGGCGCTGTGTGAATGTGGTAGAATATTATTATTATTATTATATTATTACATCAAAAGTTTATTGTTCTAGTGACACGACAGCAGTCGTTTACTCGCTTTCGACAGTGATAACTTTAGTGATTTAAATTTTTTGGTTTAGTTCATCATCATCATCATTAGCAAACCATTAAAGCCCACTGCTGGGCTTGAGTCTCCTCTCCTCTAACTAGAGAGCTGAGAGGGTTTTAGGCCATAATCCACTCACGCTGGCCTAGTGCGGGTTCGTGGATCAGACATACTCATAGAATTTCTTCTAAGTATGTGGGTTTCCTCACGAAGTTTTCCTTCACTGTTAGCAGATGGTAAGTCACTTGACTAGTACATATAAATTCTACAAAGTGGAATCCACAATGGTACTGCCGGTCGAGTTTAGTTTTGTTTAGTTAGTTTTATAAAAATAAAAATGTCTAGCTGTCATGCGCCTAATTGTTATGGTCGAGTAGTACTCAGTTGTGTCTACTAAACTAATGTGATTGTCACGTTTCGATAACGATAACCACGAGTTTTACTTAATGCACGTGTACACATGGGTCTCGAATCGTAAGCACATGTATAATTACTTTTCCTATAGTGACGAAGCGGTAAAAAACAGATAACTTAAGTGTGAGGAGGATAGACAAAGAGGAAGGAAATAAATAAAATTTAATTTGGTATTCTGATTTCTGGATTTCTCCTTTTAGATTTTCCCATTGGAAAATTATTTTTAATCAACCATAATATATTAAAAATATTCATGTTAAAATTAATGGCAGTAAAATAAAAATTTCATTGACACGGTTCAATCATTATTTTGTTACATATAACATTAATAGCAAAATAATGGGTGAGATTTACAAAAAATCAAAACTCAAACAAGAAGGAAAAGTAGACAATTAGATATAAAAAGAACATCCGAATATATAGTTCTATCATTTATTCAGCGGAGTTCTTTTACAGGCAACATTTTTAAGCTTCTTACACACCTTTTTTTTTTTTTAACTTGGGGAAATGCCTGACGCATACCCCTCGGTCTTGGGGAAAGAACCGAGGGGTTATGTGGGGCTCGCACCCACTAAAACCCCAAGGTGTTCCTCTTGTCGCGCTCTGCTGTGGTCACGGGAGCGCAGGAACATTCGTCCGCAACAGGCTTCTTACACACCTGACGCAAGATCCGTCGCGGGTCATCGGTGGCGTTCCCTCAGAACAGTGAAATCCACACAAAAACGTTCGATCTTTCACACTTGACCGATGATCTGTCAGCGCGTCCTCTGTACTAAAATGTTTACGCCCGACGTATCTTCAGGTGTGAAAGAACCTTTACTGCAAAACAAATGCATTACTCTCACATAACAGGCAACTTAAACTACAATAAAAATATTTTTTTTTATTATGATTTATTTAATCAAGGAACGCGGTCGCGTTCCAGACAAGTTTAAGATATAACTAAAGTACCTACACAATACAATAAGTTTTGCCCGGGTCAAAAACTTCTATTTATCTGATAGTGTCGAGTCGCTTCATAGTTAGATATTATAAATTTACAAAATTTATATATGAAAACTTAATTATAGCATTATATCTGGAGACAATATTGCTTACATTTATATATTTACATTTTCTGGCATACAACGTCTCTATTCGGCACCGTTGAGTAAGATGGTATGATTAGGTTAGGTTATGACGTCATATCAAGTTCCGGCGGCCCACCCGCTACAGCGAAGAGTCGGTGCAGAGAGGGGTTTAGTGGGTATTCCGGTCTCGGCCGGCGAGTTCCACATAACCGCCCCGTGTCCCCGCACGGGGCGGTATGCGTAAACGCATTCCCCTCTTAAAAAAAAAAGGTACCGTGCACTGGCCGCTGATGTTATATCAAGTTCCGGTATCCCACCCGCTACAGCGAAGAGTCGGTGCTCAGAGGGGTTTAGTGGGTATTCCGGTCTCGGCCGGCGAGTCCCAAATAACCGCTCCGTGTCCCCGCACGGGGCGGTATGCGTAAACGCATTCCCCTCTTAAAAAAAGAAAAAAAAGGTACCGTGTACTGAGACAATCTTATTTAGTAAACATTATCTACTATATTTTGGTAGTCTTAAAAAGTAAGGTCTGGTTTTTCTTTAAGCCTATTGATCTTCGTTACAGTTCTCATTTTCTCATTTATTTAAAAAGACAACGCCCGCACTAGGGAACAAGCCCTGTGTCACGGGGAGCTTTACAAACATGCAACTAACGGACACAAAGTTACCCAGACTAGAAACAAATATCTATGAATTACACAAATATTTGAAAATGTAACGTAATTAAATACATTCTTTACATACAGAATTTTTATTTTATAAGCTTTGGAACAATGTTTTTAATATTTTAAATTATAAATTTCTGCCAAACACATAAGTTCGTCTATAGCTACTGATCCCGTAGCTGATAAACAGCATTCTTAGTGTTTTATATAGCAACTTGTACTTCAATATGCTAAGCTTACTTAGAACAGACGTTAATTTTGTTAATACATGTCATGGGCTTTGTGTGGAACAAAGACGGCTATAAATAAACCTGTTATGGATACTTAGATAACATTAAATTCTAGATTAATCAGCCTTTGATATTTTCAGCATACCAAACAAAGATGAATTTTCTACAACTTCAATCTAACTTTCTATGGTTAAAACATATATATCATTACACGTACATTTCCGACACTGACCTACTTAATACTTAATTAGTCCTAAGGAGTTGTTTCCATTACAGTTTTAGTGGTTGACCGGTGTTAAATAAACTGCTGTATTTACAGCTTCGACTCAGAAGTACTTATGCAGTTCAGCATCCTGTAGCACACTACGCGGTTTGTCCATTGACTGGCCTGTTGGTCTAGTGGTTAGTGACCCTGACTGCTAAGCCGGAGGTCGTGGGTTCGATTCTCACCCAGGACAAATCTTTGTGTGATGAGCATGAAGGTTTGTTCTGTGTCTGGATGTAATTTATCTATAATATGTATGTATTTACAAAAAAAAATGTATTTAAGTAGTATATCAGTTGTTTAGTACCCATAACACAAGCAAATATAATTGCTTACTTTGGGACTAGATGGCGCTGTGCGAATGTAGTAGAATATTATTATTATTATGGTTCGATTGGCTCGTTCAGCTACACCATTCTGCTGACAGTGGGAACGCTTTGTGTTGTCTAATCTCGCAATCTAAATACTTCGAAATGGCATTTATATATTCAACTTTAATTTTCTTTTATCTTTAATTATCTTCAAGAGATTTGAATAGTGTAATACAATTTTTTTTTTCTAGTAAATCATCTTTGAATTTTACAAAATTTACACGTATCCATAAACATCTCAGTGTGTAAAGTGTATTAGTACATTATGATATAAGTGCGGTAAGTTGATAATTACAGCCGAGGCGATATTGCTAGCCCGAGCCGCAGGTGAGGGCTACAAGAAAGCAGAGGCTGTAAATCAAAGCGGACGTATGTCATACGACGACGTTTTATAACATATTTGCGAGGAAATAAATGAAACTCGGACTTTCTTAGAAAAAACAATACGGAGAAAAGAAAAAGCGCTCGTAAAAATTTTTACTTGTCATAAATTATTATCGATGCGCGCGCTTCAGCGCTTTTTTTTAAGGCAAAGGCACAAAAACAGCCATTATTACTAATCATCATATCAGCCGCAGGAAGTCCACTGCTGAACATAGGCCTCCTCAAGAGATTTCCAATAGGGCCGGTTGTTTGCGGCCTGCATCCAGCGCGATCCTGCTATTCGGATCAGATCGTCTGTCCACCTTGTGGGTGGGCGTCCTACGCTGCGCTTGCCGGTGCGTGGTCTCCATTCGAGAACTTTTCGGCCCCATCGGCCATCAGTTCTACGTGATATGTGCCCTGCCCACTGCCACTTCAGCTTGCTAATCCGGTGGGCAATGTCGGTAACTTTGGTTCTTCTGCGGATTTCCTCATTCCTGATTCGATCACGCAGAGAAACACCGAGCATTGCCCTCTCCATAGCTCGCTGGGCTATTTTGAGCTTTTTAATGAGGCCCATATTCAAAGACCACGTTTCAGTGCCATAAGTCATCACTGGTAACACACATTGATCGAATACTTTCGATATGAGGCACTGAGGTATGTCGGACGAGAAAACGTTTCGTAATTTTCCGAACGCTGCCCAGCCGAGTTGGATTCGGCGATTATTACTAATAAAGTAAATTAATATTTTTGTGTTTTATTACAGATAAATGGTTGTAATTTATGGTCTAAATTAATTAGGTTAAAGAATCAAATGTTTGTTTTATATATATAATAATTATTTTATCTCCCAAAGTTAATTTTATTCATAACATGTTGACCACTTTTCTGACATAAAAACTCTTTGCTAAGATTTAAAAAAGTAGGTACCGTTCGTTTTAGTTGGAGCCCCTTGATTATTAGTATGTGAGCATGAGAAGCCGTGCACTTTACTTTACATTACCGCACTAGTGCGTAATGAGATACATTACGACACTGAAATTGGTGAAATAAGAGACCCTTTACGAGCAAATATGTTATAATAGTACATTATGATATAAGTGCAGTAAGTTGATAATTACAGCCGAGCCCCTTGATTATTAGTATGTGAGCATGAGAAGCCGTGCACTTTACTTTACATTACCGCACTAGTGCGTAATGAGATACATTACGACACTGAAATTGGTGAAATAAGAGACCCTTTACGAGCAAATATGTTATAATAGTACATTATGATATAAGTGCAGTAAGTTGATAATTACAGCCGAGGCGATATTGCTAGCCCGAGCCGCAGGCGAGGGCTACAAGAAAGCAGAGGCTGTAATTATCAAACCGCACGAATGACATACGATGTTTTATAACATATTTGTGAGGAAATAAATAAAATTCGGACATTCGTAGAAAAAAACAAATACAGCGAAAAGAAAAAGCGCGCGGAATAATTTTTACTTGTCACAAATTATCGATGCGCGCGCATCAGCGCTTTTTTTTTAAGGCAAAAACACAAAAACAGCCACTATTACTAATAGAGTAAATTAATATTTTTGTGTTTTATTACAGATAAATGGTTGTAATTTATGGTCTAAATTAATTAAGTTAAAAATTAAATGTTTATTTTATATATATCATAATTATTTTATCTCCCAAAGTTAATTTTATTCATAAAATGTTGACCACTTTTCTGACATAAAAACTCTTTGCTAAGATTTAAAAAAATAGGTACCGTTCGTTACGTACGGAGCCCCTTGATTATTAGTATGTGAGCATGAGAAGCCGTGCAATTTACTTTATATTACCGCACTAGTGCGTAATGAGATACATTACGACACTGAAATTGGTGAAATAAGAGACCCTTTACGAGCAAATATGTTATAAAACATATTACCTAATAGTTTTAAAGATTTACCTCCTAATATGTTAGAGTAGCTTGCAGAAAAATGTAACTATTTATGATTTGAAAGGATTCATGGAATTTAAATAAAATCATGTAAAATAATTAATTAATGTTGATATTAACCATAATTTCCTAAATCACAATTTAATCAATATTATTATTATTCAATAATCTAAAATACTTTAAATTATGTTTATATAGTAAGATTCATTTTATTGATAATGACATTCTGTTGACATTAAACTCTGACATATTAAAATATTGAAATAGGGACAAATTTAATACTTTGTTCACTAATATATTTTTTTATTTAATACTTTTTTCATCAATTTTTTCTCTATTATTATTTAGATTACCGTTTTGATATTATTTAGTAATTCAATTTCCGTGAAAGATCTACTATTTTAGGCACAAATATTTAACAGATAATAAAAAACACAATTATTTGGGTGATCGATAAAATCATACCCCTTTATATAACAATAAACAATTGATGACTATTGATCTAATTTATTTATTTATTCTGCATTTAAAGTATTTACGCACCATTGTTATGGTAGAATGTGTCGGAACTTTTATTGTTTAACACCACCTGTAACCACTTTTCTCGTAAATATATATATATATTTACATTATATACATTTCTATTTCTAAACCTAATAACACATTCTTCTTAGGAAACGGTAATCTTACTTGTTTAATCTCAATATACGGTATACACAGATTAGAAGTTGTAATATAATTACCCATACCTGTAATTAGTCCATACTTCATAAGTGTCATGAGTATTAATTTCTATGATGCCAATTGCCAGACGTCCTGTGAAATAGCTTTAGTGTTCATCGGTACCTGCAAAGGAACCTCATCGCTTACGCTATTTAATAACTCCGTATAAACAATATTCCTGGCAATCACTAACTAAACTATACAGAACTGCTTAATACTCCAATTATATCTAATTTATAAATACCATTTACACAAGAGGCAGTTGCAATTACAGTTTTTTCATGTAATATTTGACATTTATTATTTTTAAAATTTACAGTATAACCTTTATTGTTCAGTTCACTGACCGATAGTAAATTTGTCGTTAGTCCAGGAACACAATATACATTGCTTATTGACTTTTTTCCTGAATTTAATACTATATCAACCTTGCCAACACCGGTAGCTTTTAAAAGGCTGCCATCTACGACTCTTACTTCGAGTGTAGTTTTTTTTAACTCAGTCATAATTTGTTCATCTCGACACATGTGATTAGTAGCTCCAGAATCCACATACCATTCATCGTTCCGGATGGGCCCTGATAAAGCAGTAAGTAGAGAATTCCCTTTATTGTTGTTGTTGAAGGTTCCAGTCATTTTCTGTTTAGGTTCTATAGGGATCTTGGGACTATCAGAATTCATTGAATCATTTTTCCCACGTGTAAAACGATTCCATTTTACGCGTTTCTTTAATGCCAATGCAATACCTTCTTTTTTGCCTTCATGTCGACATTTGTCAGTTTCGTTTTGTTGAGTTTGCAATAATTTCGACTCGACCATCTTTGTTCGTAAAATAATACCAGAATTTTCTATTTCGTTGATTATTGGGTCATAATCTGGTGTTAATCCACTTAGCATGATAAGTGCTAAGAACCCGTCGTCTAGCGACGAGTCGATGTCTGCCAGCTGCTGAGCTATTGACTTTATCTTTATAATATACGAATTGAGGTCTACTGTATCTCCCATTCTTATCGATAAAAGCTCACGCAACAGTTTAAATCGAACGGGCAAAGTCTTAGTCGCGTAGACCTTTTCTAAAATTGTCCAAGCCTGGTAAGCTGTCTTAGCGTGTCTTACATGAGGATATACTGATTTACTTACTGCCAGACAGATTTTAGCCAGCGCTTTTTGGTCCTTCTCGGTATATTCCATGTCTGATGAATGAATACAATTAATCAAACCTTCATCAATCAGTAACATCCGCATTGAAAACTGCCAATTATTGTAGTCTTCTTCCCCGTTTAGTTTTTCTATTTGCAATGCCATCTTGATAACGTTGTAGAGTCGATCGTCAGAATGCGCCCATAACTCTTTAATCTTATGGGATGAAAGAAAGAATATCGTTCAATCATATATTCGGCAGAGTTCTTTTACAGACAGAAGTTTACTGCAAATCAACTGCAATTGTTTAGCTGCAGCTAATATAAATAATCATATATATAAACAACCATAAAATTACTAAGTAGTTTAGTATAAAGTCCAACAATTTCTTCTTTCTTGAGCTTTCAAGTAATATTTTTGTTTTTACTATATTATTTCCTGTACACACTTCACTTCTATTAATATTATATTACACTATTATATCAACTTTGTAGACAAGAATGCCTTGTTTTCATCCGTCGTGATCAAGTCGCGTTGTGAACTTCAATACTTTTAATTTATTTAACGACTTCTTACAATTTATTGTTATATTATTGTGTTTAAAGTTGGAAATAATTATTTTATGATCACGTTACTATGCAACGTGCGCGAGCTAGGAAGTTCTCTAATACAACTGACCTCAAAGCAAGGTCTTTCCACGCTCTTATTATTGGCATCAACATAAATATGCAATGTATTTGTTTACTAGTCGTAAATGATAATCAAAACACGTAAGTAATTGATAATAAACATGAATAGTCGCTGTTATAATTTCTATTGAAAGATTTATAAAAAATAAATAGAAATCTAAAACGTGCGTGTTTACAATAAACACTTCCTTTGTATTTTATAGTTTACAATAGAATTATAATTTTAGAATTTTTGTTTCAATAGAAATTACACAGGTCTGCAATGGATTTCTGTTTTCAGTTTTGATGATTCAATTTGATAGATTTTGGGGCGCTGTGTATAGGAAATTTATTATAAATATTCCAACACGTCAGGATTTTTAGTAATTTAGGATCTTTTTTTTTGCTAAAATCACCTAGGCCTTCCCAATTTTTTTTGTCGTTTTTTATTAAACAAAAACGCACTGAATCGATAAATTAGACAATAATGAACAAGTTCTTTAATGTTTACCTAAATAGAAATTAACTTGAATCGTTAGAAGAGGGTTAATAAAGATAAATTATATTTTTCGTATAAATCGCATCTCATTATGCCCCTCAATTTAGTCCCCCGAGAAAAATTTTTGTTACCTACATATAATATACCTATACCTACATATAAAACTGGGGATGATGAAGCAATTTGTGAAGGCGCTGAACAAAGAAGGTTTAAAATATGTACACCAAATTTTTCCATCTCTGTCTGAAGCTAAACTGAAAGAAGGTATTTTCATTAGCACGGACATCAGAAAATTTATGAAAGATACAGCTTGCGATGGAAAATTGACTGAATTTGAATTAGAAGCCTTAGAAGAAAAAAAAAGTAGTTCGTTGTTTTCTAGGAAACCTTAAAAGTCCAAATTATGAGGGAATTGTGCATAAAATGATTCAATTTTTTTTTGAAAATGGGATGTTCGATGAGCATTAAACTTCATTTCCTTAATTCGGTTTTAACTACTTTCCTGATAACTTGGGAGCTGTAAGTGAAGAACAAGAGGAAAGATTTCACCAAGATTTAAAATGAAATGGAAGGTCACTATCAGGGAAAGTGGAATTAAAGAATGATGGCAGACTATTGTTAAGAGGGCTGCTAAAGCGAGATGACCTAAATCGTAATTTTAAGACAAAACATCACAATCGGTGCTTCGGTAAAAAAAAGCAAGACACAAAAATATTTTTAATTTATTTATTAGTGTCTCTTAATAAACAAATTCTTAATAAAGTTGCCCTTTTTTCGAATTCACACTCAAGGATTTAAAAAAAAAACTGAGGGTGATTTAAAAAATCTAAGAACATAAATTCGTAATCAGCGCACCAAAATACCCCAAAGAAGCATTCAAATTCAAAAGGGGAAAAATAAAGGATTTTTTGCAGACTTGTGTTATTATAGCAACTATTCAAGTTTATTATTAATTACTTACAACTATTATCTTATATCTTACACATAAAGGAAGTGTTTATTATAAACACGTACGTTTTATTTTTAATTTTTTTTTTCTTATTAATCTTTCAATAGAAATTATTATCAATTAACTACGTTTTAATTACAATAATTACAACTAGTGAACAAATACATTGCATATTATTATTATGTTGATGCCAATAATAAGAGCGCGGAGAAACCTGGTTGTAAGGTCAGTTGTATTAGAAAATGACCTAGCTCACGCACGTTGCATAGCATAAAATAATTATTTCCATAAAAGAAGTTAACTTTATACTCTTTATACCAAAGAAGTTAATTTTATTAAATAAATTAAAAGTATTGAAGTTCACAACGCGACTTGATCACGACGGATGAAATCAAGGCATTCTTGTCTACAAAGTTGATATAAAAGTGTAATATAATATTAATAGAAGTGAAGTGTGTACAGGAAATAATATAGTAAAAACAAAAATATTACATGTTGTTGTCACATGACAGCTAATAATTGCAGTTGATTTGCAGTAAATTTCTGTCTGTAAAAGAACTCTAAGAGGCTATAGGCGCATTCTGACGATCGACTCTACAAGATGGCATCATTGCGAATAGAAAAACTAAAGGGGGAGGCAGACTACAACAACTGGCAGTTTTTGATGCGGATGTTACTAATTCATGAAGGCTTGATTAATTGTATTCAATCAGCAGACCTGGAATATACCGAGATGGACCAGAAAGCGCTGGCAAAAATTTATCTGTCAGTAAGTGAATCGGTATATCCTCATGTGAGACACGCTAAGTCAGCTTACCAGGCTTGGACAACTCTCGAAAAGGTCTACACGTGTAAGGGCTTGCCCATACGAATTAAAATGTTGCGTGAGCTTTTATCGATAAGAATGGAAGATACAGCAGACCTTATTTCGTATATTAAAAAGATAAAGGTATTAGCTCAGCAGCTGGCAGACATCGACTCTTCGCTAGACGACAAGAACTTAGCACTTATCATGCTAAGTGGATTGACACCAGATTATGACCCATTAATCAACGAAATAGAAAATTCCGGTGTTACTTTACAAACAGAGATTGTCGAATCAAAATTATTAATGGAAAGTCAACGACGAAATGGTCGGGACAATTATAGTGAAAGTGGAAAGAAACGAATGAAATGGAATTTTTTTGGACGTGGGCAAGATGATTCAATGAATTTCGATTGTCCTCGGATCAATATAGAGCCTAAAAAGAAAATGAATGGGATCACCTACAAGGAAAACAAAGGGAATGCTCTACTTACTTCTTTATCTGAGCCCATCCGGAACGATGAATGGCATGTGGATTCTGGAGCTACTAATCACATGAATCGAGAAGAACAAATTATAACTGAGTTAATAAAAACAACACTCGTAGAAGGCAGCAGACGGCAGACTTTTTCAAGTGAAGAGTCAATAAATGAACTGTACCTTCCATTTTTTAAGTAGGATGGAAGAATTTTTTGAATAGCGAAACTTTTTGGTATTTAATGAGTCAAGCATGGTGAAACTGGGGACTGGGGGGAATGGGGGGGACTAAGCCCTGTGTATCCCCTGAGTCTGACTCCTCAATGTATCAGTTAGTTATTTATAAATTCTCTTCATAACATTCGGTTACAATTATGTTATGATTAGAACTGGTTCCGATCGTTAGAACTGTTGCAGTGTAAAAATCAATGCGACACAAAAGGCCGTTCACAAAGAACTTTAAAACGAGCATGCGAATAAAGCAGGATGTGTGGCTCCGTCACTAAATTGTTTTAGTAGCACACACCCACACTTCGGTCCTTACTCATGTAAGTACGTCGGTTGTGTTCGGCAGTATTCGGGACACGTGTTGGGAACACGTGACAGGCGCAGACGCACTTGACCTAAGCGCAACCGCGCAACGGGGAATGACCTTGCTAGCTCAAGTGTGCCCTTCAGCCAAGTTAATACCTTCAGTAAATTGTTAATAGGTACCTACTATGAGAAATGTGGTTTACTAATGGGTATTATTGTATGTATCTGATTATACTATTGTTTTTATATAAATAAGTGTACTTTTGTCATATGGTGTTGAAGGTTGATTAATAACAAAAACTATACATTAAAGCCGTTTATGCTCCATTTTTTTCGCTGTACTTCCCATTGACTGAGAATCATGAAATTTGGCAAGATACAATAACAAGTTGAACAAGTAAAGGAAAAGGGAAAACTTACTCTACCACGTTATATCACTGATTAATTAGTACTATATTGGAAGAGGTATACAATGATAAGCCTAAAAAATATTCGAGTATTCCGAACCTCAGTTCGGAATACTCGAATATTTTTTAGGCTTATTAACGTCTCAACGTTACATAAAGATTGTGCACCTACATTAACGTTAAAATTTATTAACTAATTTCTTAAATATCAATCACAAAAAAATTGCATAATCGTACGGAACCCTCGGCTCCCACTCCCACTACTTGGCACGGGTCTCCTCTCCTCGATCTAGAGACCTGAGAGGGTTTAGGCCATAATCCACACACGCTGCCCTAATGCGGGTTGGTGGATCATATACTTAGAATTAAATCTAGGGTATGTGGGTTCCCCACAATGTTTTCCTTCACCGTTAGCAGATGGTAAGTCACATGACTAGTAGGTACATAATATCATCAGCAACCCATTAATACCCCACTGCTAGGCTCGGGTCTCCTATTTCATAGGACCAAACATAGGTGGGGAAATGTGGGTGTGATACACTTCAGCCTATCCCTTCGGGGAAAAAGGCATGATGCTATGTTATGTTTAAAATAGAATGTGTAGTTGATTTATTTTTAGAATTCTTTGTCTGAGAAGAGAGGTGAGAAACTTAATGGTTCCCAACCCCACCTGGTTGGGAACCATTAAGTTTCTACCGGAGGGAGGCACATCCACCCACGTATTTTGTATAAATAGCAAAAACGTAATATGAATTTATTTCTGACTTACCTTTAGGCAATGATGCCAGTAGACTGGATATAATTTCTTCGCGGGAATTCTATTTGTATTAATAACAAAACCCAAGAATTTTTATTCTGCGGAGTGCCTCAAGCGGTGTAAATAAAATATGAAAGTCTTGGTGAGACTTAAATTTTTGAGCCTTTTGGGGTTGAAACTCTTGAACCCTGGGGGCCAAACGCTCACAAATTTTATCGTGAAATTTGAAAGCGTGTTTCTGAGGTATCACATCACCCAAGGGCTGGCCTCTACCAGGGGCAACGCATTAGCCTTGCTATCCAACGCGGTAATGGGGCCAGCCTTTTGGGTACCTTTTGGTTTTCTCAGGAATCTGATCTCAATCAGATATATTGTTTAGTGAAGTCGTAATTATCGTAATTAGAATTAATCGTAATTAAAACTTTTTTGCAGTTTTAAAGTTTATCTCTATAGATAGAAATATGGATGCCTGCTAAACGCGATTGATGGACCACCTTTAATCGATTGTAACTTTTGCATGCCTGCTTTTACAAATTAATTACAATAATAATTGTTTGAGAACTTTTACTACATACATTCAAAGCTCAAATTCGAGTATGGTTCCTCAATGGGAACGCACACTATCAGACATAATGAAGTTAACAATTTTTATTTATTATTGTTAGGTAGGTACCCACTCTAGTGAGGGGCTTCATGGAATCTCGACATTCGACATAATCGATCAAATGTCAGCAACCAAGCATTGGACAACGATATCTAAAACGACTATCGAAACTCAAGTTTCGAGTACAGTAGGTATTTAGTACACCCTCGTAGTCATAACAAACAGTACACTAAGGCTGAGATCTATAGAGCGAACTTGGACTTTGCTCTGACTAAACTTTCGAGATAAGACAAAATCGGTATTTATAGTGCAAACTTTGACTTTATCCAAGCCCAAGCTAAGCAAAGTCAAAGTTCTCAAAATCGACGACTTACGAAAATCTTTGGCTATTATACTGTAAAAAATAATGGTGTACCTACAAATGTCATAATTTTAAAATGACTATTGAACTTTGTCGCATAACATTAATTGAACATTGAACAGCTGTCATTAGCATTAATCCTTTACTCAATTTATTTCATAACGTAATAGGTATTTATTACATTTAACCAATACTAGACAACAAAATTTAAAAATAATTTAGTAATTTTAAGAAAACGGAGTTTTTGGACTGTTATAAATTACAAAAAGTATTGTATCATTCGTTTTATCTTTTATTTTACAAAGAACTCAGCAGAAGATGATGCATGAAATGAAACATCTACTCGTACGCGGGCTAAGCAATTACATTGTCTATAGATTCCAAATCAATGCTTTGGCTCAGATTAGGCTGAGCAAAGTTTTGTTGGAGTGAAGTCTGAGCAAAGTCCAAGTACGTATAGATCTCAGCCTAAGTATTTGCCGTAGTTTTGTTTGACGTATGGAACCAAAATGTGTTGTACAATGCACATTGGGATATTATTACGTCACTGGTAGTACGTAAACGTACTTGCGTAACCAGCAACCCACAGCGACTTCATTCATACTTACCAATACGAGGGTTCGCAGAATTAGATATGATTAGTCTAGCTGCGCTAACTATTATCGGGTGGGTTTGCTTATTCGGTTTAAATAATCTTTATTTCTTATTCTAAACACTTTGGTGTCGCTTACATAAGAAATAATAACAGTATAAGTATAAAAAATTAAGTTAGTCTCCATTACCAACGCAGAAAGATAATTTTACATTGACGGTACATTCACAATACTTTTATTTTAATATCACCCGCACGCAATTCAAGCTCAATGAGTTTGGAGTATGGTCCAAGTTATAAATTACTATATATAAAATGAATCATCGCTAATTATATTTAATAATTTTCGATTGAATAATTTTCTTTTAAAAATATTTATTTGGCGATTATCGCCAGACGTGCTTATGTGCTTACAAGGTGTGCTAAGTCTCGAGTGGCTGCACAGAAGTCGTTTTATGGAACATGCGCAAATGTTTCGCAGCGGCAACTTCAGCCGTAGGTACACAGTCATATTACAGGTGACTGTTACTGCACTATCGGCACTATCCCTGTGTTAAGAAAACAGGCATAAATATTCCATTCAAAAATAAAATTTTGTTAACATAATTAACTGTAAGCCAACATTTTTCGAGGGAAGCTTGAACCCTCAAAACCCAGGGGGGCTGTATACCCTGGCTACGCTTACTACTTGTTGATGCAAAATGTTCACAAAGATCCACCGGAAATTTCATCATAATAAATTAAAGTAAAACATACCTATCTACTTATTGTTATAAATAGATTCAGTAGTAATCAATTTATAATTTTCTATACGGTTACCTATTTTCTACCAAAAATACACTTCGTTTTATAATTCGAAAAAGTTTAAGTTGCATCTTTTTACGGTTCGGAATCAGGGTCAAGATATAAAAGTCAAAAGATAATATAGAACATGGT
Source organism: Laspeyria flexula (assembly GCA_905147015.1). NCBI lineage: Eukaryota > Metazoa > Arthropoda > Insecta > Lepidoptera > Erebidae > Laspeyria > Laspeyria flexula. The sequence continues at coordinate 5,953,419 of LR989970.1, forward strand.
CCTTTATCTATTCTATTAAAGTCCTTTATGGACCTACTGCATGTAGTATGTGGGTTACCACCGCGTCTACAAAAGAAACCTGTGTGTAGGTGGACGGAAACTGGTTGCATTCGATTATGGAGCGTCAGCTGCTCATAACGTTCACTCTCTGCAGCGCAGTAGATAAAATAAATAAACTGTTCAGTTTAAAATACAGCAAACTCCTACATGATTAATAAGTTTTATTTAGTTAGTGTGTAGTTACCTAATTAGTGGCAATTATTGGGTACCTATAATTTAATAAAAAGGAGTTCAATAAATATAGCCATTTATTTAAAAATACCTCTTTTATATATAAAAAGTTAAAAGACAGTGATCTCAAAAAGATAAAAAAATAAGTTGATCATAAAATTTATTGTACCGTGCAAATAGGAAATAAGTAATGTAGCGTTATCTAGTATCGAATAGATGAACTACAGATATAATAATTTAACTATTGGCTCCTAGATGGCGTTGCATAAGTAGTATTGTAAGTAGAAGTACAGTTATTAATAATTTATCGTTAGCACATTCAATTAGATTGTTTTTTTCATGGATTTAAATCTATTTGTACATCATAAAGCTTCGTTCAAACTAAGGCGAATCCCGCGCGGGACGCGGGACGCGAATCGGCGCGATTCGCTCGCTCGCTTAGCCTCCCAAACTGAGGCGAATCCCGCGCGTCATTATTTTTGTTTTCTCTATAGGAAAACATGTCTTTTGATATCGAAGCTGAGGTTTTGTTGTTATTAGCATTAGTTAAAGAAGAATCTCATTATGCGAGGAAAAGCAACTATTGGTTAAAATAAAACTCCATTTGTTCTCACTGGATAGGTAACCAGCCAACCTGATGGAATGACCCATCACCTCTAAAAGTAGTTTAAAAATGTCGGGTGTAGCAACTGTCTATCAATTAGTAGCTATTTTCCATATAATAAAAAAAAATAATCACTATTATAACAAAATAAAATATAATATAATAAAATAAAATAGCTGAGGTCGTATAGAACCTTGTTTTCTTTAACTTTTTGTAAAAATAATTCAAGGTTCAAAGGCATTTTTCAATTCAATGCAGGCACTAGTATCCCGCCACTATCCCGCGTATATTTCGCTGCAACGCGTGCGACTATTCGCGCCAATGTGAACACGTCCATACAAGTTAGCTGACGCAATCGGCGCGAGCGAATCGCGTCCCGCGTCCCGCGCGATATTCGCTTCAGTTTGAACGAAGCTTTATTAATTAAACACAATACAGTTTACAATTTTAGAAAACTAAACGCATGAGATCACTTGCACAGACATATTATTATAATAATATTAAAAACGTCTGTGGTCCCTTGACTGTTTTGTTTTGACTTTTTGACATTAATTACATTTTATACATTTTGACTTGACAGAAAACATGTGTTGTGTTGCGGTTGTGCCTTGTGCCTAAAGATTGGATACTGAGAGGAAAATAATTATTAATTTCTGATGCTATAATAGTGCTAAAATAATTTTGAATACATTTTAGATCTAAGCCACAATGAAAGCCCTAATACAACGAGTTATGAACGCTAAAGTTACCGGTAAGACTTTCTAGGTTACATATTAAAGTTATTATATTTGCCTGAAATACGTTCAGTTTTGACAAGCACATAGCTTTTATCATCATCATCATCATATCAGCCCAACGACGTCCACTGCTGAACATAGGCCTTTAACATAAGCTTTTATAATTAAATTATAATATATATTTATTATGACTAAATTATCTCCACATTCTATGAAGGAGGCCCGTGCCCAGTAGTGGGATGTTTATGGATTGAAATGATGATGAAGATGATATGCCTACTTTAAAATTTAACGAAATTCATTAATCTTTACATACTTTACATTTAAAATTAATATTTTGAACTAAACAACATACCTACTACAACCTAAAAAACATGAATTAAGAAAAAGAGAGAACTAATAACAAAATTGCATCATAAAATACATCATACATCAAAGTGAGGGTAGAAGCAGAAACCCGCACGCATCAGGAACGACGCTCGGCAGCTGCTCCAGTCAGACCGTGACACAGAGTAAATTTATATGCCCGTGACCACGGTCAGTGTAGAACGATCGAAACGTCGGGCATCACATACCTTAAATAGTAGACCCGTTACATAATAATTTAATAAATATAAAATAAACTTATAGGCTTGTGTAAAGTGCATTTATGAAATGCCTAATGGATAATGATTTCTAATTTTAATTTTAGTGAATGAAGAAGTTATTAGCAGTATTGAGCAAGGCATTTGTGTATTTATTGGTATATGTGGCAATGACACAAAGAAAGATATGGAATACATGTGAGTAGTGTAAATAACTGGCAGGTTTCTTTTATTTCTACCACAATAATGATAAACTGGCATATGGCCAGCCTGATGGTAATCATCATTATCATCATCATATTATCAGCCCAATGACGTCCACTGTTGAACATAGGCCTCACCTGATTTCCGCCACAGCTGAATAATGTAATGAAGATCACAATGTACCAGCAATATTATTATATTAATGTTTAATAATGGTCATTAATAGATAACTTAACTAGATCCCTAAATAAGAAAAAATAAGTAATAAAAAAATATAAAATCTCTATAAAAGGCTGGTCTCTAAATGAGAAATTAATAGACTATTAAGAATATACTGTTATAATTTCAGAGTACGCAAGTTATTGAATTTAAAGTTGTTTGATGACGAATCTAACAAGAGGTGGAAGAAAAGTGTACTAGATAAACAATTAGAAATATTATGTGTCAGTCAATTTACATTGTACAATACATGGAAAGTAAGTATTTTGTTTTTGTACTTAACTTTAATCTGATTAAAATTTTGAAAAGATAGAAATTGTATTTTTGTATGTAACAAATAAACTTAATAACTACTAGACCAATTTCAAAAATTCTTTTGCCGTTAGAAAGATTCATTATCACTGAGTAACTTAGGGTATATAACACCACACTACGGCTAATAAGAGCTGAGCAATGGCCAACAAAAGAACGAACGGGAGCGAAGAAATGCGCGACTTCTAGTCTACTAATATTATAATGGTTGGATGTATGGATGTTTGTTACTCAAGTACGCTAGAATGGCTGAAAGAAGCTGTATGAGATTAGACACACAAATAGATAGTCTAAAACAGCAATAGGAGAGAAGATGGGGATGGAAGAACATGGGCAGATCCGCAGATGGAGGCTAGTAGTATAACTGGGTAATAGTTGTAATCATCATCATTAGTTCAACCCATAAAAGGCCCCACGGATGGGCACGGTTCTCCAAAGAATCTGGCGAGAATTTAGCCTTGCTGGCCAGACGGATTTGTTTCAAATTTTCCATTTCTGCAGTGCTCTTGTCTTCATAAAGATATAATATAATATATAATATTCTACCACAATTACACAGCGCCATCTAGTCCCAAATTAAGCAATTATGTTTGCTTGTGTTATGGGTAGTTTTTGTTGTAAATACATACATATAGATAAATTACACCCAGATACAGAACAAACCCTCATGCTGATCACACAAAGATTTGTCCTGGGTGGGGATCGAACTCACGACCTCTAGCTTATGAGCTTAGCAGTCAGGGTCACTAACCACTAGACCAACAGGCCCGTCTATACTCCCTTAGTCACCTTTTACGATACCCACGGGTTGAGATGGGGTAGTGAAATTATGTATTCTTAATCAGTCACTTCAGGGAATAATAGCTGTTGTAATAGTTATATACTATTACAACTGGACCGATTGATTCTTGACTATTATAATGTATGTAACAACTCTGTATTTAATTTCCAGGGTAACAAACCAGATTTCCATCATGCAATGCCCGGAGAAAAATCCAAAGAATTTTATGAGGATTTCCTCCAAATGTTAAAAGATGCCTACATACCAGAAAAAATTAAAGGTTAGTTAGAACCACTTAGCAAAAACCAGATTAAGTTCACTAAATATATTACCAGCAACATTCCTATATACGTATACGAACCAGTGATGGCCTGCATCAGCCACATCTGCATAGCTTTCATGGCAGTGGCGATGTTTGCTCTATATGGGACCTATCATCGAGGGGCCCTCTTGCAGTGAAAGCCAAATGGAATTAAAAATTTTTAACAGAATAAAACAAGTTTTACACACTTTGGGGCCCTTGTAGCCAGGGGGTCGTTTTATTGAGACGTCTTTTAGCTTGGCCCCTGTACCATGGGTAATGTTACATAGCTTAAAACTTTCCATAACACCTGATGCAAAAAGATATAGGTAACTAGATTTTACTGGCACATCTTGAAATTGTCATATTCTGCCACGGTGGTGCAGCGGTAGTAGGTGATTTCTGAGGACTCAGGTTCGTTCCCCGGTTTGGGACAAATATTTGTATCATCATCATAATTATCAGCCCAATGACATCTACTGTTGAACATAGGCCTCACCTAATTTCCAAACACCCGCAACCTTTACTAGGTCGTGTATGATGAATGTGTTATATAATAATAATATTCTACCACATTTACACAGCGCCATCTAGTGGGAATTAAGCAATTATATTTGCTTGTGTTATGGGTACTAAACAACTGATATACTACTTAAATACTTTTTTTTTTGTAAATACATACGTATCCTACTAATATTATAAATGCGAAAGTTTGTAAGAATGTTTGGATGTTTAGATGTTTGGATGTTTGTATGTTTGGATGTTTGTTACCAGTAAACGAAAAAACCACTGAATAGATTTCAATGAAACTTTACAATAATTTACCTTATACATCAGAATAACATATAGGCTATATTTTATCTAGATATCGCGTAAATTGGCTAAACCATGAGAACAAATGTAAAGTAAGTCGGAGAAAAATCTGCCATCTTATAGCTATTTCTGATTTCTCTACGTAAACCGTTAGTTTTACATAAGGACAATGTATGGAGGAATAAATTGTTACTCTTAAATAGTTATAAAAAAAAGTCCGCGACAGCATATGCCTATATATGGAAGTCGATATAGAGAGAATAGTGAGCAAGAAATACATTTAAATCGGATACTGCATTTAAAGTGAAAAATTTCATGGTATTAAACTAATTCCTAGGAATGTAAATACCTTTATCACTTTTGTCATTTAATGTAGATAATTTTTGTCGTTTACACTAAGTTATTTCGACAAATACTTTAAAAGTTATTACGATATTAAATGAAATGTATATAATCCCAAAAATCTTATAATAATACTGTATGTCACCCGTGACTTCGCTTACCTGTTATTTTGTTCCTGTGACCACAGCAACTTTTCACTTTTAGAGGGGAAATTTCGGCCAATATTTTCTAAGCACAGATAATTACTTCAGATTAAACATAACCAATATTACGTGATTGATTAGAATATTACTTATCTTTGTAAACATCCATCCCGTGTCTTTTTGGTTAAAATTATCAAATATAGAAACAAACATTCATCCTTTCAACTTTGTATATGTATATTACTATATTTATCAACGTCAGCCCTAATGACAATTCAGTATGACAGATTAAAAAGAAATCAAAGATCTCTTTTTTCTTTTTGCTTACTATACAACCTCATTACTTGAATATATTACTAATTATTCACCAGTAAATTCAAAGAATATATTATGACAATTGTGTAATAAAATTATCAAATAAAGTAAAATATGAAATAAAATATTTTTTGTAGAAAAGTAAATAAATAATTATATTGCAGTATCAAGATAGTATAGTAGCAGAATACAAATACCATAGACCTAGGATCCGCGCGCCATTTTTATGTATTCGCGCCATTTATTTTCGGTCTAAAATTTGACATTTGACAGTGAATTATCATTGTATCATCATCATTTATGGTCGCTAAAGTCATAAACTAATAAAAATAAATGGATATTGTAAAATATGAAATAAAATATTTTTCGTAGAAAAGTAAATACATTGCAGTATCAAGGTAGTATAGTAGCAGAATACAAAAATACCATAGACCTAGGATCCGCGCGCTTTTTTTTTATAACGATTTTTTTTATTTATGGCGGTAAGAAGTACACCGGGTCAGCTAGTTATAGATAAATTACACCCAGACACGGGTCACTAACCACTAGACCAACAGGCCAGTCTACAATATTTGTATGATCTGAAAATATTTAAATATTTGCTACGGAGTTGGGGTGTTTTTCTGTTGATCCCATGAGACAAGCAAATGTTATCTTACTTTAGGCTAGATGGCGTTGTCTTTAAAATGTCCCAAATATTTATTTATTATTTTCTGAATTGTCATACTATTTATAAAAAAATTATAACTATGTAAGTCGTCATATGGAGGCCCTGGAAATGGTCAGGCCTAAAAACGCTGGTGTGAAGAATTGAATGCTTTTGAGAAGAACTGGTAGAATAGGGTTAAGAAAGGCTAATTTAAAAAAAAAACATTATTAATTTATATTATTGATACCTTTCAGATGGTCAATTTGCCGCTTATATGCAAGTGAGCATTCAAAACGACGGACCAGTCACGTTTCAAATTGAGTCTCCCGCGAATTTACCCGCTAAAGAGAGAAGCCGCAATAATGAAACGAAGCAAGAAAAAGAGAGCAATACACAAATTCTCGAAAAAGTATCGTAACTATCAATAATTAAGATTTAAAACTATTTATTTATGGATACTTAAGTATTTACTGTAAATAAACTTTAATTAGAAACCATAAATATCTGTCCTTATTTAAGGCGAAAACATATTACTGTGTCGTAGCGCGCCAGAGACGCCCCTGGCGCATATCGGCTGCCACTCCTGAGAGTGGGAGCCGAGCGTCTCAATGAATTCGCCGCTCGGGCAGTTGCGCACCCCCACCCTTAGGGTGCGGTTCCACTGAGGCGGAGCGGAGCAGAGCGGAGACGAACTGTGCCGCGATTCACCAATCACATGGTTTGAAATCCACATCTCTTCTCCACTCCGCTTCAAAGGAAACAGCATTTTTCGGAGAGGAGCGGAATTGTTTAAAATATCGGGAAAACAGGCTAGTGTGGCGGAGCGGAGATGAGCTATGAACCGAGAGAGGAGCGGAGCGGAGAGGGGTGAGGCGGGGCAGTGCGGAGCGGGGCGGCTCACTCACACGATAGCGTCATGTAATCAAAGCAGCTCCGCTCTACCCAGCTCCGCTCCGCTCCACCCAGCTCCGCCCCGCTACGAAGATTGTGTGTGAAGAGTGTGCTATCGTGTGAGTGAGCTATGTATATTATAGAGTGAGATCCTAGTACTTTATTATATCTCAGGCTTATTGACATATGAATGTCGATAAGCGATATTAAAAAGTATGTTATCCTAGTACTTTTTAATATCGCTTATAAGCGCTTTAACGCGCAAGAGATTTCTAAACATTTATAAAATTATGTGTATACTGTTATAACAACCTCCTACAAGCTTATGCTAGCCTAGTACTTTGTCCAGACATGTTAAACACTTTAGGAAAGGGCAGCCTTTTTTAAGCTTGTGAATAAGCAGTTTATTGACTGTACACATTTTTTTAACTTAACTATACAGGGAAGGTCGTTAGACAAGTTTGACCACGAGGAAACGTAATTCTTGACAGTCAAACCAGTTTTACTAAAAAGTTTCAATGTCAGGATTGTTTCGCAATATTGTGTAAAATGTCCAAGGAATATGGAAAATAAAATACCAAAATTATTAATAAAAAAAAACCTTTATTTGATATAATGGATATTATCTATTAACATTCGTTATATTTAGGCCAGTGATTATGCGATTCCATGTTAGATAATATTAAAACGGTTTACAAACATGATATGCCTACGCTAAGTCTACAGTACTGGGGCCCAAGTCTGCATATTGACGAATGGATCAATTGAATTATAATTGGATCCCAATAGCAATTTTCATAAAATTTATATTTTCATATTTCATTCATAAATGTATTGGTCTTAAATTAGTAGCAGAATACGAAAAATGTTTAAAACTGCTATTGAGATCCCGATGTGATTTAATTGATCGATTCGTAAATTAGTAGACTTTGGTCCCTTTTGTTCTACGCATTAGAACATCACTAGATTGTCCGTAACGTTAACAGATAATCTACCAAAATGTCAGAGTTAAATATTAATTTAATACTAGTCGAGTAGAAATAAACTAAAAAACATAAAACTCGTATAAAAGTTAAAATAAATGCATTCTATAAATCCCTCTATTTAATTTTCAACAAATAAGATTAAACCTTATGCAGTGTTTAATAATGACAATATTAATTTTATACTTGTATCATTAGCGAGTGCCGTATGATTACTATTTCTATACCGCGAAATATAGATATATAATCACTATCTTCATGCATTCTTTACGCCTACACAAATGTACAATTCTCTCAGAATATTTTCAACATTCAAGGCACTATTCATTTTGGTATATTGCTGATACACTTCCTCACTCCTAATTCACAATATCAATGGGTTAAAATATTCGTACAAGTGAAAGATTACATCAAGATCTTATAAGATAACATGCAACTGTGCTATCATAACAGATAATTTAGATGTACTCACTTCTAGTTATAATAGTATAGTTTCAAGTAGAAATTTACCCAACTTTACAATAATTATCAAATATTATTACTATTACAAAAATATCTATAATCTATTCTAAATTATTCAAATGAATCTGTTACTGGGATAGGCTAAGGATTTAATTAACAACATATACCTTTTGATTGAATTGCAATTTACAAGTGCGAAATGGCATTTCTAGAATATGCCGATACTACCCGAATTTATTTGTTTTTAAAATACAGGAAAGTGAAATAAATGCATTATTTTGCTTCAAGACCGTCATACGGGTGGATGAGCTTCATGTAACTTTAACTCGTGTTAAGACGAAAAGTTGATTATATAGACGAGTTTGTTTAGCTGAGCTCGAGATGTTGGGTTAACATCGCTCCCGATGGTAGTGAAGCTTGTGGTCTGCGCATGCCCTAACGACGACTATTGTTGGTTTCTCGCCGCGTTCTAGATGTGTGGTGTAGGTGGGTCGAAGTAGCGTGGTGTCTACCAGAGCCCGGAGGAGTATCCACCGGGTGGCACGCGGCAATGTAGAATGGTGTTGTTTCCCCCGTTAACTGACGTCACCGTGTTGATTTGACCGTTCATTGATTTGTAGCCGTCACCGGTTATCGGGTTGCCTTCTGTAAATATTACAATTTTCCGTTAATATTGTCTCCTTAATTAGACTACGTTACCTACTTAAAAATGAAATACCCTCAAAATATTCTAGTGGATATCAAAATGATTCTTACTTATTCTACTGTAGAAAATGTAACAGGAATCGAAAGATTCTGTCATGCAATATAGTGAGAGAACCTAACTACTGATCCATTAATTACCTACGAAACAATATAAAATTTAATGAAAATATTTTAAATACAACGATATTACAATATCTAAATATTAATAGAGCCTACCTACATTACATAGTTATATAATAAGCTTCTAAGAAAATACCTATCTAAGTATTATTGAAACTAAATATACAGTTGGAGATAAAAATTGAAGACGTGCAATAGGAAGAAGTTCAGTAAAGCACGTATATGTATATATAGGTACACCTACAATATAATACAATAGTATACAAAATACAACAACGATACATTTACGTACTGAGACAAGCAGGACAATAATAAGCGCTACTTGACATCAAAATTCTAGAACTTTCGCAACTAGAAGAATCGTCAAGCTACGCCCTAAGAGCAAATCATAAAACGGCAATGGGTGCTCAATTTAAAAACCAACATGAAGGAATCGTCTCACAAATTCTTCTGTACAGCAAACCAAAAATTAAAAGCCTCCGATGAAACATTGCATCAGATAAAAATTGGTGCACAAACAACATTCCTTCAGTATAAACTGAGCACCCACCCATCTCTCGTCGGCGAACATAATCTACAAAGTACGTCTTAGGTCTGAGGTCCACTCGATGCCGATTGCGATCAAAAAGGTATCCGGGAACGTGTTTGTGGAATATAGGCGGGAAACCGGTCAGGGTGTTGGGACCGGGAGCCACGGGTGTCTGTATCAGAGTCGAGTCAGGTATAGGCCCATCTCGTTCGTATTTAAAAAGAGTAGGCGGAGGATCAGTATGTGCGATCAGAAATGGATCTATAGGACCACCCAGAGCTGGTACTGGATCGTATTTATATTCAAGTTGAGGTCTTTCGCCGAGAGCGGAATGCATGCCGACAAATGCGTATGGAGGTAATGGATGATACGGAATCTTGTGTTCTTTAGGCTCCAAGTAATGTTGAGCAGGGAATGGAGGCCAATGTCTGTCCATGGCCAATTGAGGAGAAAGTGAATCAGGGTCTATAACGGGATGCGGTTTTTCTGGATCGTCGGTTCTTAAACCAAGTAAAGTGTAAGGTGTTTGTCTGATTCGTGTGGATGGTTTTGTAGCAGAGTCTACGTAATAGTCAGCGGGTTTGGGTGGCCACTCTTGTGTATAGTATCTGTGAGTGGGTTGTGGTTCGAGGAGTTGGTAGTAAGGATCGTCAGGGAGCTGGTCGGCACCTCGCACGTTGGCAGCGGGGTGGCGGCGGCGAGGCAACGGTATGACAACACCATCGCCAGTCACAGGATTCCTCTTCGGTGGTGAGTACAGATGTGAGACTGACCATTCACAGAACAAACTATTGTAATTTGAACTTTTCAACTAGACTTAAGTATTAATTTTGTATAACTTAGCCCTAACCTTACATCCTAGTGCTTAAAAATCAGGGTGTTTGTTTTGCGTGCAGACTTGTTAATAATCAAGTTCATATATTACACATAATATTATGTTACCATTAATTATAATAATTATATTTTATATGTAGTTATCTTATGATTGTGTAATTATGCCTAAAGCCAAGCACGCTTTCAAATATGGTGTTAAAGTTTGTATCAATGATATACATTAATTTGTAGTCAGTATAAAAATCGGCACACATTGTTATTGTGAGTTCATAGGTGAGATAAAAGTGTCTGATATTATTGTTACTGGATGGAAGGGAAATGGTTCCTAAAATTTATGTGGTAGCTAGTGATTTCTCATAGTAGTAGATGGCAGTATAATTTATCCAGCTCAATTTAATATCTTCCTACGAAAGACATCTTTCTAACCCTGTTTTTTTGCAACATTCGAATAAGCTGTTTTGATCGTTTTCTTTGTCATAAGTGCGAGTAACCCTGTAGGTATCATACCCGGGGCATTTTCTAAAGAAAAACTAGCAGTGCCACCAATTTCCGATCCACCCAATGTAAATATGAAGCGTTTTCTTCCTAGCGTGCACGAGTGTTAGGAATTGAACACGGTTGCAAACGGTGAATTATTGATTCATATACCTATCCTATTATATAAAAAACAGAATTAGTAACACTTCTTAGAACAATCTAATGCGTTTTAAACATCGATACAGCATAATTTAAGATTTATTAAAAACTTTCTTGAACGAATCTCTTTTCTTTCCACTCTGATTGAATTTGACAGCTATACAATTATTTTTTAATAAATGTGCATAGACAAATATTGCTCAATTAACGACCGTAAAATTATCAAGAATAACGGCCAACGTATTCAAATTGAGCAATGAAATGAAATCTTAAGTACAGACATTTTCTTTTTCAACCCATAAATTTGAACGAAGCGCACGCACCATGACAATTAACATTGTAATTATTGCTATTGGTGCTAATTTGCCCTCATAATTATCGAAAAAATCGACATGTTATTTAAAGAATGAAATATTTTTAATTGCTCTGTGTTAAATGAAATTATTTTAAATTGCTCTGTGTGCAAGTTTCGGGAAACAACTTAATATACCTACCATCTTATACAGGTATACAACTTTGCGTTAACAGTGCAAAACTTGACGTACCTAATCTTCTTAAAATTAAAATATTAGCGGTATTGCGGTGATAAATAGATGTAATGGAGAGCTTTCACAGCTAAATTTTGATCTTATGACAATAAGCACAAGATCTAAGTTACTGTTTGCTTCTCTTAAGCCTTTTATCACGATGATATGTTTGCTACCGTGCCAATTCCAGTGAGCGTTACTAGCTGTGCTCTTTCGTGCCTACATCTGAATCGACTCACAGTGTCCAGCGAGGGCCGGCTCACCTCGGCTGGGGGTCGAAGTGGCGCTCCCATTGGTTAGCTTGGATGGGGAGTGTGACGGAGATGCGCTGTTCAACTCGGCGTCACCGAAGTGGATGTTGCTGCGAATCGTATCAGTTACCATTGGAGACATTGAGTTGTTGGCGGCCTGAAACATTTTAAGATTATGCATTAGATGTAGATTAAGTTCACACCGTTCGGTACATGTTTTATAATTATGGGTTAGAGTGTCGCAAAACCATGCGTATAACAATTTTTTTAAATTTTTCATGGGATCCTCTTTGCGACCCCCAGACCTAATTATGTTCTCATGTAAGTGAATGTAATTCTTAATGAGAATAAAGTTTCTGAAACCCGAAAGTTCATTTATCGTTTATAGGTGCCCTTTCAAGGCAAAGGGCTTACAGTGGTTTAACCAGTCCAAAATGTGCAGATTTTGCAAAGAGTCAGATGAGACAGCAATGCATGTAATATGCTCATGTGGGCCACTTATGCACAATAGAAGCATCGTTTTAAGACAGTACCAGGTGCAGCCAGATGAAATACGGTCTCTCTCTGCTGACAATCTAGAAGTTCGTAGCCTCTATAGGACTAAGCAGAGAACTATAAAATAACAAGGGGCGCTACAATAGATCAATTCTGGTCGAGGTAGCAAAGAGGCCACTAGTGGCTTCAGGCCCAACAAATCATAATAATAATAATACAGTGGTTTTTACTGCAATAGGTGCCATATACTCTGCGGGAATATTAAATATTATGTACTTTTCAGTTATCTTCCTATCAAATAGACAACTGCAGCATTAGACTTTATCGGGTTAACTAGCGCTGCAACGGCTTCCTTTGCTTAACGATTTGGGCAACCGCTTATTCTCATTCGATTTTTATGATAGGTTATAAAAGAGCTACTTACTCGTGCTTGTCCAAAAAGTCTGGAATGAGTGTCACGTGGGCGGGTAGGAGAGTCCCTCACGACGCGAGTCCGTGACGCTCCGTTCTTTATGGGACTACCATCAGTTTGATTCGAGTTGAAGATCTCCGCGATAGAGCTCTTGGGAGCGTTGGGTACCCTATGACAAGGAAACTTTACATTAGTGGCTAGATCGTTAGTTTGCGATGCTGTTTGTTAACATGGAAACTGAGCTAAATAAGTTCAGCTTTCATTATTTTTGATTTATTTCTTAGTATCTACTTAAGCAATTAATAGATTTTTTTTTTGTTAACCGCCCTTAATAATTGTAACTAACATAACATAGCAGCACGCCTTTTTCCCCGAAGGGGTAGGCAGAGGTGTTTCACACCCACATTTCTAAAAACAGGGGGCGAGCCTATTGTCATCAACCGGGAATATTTGTTTACCAAACTCCGGGAAAATCTTAATATGGAATTTCATGATAGAAAAATCCAATACCATTTTCACCCAACCCGGGAATCGAACCCGGAACCTATTGCACAGCAGTCATATACACTTCCCGCTGCGCCACCGAGGCAGTATTAATTGTAACTAAAGACTAACTAAAATTTTAAATTATATACTAGGAAATTATTGCACCTTTTGCTATTATCACAGCAATGCAATCTCACAACTGTAGAGAATGGTCTCTATTGCCATTACAAACTGAGAAGAGAAAACTGAGTTGCTCCTCTTTTTTTTTTCTCAAATACCTATTTTATACTGGGAACTACTTGAGGAACAAATACAAAACATATCCTCATCAGTTTCCAACCTATTAGTTATGCCCTCATATTGCGTGTAGATTCAACTCATAAATAATACCAACTATTATGAAAACTAAAGAAAAACTTTTGTATAATTATAACTTTAATCCATTATATCTTATTACCAAAAGTCCCCTCTGCTTAATGTTCTTATATATCGAAATTCGATACATGAAAGCATTAATATTAACACTACAAATGACCCTTTGAAACTGGACACGGGGGCTCTGGCTACCTGGACAGGGGAACGGCTTCCTGTTCAGAGGGGAACGTATTCATTTCCTGATCAAAACGCAATATGCATGTTGGGGTTGATGGACGCAATAGGTGTACGTAGGTGTCTTTTAAAAATGTTTGGAAACGATAATATAAGCTTTTAAATTATGACGTTTGTTTTAGTAAAACAATACTGTTATGACATGTCGTATCTCGAGCCGAAAAAGGAACGGCCCAACAGGAATAAAAAAACCAAAATTTAAAAAAAAAAAAAATATAAAATATATCGGAGGATCTCATGCGGCTGACGGACGCGGCTGATGCGACAATAGTAATAGTATGAAAATATATGGCGCCGTTTCAGAGGTCTGCAATAGACGTGTCAAACATCGCCGCGATCAAAGCGATCCGTCACGATTAGGGTTACCAGATGTAAAAATCAAAAGACCGGAAAAAAGGCCTGATTTCCATGGAAAAGTCCTGAGATTTTATACAGTTTGAGAATTTTCTCTCAAAAACGTATTATTATCGTTTTATACACTGCGGCCCTAGCTCACACGTTGCAACTTGCACGCAACTTACTTAGATAAATAAGTATTGATTTTAACTGCAATTGTTACCCAAAGAAAAATATTTTAGTTGGTTTAACTTTTAATATTTTATTGAAAATCTTGAGATATCACGAGATTTGCTAAATCCGGCCGCAATCCTGAGAAAAGTCGAAAATTCCTGAAATCTCTGGACAAATCCTGAGATATGGTAACCCTAGTCACGATGCACCTTAAAGCTGTCTGTTCCATGGCCTGTTCTAATAAATGAATCTGCAGTAAGCAAATGGCATATAAGTATTGTAATTGTAACTTACATGACTGGATTTCGATAATGATCTTTGGATACACAATTTACATAAAAATTACATCTTCTTTTCTAAAATTACATTATTGTTAAGTACTAAGTTTATTCCCCCTTTATAAACGGTTTTAAAAAAAAATCTTACCTCACAACATTTTTGATACAAAACGTAAAATAAATTTATTGAAGTGTGCTTGTTATGTCAAAATACTTTGGTACCTATTCTTTCTTTTTAATTTATGTTCAAATTTTGCACCAGCCAGTATTAACCAAATATGTGTAGGTACCTAATAAAGAAGGTAGAAGGATAAAGTATGGCAGTGCACACACCTACTTCGAGTAAAAAGTCGCTGCGATTTTAAAACTGTGCTTTATGTATGGATTATGGAATTCTATGATATTGCGCGCACAACGAAAAAAATTCGCGCCCCCAAAATTAAGATGCAAAGATTGAAGGAAACAGAAGTTTTTATATCGTTGTCAAATGTTTGAAAATTACATAATCAAATTTAAATTACAACATTTACCAATAACTGAAATCGACCAATCGAACGTTCACTTCGATATTAGAGCGATAGAAGTAAAATATTGTGGCCGTTGGTTGCAACTTGCAGGCGGCACTCCTTGCGTTCCTACGTTCGCCACGGATCGGCCGGCTTATTCGAATTTCGTTCTTTCGAGAGTGAACAGTAATAAACTTGTCGCTTACATCTCCACTGCAGTTTCAATACGAAACGAGGCAAGTAGGTAACATTTGATAGTCGCATTACTCGTACTATCATATTATCTTCTAATGTATTGACTAACCTAACAAATTGAAACAACAAACAATAGTCACAATATCAGAATAATAAGTCTACATTTAGATGTCATACAGTCATGGTCTTGCCTTTATAGCTCTATTCCTTGTTATTTATAGCTGCAAGTAATATTTCGACGATATTGTTCGCCTCCTGGGCGAGTTTACATTTGAGTATTATTGTGGACTATTCTGCCTATTCATTAAATGAAATATTTGCTGCGTATATTGGAATAATAGGACCAGCTTCGCCCTCGTGAACAGAAAGGCTAGGCATTTTAACTATGTTACTGTCTTGTAAATATCTCTAGTAAATCGCAGATATCTACGCGGAAATGGGAGAGAGAATATTATACTTAGTTGTGTATGAACATAGTCCTCAGTTTGGCATTCTGACATTATCTTGATATTATTTTAGTAAATCTTTTGGTTGAGGTGCTAGTTTTAAATATTGTGATTGTTTTATTATTTTTTTGTGCCTACCCCGATGGAGAAGTTTATTTTTATAATGGCACAATTCGACTTCTGTAGAAGGTTATATTATTTTTAGTTAACCGCGTAATTCGCCTTCCTCATTAGCCAGTATTCGATAGTCTATAGAATTCGGACAAACGACTACTCATGTGTAATGCGTCCGTCTTCGGGCAATTTATTTCAGCGTTTATTTAGGTTACCAGGGTTACCCGAAAACAATGTAATTCAATTTAATGCATCCGGTACCAGAATTCGAGTAAGGTCTTACAAGCACCCGATACAGGCTAACGACAATGTGTAAATATTGAACTGTCGTAATAACATAGGAGCCTTACAGGTTATAATCGATTCTACGGGATTGAGATATCTAGGTTCTGTATGTTGATTGGTTTACCTACCTACATAAGACGCCCGCCTC
The DNA here is from genome assembly GCA_905147015.1 of Laspeyria flexula. Lineage (NCBI taxonomy): Eukaryota > Metazoa > Arthropoda > Insecta > Lepidoptera > Erebidae > Laspeyria > Laspeyria flexula. The sequence goes on from LR989970.1 coordinate 5,970,076, forward strand.
CTTTGCAAATGCGAATGGACACAATCTTGCTTGCCTTTCAACAACCACACCAATATTATCACCGTGATGGTGAAGTCACGATACAGCGAGTGGTAATAGTCATACCAACTACTATTCAATGTTTAAGGTGTATTATCTTGTACAAGTGTATGATTGAGTGCGTATAGCCTGAGGCACGACGCATGGCGTGCGCGTTGAGCGCGTGCCAGCTCTGGCGCCTTCACCGGACGCACCCGATTACGTACATTACGTGTCATCAACGCGCGGTAACCCCCTTTACACTGATAGCCGATTGAATACCATTAATACTTAATAGGAAGTTTTCCATATAAGACATTTATAATCAATTTTAGCTGGTGTAGGTACTATTCTTAGTTTATATTAGATTACTAAAAATAACAAAAAAAAAACAGTGAAGAACCATGCGCAATGTAGTCAATGCTCAATGAAGCTCAAAAGAGCGTATCTTCATAGCGCTTAGGTGCTTAAAGTCCTATTATTGAGAAGCGTAGTTTTACGGCAATAACTCAAAAACGGAATAGCCGATCATGTTCAAAAATATTCTCATAATCAAGAAAATGTTTTAGAAACTTTAATTTAACTTCTGTTACATGTATGGAGAGCGAGCGCCCCTTGAAAAATATTTTTTTATTAAACTATTAAACTTAGTAGCGGCCCACACAAGACACCTATTCTCCAAATTTAATTAATACGGTACCTACATCTAGAAGTTTTTGATTGGCCTGTGACATACGAACGGACGCACAGCACGCCTACAAACCAAGAGGGCGAAGTATTTTTGTTTGTAAGTGAATTTGTCCATATTAAAACACTACTCTACCGAAGTGCAATAACTAACTGCCGCACTCAGAGACGTCAATTAGCAGTAATCTGTCATTAACACAATTTTTTTATTGAATAATCGTCTTTGGGCGTATAGACTTAAGTATTACACGTTTTAACTAAATAAACTTTAAAGTTAAGTATGGCAGTAAAAGTTACAACCCTTCACCATAATGTGGTAGATCTTGCAATTGTTTACCAACATCTACTCAACATTACAGCTCATGTTATTATAAGCCATAAATAGCATTTACTGCGGCGTTACAGCCCATAAACACGTGTTTATAATAATATAAATATTTAAACAAACCCACCATCTCTATAATTAGACGATAAGAAAGTGCGTGAGAGTAAATTGTTTAATTGTGATATACATAGCTCGTTCGGCTGCGCTTGCTGCACGCAACGATAAGAAAGATGGCCGACTACGTGTTGTTATAAAAATAAACAGCTGTCAGTGTGACAAGTGAAAATGGTAGCTGTGAGAATAATATCTATTAATATACTAATAATATAAAGCCGAAGAGTTTGGTGCTTGAGAGCTGAGAGGGTTTAGGCCATAATCCACACACGCTGGCCTAATGCGGGTTGGTGGATCAGACATACACTTAAAATTTCTTCTATGATATTATGTGGGTTTCCTCACAATGTTTTCCTTCACTGCACCGTTAGCAGATGGTAAGTGACATGACTAGTACATATAAATTTCACAAAGTGAAATCTACACTGGTACTCATGGTTGGAATCGAACTCGGACCGCGTGTTTAGTACGCCGGTCACTTATCCATTCAGCCACCATCGCTTTTTTATGTTAAACTAACCTAACAGGAATTATTTATTTTATAGAATACGAACGAGCAGGGGCCCGATCCAATCGTAACACAATGGTAAGCCAATGGTCTCAATCGACAGCTGTGATTGGCTTGTCAATCGCGCCATATTGCCGGCCTGGGATTGGTCGATATAAGTCCAGCAGCGGTCTGCCCATGGACCTAGGATCCGCGCTGCCATCGACGTATGTAATTTAGTAGGATCGGGCCCCAAGCTGCTGTACCTGTTAATCTAAAGCGTGCCAACAAAAAAAATGCAGAGCAGTAAGTAGACCTGTTCAAGAGAAGCTTAGTGAAGCGAGCCTTAGAGACTTCTATGGTTACCTACGACTAACTACAAAGCAGACATAGATATATCATTAATAGTACTAGATCTAAAAGCATGAGTAGAAAATTGGCAATTATTACTGTATTCGAGTAATAACTGGTGTGGATATGAGACGATAGATAACATCGCAAGTTAAACGGTGCGTTCCTTCAATTTATCTAGTGTAAGAGATATCTGTGGCCACTTAAAGGTAAGTGCTCATCGACAGCAACGGCATGTCATGGCAAAAGATTCTACGTACTTTAGAGAAATATATAATATTAGCTGCCGCCTGCGGTTTCGCCTTCGTGATGTCTATATTATTATTGATTAATGAATGAAATCTCGTTTATTCATCTAGGCTACAAGGTAACACTTATGAAAGTCACAAGATAAGAATGTAACAGGTTATCCGAAAAGTAGTCTCAGCAAATTTGCCTACGACCAGTTCGCTGACGGGGTGGAGCTATGAGAAGAACTGGTAAGAAACTCAAGCCACTGTTTTTAAAAAAATGGATAGTTACAATCTTTTGCAATTTACAATTTTGGGTAGCGTGTAAAGTGATGCAGCAGAGCAGATTAGATTAAGTTTATAAAGCTGATGAGTTTGTTTGTTTGGTTGGTTGAATACGCCATATCTGAGAAACTGAATTGAAAATTCTTATATACTATTTTGTGTTTGATAGCCTATTCATTGAGGTTATATAACATCAGGCTACAACCATTAGGAGCTGAGGTACTGGCCAAACAGAGATCCACGGAAATGAAACTCCAAGCGGCAGTTAGTGTCGGTATATGTTACCCAGTGATAAAGTAACATTCTACTGGTGAAAGATTTTTTAATTTCGATAAGATCTGATGACTTATCTCTTTATAATTTATAGACTAGTACAGACAACTCGTAGGTTTCTTAATGTGACTCGTATAATTTACAAATTGCAATATCCTGAAATGTATTTTGCGTAACTTTGTCTACTCTTTATCGAGTGATACTTTCCGTCCAGTCGGTAAGCATCAGTCTTTATCTAATGGGTTTTACACCTTTGCAGCTGTTTTGCTCTACAAACTACAGGGGTAATAATACCGAAGTTAATGATATCTGAGGTAATGAGAGACCGAGTAACTTTATCATACGCGGAACGGGCGTCGGGAGAAAACGCTCTTCGTTTTCAAATGAAAGGTACGTTAAGTTACTATGATTGTACACTTTCTCGCCGATTTAAACTTAATGGACGCAATGACAAAGTAATATTTAAATCATTCTCCCATAATTGAAGTCAATCATTACAATCTTTAGCAGTAGAAGCCGGTTGGGAAAGTAATTGTTTTTATGTAGGCGCCGGGACAGATAATATTATTTAAGTAGGTAAATACATATTTTCGTTCTGCAACTCATCCGACCTTTTATTTTGTGTGGAACTTTATCAAAATTTGGTACAGTCAAGTCGCGAGGATAAAGGACAGTTGCAGAAAGAAAAAAAAATCTGCAAGTGCCAAATGGGCTGTAGCTTAGTTATATAGGACGAGTTGATGAATTACTCCACAGTATTTGAAATCGATCACAATTAAGTTCAGTTTCATTTCAAAGGAAAATCAATTGTCGTGGTAGGCACCGGCACCCTTTAGCCGTAACTATTCGTGAATAAAATATGAGGCAATTTGCATCGGTGATTTGTGGGACAAGCGCGGTCAGATAAGTCCAGTCTAGGTTAAATAATATTGATTTTCTTGGCGTCTAAACACTCTTTGTATTATTTTAGGGTTTCTTTTCTATGTGGTATACAATTACTTAGATATAAAGCCCTAGATTGAACAAACAAGAAAGCAAAAACAAGACAAACAATTGAATTCTCAAACAAAATTATCCAAATTAAAATTGAATAAAATTATTTAAAAAATTTATGTATATTTATTTTACAAATTTTGAACTACTAACGATGAAATAACAGATTCAGAAACTGCTACACTTAACATGCAGTAGGTTTTTTTCTCAATTTTAAAAGTGCAGCACCAAGTCCAATCGAATAAAAATCAAAGAATTAAAAATAATCGTATGCACTCGTTCTAGCCAGGTACATTTATCCCAAGTTAAAAGTAAACAAACACTGGAAAACCAGCTAAAAGATGTTGACAACGCCAGATAACGTGTACAAGTCTTCCCGACAACCGTTTGAATGTATCAAGAGTGTTAACAGTGGATTTACGGCTACTCGTTATCAGCCTCGCACACTGGTTTCTTGTCAGCAACGTTTCGTGGAGAATATGCGTTCAACATATTGCGTTCCGTGTACGTGTTGCAAAGCAACTCCGCATTCGGCATAATATATTATTCACATACTCCTAAATTTGCTGACGTCACTCTCGTAAAGCCATGCGATGGTGTTAATAAATAAATATGTGAGATCTTTTTATATAGGGGGGTATAACATTGTAGGCGTTCAGAGAAAACATATTTCAATACAGGTGTTATAAACTGATTCTTTCTGCAATGTTATAATTACTTCTACGTTACTGGCATTTTTTTTTTTACCGCATTCACACAGAGTCATCTAGTCCCAAAGTAAGCAATTATATTTGCTTGTGTTATGGGTACTAAACAACTGATATACTACTTAGTATTTTTTTTTTTGTAAATACATATTATAGATAAATTACACCCAGACACAGAACAAACCTTCATGCTCATCACACAAAGATTTGTCCTGGGTGGGGATCGAACCCACGATCTCCGGCTTAGCAGTCAGGGTCACTAACCACTAGACCAACAGGCCAGTCCGTATGTAATGAAATTGATATGCTGGCACGTTATGAAACCACTGAAACTTCAGGAGCTTTGAATACCACTACTATAAGCAGACAACCCATACTACTACTGTATTAGCTAGTAATACTAGCGAAGTCCGTGTAGTGACGGATTAAGAATACATAATGTCACTACCCCATGTCAACCCGTGGGTGTCGTAAAAGACGACTGAGAGCGTAACCATAAAAAGAGGTGCTTAATTTAATTCTACTTTAAGAGCTAACAAGGTGAAAACTGGAAGAAATGGTATCAGTATCGTGCAACACAGAACTCAATTACTGCGACAAATTCAGCATGCGACAAAGCAACGGAACGGACTGGGAACAGATTAGACGTAGTAGGTTGAAGTTTTGCATGCACATGTGTCCTTCTCGCTTGAGGATGTTAAACTACGCTTGGAAGGAGCTATAATTAAATTAACTTATTTGAGAGTTATTAGAATTAAAGGTGGTTTCCGAGTCCTTGGAGTTTATATTAGGGTAAATCTTTTGAACGCTTTTGAATCTGTTCTGTCACATTAATTATACACCGAAAATAGAACTTTTTGTAATAATTTGGAATAAAATCGAGGAGCTCCTCTCCGACCCGTGTCCAGCAGGGGGACATTAATGGGTTGCTGTTATAAAATCGGTTTTGCTTTACCTATAAAACTGGCTGGATCTTAAATTGACATAGTATCACCCGTTCTAGTTTTGTTGATTAGTATAACATATTTAATTTAATACCTCATACTTCTACTTTAATAACTAATGATAAAAATATTGGAGATGTTTTTAAGTTTAGTACTTTTATCATAAAAAATTACACGATTGCATAATTACAAAAGTAATATTGTCTGGTTTATACAAAGGAAATGCAGGGACTGACAAATTAGAATACACAAATTGGTGTGTTAGTACGTTCCGGAGAGATCTCCGGTATTGCAGCGTTTCCTCTGACGAAACATACGATGCGAAGTGCTAATTAAAGACGTGGAAGAAAGAATTCGCTTGCACTACCAAAGGAAATGATGTTTGGAATGCCACATACATCATAGCAATTAAACTTTTGAACTTATTACCTTTGACTTGTATGTTTTGGGCGATAATGAGCGTGAGAGCCAAATAAAAAATAAAAACAATGAAAATGTGAAACATTGCTAATGCAAACAATGTATAAGTAATTAATCCACGTTTTCAAATAAATCTGCAATGACAATAATTAATTATGAGCTAAATTAAGTAACTATATTTTTTTTATTTACAAATATTACTACTTACGTGATTGTGCTAGAAGCAATCTAGTCTAATATTTACCTTTAAAATATTTTTATTACGTTTTGTTTTGCGCTCAAACGTATCACATTTTAATCGCGAAAACTTAGAAATCATGAGCACGTAAATAATGTGTAGCTATTTCATAATTAGCTGGTTTCTATCTCACCTTTCGATTAAACGAGCGACGTACTAGTATTAACGCCTCGACTCATACGGTTAAAAAAATAAATTGGATGAAATTACACATTCTCTGTGGCAAGCTCAAATTACTTGTACTTAGATGTTCTTTCACCTCTTTACATTTCACATACTTAACGTACAGTCAACGCCATAAAATATGTACCCTAATGAAACAAAAATACCTTCCAAAAATTTTCTGGTAACTTTCATTACGTTAAAAGTTAGATTATTCGGTAGATATGTGAAGTCATGACTTACCTATAGATTGTTAACTAGACAGTGATAAGTAGGTGCACCAATAGACAGGGATAAATAGTGGAAGGGAGATCAGTGCATAGGCACTGATCTACCTGTGGTACCACGTGGTAGGTGGTGTGGTAGGCATAGGCCTACCTGTGGTACCACGACAGCTTGACTCGTGTTCTAGGGTATTGAGGTGACGGCTTCAGCGGCGGAGAACACTAATTCACTTGTTTAATGTTCATTATAGTGGTATTGTTAGCTTTTAGATAATATTGAAACATATCACAAAAATTCGCGGTGCAAACGCCGCGCCGCGCCGCGGGGATGAGTATTGCACTGACATTTGTAAGGGAACGGAAATGGAAGGTAGGTATAGTGTTGCCCTACGAAATGACACGTTTAGAGATGTGTAATAATAATGTTTGAGTTTAAGTAAGTAAGCGTTTAGTCAATTTAAATAAATAAATAAATAAAATATTCACAATGGCGCAGTCAAATAGTACGAACCGTATGTAGGATCCAAAAATCAAAGCTCTAAACGTTCAACTAATTTTACTATAGCCGATCAATTTTTTTTATAATAAGATATTTTGGTGTTACTGTAAACAACACATGTACAATTTCGATACATAAACTATTTTTATATATTTTTTCCGATAGCAACGTATCGCCTTCATTTTTACAAAATTTAATCGGTCGAGTGTACATTGACTTGGTAAGCTAGTGGTCATTAAATAGTAGTTTCGTGACAGTAATAAATCTCAGTGAGTTCTAATTCCTGCCGAGGTCATTATTAAACATATTTTTAACTTGGAATGTTATTGTTCTGACTTCACTTTCTATTCTACGAATTATACAGAAATGGAAACAATGGAAATGTTTGAATTTGCCAAGTGGCTCTAAAACAGTATTTATGCGAAAAGAGCCTGGAAAATATATATTTTGGAAAATTATTTTTAGCCACGCATTTTAACTGTGCTTCTGATAATAGGCTGCAGAAATATTATTATTATAAGCATGTAAATGTCTATGTACTAGGTATCGAAAAAGTTCACGCAAGACCACCATAAGACTGCATTTTGTGTGTAGTGACCGACGACGGCTACCTAGCCTGCTGCGGGTAGCGGGTAGTTTGGTTTCGTTAGTATTACAGTAAAAGTATCATTAAAGACTTTTTCTGTCTATAATTTTAAAAGTCATAAAACAATTAATGTTACTTAAAACAAAGGGTTTTACAAAAAAAAGAGCTTGACCCAACATATGGTTTTGTATCATTGGACAAAAACGGAATGAGCGAGCGAGCTACTACGCTTACGGCTTGCAAACGAAAAGTGTTCAATACTGATCATGCTTAAACGTTGTCGATAGTACTTACATAAAGTATTAGTAGGAAAATTTTCACATTAGAACAATTCAGTCATTTTCGTGTCAACATTATCTTACTTTGACATCAATTACCCGTTTTGGTTATACTATATAAGGTACGTAAATAATACTATTTTGGTAACGGTGCAATCTTTTCCAGAATTAGCGAGATCCAAGGTTGTAAGCACAAACACCTTTAATGGAAAAAAGAAAATACGTCTGTTGCAAATTTCCATCTTGAGGCAATTAGGATAAGGTTAAAAATGAATGAGTAACGTTTCTTATCATACGACTTTAATCCTCTGAGTATATCTCATTTATATGAGTCCCACCTGTCTTTTATGCGCATGAACCAGCTGCCGAACAAACATGGAACGTCTTTGTTCAAAAATCATGTGTATTTTTCTTATTTTACACCTGCCAAACCAACACTAACCTGACAAAGAAAAAAATATCATACGTCTTAAAAGAATAATGTCAATAATTCAGTAACATGTCAATCGTTATAAAATCTTTCGTGTTAAATTTGTTCCTACCTTCGTAGTTGTTAAATATACCGAGTATTGAGTATAGAATCAAAATAAACCCAAGAAAAACCAACAATGTTATTATGAATCAGATTAGAGAGAACACATTTACATATAATAGAAATTAGAATACGAGATATTAGAATGGGAATGTAAGATGTAGTTTATAAGATAATTTAGTACGATAGTTTAAGGTTTTGTGTGTTTACAAGCAAATGTCCGTAACGACTCGAGATGTTTATCTCGGAATTATTTTGTTAGTAAATTTGTTAGAAGGTTTTAAATCAACTTGGTACCTGTACTACACTTTCATAACATTGCTAAACATTACTGAAATGAATTCAACTTTATGATTAAGGAACAGAGTCGAATTTAAGATAGCTTAATGCATGTAGATTTTGGCTGTATGAATTCCGTGTCTCGGACGAAGGCAAATGAACTTTATAGTGACGCGTATGCAACGAAACTTTTGATTAATGAGTATCAAGAACGCCTTGAACTAGTAACCAACGTTCGAAACCTCAATAGTTGAAACAACAATAATATGATGCTGATCTGAGTGCTAATACCTACAGATGGTATAATTACCTAGTAGGTATATTTAAAAGGAGTACACAGAACATAGTCAACTATAGCTGACTAACACAGATCAGGAACCGATTAATTGGAATTAAATTGAAGGAATTTAGAAACTAGGGCGCTTAACACCCACACGCAACCTCAACAGATAATCTTTTACGAAATGATTGATTCTTAAACTAACAAAACTTAGTTTTGAGGAAATATTGCACAATGATCTTCAATGTAGGTTAAATAATAAGTACATTTATTATACCAGGAAGCTATTAGATACCAGGAGATTAGATTAAGCTAGATTGAGAACAGGAATACATTAGGAGGATGAACTTTAACAAGAAGTAAGGGCTCTCATAAAGTAACCAATTGCATTGCTTTAATAGTTCCTTTAACTTCTGCTGGCCTGGTACCATCTCGTTTGCATAAGTAGGAAATAATGGACTAAAGGGCTTAAGGTTAACAAAGATGGACAATGTTGATTGATCTAGAATGGAAACAACAGTAAAATAGAAATAGAATTGTTTTATAATTTATTTGTAATATTGTGAAATTTTGTATTCCTTTTTACAAATTTTATATATTTTGATTTGATTAGGCAAAGATAGTGGATGAGCTACAAAATAAAACTGAAGAAACAAAACACTGCTGAGGTAATTTAAAATGAATACTCTGCTCGCATACGACATGTCGCTCTCATAATTAAAAATATTCATAGACATTTCCAGAATATTTTACAAAGCATAATTAAAGCATTCAAATAAGCCACAGCTTATAAATACACGACGAATACCAGGAAAACATGAAAGCAAAAGAGAAAAAGCGCTACATTTTTGAGGAAAAAATAACGAATGCCTTTCAGAAAGTCTTGGCTAATAACACTCGCTTTTCCACCGTGGCGTATTTCCCTTTGAAGATTTCAACGTGGCGTCATAATAAGGTAACTATAACGATTTTTCTACTAAAAAGAATTTTCTGAAATGCGACCTTCTCGTTTAAGATTTCTGTTGAATATAACCTTCAAATCTGGTGCCTACAAGCTATAAATTAACTGTTACTATTGTCTGTCTAATAAGAAGACTGCTATATTAACGAAATTATAATGCAAACCATACTTAAGCTGATGTTGCTGGTTCTATATTCGATAACACGTTTTATTCCTAACGAGGAATATTAAATGATAAATTCCTTAAATTCCTCTTTGCCAGATTTTCCGCTTTAAAGATCCAGTTTTTTCTTAACATCAGTTCACCCTACTACTGGTAGGTACTTAAGGCCTGCCTATCATGTTATGTTCCAACTACTATTTTAAATAATAATATAATATTCTACCACATTCACACAGCGCCATCTAGTCCCAAAGTAAGCAATTATATTTGCTTGTGTTATGGGTACTAAACAACTGATATACTACTTAAATATTTTTTTTTTGTAAATACATACATATTATAGATATATTACACCCAGACACAGAACAAACCTTTATGCTCATCACACAAAGATTTGTCCTGGGTGGGGATCGAACCCACGACCTCCGGCTTAGCAGTCAGGGTCACTAACCACTAGACAAACAGGCCAGTCATTGTTGTATTGTCAAATTGTTTTATTATCAAAAAATATTAAATAATTACAAATCGAAAGGTTAAGGTTCCTTTGATATTGGGGCAAATGTACTTTCATATCTACACACAAATTTAGTAGCTATATGGCTATATTATAGGTCAATCACCTATGACTAATACCCACCCCTTGCTTTACGTAGGGGTCACATCAGACTGGGCAGTGACGATATTCGAGGTCATTATCGTTAGTTTTATGAAGAAACCGATATTTTAGGGGCTATATTTAGTGACCATTTGGAATTACATATTAATTTGATTGTAATAGGTGTTTTTAATTGACTTGATGGTTGGCAAACGAATAGATAGCAATTTATTGCTGGACGTAAGGTCAATAAAAAAGAAAATCATTAAAAAAAGTCGAAACCTAATTGTGTAAGTCAGAAAACTATTATTAATTATTCAAATTTGGAAACATATACTCCAACTTTGTGTAGGAGTTTATGTTTCGAACGAAAATACTACTGTCTAAATTGAGTAATGAGTAGAAAATAGGTTTTTTGTATGTGGACATAAAAACTATTTCCCTATATCTATAAAAATAACCTGTTTCAAGTGGATAGCAATCAATCTACGGCGATTAAACAGTAAGTCTGTTACTGAACCATCACGATTTGTATTAGTGTTTCGTAGATCCACGATCCTCCTGTCAACTAAACCAATCGAAACATCTAGAATCTAGATATAGTTCAAGCACGAAAACGGGTCATTGAACTTAACACCGCCGTCTGCGAGCCGTCTAGCACCCCACCTTGACTTTAAAACACATAATTTGATACAAACACCATGTTTTATATACATTGAAAGTTGCACACTGTGTTTTATAAATAAGATTCGTATAGAACCGGTGATGTATGTAAGTTTGTGCGATATGCTCTGTAATAGGGTAACGTGGGTGGCGTTAATGGGCAACATTGAATGTTTGTTTTGTATAGTCAGCTCGATTATTGATAGCCGATGCGATAATAGTACCGCTGGATGTAATATTTAATGTAGTCATTACTATCGGTTTTAATGCATGGGTGATTAATATAGTCCATTTTTGAAAAGTCTTTTGGCGGAAATCTTTATTATACTAGTTGTCTAGCTCGTGGTTTCACCCGCATGGAATTTCGTTTCCATGTCCCTTGCACATTTTTTCGAGTTGTTACGTTCTTCAGAGCTTTTTTTCTAATTTCACCCCACATAAGAACCTTTCTCGAACTTCTCCGAATATTTATAAAGAAAAAATATCGTTTTCGGGTTTTACGCTTAACAACTATTATTTAGTAAATAATTTGTAAGTACATATATATTTATTTTAAAAACATTATTGCACAAAGTAAGTATACAAAGGGCGAGCTTAGTGCTAAAAGCATTCTCTACCAACCAGACATATAGATTAATTAATAAATTTATAACTATATCTAAATACTAGATAATATTCCGATGACCCTATGTCTTTTGAAATAATGTTTGAAGATCATCATGAGGTTGAATTCAATGAAATCTTCTAATCAATTAAATAAGACATAAAATTTCCTTTACTATATTAAATAAATATAGTTAAACTATCTATTACGTTTTTATTTTTATTTATTTATTTTATTACCTATTACGTACTCTTTTCACTAACATAATTTCTTCGCTATATATATTATGTAAACATTATTTACTTAATAGGTATAAAAGAAAATCTAGATATACATAATTATTATGTTTAACTAGATTATCTTTTAAGAAGTTAATAATTTATTATCTATCAACTATTTATTTATTTCTACATTTCTATTTGATTATGTAAAGTCTAGTTTCCGTCGCGTGCTCAGATAAATTGATTAGTTTAATAATTTAAAATAAAATAATTACTTCCTTATTATACTAATTACTTTTTTTATTAAGGAAACTTGTAAAAGTTCAGCTAGCCACGGTAGCCTTTAATGGCTAGATAATTATAAAATCATGTAAATTATCCCATTCAATAATTGCCTGTTCTTGCATAAAATTGCAATTTCCCTCTGCTATGTCATACATAAAAATGATTCATCATCATTAGCAACCCATTAATGTCCCACTGCTGCGCCCAGGTCTCCTCTCCTCTGTCTAGAGAACTGAGACTGTTTAGGTCTTATTCCACACACGCTGGCCTAATGTGGGTTGCTGGATCTGACATACCCTTAATAGAATAGTGTAAATTATTTTATTTTGTCCAGATTTATGGAAGAAATAAATAAATTACAAACTATATATATATATATACACATATAATTATATTCTAAGACCTTTATGTATTAACGTCAGTAGATTTCGAAGAAATCTATTGCTGGTGTTAGCATTTAAGGCGAAACAGCGAATTTTGGAGAAACAGCGAAGGACTCAAATATGCTGATACGTCATGAGACTTAAGATATACTACACTTATTGAATGGTCCCTGAGCCAATGATGACGAATTAATAGTAATAGATACATACACTTTCACCTAAATACAAAATAGGATAAAAAACACCTTACTTGTCAATAAAATAAAAATGACAAGTCACTGTACAAAAAAAACTTATAATTCAATCAGAGATTAACTTCAATCATCGTGAAAAAAAACTTTCGATACAATGTTTGGCCTGGTTCGTGTTTCGACAGTGATTGATATGCTATTTGTCTTAATTTCTATTATTGGTCTCAATTTACAACATAATATACATTTTGGAAGATCATTCTTATTTCGTCATACGTCATACGTGTAGAAAATTACTGTTACTGGTAGGTAACCTACATCATCTGATTGGTGGGCAAAGACGTAGGTCTAGTCACTGTGGAAATCGTAGGATTTCTACAGTGACTAAAGGGTGGTTTTAGGAAATTGGCTAGAAAATTCCTTTATTCTGACATTGGCAATACATTAAATTAGTCTCCCTTCCCTGCAAACAGCATCACTCGTCATTATCAAAACTACCTTACTTTTCCGAAACTACAATATAAACACAGTCACAGAAAATCATTCATCTTTAATATTACTAATTAGCGTATACGGACATCGTGACAGCATTTTTTTATATAATACTTTAACATAACGTAGCATCGCACCTGTTTCCCCGAAGTGGTCGGCAGAGATGTAACACACTCGCTAGTTTTGTTTTTGTTTTTTAAGAAATAGGGGCAGCCTATTATATGATATAATGATATAATACTTTCACATCAAACCAAAACGCCATTGACGTAGAAATTCCAAGAACTTATCAAAGTATTGATGAAGCAATAAGTTGTAGAAGTGACTGGAGTATGTGCTCAACAAAAAGTACTCAATATCCTTTCAAAGATTAAACTTCCTCTGTAGCAACACAAGGCTTAATAGTTATTGCGATGTTTTCCGTTACATTGCTCAGCTTTAAAAGTAGTAGGTAAGCATGTAATTTAATACTACACGTAAATACCAAATAATTCTACTTCAGGTTCTAACAGTTTTGTAGAGATCTAATATCAGTATTAGTCCGTATAGTGACGGATTAAGAATGCATATCATTACCCTATTTGTGTCGTAAAAGGCAAATATGAGATTCAAGACCTTAAGCAGATAATGCGAGAAAAGGAAAATTCGAAACAAACCCAATACCTGCACGTCTGGCCAGCGTGGTATAGTAGGCTAATTTCCCCTTCCCAACCTTTGAAGGAGACTCGTGCCCAGCAGTGGGACGTTTATGGGTTGAAATGATGATGATGAATATCAGTATATCGGTTTTTTTTAAATATGCAAACAGAGATTTGACTTGATCGTCATCGGATTGGAAAAGCGATACTGGATTGGGAAACTGATACTTATGTGTTTTTCCATAAGTAGCGATACCCCCGAATCCCGATAAAAAATTTAATCAATGATTACATTTTGATAGGAAAAAGTTTCATTATTGAGTGTGGTATATTCGAAGAGAGTGTATTCTTTACATAGAATTTAAAATACTTAAGTAGATTATTTATTAAGAACGCTGACTAATGTTTATGAGACAATGGTGCATTTTATTTTTCGAATACCACAATTGTAACGAAAAGCATAGGTACAAAGCATCTAATGGTAAGCAATTACATAGCCTTTACAATCTTCCTCTGAACATTATTCTTGCATTAGATTTTAGATTTACGATAATTTCTTCCAATTACCCTTGTTCCCTGTCATAAAAACTATTAGAAAACAGTGAGCCATCACTATGCGCTTAAACTTTACACTTATTTATGCAGACACAGACTTGATAAATGTGAATTCAAGTGCAGAGGTTAATGCGAGTGACCTCTAGAGTGTTTGGCTCAACACTTTTATCACTATCGTTAATACAGTCGTGATTACATACGACATCTCTGACCCTTTTAAACTTTTACTACAGATGTTATCAAAGAGGTTATGTTTAAAAGCTTATATCTTTTTAATGAGCTCTTAATTTCTCTATTGGTTGTTTAGAACGTTAATTTTAAATTAATAGATTAAAGAAGATTTGGTTTATCGATAAACATTTTGTTTTTGTTGTTTGTTTTAACGCTTACGTTCTCAGTAATTAATATGATGAAAGTAATTTTATCTGATATTATGAACACAGAATATTAATTGACAGGTTAAGTTAGGTCGAACTTTTTCTTTAATTTGCTATACTTATTTTAATAAAACAAGTGCCTATCTACTTATTTTTAAATCTATTTGAATGAATGTATCAAAACCCAATAACATTTCCTTCAAATCAAAATGCTACAACATTCAAATTCCTTGTTATTGTTAAATCAAACCTATCAATGTTTTGACTCATCCCTGAATAGCTGTAAAATGTAAACATTGCGAAATTATGTTGTAGGTACATTAAAAGGAAAGTTCGTTGAACATTTCCGCGCACACTGTCAGCCCATCATCAATCAATAATCCGCATGGAGCTCGCTGGCCATCTGCCAACTTATCAAGCTCGTGAAACCATCAACAACAGCACTTCCTTATATCTAAATTATAATAAACTATGTTAAGTTGATACTAAATACGATAAAAATCTCTTTTTGCATTAGTAGTCTTGTGAAATGTTTATTGGTTTGAAGAAAATTGTATCATATTGAATGTTACTCAGGTAAAACAAATATTAATTTTTGAAAGGGAGGAGAGGCTACGATAACCCTTGTCATAACGCAAATGTTCCTATTAAACTAGGAAAACCAGAAAAAATAAAGGTTTAACAAAAAATGCTTTCTTTTCAATCAAAAGTCCTTCTCCAAACACGAACAAGACCTTCATCATCATCATCATCATCATATCGGCGGCCTGCATCCAGCACGATCCGACTATTCGGATCAGATCGTCTGTCCACCTTGTGGGAACAAGACCTTGTCAAACACTAAATAGGAACTCGTGAATTCGCGCGGTTTCAGTCACACAGAGCAATAAATACTTGATTACGTGGAAAGCACCCATTAATTCAAGTCTATGTAAACGCCTCCCCGTACTCGTTTAGCGCAAACATCGAAGGCGTAGCAATAAGGCTCGGTGTGCGAAAAAGGCAAGACGACTCAATTGAACCACGAACAACGATGTAACCTACGTAAAATGTATGTAGAACACATAATTACATTTAATATTTATTGTATTACGATTCAATAGCGTGGGCAGTCGAATGATCACGCCATAATGATTGCTAGTTCGATTGTGACACTAATTGATATGGTTGTTTCATTAAACGCACTTAATTAATTCAAAGTGGTCTGATCGGACGTCCGATGATCGTAAAAACAAAGTGACAAGCGCTCGCGTGGTGTCAAAACGATATTTTAATAGAAAGGCTGTTGTTCGACCATGTCTTGTTTAATTAGGCGATATTTTATTAAACCGCTTCCGCTGACAATCCACGACTTGTTTCTAGGTGCTGGGGAAATATACCGATCGAGATAGGTGAGATTTATGATGCAGAGAGTTGGTACTTACGTCTATTTGAAAGTAACAAAGACTGATCGGACTTCTTCATTAATTGTATTCATTAACCTGGATACAGGGTGAACTAAGCTGATCACTAACATGTGTCATATTGTTATGCAATTAACGAAGATGTGAAAGCTACTTGGTAGGACTTGTCAGCTGATGTTTCTAGAGCGGTTCCGGAAGTTTCTGGGGACATATTTTATCGTTGTTCAAAATTTATTAATACAATTTAAAACGAGTCACGCCATTTTAAAAAGAACAAACAGACGGAAGTGTATTAATTTCGCTTACTGTTATAATCGCAGTTATGAATTATAAGACACATTATTTATTAATGTAAAATATGGTATCTATTAAAAATATTTGTTTGTCGCCAAAAACCGCTGTTACGGAAATTTGAACTTTATTAAGAAGGTATAAAAGAAAGAATTGAGAACCACGACCAGAGCTGTAAAAACTTTCCATAGAACTAAGATATTGCTGACAATCAAATTGTAGCACTATACAAGCGCTTTCGGAAATAATTAATTAATGAATATTAATACGATTGTTTTCGGAACAGACAAAAAACAAACATTAGTTTACAAATGGAGATATAAATAAGCGACGTTGTTTAAACTCGATTACATCGTGATCGAGAAGTTTATATCGAGATCTTATCTTGTCTCGAGATATTGAAACGACTTGTGGCGTTTATGCTTCTAACTGTTATATGTGCCTCTGAATTCATAATAATATAATAAATTAGTAAGAAAACTATTACTGTATCTGTGTGGAATAATAAACAATCAATCAATCCAGCACTATGAAAAAATCTGTCTTTGATAAAATATTAACTGCATGCTACAAATTACGCAAATAACGTATCTAAAGTTGGTATTTTAAAGTTGTTTTTTCCAAAAATTGCACAAAGCATATAGTAGGTATGTATAATTGTGAATTTTTTTAATCATTCTCTTCGGACTAATTGGTTTGAAGAAAATGTCAACGGTAGGTAAACACTAAATTCCACTTTCTTTTCTATAAGTTAAATAATCTAGAACTTTCAACCTTCCAACTTTAGTTTAATTATCGTCCTACTTTAATAACATGGTTTGACCATAAAAGAAAATTAATTTATTACTGTTACATTTTTGACAGATAATATCTATATTAACCCATTAGAAGTCACTGTACTCAAATGAGTACAGGCATGTACTTAAGTGTCAATTATAGATCGCGTAAAATTATTTTGGGCTACCTTGTTATTTTATTTCATCAAACCACTGTACAAGTATATTGATAAATATTAGGAGAGTAGTGTGAATTTTTATGATAAAAAGTGTCAGTTGAAGTTGTATCACCGAAACACTGTGGAGGTAAGTGAATTGTTTTGGTTATTTTATTATAATTACTGTTTGTAAGTTGTTGTTTTTTCATTTCATTAGCATAAAATACGTATCAAGGTAAGTTATAAACAATAATACATTCATTACTTGTAACTCAAATAAAACTAGGGCCATATAAATGTTAGTGTACTCAGTTGAGTACAGTGACAACATACGTAAGTAAAATAACCGTTTTTTTTCGCAGATTCCTAACAATGAAGAAACAGCATTTTACAGCTCAAACGAGCTACAAAGGGCTTGAAGCAGCTATTTAAGCTGTTTTAGAAGAAAGCGACGAAGGTGAATATGACTTGGCTGTCATACCACCTGATCCAAGTGCGCTAACAGATGAAGAGTAAGGCGCGGATGATGACATGGCAGCATGTTCCATACCGCAAGAAGCACCTGGTACTATTGAGGTATTTATAAACCGAGAGGATGATGGTAAGGAAGACAGTTCGAACGATGACAGTGATGATGCACCGCTGGCGTCAAAAAGGCTACGACTAGTTTCTAACCGCCCATCCACTTCGAATTCGAACCCGATCTGGTGAAAATGTTTCCCTTCATATTCTTCGCTTGCTGAGAATACTACGGAAGTCCGTGACAGAAGGAGTGCTGTTTGTGAACGTACTGTTACTCGTACTCATTCGATTTCTACTGTGGAAAATCGCAAACACCGACTTCGGATCCTTTGGATTCCCGCGTCATCAAAAAAGTGGTGGTGGGTGTTGTTTACTTATATGTTAGAGTAACGACAATCCTATGGATCAACTCATGTTTCGTGGTCATATCGCACGATATTACTTACGTCAAGGTGACCAAAGAAAATCGCGTAAAGCATCAATAGTCGATGGTCTTTCTCAAGATGGAGTTGGACACTTTCCCACCAAAATTGAAAAACAGCTGCGATGTGTCCTTTGTCATTCAAGAGTGCGTTGGCAGTGTAAAAAGTGCCTGAAAACACTTTGTGTCGAAAAGGCGTGTTTTGAAAATTTTCATACTTAGGCGGTCAGTGTACTCAATTGAGTACACCCCCCTAATTTCGTGAAAATTATAATTTTTGACGTTTTTTTTGGATTTCCTATTCCTATTGTCTTATTTTAATATGAAAATAAAGTTTATTCAAAAAAAAAATTAGTATTTTTTATTTGACCTCTAATGGGTTAATATTTTAACATTTCCGTTCCATTTTCGTGGACACGGGTCTAAACGCTTAATTTCATATTAACATTCATTAATGAAGTTAATTAATTAATGCCTAAGATTTTTTATCTGTGTAAAATTTGATCTCATTATTCTTTATCTATGGTAATTCATAATCTTACCAGAGTTTAATAGACAACAAACAGGAAACGGATTCGTCTATCAACTTAATTACTGTGTGAGGTCATATTTTATTTCTATTTTAAGCACAAACTATTTTCACTTTTCAAGACCGTTATATATATACCCTTTAACTTTGCACGATAAATAAGCTATACAACACTTAACGAATTTTGGAAAACGGTTCAGTAGATCCCGAGATTACCCTTTTTTTTTTTTTTTTTACTTGGGGAAATGCCTGACGCATACCCCTCGGTCTTGGGGAAAGAACCGAGGGGTTATGTGGGGCTCGCACCCACTAAAACCCCAAGGTGTTCCTCTCGTTGCGCTCTGCTGTGGTCACGGGAGCGCAGGAACATTCGTCCGCGACCACAGCGACATCCCGAGATTACCCGCTACAACGACACAATCACAACTGACAAACTTTACCTGTTTATAATATTAGTATAGATCCGTAACACAATTTATCGGCCATCAACAAACTCAACATGACACAACAGTTACCATACATCACTACAAACATTAACATACGTCAAAATATTTAAATTAACTGACGTACCATAGTATTCTAACTATTTCTCTCACACTAACTAACCATGAGCTTAAAAAACCTGTAGGTGTTAATCTAACACTTTACAAATGATAATATAATTCATAAAGAAAATTACTATGTTATAATTATTTCGTTGCTAAGTAGAGAGATTTTAAACAATTTATTTTCCCACATCTAATTTACACACAAGATAAACTAGCTAAAAATATTTATTAATTTATTTATATCATAATTATGTTTCATTATATAATAATACATAATGTCATTACCCAATCTCAACCCGTGGATGTTGTAAAAGGCGACAAACGGAGTAACCTTATGCAGACAAGAGCACAGCGAGAAAAGAAAATTCCAAATAAACCTTATACCAACCCGTCTGGCCAGCGTGGTATAAAGGTATAGTAAATTCCCTCCGGAGATATGTATATAAAAAAAATATGATATGTTTCATTTAAACGTTTTATAATTGTGTCACCAATGTCTGTCTTAAGATTCAGTATATGCACTCTAATAAAACGTGTCATTTTTAACGTAGCATAGTCGGTGAAATTTGGATTGTGAAGCACTTCTGCCCATCACACAAGATGAAAGTAATGAGAGGATATGAATTATGCGGTGCATGTGGAATAGCATGAAAACTATTGTAAGTATTATTGTAATATATAATAAATTAAGATGGTGCGTTTTACGGACAGCGCAGTGGGCACGTTTGTCCGCCACCTTCGCCCCTAAGATCGTGATTAACTCGTTGAAACTTCGTCTAATGCAATACTACGTGTGAAAACTGAGCTAATGTGAAATGAGATATTATTATGCTGTTTAATAATTTTGAACCTTATTTTAATTATTGCGAAGTTAAAGTTAATAAATCAGCGTATGTTGAGAACATATACCATTTTTCTACTAAGTTAGTTAAAAAAGTTTCAGATTAGATACGTGCGTTTGAATAAAGTACTAAAAGCTTTTGTTAGTCATAGAAAACCCTAGGGGACATTTGATTGTCGTGTTACGCAAAAGTAAAATTGACAGACATTAATAGGCCGCAATCATGCAAAACATAACCACGAACAAAATCATGATCCTATTACATCACCTGTATAAATCACCGTTGCAGCTACGTAATTCTAATTTCAAAATCCGCATTCTATTTAAAATTACTTCGAAATTCATGCAGCATTGGAAGTGCAATCTCATGCAGGTGCTTGCAACGTGGGAACGTATAGACATAGTGTGGGATTACTTGCAAATTGCGAGCTGTACTGTGCTGTGCTTGTAGTTATACAGAAAACGTACACATCTAGACGTGATGACCTATGACTGGACCGACATGCTTGCGAGAAAGTTGAGAACGTAATTTTAAAATATAATATCGTCTACCATCCTTATTAACGAAAAGATATTATAATTGTAACGTTGTAGTGCTTTCACATTATCAAGATAAGGCTATATTTAACTTAAGGCGAGCCGTATGTCTCTTTGCTACCGTGACGGGTTGTGGTATAAAAAAAACTAGATTCTAGTTAAATAGGTATAGTTTTAACTTCAACGAACTACATCTAACCATGTGATATTTAAAAATAACACTTCAATTTTATTAATAAAATCAAACAAAGTTACTAAAATCATAAAAAACACCCGTTAAAAA
The DNA here is from genome assembly GCA_905147015.1 of Laspeyria flexula. Lineage (NCBI taxonomy): Eukaryota > Metazoa > Arthropoda > Insecta > Lepidoptera > Erebidae > Laspeyria > Laspeyria flexula. Next base: position 5,991,425 of record LR989970.1, read on the forward strand.
AGCACAACCCTTCCCAAAATAGAATAAACTTGACGAACAAACATGAACATCCAACGGTCGTAACCTTTTTCCACACACGTATTGAAACCCCCAAAAAACAATACAAACACGCGAAATATCGCGTGAATTCGCATGCTGGTTCACTTTTGCATGACACAATGTCATATTTTACGGGTAAAATGTCATGATTGACGTTTTTACGAGTCCCACAGGCAAATGACATGGTCGTGATGCGTATAATTCGCTTTTTGTATCGTTTGCTGATTCGAACATGCAAATTGATATGTGATTATTTGAAATATTTCATTGATAAATTCACTTTTTTTTTTTAATTTTATTCTTTCTTCAAATTTGTTGTCAATTTGATATGTAATAAATATATCATGCTGTTATGAATAAATTGTTAATGAAAAGTTCCTATTAATTTCATCGCATTAGGTCAAAGTGCATGTATCCTAAAATAAAATATGACACCGAAAGCAAAATTGCAAGACCGTTATCATCTAAAAACTATCCAACAAACAAAACAACAGTCTTTACCTACACCTATCAATTCCCCGCCAATTATAACTGTGCATAGATTTAAAGAACTTAAACGGCAAAATGGCATTAAAGTGTTAAAACCAATTAGTCTCATCAATTGATTAATGTTCATTATGATCGGAGATATTAGTTGGCAGGCAATAAGTTAACCCTCTCGTGACTAGATGAGTCAGACCTTAGACCTTTGGTATTTACGAGTAACAAGGACCCACTACTGTGATATCGCAAATTGTACGCCAGACTTACTAATTTATGATGTAGCAATCGCTTGAGGCGTATTATAAGGCTCGTGCACATCACGATACGCCTCATACCTACCATTGAATTTGAATTTGATTTTATGAACAAATTTTATCCGCTCCTGACGCTCAAATCGACAAATTAAATTAAGGACACATTATCACTTTGAGATTTGAATAAATACAAACACAATGTAGTTATTCATATTTGTACAAAAGAAAATATACTTAATTTAAGTTCAAAATCCACGGGTTAAACGTACGATACAGTTTAAGAGCAATGAATTTGCGTCCCAAACTCCCAACTCATTTGTCTATTTTTCTTTTGCTACCATCAATATTGTCGTAATCTTGAGTAGCCGAATTGAATAATTACGATTCAGTACGAGTGCAAAAGTACCCACTGTACCCAGCTAGTTTCTTTCAACCCCTGCTTGCAATATACCTTAGCCCTTTAGCCTTCCTTTAACCACAGCACATCCTATGATACACATCCTATCATATCCCACGAGACTTCAGCGGCTGATGCACTAATACCTATTCGTGTTAGATGTGATACTTTCTGCATACATACCAAATGGATTCCTATTTTAATTTATAAATTATTCCGTAGACATACCTGAAACAATAAAATATCATTTATTAGTAACTTGAAAATTGCGATGAAAATGGAAAGTTGACGATCGCTTCTTTTTTTGAAATTGGAAAAACAAATTGTATCTAAGGTGTAAAGCCAAAAGAAAAAAAAAGAAAAAATGTACGGTACGCGCGATTTAAGTTGACCGTCCTGAACATCGCGCGAGTGGCTGTGCAGTAAATAAGTGCGGAAGTCACTGGTGACAGGAGCGGGGGATGTGTCCTACTTTTAACACGGAATATTTTCCATTCAACCGTTATTTCTACATACTTGCTCTTCCTTTGTACATCTGACATTGGCAGAATTGTCGACATCGGGCACGCTTGCCATAAAGAAAAATAGAAATAGAAATAGCACACGGGATATGAATGAAAGCTATGTTCAAGCCGGCCAAGTTAGATCACGCATATTGTACCTATTTATGTTTCAGAAGCAGAGATAGTAGTTTGCAAGTATGGCTTCTGTACTGAGGCCTCGGGTACTAAGTAGCGCAGCGTTATTGTTTATTAATATACAAAGATGAAGTAGCCTGGAGTCATGCATTTTACTCGAATGTTCTGTTGTTTAATATCTACAACTACCTGATATGGGATTAGGCAGTAGTAGGCTAACACCTCATTTTCTAACTCAAGTGATTAATCACGCTCAATAAAAATAAATACTACTTTCAATTAAAGACATTAATTCTGTCTACAACAAGATAATCGAAGCGATGAAAGATTTTAAAGTTTCACAGACATCTTTATAGTGGACACAGATTTATTACTTAATTAAGCGTTGGCTGTTTATTAGCCATTTGTACCAATACATAAACTGTTTTATATACCTGTCACATAAAACGACTTTCATAGGCAATATTAAATCAATATTGTTAGGTGAGCTAGCATTAATTACTTTAAATGTCATCATGATAAAAAGTGCTTCACAATTTAAAAATTACTTTTGCAACTCGACCGCGTGGTTTAATAATAATAATATAATAATAATATTCTACCACATTCACACAGCGCCATCTAGTCCCAAAGTAAGCAATTATATTTGCTTGTGTTATGGGTACTAAACAACTGATATACTACTTAAATGCTTTTTTTTTGTAAATACATACATATTATAGATAAATTACACCCAGACACAGAACAAACCTTTATGCTCATCACACAAAGATTTGTCCTGGGTGGGGATCGAACCCACGACCTCCGGCTTAGCAGTCAGGGTCACTAACCACTAGACCAACAGGCCAGTCAGGTTTAGTGTCAAAGTTGTCAATTTAAACCTGGTTTAATGCTTAGTCCGTATTTTGTAATAAGGGGGTAGAAGTTTAAAGAATATAACTATAAAATACCAGCTCTTCAAATATTATTCAACGAGGACAATAGCGCAAAGCTTTCTCTGCTTTACATACTAAGAGCAATCACGAGATAACTAGCCACATATACCCCCATAATATTCGCGCGTATTATGTCCCGTTTATCTAAACACAGCATAAAGCAGTCGCGTGGGCAATTACAATAAACTCATTATACACTTTCCGGTCGGTCGGAGTCGGTTAATCATCAGTGAGTGGCCAGTGAGCAACATAAGAAACAGTACGGTACAACTGTCATGCTCTGATTACAAAGAAACGGCAAAAAAGTATTAAAGCCGATGACCGATGAGGTTTAATAAGAATTGGAGAAAAAATAAAGGGTTTTTTCGTTGGTTCGGAACTTCGCTAATCTACTAAATATATTTGTCCAAAAAAGTGGCACAAGCCCATTCCGAGTAAGTAAATGAAACTGTTAATTTTTAGTTTGTTTTAGACAATAATATAATTTAAAGTCGCATTATGTCAATTGAAACGTAAGTATATCTTCAATAAAATAATGTCCTAATAAATGTCGCAGCTTATCAAATTTTATGTGTGTTTGTGTAAATTGATCAATAGGACTGAATAATGAATATCGATTTTTGTTGAGGACGTACTTACTTAAATGATGTTTCTTAAGTCAATGTAGAAAAGTAACAGGAGGATCGGTATGTTTTTGTATAATCTACGAGTAGCAATGTTTGAGCAGTTGTTGAATTAGGACAGATCATCGTACCTGTTCATAAAGTATAAATTCCCACTTTTTCATTCATTTAAAAACAAAAGCAGTGAGAGTATAAATTTGACTACTTTCTCAGAAAAATGTAAGAAATAAACCCGGAATTAACAATTGCTCGCTTTGCAAATAGAGCAATGTTTCTAATCCATACTTATGCAGTCAAGATCTTAGATAAGAAAATCATAGATCTCTCTATCGTGTATTGTAAAATACAAACGTACGTGTACAATACAAAGGCCCATTGTTTGAATACGAGATACGGCAATATTGAATCGGTTTACATTTCAGAATCGACAAAAAGCCGAGTGCGTCCGAGTGGCAACTCGGAATATCGAAAGCACGACAGACACGGAAGCCATTGAAGCTCGATTATAACGCTCTTATTTTTTAATGGGAAAGTGTGAAATAATTAGCAAAGTCCAATAATCGTGACTGATTCGTTCATTTGCAACGACTGATAATATAATTAAACACGGGCCACCTGTACCCAAGTTATTGAGGAAAGTATGAAATTGCAAAAACATCGATTGACCATGATTATGCTGTTTTTATCCTCGTGTGGGAGCGAAATGATTAGTGATGTCTATAGATGTACCGAAGAAATATGCAGAAGTTGTTGTAGCGACATAGCAACGCGTCGAGTTATGGTACTTATTGAATAACGGCGAGCGCGTACTTTGTAAAAACGAATTAATAAAAAATTATAAAAAAATTGCTGCTAAGTTTTTTTAATTTATTCGTTTGTACATATCGTTTCTGCATCCAAAAACACACAAAAGTTTAAAACTGTGCTATTAATGAGTCCCAGTGCGCGCAATACAATTTAAAACTGTTATAAATTTGCAGTGCGACAATATACCGCAGCTCTTTTTCGCTGCGCCGCTGCAAGAAACGAATAGTGCGCACCTAGTTTTATCTAGTTATGTGTGTAAATGTCGCAAAGAAATATACAGAGATGGTTTTGCTACCGTACTCAGAGACGTTACTTAACGTTAAAGTTTATTTAGTAAAAACGTGTAATACTTAAGTCTATACGCCCAAAGACGATTATTCAATGAAAAAATTGTGTTAATGACAGATTACTGCTAATTGACGTCTCTGAGTGCGGAGTTAGTGGCATAGCGACGCGTCGTACTGCATCACTTCGGTGACACTAAAGGGTTCCGTGTCGACAGCCAACATTGCATATATGTGTCGCGGACACGCGTGTTCGGATGCGTCCAATTACTCCCTTTTTCCGTTGAGGAAGATCGCCGACCGTGTTACACTTATCCTTTCATAAATGTAACAATGTAAACACCACAAAGACGTACAAATTTCTGCTCACAATGTGATATCCTGTCTTGAAATGTAGTGCAATTTCGAGTGTCAATTATTATTTAAGTTATTTTTTATTCACGCTCACCTAGTTACTGGATAACTAGACGCGTGAACTAGACTGCTATAGTGTTATCAATATTAGGTATATTAATGTTGGCTAACTTTATAGACCCAGTTATCATTTTGTTTTACGCCAAACGCTTCAACAAAGATCGTAATGCCACGGGATTTGGCACTGCTGTTTATAAAATGCAAATGAATTCAAGAGAAAATTCAAAAAATTATACGACATTCAAACCTTTTATATTACCGTCCTATTTGAAACCAGATTATTTCATCTCAAAATGGTTTTTATGTTTCTTATTATAAATGCGATTTTTTGTTAAAAACTAAACCAGTTTAATTGGACTAGCAGTAGATATGATGTAAATGAATTTGCTAAGAATAAATATGGTCATGGATGAGTTTTATGCCCGCTTTCGCGTCTGGATAATCTCTTTGCTAAATTTGAATTCATGAAACGAACACGTGTGAAATACGGCTATCTGCACTATATCTTCGCCGTGACACGTCAGTATACTCAAGAATTTACTGGAGAATTCAACTTGATCGATCACTTGGCAGTTCGACGTACATAAAGTACCTATTGAATTTATCCGTATAATAATAATACCTACATAGTGTCACTACCCCATTTCAGCCTGTGGGTGTCGTTAAATGCGATTTAGGCAGTAACCTTATGCAGACAAGAGCACTGCGAGATAAGGACAATTCGAAACAAACCCGATACCTACCCGTCTGGCCAGCGTGGTATAGGTACCTAGTAGGCTAAATTTCCTTCTACATTCTTTGGAGGAGACCCGTGCCCAGCAGTCGGATGATGATGATGATGATGAGAGTATTGAATCAGTTAGTTTCTTTAAAATATCTGATTACTACTTTATGGGTAGGTATATGTAGTAATCATTTAAATAAACCACGACTGTCAGGAATGAGGATACGACGCACTGAGAGAGAAAGAGAGAGCGTAACATACTGTATCTACTAATATGTACGGAATAATTGTAAATATAAAGATCGCATATTAAGTAAATAATATTAAATCAGGTACCTTCTAAATACGTCAATCAAACACACCATATTTTAATTAAAATCAAAACTTGTATAAACAGAATGACGTATGAAATTTAAATGATAACGTACTAAGTATATTAGTTGATTTTATTATCCATTGTCACTTATAATTATATGCGTAAATATACAAATAACGAGTCTCGTTATGTAGAATAAAAACTCAGGCACCACTTAAGACCAGTTTTCACTTGAGAAAATATTATTGATGAAAACCGAGCTCAAATAATTACGAGTGTCCTCCTGTGTATGATAATGTTGTGTTTTTTCTAAACAAATGTTCCTTCTGTAATATATAACAAAGGTACGCCTATTTCCCCGCAGGAGTAGGCAGAGGTTAGATTTTTTGTGACAGACATTATAAATCACCATACAAAGCTGGCATCTCTTAAGCTTTAAATTAGAAGACTATTCCACTTCATTTTTGTGGAAACCCACCCTAATACTAAATATATAATTAATATTTGTGAAAGAAACACGAACATAAGGCAATGAGTGAATAGACAGCTGTACTAACTTATGGTGTACTCATTATTGAGGGGTTTCCACAGTCGAAATAATATGTTCTGCTTAATGACGACAAAAGCGTACGAAATATTGTTAAACTTAAATAGTATACATCTATATATTGCTTTAATAGTTCAAACATTATTATAAAGAACTTTCACTATCAGTATTTAAGAGGCTGAATGGGCACATTGATTATTATAATATTTTGAAGAAGGTCCAATGGGACCTAAAAATGGGGTCGAACAGGTACGTAGCCGTATTTTTTCGACAACTTTAGAGTTATCGGCTGTAGAAGAATTAATAGTTAAAAGTTTAGAAGAAAAAACATTACATGGAAGACGAAATATAATATAAATTAATACACACTTAGGTTATGGAAATGTGATATAAAAAATATTGAAATATCAAAAAACCCGCCTGTCTTAAAAATCCTTTCTGTCGTGCAGTCGGGTACTAAGAAAATACTTTAGAAATTTGATTTAGTGCCTTATTATCACGGTGAAAACCTATGAAAAATCTCATCCGTATGTATCCGTATCATAATATATACTTACGTTACAATGTGGAGCAACCCTTACATTATTTTGTTATACAATCACAAGTATGGATGTAGTATGATTTGTACAGGTGATGAATCAACGGAATACAACCTTGGTAATAAAATGAAAATGAGTGATTGAAAACAAGATTGTTTTTATAATGCTGTCATCATGTACATTGTCAAAATATTTTCAAAATCAATTCAGGTGTTTTTAAGGCGAAAACATATTACTGTGTTGTGGCGTGTCGTGGCCCGCCAGAGACGACTCTGGCGCATATCGGTTTCATACATTTAATATTGTTAGCGACATACTAGTATGTCACATTCAAACATGTCCCTGCGTTGACATAGTGCGGATTGGTAGATCAGACATATATTTAGAATTTCATGTAGGGTATGCTTTAGGATTTCCTCACGATGTTTTCCTTCACCGTTAGCAGATGTTAAGTCACTTGATTAGAACTTAAAATTCCACAAAGTGAATCCACATTGGTGTTGCCGGTCGGAATCGTATTCAGACCACATGATTTGCATGCCGGTTACTTATCCATTCGGCTACCATCGCTTCAAACAAACACTACTTATTTTAATTAAAAAATGCTTAAAATAAGTAGGTATACATGTTATATATATTATATAACATGTTTTCAGAAATAGCGTGCTTTTCTAACCCATTTTCACGTAAAACTTTCAAACAAATTGTTAACCTATCGTCCCTTACCCCTAAATCGTTAACCTTTTGAGCTTTGTCGAACGATATGAGTTAGAGCGGCTTAACAAACGACATAGTCAACTTATTACCCGACTGGCAGGAATTTTATAGTTCTATTAACCTCAAAAGAATAAAAGATAGCTTATGACAAATGTGCGTTACATATTCTATGTATTTTTACGATTGACTTTAGTTTTAATAGTCATAGAACAATGTTCCATATAGATAATGAAAAAAAAAAAAGATCAATTTATAAAATTTATTCATTATTCATATCACGTTTAAATGTTAATAATAAATTGTACGAAATCCACAGATTGAAAAATATTTCGTAATTTAGAGAAGTACATTTTATAAATAAAGGATAATAATATAGTTGCAGACAGTCCGTCAAAAAACTGAATTCGTACTACAAAATTAGAGGTCAAAGAAGATTAAGATGTTACGTGCAAGCCGTTTTCCAAAATGGCTACGACACAGTAAAATCACAAGGTTGTCCTCAACATTTGTTTAACAAATATAATTTAGTGTAGACGTTTCAGGAGATCTCGTGACTCGATGCTCATGCAAAGGGTTTCGTGATTTTTTACATTTCTCAGTCCGCGATCATCGGGGATGGTACGAGGGTTGTGGAAGAACGTTCGCCCTCGCGACACGCGTTTTATCGATAAATGACATCACTATATTTTCATGCTTACGACATAATTTTCAAATGTCACAATATATCGATTCTACATAAGTCGCGTTGTTAGCCTAAATATATTAGCCTAGTTTACAATTTGATTTGAGAGTATTGTTTATGCATTTAGTGTAATCGATATCATAAATAAAGTTTCTATGGTGATTGTTAAAAGACTAATTACTACGAAACCGAAATTATGAGCACCTAAGTAATTTATTTTAGATTGAATCATAACTAAAGTTTTATTAAATTAAAAACTAGATTCTTTTCATATCACGAAATCGCTAAATTAATAAAAATTGATACAAGTTGAATAGTTAGGTAAAAAAACATATCGAATAGCAATACAAATAAAATTTGTTTACTGTTTATAAATACCGAAGTTTAAGGTTTTATTTTACGCTAACTGTGCATCTGGCCTCTAATTTTGCCACGTTAAAAATAAACAATTATAAAATTGCGTGACGCAATTATTATTAGAAACGTTTAATATTTGTCCATTTATAATGGCTACTTCTACTATTGTATGTTATCTATACATACAAATAAATAAAATTGGTGTGTTTGTTTGTAATAATAAAATAACTGCTTTTTACAACATGCATTTCAATGTGTATACGGTACATACACCAAAATATATATTCAAATAACATTTTTTTGAATTTTTGTCTGTCTGTCTTTCTGCCTGTTTGTTCCTGCTAATCTTTGGAACGGTTGGACCAATATCGACGGGGCTTTCACTGGCGGATAGCTAATGTCACAAGGAGTAACTTAGGCTACTTAAGTTTTGAAAAAATATCAGGGTTCCGTAAAAAAAAATTAAAACTCCATGAATGTGGGATAAGTTGTCCACGCGAACGAGGTCGCGGGCACAGCTATTGGAAATAAAATGTAAGTAAAAGTGTTTCACGGTGTTCATCAACCCTTTCACTGTTGAACGTTTAAAAGCAATAATGACATGTGTCATTTATTTGTAGTTGTAGTATTCTCCTCAACATACAAAGTAGGTACTTCATAAATAACATTATCCCTGTACCGCAAAGAAAATGTAAAAGTGGTTTTCTGGCTTCTTCGCATTTGGAAAGTAAAGCTTGGGTTATCAATGAGAGTGCTGCATGCAGATGAAGCTCTTTTTAAATCGCGAAGAAAGATGTTAGTAAATGAAAGACGAATATCTATATAGAGCGAGGAAAACGGGCAGTTGCCTGGGACTTGCGATTCTAGGAGTATGTTTAAAGAGTAGGTACCGGTATTCCTATTATGTAAATTGAGCACTTTTATTGTATTTATTTATTTAAAAACTTTATGCACATTATTTGTACAATGGTGGGCTTAATGCCAAAGACATTGTCTACCTGCCAACCTTAGGGTGACGCAGAGAAGAACATGGTAGGTGCAAAAATAAAAGAGAATTTACACTTTGATAACAAGCTATGCCGGTTCCTCATTGATTCTGAAAGTTGTCATTCTAGGTAAACTTAAGCTTCATTAAACAAATTTGGTTATGTTGTAAGAAAATATTGAAAAACTGCATTCATGCGAAGCCGGGGCGTGCTGCTATTTATTTATATGAATAATTCGAATCAATTTCTACTGCGTGACGCCCGCGAACATATATAAGAGACTGAGATTTGACTGGCCTGTTGGTCTAGTGGTTAGTGACCCTGACTGCTAAACCGGAGGTCGTGGGTTCGATCCCCACCCAGGACAAATCTTTGTGTGATGAGCATAAAGGTTTGTTCTGTGTCTGGGTGTAATTTATCTATAATATGTATGTACTTACAAAAAAAAAATGTATTTAAGTAGTATATCAGTTGTTTAGTACCCATAACACAAGCAAATATAATTGCTTACTTTGGGACTAGATGGCGCTGTGTAAATGTGGTAGAATATTATTATTATTATTATAAGACTATGGCACACGTCAATTATTTCTATGCAGAAATTACGTTGATCCATTGCTCCGTTATAACGTGAAGGCAGAATAAACAATCAAACACCCGGTTAATTTAAGATACATAATTATGTGTTTACACTACCAGTCATAGGAGCCACAATTGTCCAAACAGTAGTTATATATACCTATATAATAATATTTACAGTTTAAATACAAAAACGACAATGTAACCTAACCAGAGAACCTTTCACATAAATCATCGCTTTTAAAAGGCCATTTATCTTACAACTAACTTTAACTAGACAATATTATGTAAAACTAGTTAAGTTAACACGGTGCTAGGTACACGGGAACACTTTCCTCACAACACTCTCGCTTATTTATAGTAATAGCATATTACAAACGTAAATTACCTACTGTCTAAAAATTTCAATTGTCTGTAAATTTCAATGTGCACACCGCTGATTACTCCGCAAAATTAGTATTTGTTGATTTATCTTCATGTCTTCGCTTAGGTGTGTTCAAAGAATAAACTGTTAAACCCCCTTATTACAAAAAACGGACTGAACAAGATCCAGCCTTATGTTTGAGTAATGCAATGCACTTCACACTGACACTACTCAATGGCCTCAATTATTGGGAAAACTAGTATTTAAAATCAAACACTGTCTTCTGAACTTCTTCTAGATCTCTGTCTTATTTGTGTCAAAAATGACTTGGGGTCATTCATAGGCGGAGAATCTTAACACCGCCTTTTATGCAATGACGTCATTAAGTAAACTCCATCTATGGATATTTCTATGAACTATTACACAAAATATATCTCTTTTAAACACGGACTAAGCATTAAACTAGGTTTAAATTGACAACTTTGACATTAAAACAATGACTTATGTCAATTTAAACCTGGTTTAATACTTAGTCCACATTTTGTAATAAGGGGGATAATATTTTCTTTGTACCAAACATGCTGGCAAAATGTGGGTGCGATGCACCTCTACCTATTCTTTCGGAGAAGGTGTGACGTCATGTTTTCTATGTATATGAACTTGAACCACCTTGTAAATTTTAACAATACGTAATTTTATAGCCAAACAATCTCTTTTGTGTCCGTAAGTATTATATAATCTCATAAACGTCTGTAATAGTGACAGCATTCGTCGACTGGTCAATATTTCTTGCAGGCCAATTCCTCAACAAACCAATACATTTTGTATTTTTTACTTACCTTACATAACCTATTATTGTTTGATGTAGAAAGCACAACAAGCGATTTAAAGTAATAAGACGAAAAACACGAGTTATGTCATGTAATAGTTTCGATTCGATCACGAAATCAACTGTCGATTAATCGGTGAAAAAATCGTTACGGAAATGATAAATGAACGAATAAATATTTGATATAGAATTTTGATTGCATATTATATTAATATTGAAGTTATTATGACACCGTTAGCACTTTAAAAATTACCTAAGCTGTTTTTAATAGTTATGAATTGAGCGGTTATAATTATGAATAATATATTAATGTTTTGAAATGAAAACTTGTATGTCTCAATTAATAATTTTTTGCCGCACAAGTGAATTCTTTATCGCGATAGCATTACATTATTACGCAAGCTCTTGAGGATTTGTTTTATTTTAAGACTAGCTGTCGTCCGCAGTTGCACCCGCGACTTATTCGGTTCTTGTGACTGCAGGAATTTTCCCTTCCTAGGGGTCGAATTTTCAGAAATCCTTTGAATATCTAATATCATAAAAGAAAACTAGGTATGTGTTACTTGTAACTAACTTCTTTCAATTTCTGTGAACCAGAGTTTTCTTCTGCCATTGTGTTTTTACAAAGTCACTTTATTTCAATATAGCATAGTAGGTACTCTGAAACTATATTTAAAATTAGATTCCTCTAAATAAATTAAAGAAATGTATGAATGAGTTAGTGAGTAAGTGAGAGAGCGAGTAAGCTTATGAACGAGTCAGTAAGTACAATCTCGTAAGGTTGAATAAAATGCATATTAAATTATGCATGCCCGTGTTCTAGCATTAACAACTACAACTTAAAAAAACAAAAAAAAAGCATTAAAAAGAAAATGTATGCCAAACAATATCGCAACGAAATAAGTTCGCGCCATTTTATAAGTTTTATTTCAATAGAATTTACAAGTACTGAGTATTTCTTGTCACGACATAGCAAATTGGTTAGTCTACCATATTAAGTAACAGCCTGTGTAGATATAGATACCTGAAAATGTATTAAGGTTGTGCCTAGTACAACTATGTGGTGTGACTGTGCTGATTACCTGGTTACTATAATAATAATAATTAATATTCTACCACATTCACACAGCGCCATCTAGTCCCAAAGTAAGCAATTATATTTGCTTGTGTTATGGGTACTAAACAACTGATATACTACTTAAATACATTTCTTTTTGTAAATACATATTATAGATAAATTACACCTAGATACAGAACAAAGCTTACACCTCCTCATCACACAAAGATTTGTCCTAGGTGGGGATCGAGCCCACGGCTTTGCAGTCAGTATCACTAACCACTAGACCAACAAGCCAGTCATGTCATGTATGGATATCATGTCAATCAAATATCACTTTTGTGACAATTGTAAAGTTCGCAATAAATAACTCTAATTTTCACTTGGTACCTACCTCTTTTCTAAAATTTTATTTTTGTTTGAGATATTTAATTTTATTGCATGTAACTTGTGATAAAATTACATGAACTATACTTACTTATTTACTTTTGGAAAATTAATTATATTAGAATAAGTATAATAAGACTGATGAATTTTGGAGAAGCCAAAGATGTATGTCAGAATCGTAATAAGTGGAAGGAAATGCGCTTTTTACAATATTGCAACTCGAAAGTTATGTGTGATAATATTTACTACTAGCTACACATATTTACAGCACTTAGCCCATAGACTATATTATTATATAATAAGCTGAACTGGAGTCCATTTTTGATGCGGGCTTGAGCACATAATAACTTATTTGTTTTCCTTTTTTTCTGGTGATTTTTTTTTTTTTGTGAGCCATTGCCTTTTTAAAAGTTTTTTTTCTTACTTTTTCTTACTATTTTATAACTTAGCCTAACATTCATTAAAATTTATACGTGATATATTATTTAAGTTACCTAATTAAAAATATAATACATAGTTATCACAATCTTAAATTGTAAACACGTTTCCTAATTACAGTATGCAATTAAAACTTAAAACAATATTTTCTATAAACCACCATGAACCCATTAAAATGATACGGTTAAGTTCGGTAACATCCCCTATAGTTAATCCATGTCGACACTATAATTAGTGACTGTGTCTATTCCACGTCTATTTCCGAACGTGTTGACGACCCCGGCGCATGCGCAACACATGGTGTAATATGAACACTTAGTTTTCCGCTAACATTATGTTTACTATTTTAGAAAGACGCGTGTCGAATTTAAAGATGAAAAGTTCGATTGAAGTTTGTTTAAACGTTTAGAAAATTTACTGACCAAAAAAGGCGATGTGTGTTTTAAACAAAACATAAAGATTTACAGAGAGAGATGTTAACAGAAGGTAACCACTCCTCTAACTCCAATATTTCCGTAAACAAATCCGTGTTGAATGATCATCTAAATCTATTCATAGGTTATTTACATACATTCTGTTATAGCCCTTCAATTTACTTTCTACATGAATTCGAAGAAAACCGTTGATTCATCGGTCAAATACATACGTGAAAAACACAAAAAGATCTGACAGCTAACCTAACTGACCTCGAATAAACTTTCACATCAACACAATAGATACTCAGAATTTTGCATCTTCGAAATATAGTTGTATGTACAATGTATGCCTGTATGAATATATAATTTCATACTATGAAGGAGCACTGCAAGAAAAGGAAAATTCGAAACATATCTACCCTAGTCTAGCCAGCTTGGTATAGTAGGCTAAATTCTCAAAATTCCTTGGAGGAGATATATGTATATACGTCCGTTTATATATATATAGGACGTTTATGGGTTGAGATGATGAAGGATTCTACTTCTTCCAATCATTTTGCAATTTACTCGGAACAAAACATATCGTCACGTCGGAAATAATAATGCACGTACGAAAACGTACAAAAAAAACGTGAAAGTTTTAAAAAAAATCAAAGAAAGCAATTCTATTTTTTTGTAGAATTAATTACATATTACAGTATTGTACTAGTTTTTAATCGTGACTTTGGATGCATTAAAGACTTTCTAGACACGATTATTGTGCACCGGAACGCAAATGTACAAATCGTGATATTTTATATTCTATATTTTAGCAAACAGTGAAAGTTCATGTCTCATATTTCTTTCATAAGACATAAATAAAGGGGTAACAACTTAATATCACGTCTGGAATATTAAATAATTATATATTTATTTATCTTAGTTTAGATCTACGTCTATCGATCGATCGGCTAATCTAATAATTTGTTTCTAACAAAATATTTCAACGTAACATTTATCAAGTAAAATCAATAATATTTTAGCTACAAAATATTTACTGCCTCGGTGGCGCAGCGGAAAGTGTATACGACTGCTGTGCAAGAGGTCGATTCCCGGGTCGGGTGAAAATTGTATTGGGCTTTTCTATCATGAAATTCCAGTGAGATTTTCCCGGAGTTTGGTAAACAAATATTCCTGGTTAATGACAATAGGCTCGCCTCCTATTTCATGGAACCAAACATAACTGGCGAAATGTGGGTATGAAACATCTCTGCCTACCCCTTCGGGAAAAAGGCCTGATGTTATGTTATTTTATGTTATGATTACAAAATATTTTAATGTATATGATTAATTTTTTTATGCAATTTAAAACGACTGCCCAAAAAAAGGAGTGTTATGTTTTTTTCCAGTTGGTACACCGGTATAAATAGCATCTATTAATAGGGGCCCTATCAATTACTGTAAAAATAATACTTTAATAATTATAAATAGGTAAAGTGAATAATGACATGAAACCTTGTCCAACTATTTATCATAATTAATAATTTTCCTTCCTTTATGGTTCATTATTTTATATTGAAACAACAATTTTATTTTAATATTGACACATTATGTTTTTGTCATAGGACATTATAGGTTCAAGGCAATGAAATGTATTGAATAAATAAGGTATAATTTACTTATAATACCTAATTTATTGAATATAAATACTGTGTACTGCGTAGATTCCCATCGTTCTTTATTTTGCCACTGCTCAGCTCCTATTGGCCATAGCGTGGTGTTATATATTAGGCCTATGTTACTCAGTGACAATGGAGCTTTCTAAGGGCAAGAGAATTTTTGAAATCGGTCCAGTAGTTTTGAAATTTATTCGTTACATAGAGATATACAAATCTTTTCTCTTTATAATATTAGTGTAGATGTAGATAATGGCACTATCAACTTAGTTTTAAATCGTCTATCAGACATATCAGTTAGTGGTGACCCAGGGACTCTCTCTCTCTCTCTCTCTCTCTCTTATTTAAGAACTTTGCTCTTGTCGGTGAAGCAATCGCCATTCTTCTCTAATTTCTGCTATTTTTTTCACTTCTTGATACGACACAACTCGCACTTTCTCCTTCACTTGCTGGATGAAACACAACCCATTACCCAGGGCTTAAATCACAAAATTCAAAACGTAACATACATTTTCTTTGTTTACACGTAACATTAAATACCGATATCTAGTACAGCCATCATCTCGCACGAGTGTCTTTGTGTTAAGTGGTATGGGGCAGAACGAATCCGTGGACAGATTTACTTCCAAACTGTCAGACTTGTCAACGGTTAGTTAGAATACATCGTCTTAGTTTTATTTTGAACATTTTCATGCTTTCTACGTTTAACTGTTTCGATCACTAATGACGTAATATCTTTGTGTTTTTATTTTCAAATAAGTGCTTCGTATTAAATAGGCATTTGATTTTGGTAAAACATTGTCCTAAATATATATCTTGGATGGGTACCGCTTATCAACATCTTGGAATCCAGTCATCAGCAAGTGTAAACATCGCCGATATGACAAAGTAAGCCCGTGTGTAGACGTTATTAGTGTAGTGTGTCGAAGTACCGACAGTTCAAAAACTATAAATATAAATGACCAAAGTGAGGGTAGTAGCAGAAACCCGCACGCATCAGGAACGACGCTCGGCCGCTGCTCCAGTCAGCCCGTGACCACGGTCGGTGTAATTCGACCGAAACGTCGGGCAAACAAATAAGGTATTTCATATTCCTTAAATATAGTACGTGACGTAGACCCGTTATATAATAATTTAATAATATATATCTTTTTTTATACCACGACGGTGGTATACAGACGTACGGTCCGCCTGATGGTAAGCGGTTACCGTAGCCTATCAATGGGTGCCTGCAACAACAGGGACATCATTCTTCATCACTCTTTTTTTGAAGAACCCCATATACAGTATGGGGTTCTTCAAAAAAAGAGTGATGATGAATGTCCCTTGGGAAAACCTCGTTAGGGATATCTGTTTTTTGTTTCCATCTCAATCCGGGGGTGTCGTGAAAAGCGACTAAGGGGGTAGAGCCTTATGCAGATAAAAGCACTGCAAGAAAAGTAAAATTCGAAACAAACCCTATACTAAACCGTCTGGTCAGCGTGGCTAAATTCCCTCCTCATTGTTTGGAGGAGACCCTTGCCCAGCAGTGGGACGTTTATGAGTTATATAAAAAAATTAAAATAAGTTAAATCTGTTTGAAAACTATATATCTCTTTAAGGTAACTGCTTATTTGCTATATTATTGTTTATAATATCTAAGTAAAATCTAAATATCTAGAAAAGTAAGTAATATCTAAATATCTAGAACATTCTTTCTTGTGTCAGATTTCAAGAAAGTTCACTATAGAAAACAAATTGCAAATCGAAAACCCTATGTCGCAACATTCAAACAATACAACAAAACGCAATTATCCATGCAGCCAATACCCTGTTGTGCAAGCCCGGTCTCCTTTCACCTCGGTTGCATCAAACATCATACGGGAATCAGTGATGCATGATGCCTCCATGACAATTAATAGATACACTGAAACCACTCAAGAAGGCGGCACGATGCTATTTGTTACTACGACAATAATTCAGCTTTCGCAAACGGTAGCTTGGAATCAATTACATTCAACAATTAGTTATAGCTACACGTCCTACCATATATGGATGAGATTCATTTATTTGCAATACCAATCCAATATTACAGCTTAGAAAATTGAAGCAGTTTAAATCAATAAAGAGTAACTGCCGCGGCACTAAAAATGGTATCCAATTTAATGCTGTCAGGAAATATTTCAATCTATTTCTTCATTGCATCAGTTACTAGCTATATGACTTTACTGTGTTACGATCGTTAATTTAAAACTATTAACCGCGATGAATTGAGAGTTCTTTAGGAAAACGCACTTTTAAGAGGAATATGTTCTGCCATAAAAACGCATAAATTTATATATACTAGCTATGAATTAGGCTGCTTCTTTACCACCTCACAATTAAAATAACTACATCTATATTGTTTTCTTTGCCACTTATACTCAATCATTGCAGTAATGTTATTATAATTTTCACACAAGGCATCATTTCCTGAGGCACACCGCTCGGTCCCCGTGAGAATCGCACCCATTTGGCGGCACTAGCGCACGCGCATCACGCCGTGTCCACGTCATATTGTGTGCGCTAACGGACCGCCTGACAGTTATTGTGCTAATGCATTTCCGTATCTCCCGCAATGCTAATCATATTGGAAAAAGGCAGATATTGAATTGGAAAGCAGCTGCATTTCCATTCCGACTTTGATTACTGTCGGTTCTGTTATCCGTCTTAATATCAAGCAGGATTACCGTTACCAGATTGTTTCTATCGCACCGCAACCAATATACATAAGATAAATCAACTGGAGATTTGTTTTAAACAACTTTATGAGAGACTAGACATGATCGCGCGGGGTTTCGTTCCCTTCGTTCTTTAGATTTATTTGACCACTGCTGAGCTCCTTTTGGCCATAGCGTAATGTTATATAGCCTATAGCCTTCCTCGATAAATGGGCTATCCAACACTAAAAGAATTCATCAAATCGAATCAGTAGTTATTGAGATTATCGCGTTCAAACAAACAAGAGTTTGTTTGGTTGTGCAGTTGAGCTGAAGAGTTTCAGCTTTATAATAACAATATTAATATAAATCGTTAGACAAGTAGGTATCAAGAATATTGAAGAAATTATTTCACCAGTTGACAATTAAAAAAATTGGTCGTTAACAAACTGTTTGTGCTTTTCGTCATTCATAGTCATTTTACAAAGTACCTAGTTGAAGCTGTTATAGTTAGATTTTTAGATCACGATTTCAGACGTGACAGTTACAAAGTACCAAAATATTTCTACAAGCTGTCACAGTCAGTAAATCAATCGCGCTCTAACAGATGTTTGCCACCCGTTTCTCCTATAAATCGTTCAATTTTCTAAGCGACCGACCGCGGAGAACTCGAACACGTTGCCGCTAGGACAGAGATAAGCGTTTTAATTAACTTTTCGTAATTTATATCTTTATTAGAAGCTTGGCCAATGGTTGAGCGTGATTGGCAATAAGCGAAGTGGTCCGTTGAGCGCTCACGATAGCCGCGGAGACGTTGCACGCCGCTCTCTTTACCCTATCTGACTGAAACCGTCACGTTTGTTGTCAGTGGAATCCGAAGTCAGGACTGGTATTTTAATGTGTGGAAGAGTAATTCGATGGGTATTGCAGTTGCGCAGACGGTGAATGATTGCGCGAGTCTGCATCGCCTCCCCTGCTTTAATTGGACGTCAGGGTATGCCGATTGACATGTGAGATTCTGTCATTGCCAGCTTAAGTCGTGTGCTATATTTAGAGAAGTAATTTTGGGAGATATGGAGGGTAACAGTTTTTATACCTGTGACGTAGTCGACGAATACAGTCGACTTGATAATACGCAGAAAGTGAGAAGCAAATATGGATTTATAACCCATGACAATTCGATAATACCGTGCATATCTCAAGCCGCAGTTTACATGTTTAAATTCTATAGGAATATAATAATTGTATAGTTAACTTACGCTACTTATCATCATCAGCAACCCATTTAGTCCCACTGCTGGGATCGGGTCTCCTCTCTAACTAGAGAACTGAGAGGGTTTAGGCCATAATCCACTCACGCTGGCCTAGTGCAGGTTGGTGGATCAGACATACTCATAGAATTTCTTCTACGGTATGTGGATTTCCTCATGATGTTTTCCTTCACTGTTAGCAGATGGTAAGTTACGTTACTTATACAATGATTAATTAATAATAATTAACTACTAAATGATATAACATAAATAATTAGTTAACAAGATATACATAATGTAAATATTTAATATTCTACTACTATCGAAGCAGCATTTCCGAACGCCAATCGACCAAATTTATTGACGTTTTATTTATTTCTTATTTGGTAAATACGCGACTGAAATATTTAAATGTAGCCATATTATTTTATTGGGTCCATTTATACTTACGACGTAACATTTGATTGTACTTAAAAAGGAAACCGATGTTCATTTAAAATCATTTAAATAAAGAGTAGGCATCTACTGCCGTAATCACTGACTTTTATTAGAGGCTTTCGATTGATCGTGTAATTGTGGTGGTTATTAGAAAACAGCCTTATAACCATCGATTGCGCAGTATGTCTCAATAAAAATCAATTCCCTTAATAACCAGCGGTGTATAGATAATCGTCGGAAGTCGATGAATTAAGTGCACAGCGATCTTGCGGTGTAATTACAGTGATGGAATCGAATCGTGAGATTCGATTTATGTATCGATGTCATGCGACGCCGATGCACAGGTAATCGCAGCATGCAGCATGCGCCGACAACAGAATCGACATTACTCGTTTACGCGATAATGTTAAAATTACACGTTAACTAGAATGTGCGTGTGTTCGACCTAACTACAAGATTGAATAGAGAAGAAAATAAGCAAGGAGGATTACATAGAGGATTTGATTAGAGGTTTTACGCGTAATAGATTACGTAAGCAATTATTATCTCTTCGGATAGTTATGCAAGTTTCTAAGGATAACTTCCTCACTGAGAAGCCCAACCCACAATACGATACGAAAACATTTTCCACATTCATACATTTCCATTTATTTCAGTATGGTGTTTTGTTTCTGTACCATTCTGCGCTATTTCCAACTGTAACCAATTGAAATTGTAACTAATAATGATGATTAAAAAGAGTGGCCTGAGTTTCTTACCAAGTTCTTCTCAGAACTCAACCATGTCAGTGAACTGGCATTAGGCAAATTTGCTGACACCTTTTTTTTTGGCTTTGTATGACGTTCATAAGTATCATGTATTTGATCCAAATGAAATAAAGATTATGACTATGACTATGACACACTTTTTTCTACTAAATCATAAATATCACCATCAAAATCAATGATACAGAAATCGTTGCAGAAACAAACATTCAGTTGTATTTCGAAATATCTTCTAATTCATTGAACTAAATCGAGTGGGGTCCCAAACAAAGGCTGTATCGATGACAGTCAAACCTACAGGTTAACGCACCGTTACCCAACACTGTATGAACACTCATTCATCAAGTTTAATGTCATTGTCAATAGGAATGTATATTCGAATACATTTAATAGACGAACGGAAACAGAACGTTTTGAAATTAAGTGCGTTTTACACGTGCAGTGTCTGTTTGGTTCTAATTGGATACTATTACTCTGCTAGCAAAAACCAAACAAAGTGAATACGTAAATATAGACTCGGCGAAAATGAAACGTCGCCTTGCAACTAACATAGTTGTGCCAAGTGTCGTGGGTTCGATTCCCGAACGAGAGAAAAAAATTGAGAGATACTTATATAGATATTTTGTTATGAGTCTGGGTGTACTTTGTGTCCGTTGTATGTGTGTAAAATCCCCCTAGACTGAAAGCTTGTTCTCTAATTCGGACTTCAATTACACTATTTATCATTAACTTTGCCCAAGTTGATGCCTTTGTCTTGTCTGCATACATTTTGCATTACAAAAATTCAAGTAATAAAAAGTGCATTTCAAAAAATTCCGCCAAGTCCCATTTAATATTTTAACAGCATGACCTGCATAAGTGAAAGGGTGACCAAAAAATTAGTCTAAATAAGGACAGTCGTAAAACCACAAATAACCTATAAATATCCCGTTATTTCGTGTTAAGGATGCAATTATTACGTGACCAAATTGCGAATGACATCGTTCTTTAACTATTCTCATTCATTTGTTATTGGAACAACGGGTCTATTGTATTCATACGGCTTGTAATTCCCTGCAGATGGGTTATTTAACCGTTCGAAAGTGCAATCGTTTAGGATGCAAATATTTTGAAATTTATTCCGCTGCAATGCTTAGAAAGTTGATTTAGTTTCTGCATATCTAACTGAAATATTATATTGTGGAATAAAGCCGATTCTTTTTTTTTTATAAGGGAACAAAGAGGGCGGTTAAGTGCGAAATTTTATTCAAAAGGATATTACAAAAGCCTCCCACTAAGAACGTAGTGAATGCCTGACTCGATGAATGATCGCTAGGGGGTCACGCGTGGCAGGCGAATAGGGGATAGTTCTACGTTAACAAAGCAATTTAAATCAGCAAAAATATACCAAATCGTGAGGGATTTTAAATCAATGGATTTTGGCATTAATTTGGTATACAGAATTAGATGTAGATGGACAACATTGTATACTGAAACGCTTTCGTTTAGTACAAAGTTATATCCTATTTTAAGCGAATCTTCTTATTATTTTTACAAATGTATTTTGAGGAGCCTTTACGACAACAGCTATTGTTTATACATCTGAATAATTGATAGCCAGTAACTTATCCTGACAATATAATCCTGAGGATAAAAAGAACAAAAATCATTCGCTAAAACAAGTATTGTAATCATCATCAGGCTGTAGGTAGGTATTAATTCATCAATCGTATAGAGTGGCGTGCAATTGGAGAGCCCTGTGTTCAGCAGTGGACTAGTAGGTACAGTATTACAATAAAGTTAATTTCATTGTGTTTCACAGGTTTATTCGACTTTGCTAAGAAATATTTTTAAGAATCACAATGTAAAACATTTGCCCCAATTTTCACTGTGCTTAAAACATTATCAACACAATAAACTGCAAAATCGTCGAGTCATTTTGACCTTAACAACACAAAAAGCGGTGATTTAGTATCAAAGTGTACAATTGACAGCAAATTCCGTATGAATAGAGTGAAAATTCATGTTTACTTACTTATATTAGCCATAACATTGCCCTCCCAATGCGCGACCATTAAATTTTGCAGTAAATAGCAAACTATGCATAGAAAAAGACATAACTATTACCCACACACCTTACATTGCGTTTTAATCAATGCTTAAGTATGTAATGGTCTATTCTTTAATTTAAACCTTAATTAACTTTCTAATTAAAGCCATTTATTTGCTTTTCACTTAAGTATATAACAGGTGCTTGCGTAAATCGTAGAATTATAACAGAGAATGTAGACTTAAGATTTTTAGGGATATTACTTAGAGCTGTTAGACATAACTTAAAAAATTGGTGTTTTGAAATAGGCATGCACAATCATACTACCTGTCTATAGAAAGCACACACTCATGCTTAACAAAAAGCGTTTTTAAACTAATTACTAACTAAACCGTGTAGTGACAGATTAAGAATACATAATGTCACTATCCCAACTCAAGCCGTGGGTGTCGTAAAAGGCGACTAAGGGAGAAACTTTATCCAAACAAGAGCACTGCTAGAAAAGGAAAATTCGAATAAACCCCATACCAACCCGTCTGGCCAGCGTGGTATAGTAGGCTAAATTCCCTCCACATCCTTTGGAGGAGACTCGTGCTCTGCAGTGGAACGTTTATGGGTTGAAATGATGATGACGATGATGATGACTTGACTAAATGTGAAATAATCGTTTTATTTTGTCAGAATTATCCTTACAATCAATTTATTATGGTGACCAGAGTTAAAAAATGGAAATTATTAAATAAATAACATAATAAACAAGTTTTCGATATAAATTAATAGGTCCTAAATATTTAAAACTGAAAGTGTTTAATAAAAATAATCAGTTGTTAACGATAGTGAAAAGATAAACATAATTCTATATATCTAATCATATAAAAACGCTTAAACATGTTAATATACCTAATCACATAGCTTTCAAGCGGCTGAGAAAAATATAAATTACGAATTAATACGAGTCTCATGCTTTATATTATTGAATATTAAAATTTGTAAAAGCATTAAATCTATGCATAAAATAATTAATAACATAATGACAGCTTTTTAGAGTAAGCATATCATGACATTATGCGTTACATATAACAAAAACACACATTGTATATTTTTTGTCTGTCTGTTTGTTTGAGGTAAACTGCGAAACTACTGAACTGATTTCGACGGGTTTTATTGACGGATAGCTAATTCACAATGAGTAACTTGGGCTACTTTGATTTAGGAAAAAAATATCGGGGTTCCCTAAAAAACGTTAAAAAGCTATAAAATCGCACGCGAACAAAGTCTCAGACACAGCTAGTAAGTAGACATTAAACTCGAACCTTACTACGGTTTAAATAAAATAAAACACAATCTTGTATAAGTATACAACTAAAAAAATAAATGTTAGACCAATTTACTTTACGACCAATTTGTTTAAACATTTAACAAACAAATAAATGACTTTATTCAAATAATAAAACCAGCTGAATAAATTAACAAATTTATGTAAAAATATCTAAATAAATTCAATGGTGTAGTTATTTATTCCACTATGCACAAACGATTTGTTTTTTCAGATTCATTTGCATAGCATTCATCTCGATAGAGTTACAAACCTTGTTAGGAATAAAATTTAATTCCGTCAATTTACTTCATCAAATAAGAAATTGAATAAACTTGTCGTATATTTAATTCAACTAGTCTATCCCACTAATAAAATTATATATCTCTAATAATTATAAAGTATAGATGCAACAGGAAGGCCCTAATGTGTTTGTTGCATGCATATTTATGTACCAGTTGGTCCCTTGACTACGCCCACGATTTATTTTAATTCACATTCCGTTTAAAGATGCAAATACTGGTTATATTAACGCCTATGAAGTGTTTGCCATTTATCGAATAATAAATATTGTCGTCAAGAAATGAAGCTACGCTTAGTATGGCAAGCCAAATTCATCTTTATCGTAAAATAAAAGTACATTAAATTGTTTATAAGTGATAATAGCTGTAAGAGTTAATTTTGATTACGAGTGCAATGTTAATAAAGACTTTTTTGAAGCTTAGCTTTATAAAGAAAATACTTAAAGCTGAAGAAGACATTTATGCCAGGTGGTGTATCGTAAAGTTATGTGTCATCTCGCCAATGTTTGAACAATGATTTGACAAACATTGGAAAACATAGGCCAGGTTTTAAAGTGGGTAAAGAATCAAACTTAAAAGTTTCAACTTAAACGTTCACAAAAGAAAGGAGAAAGTGCATGATTAAACACATTTAATTTTAACCTTGCTAACCAATATTTATTACTCTATTTACTCTACTCTGTAAGATCACTAACCTACAATTATACAAAAATCCATGCTATAATTTAATTCAACATTTTAAACTTACCAAGATGATAGAATTGAAAACTTAAAATGTTTTCTATATTTTTCCAGCCTTTAGAGAAACCACAAACTTTAAGAAGATGCAACATAATCGTCTTTTACACAATTTATATTATTTTTGTTACGTACCTATTAAGTGGCTAGTGTAAATTCAGACACAAAATACTTTCTCGTTCATACAAGCTCAATCATAACACCCGTAACAAACTTACAGGCATAGAAAACACAATGATTTAGTATACAAAATCGATACATCACGTATAACCCGACCGTATCTGATTGGCCGTCACTCCAGTGGATTACTAGTGACGGGACATTACATATTATTTATGCGTATTATACCGATACCGGCCCAATCGCGATACCATGTGATTGCGACTGATTGCTATCGATATTCGAAAATTAAGTGCTTTGAAAGTGCATTTATGAAGTTTTTATCTTGCTTATCTTACTTATGTCCTATGTAATGTAATGGAGAGGTCGAGGTTTTAAGGAGATATGCTTGTAAATCAAAAACCGCTAATATATTAGACACCACTATGTCCACTATAACACATATACGAATTATATTTATTTATTGTTCCCGATGCCAAATAATAATATGGCCGTGGCGATGATTTTTTTTTAATATTTATTCAACATTAAATTCCTCAGAATCAAGAGTATACAATAATTGCTAGAACAGGTAAAATATACAAAATTCCCAATGACACATCATCACACAACCAAGTGCATAAGAGACACAGTAAATGTTATTATTTTAAATATCGGGTTTCCGTTTAGAAACATGTGAACAAATATTTTTGTGTGCATCAAAGAGCCGACGAAACCAGTTGCCCCATTAACGTCATAATTAGAAGTAATATCGATAAAATATCGGTCTAATAGCTTCACTGAATTGAACATCACTAATATACAGGATGCTATCGAAAGATGATATCAATTTACACATTTTTTTATACGACTTAAATGCAAAGGAGAATAAAACTCTTATGGAAAATACTAACAAATGCACCACAATGCTTCAGCAGTATTTTTATAGCTACGACTATTTCTTCAGACAACAAGCTCAATAATAAAGAAATTTAGTGCCCAACCTCTTTTAAGCATTAATTCTAATATGACACAAGCAATTAAACTCATAACGGTTAGTGAGGCACTAAACAGCCATGCAAACGCACCATTAATACAGTTTAGTACTAGTACTTGCAAGTTCTGCCGTGTAATATTAAGATTAGCAGGGTATGAATTAAGCGCCCGCCCACGCTATGTCTGTAGTGAAAGCCGCTTCAGCTAATAATATTAACATCGAACAAGTCTTTCCAACTCCTCTATTTACTTCTGATTATGTTGCGGATTCCAAGATAGTAAGTCAGACATTCTCTGGGGCTCCCGAATATCATTTACTCGGTGTTTGGATAGGTACAGTGCTCTTAATCTTGGCTTTCAAGAGTGCAGTGGTTGCTTTAGTAAAGTGCAGATTCTCGAAAACGTTAAGTAAAAGTCGTTGTCATCATAACACTAATTTATACGATGAAAATGTATGAAAGAATGCTTCACAGTACCAATTTCAAGTTCCATTAAAGATACAATCAGCACTTAATGGACCAAAATTCCATACAATTATTAGGTACTAAATGTACCGAAATTAATTTAATAATTCAAAAAACAATCTTGTATACCACCTTATACAAGGCCTCTACACATTATAAAACACCCTATAACTCTACCGTCTTTCAATTTGTTAAAAGATGCCATAAGTCATACTTGCAACCGTACAAGGGACATCATTTAAAACTGCCACTTTATACCAGTTGAATACATATTAACAGTTATTCAATAGATTTATATTCTCTTACTATATATTGAAGAGTAGTCACTGACAGTCGACAGTCATAGAGTAACTTACCTGTAAAGAGAAAACGAACATTAAATACACATGAAAACATCCATAGAAATTCATATTACCATTGGGAGGAATCATAAAATGCTATTGAATATTAACTAGGAAATAAATGTCGATTATAAACAAGAGTTATTATGAAAAACGATTTTAAATATGCACATCTTGTTAGTAACGTTACCCATGTGTACAATGTGAATTTCACTGCAAGTTATCGATGAAATTGATCTTACATTATTCCTATTAGATACGTATTCAAAAGGCAAAATTGATAGGTAATTTTACCGATTTGTTTGTTGAGATCTGATAGCAAAAGAGACAAAAATATGAAATACCTACGTTAAGCCTAGGCGATATAATAATATCCATAATATAATTTTTCAATTTTAATAAAAGGAAAGGCCAAACTGAATTTACAATCAGTATTTCTGTTAAAACAAAAGACGCAAATACGGTTATTCTGCAAGTCCTAATTGAGTGAAACATAAAATAAAGTTAATGACCGAAAAGAACATTTCAGAAGGCGCGATTTTCATTGCACATTTAAATAAAACTATATCATAATCAAACATTGGGAACAATAGAGTTAATTGTAACGCAGAACACAATGAACGGAAGATCAGACCTACCTATCAGCCATAATTTGTTGATTGATGAACTTGATTTAAAGAAACATATTCACGGATTAATGAGATGGAAGAAGTCTTCAATCATCGTGTCAATTGATTATTGCAGAGCAGTTTAACATGACATTTTAATCATTTTAGTTGAAGTTTTGAAATATCCTTCCTGCATTGGTATTATCGTATTCTACTACATTTTAGTTTAATGCAAAACATTCGATTTTTAGATTGACGTTTCCTTTAAAAGCAATGATTGTCTTTATAACTATTGGAAAGATGATTTCAGGCAATATCCTTCTTTATAATGAAAACCCACTGTTATTTAAAGTGACTTCTGGCAAAAGCTATTTATATAGCTTATTAATATAGCTGCCACACAGCAGCTATATTAATAAATCTAACTTAGTTGTTATATTTAATTGTAGAGTCTTATGAATCTCATTTCATTTTTAACACCTGCTTTATTTATTTTGCTGAAATAAATACATCGCTCTCTTGAACGAATGTTCTAGAACTGTCATAAATGACTCAACAGTAGGTAATAATTAAAACGTAAGTTCAGAAAACAGACATTTTGTAAGTTAATTTATATAATGCAGTATTTTTTGTTTTGCCGAAAATTTTGAAGGAACATTGTACGCAACATTTAGTTTTTCATTCAATTAAGTAGGTTATTAATAATAGACTAACTTGGTATAAATTGGTAGCTGTATCTATTGTATAAATATTCAAAACGTAAGTATACTATTCGAACCATGCTTGAGGTTTTTAATATTTACAACCAGTAGCTATTGGTATATATAGGTCTTGAATATCGTAAACAACCTCAATGAATGAGTCTCACTTAATTGATGCGTAGTTAATACTAAAATATCTGAATGCACAAAAACAAAATAAACAATTCCGCTCAAGCAGAAACTTTGTAACAATCAAAAATGCAGAAACAAAGGTTTAATACCTTTCTTCCTGTTGATGTTTATCAGGATTGTTTGACTGACTGACTAACGAAACTGTGATGGATGTAATTTAGGCCTTTCACGCTTCCAACCAACCGTGTGTTTTGGATACAACGGCTTGTAAACACAAATTGGTTATTACAGACGAGAGATATCGTGATGTAACAGGAAATTATGGATTTGTGACCCGAATCTAAAATAGATGCGGCGATTCAAGGCATTTTGTTTTCATTTTTGGCGTTTTATCTTCTAGTTTTTGTATCGATCGCTTTTCTTTTTAACTTTTTTAAGGCAGTAGGGAAGCCATTATCTCATCAACTACTAATTAACGCGCTATAGTATACTAGCCTTTGATATAAACGTTTTTATATTTTGAATAAATTACGAAATTGTCTTTCACGCTGAGAATTCAAGGACTACAAACTTCTTTAGAAACTATTTACTATTTCAAATTCAATGAATGTTTTTGCTTTCTATCATATGTTTAAGCAATAAATTCTATGTATCAGAATGCAAGATCCGTCAGACAACTTGTTCAAGTAGACACCTCATCATTATAGAATAGATTTCTCATGAGATAAAAAATATTTCTGTGTTAAAACTGCGTTGGCTCATAAATTGAGCCGGCGTTAATCAATAGGCGAACAGATCATTAATTTACTTGATAATAGTTTTAATTTTACATTTAATTATGGTGGTATTTGCTTCGTCGCGTTTGACGCCATAGTCCGTTATAAATGACGATGCAAAATTTTTAATTATTTATACAGTCTACTTAACTGCCTTACACAGAAAGAACTCCCGAAAAGAAATTTATATACAGACCCATCAAAGGATTTAACTCTTAATGTGCTTATACCAAACATATTTCAATTTCAATAGTTCAAGTTATTACTATGCACTATTATGACAACGAATAATGAATAAAATAAAATATGATTAACTACGAAAGATGAACCATTTCTCACGATAAAGAATCTTTTTCGCCTCTCCACTAACAAATAAAATTAATGTATCGTAAATTCAACTTCACAGCTGCAATATCAGAATAACGGTACAATCTAGAACTAAACTGTACTCCTGACTAGTTCACAACCAAGTTCATTTAAACATTAAGTTGCGAGCGCTATGCGAAAATTACACAGTGGGCGGAAAATTATATTAAATTCATCGTTCAACCCTATTGTGTTTAGGACTTGTGTGCACTAGTGTGCTTAGGGGAGTAGAGCAGCAGGGTGGGCGTCGCTATTCATAGCCAAGTCTGAATAGGGCCATAAACGCAAATTGCAGGGCTGGCACTGAGGTATTGTTATAGGTACGTGTACTATGTTGGTTTCTTTTGATATAGCGTGCAAAGAGAACGCGTTCAGGCGTTGCGTCGACATTGTACTACTGGGGTTATGCTTCAAAGTCTTGATGAGAAGTGAGCGTTGAGAACATATATTATGTGTGCTCATTACGTAGGTATTAGTGCGAGCAGTATATAGATAGTAAATACTAAAACCGTACTATGTTCGCGGAGGTCTACTTATATTTATAGGAGTCGCGTGGGCTCCTGTCGATCAAGGCATTACCCATTTTGAGAATAAAGGTGAAAATACTCTTCTGTGTCGTTTAGTGTTGCGTCGCTTTGCGTCAGAAGTACAACGTTGTGTCGCAGTAACACACTGTTTTATGTGTTTCTAATAGTACTAAACGTATGAAACTGATATGCTTTTGAGATTTTTGTTACGATCGTCGACGTTAAGCAACGTTCAGCCAAGCCAGTCCACAGATTAGTGATGTTTTTAGCATTTGCATTTTTGAGCGAGACGCTTGCGTCCTTTCTTCGGCAAGCAAGTTAATCCGTTGGTTCTGGTTATCACTTAATGTGTTTATTAAGTCAAGTTGGAAACCTTCTGGGCAACTTGATGAATAGCAACATCAACCTTTTTTTTTTTTTTTTTTTAAGAGGGGAAATGCATTACGCATACCGCCCCGTGCGGGGACACGGGACGGTTATGTGGGACTCGCCGGTCTTAAGAGGACCGGAATACCCACTAAAACCCCTCTGTGCACCGTCGCTTCGCCGTAATGGGTGGGCCCTGGAACTTGTTACAACATCAGCAGCCCACCCAGCGACAGCCCCTTACGGGGCACCAACACCGGACCCTTTCGGGCCCTAACACCGAACGACAGCGTCCGGGTGCACCGGGGACGCTGTCGACCTTCGCGGAAAGGAGCGGGTGAGGAAGTGAACCCCGATCCCCCACCCGCAGCCTTTACTATGGCGGCATCAGGCGCATATGCGCTCGCTGACGCCGCCCAGTTCGCCGGCGGCGGATAGGCTCCGCAAGGAGAGATTCCTCCCGGAGCCGCTCCGCCGCCTCCTTCTGCGAGATGACTTCCTCGCAGAAGGATGCGACCGCTTCCCAACTCCTGTCGCTGCCGGCCATCGAGCTCATGACGGCCGGCAGCGAGAGGTCCTCTCCAACGACTGCGACGAGGCCACGGCGCAGCCCTTCCCACGCCGGACAAGACTCCAGCGTGTGCTGCGCCGTGTCGTCGTCGCAGTCGCAGTGGTGGCAGACGGGACTCGATTCCCTCCTAGCGACCCTGTACAGGTAATGCCCGAAGCACCCATGCCCGGACAAAACCTGCACCAGTCGGAAGGAAAGGGTCCCGTGCTGCCGCCCCATCCACTCCAGAAGGATCGGCCGGAGCGCCTCCACGGTCCAGAAACCGGCCCGTGGAGCCCCCAGCCGACCCTGCCACTTAACCACGGTGGCTCTGCGGGCGACCTCGCGCCACTCGCGCACCTGTTCGGGCAGAGGGGACCGCCCGTCCGCCCGAACTGCCGCCACCCGCCGATACACTTCGGATAGCAACATCAACCTGCCTCAAGCACATAAGATAATTATAAAACTAACTAGCGCTATTTAGGATAACAATCCTTTTACATTAAACATGCGAATTTTTACAATTTTCTACAAAATATAAAAAATACCAAAGAGAAATTATTTCAATCGTGTTCTATTATTCGATACAGTCTTCGCACCGCAAAATTACAGTGAATAACATGGCTATGTAAGTAAAGTCGTCACATCTGGAGAGCATTTCCTCGACTATATTGCGTGCTTCGCTTATTACTTGCTGCGGTATTAAGGTAAAGGCACCTATTACGGAGGTAGTCAAAATCGGCTCCTATTACGGTGGTATTTCTATTTTCGAGTTTTATTCCTGTCTTTCTTAGTTTAAGTACACCAAAACGGGACCTACTTATTCTAAATTTATTACTTCATGACATAACTGAAGTTTGCAAGTATAGCACATTTACAACACAACAAGATCAATCAGTTTGTGTAACGGCATCGACGTAAGAGGGGTTTCCATACAAACGCGGAACGACAAAACTAAGTACACTAATATTTAGAAACTAAGTTTTTCGTATTAATAAGCCGTTCAAGTTTGTTTATGTGTTATTTATAGCATTTTCTTACTATTACACTAACTATTTAAATAGCTTGTTTTATATTTGCAACTTGTTTTATACCCAAAAAATAAGAAATAAAACACCGCCGTGATAGGATACGAATTTTATAGATTAATCCTAATTCGGTGGTATAACTCCGAAATAGGAAAAGTACTGGGTATGTTTAATTGTTTATAACTTTCAAATTATTAACTTATTGACTTAGTTCCAAGTTTACTTGAAATAATTATTAATCTCATAAATTAGAAACCATATTCTGCGGTATGTGTTTTTAATTAGAAATCTGGTTAAATATGAAAACTGTTGAGTACAAAATGTTGGTTTCTTAGGAGGGGTAAAAATAGGAAGGTGTATTTTAATTTATCACAAATCATTTATTTTGTATAACTGTTGGCTGAGTTTTACACATCTGAACCAAAAAACTGTTATCTTTTGATTAAGCATTTACACTCTTTTGTTTATCGAAATTTTTAACGGTCAGAATTAGGATTATTAAAAACACGAGTAGTTTTCCTATTACGGTGGTAGTTATTTCCAGGTAACTCTGTGTTAGGTTCTATGATCTCCTATTACGGCCCTATTCATCATGGAACATAAAATTACAAGTTTTAGGGTTTCGTAAATAAATAAATAAATACTATTATTTATTTTTGTGGATTCTTATGCATGTTTTTTTGATAAAACCAGAAGCGATAAAAACTTTTAAATTTATGTTACTTTTACAAGCTTTCTATTAACTTGCAATTACTACTTAATATGTAACATTTGTTTGTTTTTTTTTTTGTTTCTTTCAATTTAACTCAAAACTACGAGACCGATTTAAAAAATTCTTTAACCGTTTGACAGATACGTCTTTACCGAGTAACATCTCAAAATCAACGTTATTTTAATTACCTGAAACTCTTTTTAAAACGCGTGTTTGAATGCACGGTTATACTATATTTGTAAATTTTATGAAAACTGAATGAAACATTTATATCATTTAATAAAAATTATTTGTACGGAACTTAAATGAATATAATTTCTGACCCTCCGTATTAGGAGCCGTCTACCGCCGTAATAGGCTCTGACCAAAATTTTACCTCCGTATTAGGGAAAATCGACCCGACTATTTAAATATTTTTTTAAAATAAGAAATATCATAAAAAGTAACATAGGCTCAACAGCAATTCAAAATATAAATTCCACTTTTGATGATAAAATTAGTTTACACCTTTAAAAATGCTTAGAAATGCTTATTTTTGTTTCTTACTTTCAAATGTTGCGAAATACCTCCGTAATAGGTGCCTTTACCTTAGTAAGACGGCGTATCGGTATTATCACAATTGCTAAGTGGCTTTGAAGTGCACGTGCGTACACGTGCTTTAATATCTTAGCAAGGGCTGGCAGTATTGCATGTGTGTAAGAGATTTTGTATTTTATTTCTGATGCTACGCATTATCGCATGGTTGACATGTGAATCGGTGGCATCTCACACAATATACACTAATCCCCTTATTACAAAATACGGACTTAGCATTAAACCAGGTTTAAATTGACAACTTTGACAATAAAACAATGGCTTTTTAAACCTGGTTTTATACTTAGTCCATATAAGGGGGTTAAAGTTTTACACTATGTAATATAATACGAAAGATAATATTTTGTATTTTTTTTTTTTCTTTAATTTTTGATGTAAGTTACTCTTTGTTTTTGGTTATCTATATGTGGAAGCTTGTTAATAGCAACCTTTATTAACCTATTTTATTATTATTTATTGTGTTATTAGTCTGTAAGCTTTCTTAAAAATAAATAAATAATAATCTTTTAAAAACAAAACAGAAAAAGCAAAAACTATTGAATAACATGATGAACTTAACACGCAGATAGACAATCACTTGATGTAACAGCAGCCATAAGAAATTTGTTTATATTTTTCATTCAACCGAACTAGTATATATATTGTAAAGTGATATATAAAATAAATATAACTATTAACGTCTATGATAATATTATTGACTCCCGGCTACAGTTGCCAATTATCTCAGTTTGAATTTATGTCACTTCAAAACGTTTGATTAATTTATCAAACGATTAATCATAAATTTAGCCTAACCAAACATGATTAGAGACGTAAAACATTTAAACATCGAGCGATTTGAATAGTCGATTAGTAATTAAATACCGATTCAAAACTTAAAATTGATAAAAATTTGTTCGAAAATATTAAAATCGAAT
This sequence comes from Laspeyria flexula, assembly GCA_905147015.1. Classification (NCBI taxonomy): domain Eukaryota; kingdom Metazoa; phylum Arthropoda; class Insecta; order Lepidoptera; family Erebidae; genus Laspeyria; species Laspeyria flexula. The sequence goes on from LR989970.1 coordinate 6,025,583, forward strand.
AAATTTTAATAACAAATTCGTTCTTTAAAAAAGATCATCCAGGCATATAAATATTATAAAGAAGTAAAGGTATGATTTACTTTCATTAGTTTAATGAACATAACTATTATTCATAAATACATTTATTATCAATTAAAAAAAAATATCATAAACTTTATAAAAAATATGGCAACCCTCGTGATTACGATGTTTTTTCACTACTTAGGAACAGATGCAAAACTTTAGCCAAGAATTGTTACAGGCAATATATAGCTACCACTGAAAGTTCTTTGAAAAGTGACATTAGATCTTTTTGGAGATTTATCAACAATCGGAAAGGTCATGTTTCAGTGCCTAACTCTATGACATTTGGTAATGATACATCTACTAATGGTCAAGGAATCTGTAACCTCTTCTCTCGCTGTTTTGGCTCTGTATATGAGTGTAATAACTATAACCATAACTTGTCTAACAGTTATCACAACCCTTCTGACTTCATACATTTTGATTCACTGTCACACATCTCAGTTGAGGAGGGCGATGTATTTAATAAATTAAAGAACTTAGACGTCAATAAGGGTCCCGGCCCGGATCTTCTTCCTCCTTCTTTTATAAAACGCTGTGCGAAAGAATTGGCTATTCCCCTAAACATTATTTACAATAAATCTTTGTCTTGTGGTGTTTTTCCTAAGCGCTGGAAGACAGCCCACATCATCCCCATTTTTAAGGGTGGTGATAGGTCCAATTGCGAAAATTATCGGCCAATTAGCATCCTGTCTTGTTTTGCCAAATTGTTTGAGCTAGTCGTATATCGTTATCTTTACAATCATGTAAAACCTATTCTTTCAGAAAAACAACATGGCTTTGTACGTAATAGATCGACGGTCACTAATTTGCTAGAATATAAGAGCTATCTTTGTCAGGCATTTGCTGCTGGTGGTCAAGTAGACTCCATATACACTGATTTTTCCAAAGCCTTTGACAAAGTCAGTCACAATCTACTTTGTCAGAAACTGACATCATATGGTATCCACGGCAGTTTATACCGGTGGGTTTGTTCTTATTTAGATAGCAGAACTCAATTAGTTGCTTTGAAAGGTTTTGTTTCATCACCCATAACAGTCACATCTGGGGTGCCTCAAGGTTCCCATTTAGGACCCCTACTATTCGTGGTCTTTATAAATGATTTGATTATGCGCCTTTCTTGTGACTGCCTGCTGTATGCTGACGATTTAAAAATCTTTAAATCAATATGTAGTCCTAATGATTGTTTGTCTTTACAGCAGGATATAAAAACCATCTCCGAGTGGTGCAAAGCTAATAATATGTATTTAAATATTTCTAAATGTTTCATTATTACATTTACGTACAAACGTCACAAAATTACATGGGACTACTATATTGAAGATCAGATTATCAATCGAAAACAAATTGTAAAAGATTTGGGTATCCTGTTTGATGACAAGCTATCATTTCGAGCTCATTATAGTTATATCATTGATAAAGCCAACCAATTACTAGGGTTCGTACTCCGATCTACTAAGGATTTTAAAAACCCTTATAGTACTTTGTACCTTTATTCTGCCCTGGTAAGGTGCATATTAGAATATGGTAGTCCAATATGGTCACCGAATTACAGGGTACACATTGATGATATCGAACGCATTCAGAAAAAGCTTCTAAGAATCCTCTGCTATCGTCTTAAGCCTGGCCGATCTAGTTTGGGTTATAAGGATAGGCTTTGCTTGTTTCATTTAGAAACATTGGAAAAACGACGTTTTTATTTTGATTTAGTTTACCTCTACAAAATCATACATTCTGTCATAGATACACCACAGTTGCTGTCTCAAATAAATTTTAATATTAAATTCAGTGCTCGTAGGTCTAACTCAACCAACCTGTTTTCACTTTTGATATATAAAAATAATGTATCATACTTTAACCCACTGACAAGGATGGCTCGTCAATACAATGATTTGGCTAGAGACAATAATGCAGTTATTGATATATTTGATGATAACTTTAATAAATTCACGACAACATTGAAAGACATCCTCCATAAAGATTAATTTATAAAAAATTGTAATGTCAAGACAGTCCTTATAAATAATATTGTCACTGTATGCACATATATTTACTTTGCAATCCAGCTCTGTATTCTTCTGTTTTTAATATTTTACTGTATTTACGATTGTAATGTGTTTTGTGCATCTTAATAAATAAATAAAAAATAAAATTATGTTCCATCAGGCTAGTAATAGAAAGCCTACAAGCTAATTAAAAACTGCAGATTTCCAGTTATAAGCTAACTTTTATGAATTATTTGTATAAAAATATAAATTACCCTTAGACATTTTGAAATTAACATAATTGTTAAGAGCGTTTATACTTATGAAAAGTGTATTGAACTTATTTTTGAATAATAAAAATTTAAAACCGCGAAATATGACACTAAATTGCGAAGTTGCCGTTTATAAGTACATACACTCATAAGGAATTATAACGTGCTCTAGGTTTCTGAAGACCTACGGATATTAAAGTCATGAAGGGAGGCCGTTGGCCAGCAGTGAAATAACCCAGACCATCTGTTACCTAACTTTAACCTTTCTCAAATCACAAAGATGAAAAAGTAAAAAAAGTGTTAAAATTCATTATTTACGTATTCGAATTTATATCAAAACGTGTTATTTACTATGTAATATATTATTACTATATACTCGTTATACTCGTCGTATATATCATATCATCATTAAATCTGGACACCTCCAGTAATTAGCAACAATAACTATCAAATATTTATAATGAAAGTTCAATCTATCTTAATAACGAAACCAATTTAAAATAAAATCGATTGCCCACAATAATAATTAAAAATCATCAAAATTAAATGTTTCACAGATGGCAAATCAATTTGAAGCCAATTATAAGTAATGCAAAATAAATGATTAAATCTGAACGGTATCGATTAGCCAATCGATCTTTAAACTCGTCTAAAAATTGGTCGGCCTTTTTTGGTCAATAAACAATAAATATTTTTTTATAATTGTAGGAGGTAATTTTATTTGAATTGTATATTTTATGTTTAACAAATATTAACATTTGTTAAATATAAAATAAATAAATAAATATTATATTGTTAGTCATGTTATACGAGTATTACAGATTAATAGCAATGTTTATGAAAAAATACCACGAAAGTTACCTAACTTACATTTAAAGAGTTGTGTTCGTAATTTTTTGGCCTACGAACTACCGTGGCTTGCATTCAATGCACCTCATATATAACCTTTATTGTTATGGTACCAATTAAAAAAATAAGTTTAATAAACTATAACCCGACTACGTGAAAAAGGATTCCTCACATTGTTCAACAATAGATTTCTACAGGCTAATAATGAAGATGATGATGAAAATTTGTATGAGTATTTATAGTGTATTTTACCTGCAGTACTTCCTCAGGGAAATTCCACGCTATATCTATATAATTTTAATTAAAGGAATACGTCATAATTTAATGTCTTGTAAACATAGCGATAGCATGTATCCGCTATCCGCTTCTATTAGCACTTGTACCTAAATGACTCTCATTTTGCCACAGCAAATAGAGCGTCAAGAAAGTTTCACATAGAGGCTCATAATTTTATATCTAGACTAATATTTCCAGTACCGATTGACCTCTCGTGTACATGAAAATTTATGGCCGTGGGAGCTCCAAACGTAGTTATAAACTGGTTCACGTAGTGCAAAAAAATACCAAGAGGAAAGTGAAATTCACACGGTGGTAATGAAGAAATAACTGTTCAAATTCTTCAATATATGCAAGTTGTAATATACTGTTAATGTTTTACATTCATACTTGATCCAGACACGTGTCAAGAAATAGCTAGGCTGTATCAAGGATGCGGCCCCGGAGAACATGAAACGTCCTGTGCTGCAGTGAGTAATAAGTCCCAATGCTACTTATTCATCATCATCATCAGCAACCCATTGATGTCCCACTGCTGGGCTCAGGTATTCTGTCCTCTAACTAGAGAGCTGAGAGGCACTAGGCCATAATCCACTCACGCTGGCCTAGTGCGGGTTGGAGGATCAGAAATACTCATAAAATTCATTCTTCTAGGGTTTCCTCATGATGTTTTCCTTCACCGTTAGATGGTAGGTAAGTTGGTAGCAGTTGAGCAGATGGTAAGTCACTTGACTAGTACATATAAATTCCACAAAATGGAATCCACATTGGTACTGCCGGTCGAAATCGAACTCAGACAGCGTGACTTGCACTCCGGTCCCGTATCCATACAGCCACCATCGCTTATTCAGTACGGCTACTAATTACTTATCTTCAACAGTACAGGCCTTGTAGATAATTATATGGGTAAGTAAAATTTCGTTATATAACGAGATCGGGAACGGGAGACAACAACAAGATATTTTTAAAAGCTGTCTAGAAGAAACCAACTACCCTTTACCCAAGACCAACTACCACACTGCCAGCTTAGCAATACGAGCAATTAACTATAATATACTCGATGTAGAATGTTTGTAAACAAATCACTGAATATACTGTAAAACTACATTTTAAGATTTCATTTATTATATATTTTTCTTATGCTGATATTAGTGGCATTAAGCTATAACTTCTTATTAGCTACAATTAGCCCGTATCATCCGACAGCACGGCTTAGGCCTCTCCCTATGACTTCCACACTGAATTGTGATTTTGACGTCCGATAAGTATTCTTTTTGTTTTTTTTTTTTCTTTTTTAAAACAACGCCCGCACTAGGGAACAAGCCCTGTGTCGCGGGGAGCTTTACAAACATGAAACTAACGGACACAAAGTACACCCAGACTAGAAAACAAATATCTATGAATCACACAAATATTTGTCTCGGGTGGGAATCGAACCCACGTCACCCAGCACAGCGATGTAGTGGTGAGGCGACCACCTTAACCACTGCGCCACGGTGACAGTCCAGACAAGTATAATCGATACAAATAAACAAATTTTTGTATGGTCCGAGTTTCTACAAACCGCATACCGAATTATAGATATTCCAATCCAATATGTAATTAGAGCTGACATACATCATCATACAACCCATTGAAACGTAGCTACTTAATTCAGCGAAATCACTAGACGGGTGTCAATTACACATCGTATCAAATTTCGTGCGGGATTGCTATCGTATATCAATGAAAGCGAAAGTATCTATTGTTAAGCTAATGAACGGTTGTTTTACCGCAAAATTATGCCCATAACGGTAGAAACGATTTGCCCACAAGTTCGTTTGTTCGGTAGCTGTGTTGAAAGTAATTGTTTTTTTACCATCCACTACATAGTATAAAATAAAGTCACTGTCGCTGTCTGTCCGTTCCTATTGTATGCTTAAATCTTTAAAAGTACGCAACAGATTTTGAAGCGGTTATCTTTAATAGATAGAGTGATTCAAGAGGAAGGTTTATAGGTATAAAATACATACCATGCGGGCGAAGCAGCGGGTGGAAGCTAGTACGATATATAATAGTGTTATTGGTCAATTAAGATACCATAATAAGAGGCTATCCTATTGGTATATAAAATATATAACCCAATACCATATTGCCTTTCTCGGCTATCGAACCCAATACCTCACGCGCCGTAATCGAGTACACTGCTGTGGTTCCAACGCAGTCTTATGATGTTATGAACCGAATACACATTTTTCTAAATTTTAATATCGCTTGATTAAAATGCTGTTTTATGTTGAATCACGTTATGGCCAACTTCGTTTTGCAAACAAGGCGTCACACATCAATATTAACTCAGTATTGTCATTTCAACTGATACCTGTTTAGATTTAGTGCGTGAGGCACCATCGCGGCAACGGTAACACTACTCAACAAATTTCAAACTTTTAAAATTATCTGAGGTCTAACTATGTTTTTCTTATTTCTTACACCAAATATGACAGGATTGCATAAATAAAAGTTTTCGGTCACATCTCAGTTTTCAGATATAATGGCAGGTCAAAAATAACAATTTTTATAGGGACTGAACTAATCTTATCAATATTTTGTACGGAAAGGCGATGTTTTTGGGGCTGGCTGGCTTTTCTCTTGTAGTGCGATTCAGGGGTATCTCGGATGAGGCCCCAACAGTAATCTGCTAGCATAGCGGGCTCCCATCTTCCTTGGTAACGTTTTTCTATCGCTGCAACCTCTTGATGAAAACGTTCACCTTGTTCATCGCTAACTGAACCCATATTTTCAGGAAAAAAGCTTAAATGTGAGTGAAGGAAATGTATTTTGAGCGACATATTGCATCCCATTCTATGGTAACAGTCCAACATTAATTTTATTTTGTCACGAAATTCGGGAGATTTATTGTTACCAAGAAAATTTTTGGTCAGTTCTACAAAAGCTTATACGCTATGCTTCTTTTTCGACTGGAGTAAGAGTAGATATAAAAGATGGATCTTCAATCATTTTATTTTTGTCCGGACCTACAAATATGCCTTCTTTAACTTTTGCCTCACTAAGCTTGGGAAACTTTTGCTTAAGAAACTGAAAAGCTACGCTTTCGTGATTTAAACGTTTCACGAAGTTCTTAATGAGTCCCAATTTTATGTGTAGAGGCGGTAAAATGATTTTATAGGCTTCCACTAAAGACTCATTCTTAACATTTTTTTGTCCAGGTACAAAAGAATGATGTAATGGCCAATGTTCTTTTACAAAATGTTCTGATCGCGCTCGACTATCCCACTCACAAAGAAAGCAGCAATATTTTGTATAACCCGAATGCAATCCAGTTAAGAAATAAACCACTCTAAGATCTGCACAAATTGATTACGCACCCACGATTTATTGATATTTATAACTTCCCGGTCGAAATAAGCTTTGTAACAATTTTTAATTAAGTCCGAAAGTGGTTTTTTCTGCGATTTTGGCGTAAACTCGCCGCAAATATAACAGAAAAGATCTAGATTGTTTACACACAAGCGTGACATCATAAAGAATAGCTATCAAACTAACAAATAGTAACGATTGTGTTAGCAAATCGGTCATAATTTCGATCCAACCTTAGTCTAAAAATAATAAAGAGATGAAAACTAAAAATATGAAATTTTTAAATTTAGATGTGACAGAAAGTTTTTATTAATGGTGATATTTTTTATTAGTCATCCTGATTATGAAATAGTACAAGCCGAACCAGATATTTTTTTGTCGTTGAGTAGTGTAATCATAAGTCAATATTTTTATAAGCACTTACTTAATAATAGGTGCTTTTATTTGCATTAGAAAAAATATAAGTTGACCTACCACTAGTGCAACAGGGTGATTGATTCATTGAATTTAACTTAAAAATGAACATAATAAATAATTAATTAAAATACTCTAGAATCCGTGCCTACTAAAAACAGAAATATTAATTATTCTTCAAAGGACAGAATTTTCGTATTATCTATTTGAGACGTGAAAGTGTAAATTCGTAAATTATTCCATTTTTTGAAAAGAGTGGCGTGAGTTTCTTGACAGTTCTTCTCATAGCTCCACCCCGTCAGCGAACTGGTCGTAGGCAAATTTGCTGACACTACTTTTCGGATAACATTCTTATCTTGTGACTTTCATAAGTGTTACCTTGTAACCTAAATGAATAAACGAGATTTCATTTCATTTCATTTCATTTCTCAAGACATGTTTTCCTAGTGGTACATAAAACATTTTCCTAGTCGAGCTTAGTAGGAAAATTGTATGAAACTTATATTTCTTTTACAGCTAGAACTAATTTCAACACAAATTATAGAACAATTATCGTTCCTTATCATTAATAGAATGGCACGCGAATGGGGCAAGTTGCCTAACCAATTTGTTCACACATAGTTATACACTTAAACAATTAGAGTTCGGTATCGTTTTGTAACTAATTATATCAGTTAAGTGATTGCCGCCGGGCGTCTTGTTAAATGCAAGATTTTTTCGTTATAGTTTAATTTAATTACTGCAGTACAAACTTTCATATACCGTGGTGTGGTGGTTATACTACTATGAAGATTTAAAACAAAGGTTTATAAAAATAATAATAATATTCTACCACATTCACACAGCGCCATCTAGTCCCAAAGTAAGCAATTATATTTGCTTGTGTTATGGGTACTAAACAACTGATATACTACTTAAATACATTTTTTTTTGTTAATACATACATATTATAGATAAATTACACCCAGACACAGAACAAACCTTTATGCTCATCACACAAAGATTTGTCCTGGGTGGGGATCGAACCCACGACCTCCGGCTTAGCAGTCAGGGTCACTAACCACTAGACCAACAGGCCAGTCACATTTTGAGCACTCACTGTCTCGACTCGCATTACATTACACATAGGTACTTACGTATACATGATAATGTAATCCCTACAAAGGTTATGTAAAGGGAACTAGTTCAATGAGCTTTTCTTCTAAAAAAAAAATCTTTAACTTCTTCTCTCAGTGGAAACAACAAAATTTAAACAATGATTTTTAACCCATTAATCAGATAAATATATTCGTGTCCATTTCGCCAAAGTCTTATATTTACGACCACATATCCCCGTTCGTATTTAATTTTAACTCTAGATGCTATCAAAATCATTTTCATATTAGGAACATAGTTAAATAAGTAATAATTTATAATTTAATACACTTCAACTGTTACTTAGTTTAGTGGTAAAAGGTTAATAATATTAAGTAATTTCGTGAATATTGTCAAAATGACATTTAAGTATAAGTAAAAATGATAAAAATACACTAAAGTAAATCAAAATGCTAAGACAAAAGATCATCATGATACTCAGATAGTTCATCTTCTGTCCCGTAGGAAGATCCTCCATCCTACGTTATTCAATTAAACTTTTTACGACTTGGAGAAACATAAAAGCCCACGTACACTATAATTAATCCATTAAATTCGAAAGTAAAGTCGTATTGAAAGTTAAAAATATAAAATAACAATTATGGGTGAATAAAAGCGCATACAACTTCCATACGTCACGACTAGGGCTGCCACTTTTTAAAGTTTAAAATAAAATAAGGCTTATTAGAATTTTATCCGCATGATTACTTGTGCATGGATAAAAAAGTTAGTATTTGTGACACCGAAATATGAAAATGGCAAAGTATTATTTTTAACAAAAAATAATTAAGTACCTATTATGAAACGAAATCACAGCAACTTAGAGTGCTTGTCAATGCCGACTAACAATGTAGGTGCTTGACAATCTACGCAGCGTAATACATTTTTCCGTAGAAATACCTACCAGACTGCATCGGATTCCACTCCTGACAACCCTAATTACAAAGCCCTATAATTAGAATAATAATGCCTTGTAATAAAAATTTTAACAACTATAAATTTGGGTACATAACGAAATCTAAACACATTGTACTCTTCAACCATCATTGACTACGCAATAGACCTTAAAATCGATGATAACTTTTTGAATTTGGTCCAGAGATATTTGCATGAACAATGACTGTAAAAGGTTGGTTCTATCGTAAAACAATTGAAGGACAGGGACAATATACCGACCATTGATTCATTCAGACAATCTAGCACATAAATCGTATTGAATAGCGCAAAACTTGCATAGAGATATCGTATCTACGACATCGTGAATAAAGGCTATATCGGTATGGAGAAATTTGATTGGCATTCGAATAGTTGGCATACGTTGTCATATCCGTTACAGAAGCCTCGGACCGTGACTAAGATGCTATTGAATATAATATAAGTATAGATTACTTGTACGATCGTGTAGCTATTACACAGGTAATCTCATACATTAATAACTAATCACATAATATTAGTTCGTGTAAAAGGAAACCGAAACCCGAAATTATTGGTACGTAACTATCTCTTAGGAGATAATGAAAGCAGAACATAGTAACTTAACACGTCGTAATTAAATATTAAATTATGCAGCGGCAAATTCTTAATAAAAGCTTCATATAATGACTCTATACATAGTAGAATCTTTTAGTGAAAGTGTACTAACCGAATATCTTGAACCTGGGAAATAAGAAACATATATAACTCCAATGATTTGCCATCTCTAAGGCACCAATAGTACCTAATTGGGATAAAGGGTTTTTAACTACAACGGGGGAAAACGTCCGTTGTTGTGTTTAAAAAATGTCGGGACTGCTAATAAGACAACTTTATTGTAATTGGTACAAGTAATCTTAATGTAAGTATTCTGACTGCCTAAATTCGAAAGTAAAATAATCAATTAATACTGTAGAATTAAGGTTCAAATTTAAAGCAATAAAAATTAACTCAGTAATTCAGAAGCAATTTTTTAATTCGCAACCAAAGTACCACAAACTCCCTAAACAAGGAAGCACCTTGAAACAATACGACCATCTGGTCCAAAATTGTCGAGATAATCCCATAAATCTCTCGACTCATTAAATACGATCGAGTAATTACAGTAACCAAAATTACCACGAAAAACGATGAGCGTCCAAAAAGGCAAAATTGTTTGATTGTGAGCAATTTAACAATTGTAAGTCTTCAATGTTTGTTTTCTTAGAACAGTGAGTAAGTTGTGACTAACGATCAACAAAGGCTTTGTTTAGAAAAAAGACACTTGTGTCACAGGTAACAGTAAAACAATAATGACCCCTAACTGTCAGTCATAGAATACAGAAAATAAGAACATCGTAGAACACCTATCATAATATTTGTCAGTGATTAAACAATGACGTTTAGTCTGCCTTCAGTTTCAAGTGTTTGCTTTAGAAATTAAACGGCACTGCTCTGTACGACGAACGCCTTCTTTAATTACTTCTCTCTTAGATTTTGACAGCATGTCATTTATTTACCACATGTGATTCGAAATTTGTTTTGTCGGAAACCATACAAAGCCAAAGAAAGGAAAAAGAAGGTACATTAAATTTATCAAAATTTCATCGGATTTGACTTAATGGTAGATAAACGCATTCGATTTAGACATTTTTGTACATTTAGAATACCAGTTCATAATTTTATTTGGTTCAGAATAGTTACAAAAGAAAATATGTATTCACACAATTACAGATAAAAACCGGAACAGATTTGCAGATTTATTTTTAGAACATTCACACGATTACTTTAAAAGTAATTGAATTAAACTCTTCCGATTTTGACACTTCTTTCAACGGATTATTATAAGAACAAGTATTTGTCATCGGGTGGACAGAATAACATAGAATCAGGCTTTAACATGTTATGGTGAGCAAAGATTAAAGAATTTTGCTGAGCATTTGTAAGCAATGTAACATACGAACGAATGATACAATACATCCGAAAGCTTTTAAAGATACATTTCTTTGTAAGCGTGTTGAAAGTTATGCTCAAGGAGTATGAGTATTAACCAGTAACATTCCTTCATAATAATAGATTGAGCGGCTCTTTATTTTGAAACAAGTAAATTCTTCAGTATACTCTCCTTTAGCTTATCTGCCTACAATAAAAAACGCTCAGAGTAACAATTCTACATCACTGCGTTTACGATATCTGTGTCTTTCTTACAAAACAATATGAAAGTAAGTAGCGGCTTAACTCTTCTGTTGTCTTAGATCTAAATCATTTAGATCGCATTTTTCACCGTTCCAAAGAGGTTTTAGTCCACAATATTTATCTTCCTATCTTTAGTTCAAGTTCTTTTGTTTGTTCGTCATTTACCGCGGACAGTTTGGTGTCACAGCAGTTAGCGAGCTAATGGTTAACAAACTCCATTATAAAAACAATAGTCGGCGTTTTAAAATGCCATAATTATCCACGGTTGTAATTTGTCTACTTAAAGCTCTTTCAACTTGGAAGGTTGTTGTCGTACTGCTGTCGTACTACAGTAGGACGAATGACAAAACTCAGCGGTCATGGGTAAACAGTTCAATGACTGTTAAAAGGACGGTAACATCAAAAATGTCTTTCATTGGTTTTAATCCGTGACAAGACTTAACTAACTCACTAGAGCACGATCAAAAAGCAACTGTGTATCCTTGTTAATTAAATTACTTTTGTCAGGGTGGGCGGTAATGCATTATGTCCACATTTCGCTAGCTATATTTCGTCCCATGTATTAAGGAGCTTATTGCTATTTTTTTATTACCTGAAGTGGCAAACGAGTACGGTTACCGTCGCTCATAGACGTTTTCAATGTTAGGGGCACAATAAAATGAAATGAAATCTCGTTTATTCTTCTAGGTTACAAGGTAACACTTATGAAAGTCACAAGTTAAGAATGTAATAGGTTATCCGAAAAGTAGTGTCAGCAAATTTGCCTACGACCACACACCACAGTCAATCGTTTGAAGGACCAGTCTTATGTAAATAACTTAACAATCCAGTGCCTTCTATACTACAGAGTTCAAAACAGTGGCCTAAACCAGTAGCTTCCATTATCTAGCCAATCTAAGTTTCACATCAGCTGATGTGTAATCACACTACCATTTCACACTGCATTACCGCGAGAAATACCTGTAAAAATAATAATAAACCTCTCATTTGTAGAGCTACGGACTTATTCGTACACTTATAAAGTGCATCAATCTACTTGCGCGGAGATTTACGTGACAGATCTACAGTTGAACATAGCGCAAGTAAAAAATGTCCGTATGAAGCGACTACGACTGAGTAACGTCAATTTTGAATAACACTTTTGTTTAATACCTGTAGTAGGGAGTTAGTAAACCAATTTAGTTTTATTAGAGCCTATTTTACCACTGGCAGATAAGTGTCTCATAAACTACCTACTTGAAACTTTTTTGACAGATCTTATATGAAAAATACGTCAAAAAATGTTTCTAATTGCTATCTGCCATTTATTTGCCAGTGATGAAACAGGCCCATAGATAATAAATAGAGTCAAACTGATTGCAAGTAGTGAACTCATTAGAGTAAATCTTTTTTGTTTTTGTTTCCCGTGCAGCTATATTATCAACAAGAAGTACAGTGATAATCAAGCTATTGCTTAAAAAGAGGTGTCAGTTATTTTCTTATGGCTTTCTCACATCATTTTAATACCAGAAAGGTACTAAAATTTGTTAGCCCTATAAATGATCAAGCTGTTCTTTCGTCAACTAGGCATGTAATAAGCCGCACAATCTCGATGTAGATCATTTTCGTGCCGCACCTGTAAATTTAGATGTGGCATGTGCACGCGCCGATCACGACCACACTTCCCGTTAAATCTCTTCAACACAAAACAAACACTTTCCCTGTTTTTATACATTTTAGTTCCAAAACATGTCGCGGTCGCTTTCGCGGCGCTTCGTCGCCGTCGAACGTCAACAAGTTTGTCGACTACAACTGGTAGAATATTTATTTTATTTTCAAAGTCAATAGTTGATTAGCTATTGACTATCTACGTTTAGTTATAATGCAAATAAAGCTCATTTTTACGTAAACTGTGGGATGTTTAACAGCTTTCTTGTAGTAGTTAGATCTTGCGATAAGAGATTCGATAATCGATAACGAAATTATAGTTTACTTTATGGAGGAAATTTAAAACACATGTTTAAGTTGATAAGAGCTTTAAAATATTAGAGCTGTTATGAGGTAAAGTTTGAACATGTAACATTTTCACGCCATAATAAAATGCCTATGAAAAAGTAAAATATGTGAAATATTTGATCACGATTTTTGCCATTTGAATAAAAGTACGTATTAAACTTTTTGTTTGGTTTGAAAATCAAATCATGAAGTTATTCATTCAGCATTTTTCTTCATTTTCATGTACCTAAGTTTAAGTGTTTTAAAATATAGAAAGCGTCATCCAGCGGGATCCTACTGTTTGGTTTAGATCATCAGCTGTCCCCCTTGCAGGTCAAGGTCCTACGTTGCGCGAACCAAAGCGTGGTACCCATTCGAGAACTTTTCGGCGCCATTGGCCATCAGAAAAGTTGAATTCTCTTAAGGGGTCTATATTCAACGGCTAATGATGATGATGATGCATATCATTCATCAACTAGGTAGTCATTTACGTGTTACCTATCTATTATTGAATAATTGCTATAATATCTCATCACGTTTCACTTGGATTTAAACCTTCATCAATCAACGTTAATATAAATATTAAAACGTTCATTTGATTAAGTGGTGCATTCTTTTACATTAGACAACATTGTGCGTGCGCAATGACGTGTGAAACGCGATACGCTTAAAGTACCGATATTCACGTATCATAAGCCTAGAGCCATATAAATCCGTAGCAATGTGAAGAGAGCTTTATAAAGAACGACTTTAAATCATCGTCATGCCTTTAGTACAGTCTGCAGCCTCATTTTTTTAAATATTGTTGTAGCAAATAAGCTTACAGCCCGTCAGAGGGTAAGCGGTTACCGTAGCCTAAAAACACGTGCTATATCAGGAGCATCACATGCGCCTTGCAAACCCTAAATTAATTGCGTAACCGATCTACATGGAATTTTATATTGAGATAGACCTGATGGCAGCTAATTCATTATAAACTTACCATTACGGTGACACCCAAAGATCCCTCGATTAATAGTCAAATCTTACCTGGAAAAAGCAAAGAAAAAAATATATTATTATAAATACTTATAACAATAAATAGGTACTTGGTGTCAAAAATCATAATCATTTTCCTCATCATTTACCTATATTTATTCACAATCATATTTTTTTAAATCCCAGGGAATAGACCAATTCACAGGAAATTTTAGCATTGTAATACCTAAAATTCTATAAAATTAAAAAGTGGCAGCTTTTAACACTAAGGGCCTGTCTCTACAACAAACAAATAATTTAATATATCATACGACAAGATAATCTGTTAATTTCAATTAACAAAATATTGTATAAAGCAAATGAAATCAAAACAATCAGATTTCACTGCTGTCTGTACCAGTAAGCCCTTTGATATTTTATATCTGTACATCTTTATTGTCCCATATAAATCACATTGAAGAGCGCTGATTGGGCGTCCGATAAAATATATTGCCTGTCATTTTGTTGTTTCAAATGCATTGATGAATGTAAATATCACACTTTCTATTGTAAATCAATATTATTTATTGATAAACTATGTTACAGTAGTTGTGCAAACAAAACAGGTTGTAAGTAAATAGTTTTGTAGATAAATTATATAACATTATTTAATAATAGAAGCTGACATAACTACTCATGGAAAATATTTTATTATTCACAAAAAAATATAAAAAATAATAGTTTATCATCATTCATTGAATTAATATCTATTATCTAGTCTCAAATTAAATGGCAAAGTGTTGTGGCGGAAATTAGGTGAGGCCTATGTTCAACAGTGGACGTCATTGGGCTGATATGATGATGATGATTTTCTAATCTCAATATAATTTCTAGTACGATGGTGGTATGGCCTGATATTATGCGGTAATCACGTTACCCTTACTTTTTGAAAACCTATTTATTCCCTTTTTGAAGAACCTTATACGATCTTCAAAACAATTTAGGATTCTTCTAATTAATTCGTGAATTTCAGCTTTACTTTTCATTTAGAATTTTGTCATGAAAATCTAACAAATAAACAAGCACTAGCATTTAATTATCAGATTTTATCTGTCACAATTATAGTAGATACGCATCAAAATCTTTCCCCATGTGGCAGACCGTAAAATACAATAGGCATATGTTTAAAATCCTATTTTTTATACTCAGAACGAGTGTCGCAATCAAGATGTGAACAATGACATATGAGATAACGTCTAAATAACGCGATATAATTGCACACAAGTGGTAATTGAAAGTAAATATGCAACAAATTGAAAGGCTTTGTGTGCAAATCTAAATAATGGGCATTTCACGCTTTTACAAACAACAGTCATAAACGACCTTTTTTTTACACCATTTTGTTATATTTTACTATTGTAAAAGTGTAGAATTGATTCAGCGTGTAATAGTTACGTTTTAATTCAGACTTTTTGTTATATACGATAGATTAGTTGATAGAAAGACATATTTATGAAAAAGCCGTCACTATCATATGTTAAATACGCTAACGCAACGCATAGGCTACGGTAACCGCTTACCATCAGGCGGACCGTACGTCTGTTTGCCACCGTCGTGGTATAAAAAAAAAATACAAAACAGAGCGGGACATTTAATGAGAACATCAAGAGAAAATTTAGATTTGATGACGTGCGTGTCAAGAAGATATTAAAGCCTACTCCTGTTTTAAGACGCTTACTAACTTCCACTATGTCCATCTTGACACAACTGCGCCCGCAAATGAAAGACGACATTCCATCTGTAGTCCAACGATTTGTGGCATTTATCTCACAATAGCTCATTATACTAAAAACGCTTCCATTCTATCTACAAACGGGTTCTCTAAGCTTTCGCCTTGTTTACCTTCCAATTGTAACTCTTCAAGATTGCTCCTAGGAGCAGTGGTGTTATCAGGCGTTTCGATCTGCTTTTATTGTGTTCAGCTTTGTACTGTTAATTGACGGTAATAATGCAAATAGTTTATAGCAATAACGAGGAGATTGTTGTGGAACATTTCAGATACATGGGTCGATAGTGGTTTTATTACAAAACGCCCACTTATTACCACGTTCAGAGAAATTACGTACAGTGCAGTAATGTTTAGACATTTCAGACGTATTTAGAGGATTATAGGATTCATTTTTGGTCTAGAAATGTATTCTCTGAAATAAATCTAAAAAATACAAGTAGAATACAACTAACACAAAAGGATAGCAATTAAAAGAAACAAACAATTACAAACAACCAGTTGAAACAAAACAAAATGTGTTAGATGATGGAGTTTACTTGCACACGCGATGGTGAAACATGCCATTACAATTATCCATATGCGATAAATTGTTACAATTTATTACAATTGGTTTAATCCTATACTGGGATACGCTCTTGGAAAAACAAAAACGTGGGTCTCGTAAATTTATCAAGATTTCAGACCTGATACAGAGACGACCACCGAATGTTTGACATACATATAATTAGCCGTCCAAAAAATTTCTAAAATTGTTAAATTTTTGACGATTTTATTTTAGTATATTTCTCTAAATGATATCTAATTGAAACTTTAGTGTAATAATTAAAAAAAATTGCTGTCTCCTTTCAAATTTTAAATTCAAACATTATTTATAAACACCAGTCAGAATCTATAAGTATTTCATTCTGAATTACGATAAGCCTACACTATCCTTCTATTTACTTCATAAGCACAACTTGTAAACAGATTGTGGTACTTCCTTGAAGGACTCTTATTAAAGTACCTACACATTACACCCTCCGTGCTACAAGATACATAATATCAATCAAATATACCTCATTACCACTTACCGACACCGGACCGGTTCATGATCATCTTTTTGCTATTAGAAAGTAGGAACTACCTCATGTCACTAAATTGCAGTTCGTTTAACGTGAGAAATGGACAAAAAGGGCTTGAGAAATGTGTCGTAATGTACCAATAAGCTGTCGATTTCAACTGTATTGATTAATCAGTCCTACGATTAATTGAAGGATTAATTTCATATCCAAAATCGCATTTTTTACATACTCGTAGGTTCAGTTAATTTTTTGCCATGATACAAGTATTCCGTTAGAAATGTGTCATAATTGAATTATTCGTGGGTAAATTATTTTATTTTAGCGGAGTATTGAATATCGGTTCGGGTAAATTATGTAATCAGTTCTATAAGTTCCAAAATTTACTTTTTCCTATCGCCATCAAAAAAAAAGCAACAAAACCACATAATTTGGTGGTAAAAAATTACTATCGTCTACTCGGATCTTAACATCTTCAAATTAAACAAAACGTATATCAAAATATAAATGTAATGATGAACACAGAACACGAAAAACAAAAAACTTCTTAGCATATACTAGAAACGTTAGATATGTAAAAAAGAAAATCAACATTCAAGCACTTGTTTCTAATTACAAAGAAAAAGCAAACAATCTCGGGTATGCACAGTCATCGACATTGCAACAGCAACGATGTGCACGATGCAGTGATGCTTACATTTACATAGCAAGGAATCCATATAAAAACAATCTCCCCGTAACGTATAGTTACAATTATTAAAACATGCATCAAATAACTAAGCGCCCATTTACGTAAGACGCGATAAGTGCCGTGTGGAAAGATAGTACAATAATTACAAGTTCATAATCACAATAGAAGGCGGTAATTAATCTTGAACAGAATTCCAGTGTTTTCCTAGCAAGCGAGTGCGCAAATTGTACGCGTGCGGTGGTCTAACGGGCCGGTGATAATCGTACCGAGATAAAAAACGAAGCAAGCGCATAACGGATCGCGCGATGCGCTTGGGCCGTCATCGCGATCGCGCTGCGCCCGTGCGCCTCTATCGCGCAGCTTTTATTTTGTGATTACTTGTTATCCAAGTACATCTAAGGTTTTTTTATTAAAAACTTGGTACTAGTTTTTGCTTGTGACTTTTAAGTTACAGCTAATAATGACCTATAACTTTTATTTAGCTGCGTTCGTCTTTATTTGAAGAAACATATTATCATATTTTACTATAGTGATCTCCAAATTTTATCAAGTAAATACAAGTAACTATTAATGTTGAAACTTATTGAATCCTTATAAGGGGTTAGAAAACGTATTGTAAGTGTAAAACTTTATCTATCTCCAAAAATATGAGTATTTTACATAACCTATAAAATATAGATACACCATGAAACACGACTTTGAATCACCTATCCATCAAAACCGTAGCAGCACATCAAGCCGTAATTTAAAATTCATATGCCCACCAATCTTCATTAAACAGCGGTCTCCGCCTAAATTAAAACATTATGAACGTATGAATAAGAAATTACACGCTAATTAACTACAAATTAATTGTTATTAATTAGACTGTATGTATCAAACTAATTAATTAATACGTGCCAAAGCTGTGGGAGCCTTTTTATAAAGATTTAAAAGATGAGTCCACGATAGCAGTGACGATGAATTGTTATAAACGAGCAGTCTCCATTTGAAACAAAATTTTACTGTGTTTAGAAATTGTAAACTAAAGAACAACCGTCACACCTTTTTCCATTTCAATTTCATTTCGAAGTCTCTGAGATTTGCGCGTTCAGCCAAACAAACTCTTCAGCTTTATAATATTACTAGAAATCCACAAAAAAGAATATTCACAGCTACGAAAACAAATAAGTGTGAATGAAATAACCCCGATAAATTTTCTAAAAAAAAATTATATATATAAAACTGTAGTAGTAGTAACTGTAGTGTTAGGGCTTATTTTAAGTATAAATTGAAGTTATCTTTTATTACATATTTTTTTAATAAATAATTATTAGTATTTGTTAACTTTATTATAACTACACCACACTTAAGGCCGCTGCCGGTTGACTGATACCCTATTTCTATTATTTGAGGCTTATGGGGCTAAGTTAGGCTCGGTTTTCGGACATTGACAACGACATGTAAAAAAATGAGCGCGTCTTCTGGGGTGTTCTGTATTCCCCTGCTATGCTGTAAAACAGTGGACAAGTTAGGAATATGGACGAGTTAGGAAATGGGCAAGTTAGGAATATGGACGAGTTAGGAAATGGACACGTTAGGAATATGGCCGAGTTAAGAAGTTGACAGACTAGGAAAATTAACTAGTTAGGAAGTGGATAATTTGGGAATCGTAGGTGGACCGAAAGTAGTCAACTTATGAAGTAGACGAGTTAAGAAATTGGACGGAGTCGTCCAGAGGGCTAGAAGTCACGCGGGGCTTCGCTCCCGTCATTCTTTATTTGGTCACTGCTCAGCTCCTATTGGTCGTAGCGTGATGTTATATATTCTATAACCTTCCTCGATAAATGGGCTATCCAACACTAAAAGAATTTTACAAATCGGTCCAGTAGTTCCTGATATCCTAGCGTTCAAACAAACAAACTCTACAGCTTTACAATATTAGTATAGATAAGTTTGGTTATATACGAACTTTGGAATCTCTAAACTTAACATTTAATAGCTATTCTTCCTTCAAACTTTAATGTAAGAAGATATATCGCTATGGAAATCCTTGACAATATTGGCAAATAACTCACGCTATCTCGCAGTTGTCACTACCTTCTTATTAAGTCTTGGCAATAAATTTTGAACATAGTCTTCTCACAAAGGGTTTTCGTATTTAGCATTGCAACTGTATAGATTATTCAAGCCTCAAATTACTAATATTTTAGAACTGTCATTATCGTGGACATGTATTATATCGTTAGATATGTTTTAAAAGCAATATTATAGATGCACACAATTTGCTTCGCTAGATTAACTGAAAAATTAATACCTTGTGAACACGTGAGGTTAAAGAATGTTGTTAGAAACGGTAGTTTATTCATATTTTTCAGTTATATAGGACTGTTCTTGAGAACACGCTTTGTATTGGTGTTTTCATCATCATCATCATCATTTCAGCTTATTGCAGTCCACTGCTGGACGTAGGCCTCTCCTAACACGCGCCATAGCACTCTGTCCTCCACCTTCCGCATCCAGTCAGACCCAGCGACCTTTTTTAGGTCGTCGGACCATCTAGCTGGAGGGCGTCCTACTCTACGCTTACCGAGTCGCGGTCTCCACTCTAGGACACGCTTGCTCCACCGTCCATCGGTCCTTCTGCAGATATGACCAGCCCACTGCCACTTCAACTTACTTATTCTACGAGCTATGTCGGTGACTTTGGTCCTTTGTCGGATTACTTCGTTGCGAAGTTTGTCCTTCAAAGAGACGCCGAACATAGCTCGTTCTATAGCTATTGGTATTTTATAAACATACAATTTTCGACAACTGTCGAACCTTGCGAATAAACAGTCGAATACATTATACAATCCGCTGCACCAACATTCAACAACAACAAAGGTCCTAGGTTCTTTCAAAAAATTTATAGTCCAGCCCGGATGAAATGTGCCCATTTAATGGAATAGGCTCGCTCCTTATTAATTATGTGCTTTAGGATATTTTCTTTTAGAATTAGTACCGACTCGGTACTAAGTACTACCGAGCCGATGGCTAGTGTGAAGTGTGGTTTAAATACCCCTGTATCAATGCCAGACGCATATGGTATTTATACCTATTTCTATATTTCAAGACAAACAAAAGTAAATTAAAAAAAACCGGATGTATTTAACACCGTATATGTGTAGATACAACTTGTTCGAAGGTAATAAAAGTTATCGTTAAAATATTAAGTTTCTTCAAAGGAAATGGATATATCCTTTCAACGACATCTCACTGCAATGTGTACGCAAGATGTAGTTATTTTCGTATCCGTAGTTAGCCATCTAAAGAGGTGTATTTCTTGAACACAAACCATTCTCCAATAAAACCGAAGCCAACTGGTGGTATTGGTAACCCAGTAATTAATGTCATTTTTAGCGCGCAAACTACGCCAATCGCCACAAGCTAGTTCTGTTTTAACTCGGGAGGCGACGCTAGTATTGCAAACACTTCGTAGAATTATGAAATAAATAAGAAAATGTGAAGGAGGTTTTATAGCAAAATGAGGCTCAACTTACAGGCCCCATAAACATTACAGGGTATAAAATGATGGATACCAAAACTGTTCAGTCTAAACGATCTTCGAGGGCTGCAACCGTAAATAATTTACTAACACGAGCATAATGGACGAACAGCTTAAGGCCCGCTTACATTTTATAATGAAAACTCAAAGGGCTCTTTGTACCGTACAGAAATGATTGATGTAAAGTTTCTATTTCTTACGTTAGAACGGTTTTTTGTTATATATACGATGTCTGAGTGATCTCACGGTTCTTAGGTGTTAATGTGGACGGTTATCCAATTTTCTGACGTATTATAAGGTGAAAAATGTTAATATCGAACGTGATTTGTATCGGATATTATGAAATGGCTTCAAGTGTCATTAGTGGTACGTACCAATTTACTATACGACGTACACAGCGTATTTTGATTTATGTTCTGGCCAAGCTTCAAAGTTAGTATAATTTTAAGATATATATCATAATTTGATATATTGAAAACTAGCACATAGAAATAAATAATTGTTTGTCATAGCAACATATGTCATAACCGGCAACGGTGGGTAAACTATGGCACGTATAATATGGCACAAGATTATAGCACATACGTAATATGGCCCCAGCTGCAGTCACTGTACCCAAAATCAGTTCGGTTTTATGATGAATAAAATTATAGTAGTTAAAAGCCATGAATTCACGATAAGATTTTGCTACATTTATATTTTGTGTCGTTATATAATAGGCATTATCATATCTTTTGTGTCATTATATGTATAGATTCTGTGTCAGTGAATATTGTATTTTTTAGAAAATTTTCCCACGACACAAGAATATTTCTAGTTCTTCGTTGTATAAACAAGATAATTACTAGATACATACAACCTATCCGAATGCTAATAGGCAATAGTTTCAAGTACGCAGAAGATGTTATAGGCCAAGTCACGAGACAGACAGGTAGGCGCATTGCGGCGACCAGTTGGGTACAACACTACATGTTGGACGAGCTGACAGCGCTATGGCGATTACAAACGCAACCTTTGTCTGCATTGTTTGGTCTGGTTTAGTATATATACCGGAGGATCAAACTTAGGACAAAAAGTGTCATATGAAATTGATGTGGAATTGATAGTTTGAATTGATATGTATAATATTGTAGAACTACACATATCTGTGAAGACCTCGATATTGTATATTCGGTCCAAAAAGTTTGATTTGAAGTCATCATCCATATAAACAGTTGTTAATAAGACACCTGCCCCTCTATACAAGTGACAATCGATTCGATCTCACTTTTCTATCGATATGTCAAATTAGTACATTTATCACGTGACATATCGATAGTTTATGTCAAGGATGTGTTCAAATATATTGAAGTGACATGTCGTTTAGAATAGATAGATAGAAGCGATCGCCACTTGTCTAGGGACTGGTCGTCATCTCTTCTCATCGAGTCTCTGTTATGGTGGTTCCAAGCCAATTATTTTTTGTAAAAAAATTATATAAATAGACACAAACCAACGAATTATCTGATACTAATAAAATTAGTATACAAAACAAAGTTCAAATAATCCTTCAGTTTCAAGTTAAACGATCAATAATCTCCCCTATCAATGCTCTAATTGAGGAGTTCTACTCACAACAGACACTACTAAGTAGGTACTGTTTCATCAATCCACCCTCTACTCACCCCTTTGAGGATTAATTCGAACATTAATTAATGCTGAAGATATCAGACACAAAGGGGATTGATAATCCCTTTGTGTTTAGAGTAATATTATTTTAAAAGAGGTTTGTAATCTCCTTTGACAATGTTGTTATAAAGCTTTAAAGCTGACGCGCGGTTTCTTTGATGCAATGTAAAGGCGAGTATCTATTTTGTCAATTGTATTTCCCCATTTAATACGATTATGCAGAAGCTTCCTCCGTGTGGTTTTCCTATGCTTAAAATTGCGTATTAATTTGACATTCTCCAAAACAAGTGTGGCTTTGTGATTATGGTAACCAACCACTGCCTGCGACGTTTAATAATAATAATAATATATCTTTATTTCGGACCGAAGTCCATAACATAAGGTGAGTCTGATTTTCAAACGAAACAAATATTGTAGCCCATTTAACTCCAATATCCTGAAACTTTAAGGGGTACTGGAATTAAAAACGCATTTTTCCCCAAAAGGGTAGACAGAGATATGCTTTGTTTCCTCAGCTATTTTTCATCCCATGTAATAAAAGTCGAGCCTATTGCTAACCAGGCACATTTCTAGACGTCGTTTCGGTCTGATACTGAGAATTTGTAGACAGAAAAACACATTACCACTTAACCCGATCCAAAAATCAGACCCAAGGACCCTTGCGCTGTAGTCGATAGTCATCCCATCAATACTCCCGATAGTAACTATCTTCACCGTTCATGGGTAACAGTTCATTTTCCCAGCATTACGAGCTTCGTGCACAAAACACTGAACAACTTTATTGTACAGTCTCATGGTCGTCCATCATTCTGTGACATTCGTACTGTTTTGCGAAATGTCACGATTAACGTACCAACCGTAAAGCTCTGCAGAACTCGCTTTTATTTAGAGTATGAAATAAATAATATCGCTATAGCACGCAATGTTGCCGCCACCCGAATTTACGAAAGAATGTCCTTTTTACTGAAAGCGTTTTGTTTGCTACTTATTTTTTTTTTTATTTATTTATTAGGTACAGACACAGAATACAGATTAATACTTATAAATAGTAAATGTGTTCTGATATACAATTTTGAATCTGAAGCCCAATTACGACTGCACACAGAAAAATAATCACAGTATATAGTTTATACAGTACTTTTACTTTTTTTACAGTTTTTTATTTTCACAGTATGTATAGTTTCAGTATGACACAAAGTGTACGCTTTCAGTCAAAAAAATATTATAATACCTATGCGATTCTAAAAACACACAATTTATTACAGAAAATCTATTTTCAGGTCCAAGGGACACCGGCATATCAGCATAACGTTTATCTATAAAGAACTTTTAGGCCCCGTTTCATCTCTGACTAAGAAGTGTCAGATAGCATATCTGAAATTTAATGTCAGAATTTGATATATTCTTCATTTAAATCTTTCAAATAATTTAGCAGACACATCAGCCAGTGCTGAAACAGGGCCTAAAAGGCATATTGGGCGAGTTTGCTGGATTCATGGTTACCAATGAAAAGTATTTGAGTATAATGTTGTTGTTTTTTTTTTCTTCTATGGCAATTTGTTGAACTTTTTGCCGATGTCGCAGTTAGAGTATATGTTGTTCTAATGAATCTAAACTTAAACTAATCACATTGGCCAAATACGCATGCCCAACATTACATAAACCGGCAAAAATAAATAGGTATTATTTTAAATTATTTCTAAATATAGAAAGAAACAAACTTATGTAATACGTAAACATATCCTGTCTATCTATTAGTCGGCAAGTTAAAAAGCGTAACTAAAAGTGAAAGGTTTTTAAACTGTCCATTTAATTTAATTATATACAATTTGCATTCGTAAGCTTAAGGATATTTTCTTTTGAGCACTTAATGTAAATACGGTTTTATAAATGGCTTTTATTTATTATTTGAGACTTAGGCCTTAGGCCAATTGGCAATTGGTTACGATGATTTAAAAGTATTCCTATTTTCAAAAGCATAGGTATGCGCTCTCATGAATAAGCCGCGCGGTAATATATAATTATATACCTACCTATTCGCAATTTATAAATTATTTCTTCAATGTATTTAAACCTTTTAATGAATATTTACATGACAATAAAGTGCCACCTGGCATTATAAAACATCCCTAAGCTCGATACGATTTGGCCCTAAACCTCTGCCTTTTCTTTACTACTTTTTCACCATATTCTACCACCTGCCACGATTCTGATATGCATCTTCAACATTCATATTTTTTTCTTAATCTGGTATCCTCTTTTATAAGTTTAAAATTATAATACATGCCTTATAGAAGTATCTTTCAAAATATTTATGCCTCTAAGCATTACAAAACAAATGAATTACAGACATGCAATAAACGTCATTCGACATGGTGTTAATGTATATGTTATGATCATCGCGGATCCTAGGTCTATGGTTATGATGGTCACTGTTTTAACCGTTAAGTTTCGTGAGCTATGACAAAACCACATCAATACAGTATTCGTTCACATTGTAACCACACAATCTCCACAATTATTAAAAATATCATTAAACAAAACAAGTATTTATCGACATGACATGTGTTCGTTCTCGATCCAGTAACACACGTAGCACCTTTTTATGTTGCATCGATTATTTAATGCGGTCGCACAGCTCTATCGGGTTTTTATTGCGATTATATCGATGTTTAAATTGGACGACATACTGCAAAAAATATAGCGCATCTAGATAACGCATATGTGTTTATAGGATAATGTTTATTGTTGGTGTAGGCGTTAAATGTAGGGTTATTATAGTTAACTATTGTGTGAAGCCTACGCGTATGATCCAGGTAACTAGATAAAATAAATTTTAATTTTAACCAGAAACAATAAAATTATAGAATATAAAGAAAGAAGCACATACATATTTAAACGTCTTATGAGAACAAAGGTAAAATTAGAGTTGATAATACACCAATGTGTTTATTGGTAGATAATGTCCCGGGTTTCAATCTTTTATCAATCATTATATTCATGAAATTACAACAAAACAACTGAAGATCTTTATGTCCTTTTGTGACTGCGAATGTTTCGGTTCATTAGATCACGTTGTCCATTGGTTAAAAAAAACATTGAGAAACAGGAAGAATTGATAAATATACAAAGTCATATACATTAATAGACCTTGCTCTCTCAATACACTTCAGTCTTTGAACCACTTTATTTCATTCTTTTTTTTTGTTAACTACAGCCATAAACGCATTCTATCGTTTAATAAACAACATAATCACCCTGATCAATAATAAAAATAACAATTTATTCACAGTCCGATATTTCTGCCTGCCACAGTAAAATATTCTTCTTATTATCCCTGCCACTAGGCACCATTCTGATTCGGTAATCACGTCAGCTGAAAATAGGTATTCTGCTTAGAGCCACATGTCAACTATGAAGTATAATTTAGTACTAATAGTTAGGGATAAAACAGTTTATATTTTATGTAAAGACAAACAGCTGCTGCGAGTGGTTATTTCTGGACTTTATCCTTCCTGGTACGGTACGGTATACTCTATGTATGTAGTTATTATTAAAGTTTATACGTACGTGTCGTGTAAATAAAACAAACTTTAAATATAACAATATACTTGAACCCACTATCGGTTCAATTTAACAATTTCTTTACAAAATAAAAATAGATCTTGAGTTTTGCTTGCAGCAGGTAAAGAATGTTATAGAGATAGACTTAAATATGTCATACAAAATCATCACTGACTAGATCTTTTAGTAAACGTTGTATTGAAAGCACGAAAACGCCATAAAAATTTAAAACAACATTCACTGATAAGTAACCATTGTCATTGGATATAACCTTTATGCCAGCCCTAATTTCTCCACCAGACGTAAATTCAAATGAGGTTAATCCTTATAACAATATTTATAGGTCTGCGAAGGTCGATATAGGGCTGCCAACCGAAACACCCCGAATATAAAAGTTGTTGTGCGTCAGACTGTCCGTAACAAGTAATCACACAGTTCCTATGATATGCTAATGGTGGTAACGGCACGCGACGCTGCCCCC
This sequence comes from Laspeyria flexula, assembly GCA_905147015.1. Classification (NCBI taxonomy): domain Eukaryota; kingdom Metazoa; phylum Arthropoda; class Insecta; order Lepidoptera; family Erebidae; genus Laspeyria; species Laspeyria flexula. Next base: position 6,052,788 of record LR989970.1, read on the forward strand.
TTAGCCTTCGCCTACATTACCAGTATTTGGAAATAGGCTAACTTTTCGTATATATGTGAACTTTCTAGAACGGATAATTATTTATTAAACACCGAGTAAAATCATGTAAGTGTATAATAACCGCCCCAACCTTGATAGGACGCACGCACGCATCGTTTAGGTAAATGCATGCGATGATTCGATGTACAATGCATTTGAACGGCGCGGCGCGCGGCGGCGGCTTCTTCTATTATTGTAACGTTTACGAAGAAGTCTTGTTTCATCACTGTTGTACAGTTTTTTCTTTGGGAACTCACACTTTTATCTTGAGCAAAGCTATACACTGTTGAAAGGATTTTATATATATGGTCGTGACAAGTTAGTGAATTTAAAAGCTATACTTGTTATGTATTTTTAATCGATTAAATAAAAACGAGATGGAATTCATGTCTACCAGAATATTATATTTTAAATAAATCAACAATGAACATAGGCTAAATCACCGCAGTTTCGTTGGTCGTCACAAGACCGTAGCCGTCACAAAGCTACGCGACAGATAACATTCTATCGGATAGAAAAATGTCTTAGGCCCTTCTAACGACAAATTAATTGTACAATTTAACTTTTTTTGTTGCATAACCTACACTTTCAAATTACATTAGCTGCTGTCCCATTGAAGCATGTAGAACATGTTTCAATGGGACAACGTATTCAATCTCATATGAAACGTCTTCGCAAACTAAATCAGATTGTATACGAGCCTCTCGCCCATAAATCTTATTCAAGAGCAGATCCATCTTGAGAGCATGAGCAACCGGCTTAAATTAAGTACGATTCGATAAAGTAATCAATGACCTAACGGTTACTGATAACAGAGAAAGTCGGTCCAACAGTTTAAAACTCAAAGCTAACAGACTGCTAAACGACTTTATTAACAACCCTTTATTTCCCTTCAACAAAAACGTTTAGAGTTCAAAATCACAACACGAAACAAGTTTGCAGCAGCGGTTTTCCGTCAAACAGTTGTTCTGGCTTAGACTGACAATTTCATTTTAAAATATACTAGACGTCGCGCGGCGCTTCAATCCTGTCATTCTTTATTTGGCACTGCTCAACTCTAATTGGGCGTAGCGTGATGTTATATATAAAGATAAATGGTCTAACCAACACTAAAAGAATTTTCAAAATTGGCTTGGTAGATCCCGAGATTACAACGTCACGAACTCACAAACTTTACCTCTTTAAAATATTAGTATTGATTAAATTTACTACATATGTATTATAATTTTGAAGTTTCTTGACTGAAGCGATCGAGAAAGTTATTTACGTTTAGCTAGAAAAAGCCTATTGAGATCTACTGGACATTACTTCGTCATAAAAACTTCGTCGATCTGGTACATAACATTTTACAACCAAAAACCACTTGACTGAACATAAATCTGAAATTTAACGCCAGTGCCATTCGCACAATTACTGTAAGCTAGGCATTTAAATATACATACATTGTCTTCTAAAGTTAAATGGTTCAACCCAACCCGTACAAGAAAGTACAGTTAAAATAAAACACACAACGGGAATTTATAAAACTCGTAAATTAATTAAAAACTCCGTTAGACGCATTGTAATTGATGTTAATACATGCAAATGTTTTTTAATTAGCAGGTCTCAAGAGCCTTTGTGAAACTTTACAGGATTGCAATTCGGTCTCAAATTCTCAATTCCATTTATGGAAACAAGATCAGAAAAAAAAGAAATGTCGCGTCGACAGCTGACGGCCGTAAAAAGCTGGATATAAAGATGTGATCTCCTTCCTATATCTACCAGTTTGAGTAAAGAACGCCTTAGATTCACAGTGTTGGATGTACAACCAGTAAGACTTCCTTGAAGAAAATCATTGTAGCTGTCAATACCGTTTGACGTGTTAAGTTCTTACTTAATTTCCATATCATAACAGACCTCTGGTCTAGTGCATAATTTCACTATTACAATACTTTTTCTGTGGCTTGTATAATGCACTTTTGTAATTTATCTTAACCAGGGGGTATACTGCTCTAACATTAATTACTATTCTTTCTTAATTTCTTTTTTTAATACTATAACATCCAAATGTAAATTAATTTAAAATAGAGTTTGTCAAATATAATTTTTAATCTCACGATTCAAACAACAATAGGATATTCTTTCATAACTTACATAATCTAGAATTTATGTAAGTGACGTTCACAAAGACAATAGACAAATCTGCCAGCAAAAAATTAAATTAAATATTAAAAAAATATATACGGGCCAGTCTTATTCTCATACTCACTACTGCAAGTCAACCCATGCAACCACTGAGTTTATGTCAATCGGGAGTCCCAGGGAATACGTAAACCTCCTTGAAAATGCTAATAAAAATAAATATTGAGAACTAGATTCTTAATAGCCATATAAATATAATATATAGTAGCTTCTACTGTCGGTAAAATGTTTACAATTCTCTCTATCCCAGGAGAATTTAAAAACAAATCTGAATTTCTAGTGGTTAACATTTTAAATTTATACACGCTATTTACGCTAAAATAAGTTCAGTTATTAAAAAAAGTCAAAGTAGAAAAAGAAGCAAACTATAAAAACATAGACAAACACTAAAACCTCAAATAGGAGACAATAAAACCTAAAGAAGAAAAAGTAATTAAAATTTAAAAAGTGTTGTGTAATGCCAAATTATATGTTTTTAGTTACCATAGTTACGGCAATAGAACCACTAAAGCAAAAATATGAATATCGTCTATTCCCTATCCCGAGGGAATTTCGTGTACAAAATTTCATGTTCCTATAGACGCAGCTGTTTGGGCTGTAAGTTGATATGTCTTCGTCAGTTTCTTCTTTTATAATTATGCTTTTAGAAGTAGGTACATGAATATATTTTCAACCCTTTGCAAGTCTAGTCAGAGGCGTTATTGACCCATTTCAGTAACCTTGTGCTTAGCCCAAGTAGCAGTTAGGTAGCCATTTTGGCCATTTATAAAAATCTAGGTGAAATGATTAGGCACGCAGTGTAAAAGTTGCGTGTCGTACAACTTCGCATGTACAAATCTTTACACGTTTTATTACATATTACTGTTATGGCTACCAAAAATGTATGACCACATAATATTCTGTAAGAGATAGGTACCTAATATATTTTAATGTCAAAATAATCAAATTTACATAGTTAAATTGATAAACTTTAAAAACTATTTTTATTTATTACCAAAATATTCAAATTAATTGTGGAATTGAGAAAAACTAAAAATTTAATACTACTTTACATAAACATAGAAAAAATATAAAGTATGATAATAATCCTAAACAAGTAAATATTATGTTTAAAAAAATTTAATAACCCGACTGCAAAAAATCAACAGAGAGCAACGCACAAAAAGACCGTAAAACTATTGTAATATTATTATATCTGATTAAATTTAAATACATAACATATGTATATGTTTGTAATCTCCATTTGATTCCCTTTATTTTGATACTCTACTCGATAGGTTTGGTTAAAAAAAAAATAGAACTATTTACAAATTGGAAGCATTTAATTATCTATAATCTCTTTTTGAATATATGTAATCTCCTTTTGATTCTCTTTATTTTGATAACCAAATTTTTTTTTAACCAAACCTATCTGGTTTGGTTAAAAAAAAATTTTACTTCTCACAATTTGGCGTCAAAAGTCCGCCGTTTAAGTCTTTTTATTCTTAAAACCTATCTAAGGACACTTGGGTTTTCTAGACAAATCTAACGATACCCTAATTGTCAAAATCCATCCAGCCGTTTGGAAGATTCGTGGGAATAAAGAAATTTACAAACATACAAGATACGCGCGAAAAACAATACCCGTCCTTACAGTCGGGTAAAAAGGTTTTTAATGTTTTTAGACAATGGCAATACGCACTTTATATGTATAAACATTTGTGCAAGACTTACGTGCGAAGTGAATAGTAAAATTATATATTATTCTCGATATAAATCCATAATAATAATATTACATGGACATACCGATTCATGCGCTTTGTAACATGAGAAAAATTGAATGTTTATAAAAAAATATTCTATCTTCTAAAATCATATTGTAATCCTTAAAAATACTTACACCTTATTTGCAATTATTTCAACGATAAAAAACCTGCTCAGAAGAAATGATAATAAAACTTAAAATAGTAATATTTTCACGTTTATTAACTGAATTGTACTACTCATATATTAACAATGTTTTTGTATTGAAAATATACTGCCTCCATATACCTAAAACTACATACACCGAATTTATGAACACAGGCACTCAAAGCCTGTGTTATTATTTTCACGACTTCGACACAAAAAACTCAGCCGAGAATAGAATTAATTTGGTCAAACTTAATAGTATCAGATTTGTCGCCCTCCGCATTACAGCAAGAGTTCAACGCACCGTGAAAACTCACATTTTCAGAGTCGGAAAAACTTGAAAAAGTAAGTATTCAACTATATTACTAACATAACTTCTGATGAATGATTCCCCTAATTTATCAAAGTTTTATGATAACGACGAATAAATGTTAATGAATCAGGCCACCGCATGGCATTTCAGCCGTAATGGCTGAAAAAAAAACAACCCTCCTCTTATGTATTAAAATGATTTATTAGACGTATTGTTATATTAATTATGTACAGTTTTTTATACCGTATTTCATAGACTGAAAAGATTTTCATTCAAATATTGACGCTTAGGTAAAGTAATAGATAGGTTTGTGAATCTTTGGATATTTTTTGTTATAAAAGTTATAATTAAAAATAGAAACATCTTATTTATTAAAATTTATCAAAAATTAACACAACATTTAACCCTTGACCTTTCAAACAAAGATGAAACTGAAAATGCTTCATGCAGCATCCGCACTGTAACTGAAAACTCACCTGTTCTTTCCATGCCCGATCTTGTACAGCTCGACGTGCTTGAACTGAGCGTAGGTGGCCATTATTTGGAGTTAAAAACACGAGGGTTATTTTATCACACGAAAGTGCGGTCACTACGCGACACGGGAGCGTTTGTACGTGGAGTTGAACGTGCGTTCACGACGAAGTGTGTCAGCTGACTGGCGCGCGCGGGCCGTGACTCTTGCTTAAGTCGATGCTGCCACCCTCCGCCCGCGCTGCCACAGCCGCACAAGCGCGCATGCCCAACCCGGCACTTCCGCACCACGTTGTTTTTTTTTTTCATCTTCCTTGTGACATATGTTTCTACCAGATGATTGTCAACAGACAACACATGGCTAAACAGGTTTTAAGGTAAGATGTAGAATGATATACAACAGTTATCTTAGAAAGCGATGAAATGCAAGATAGAGTCGTTGCGAATTTTGACAAGAATGAGATGATAGATATAATTATGTTTTGACAGAAATACGGACATGAACAGTTCGAAGTAATCATGATCTTTCACTTCCTTACTTCCTTAGTAACGTGGTCCATCCGCAAAATGACGAGTAATTTATACATAATATTCTCTATAGATTAGCGACACATTTGCCAGCCAGTTTTTGTTTGTTTTCCTAGGCAAAAAAAGACTCGGGTCTTCCTAGGTGCCGTCTAGGAAACGTAGAGACAAAATTGGCGATAATTATCTTTGCATAACACTATTGTCGCAACATCAAGATCGTCCCGGTCCACGACGGCCAATAATGGGTAATTACAGGCGATTAACTGAGGATTTTAAATGTGCAATAATCTTATAGATAATGTTGTATGTAGTTCTTTCTATACTAATACCTATTACCTATAATGTTCAAGTGTTTGTTTGTTAAGTTGAACGTCCTAATCTCATGAAAAAGGTCCAATTTGAAAATTTCTTTTAGTATTGGATATTTATAAAGAAGAACTATATAACATCACGCTATGGCCAATAGAAGCTCAGTAGTGGCCACAAAGAACGATGGGAGCGAAATCCCGCGCGACTTTTAATTATTTATTATAGGAATACGTTGATAAACGCTAAGTGCATCTGAAATTAAGATTTGTGCCCGTTATAAATGGCAATGGACTCACTAATGGGAACCAGCATATTCGTATGTATTCATATGTTCCACTTCTACCTACCCTTTTGAAAACAATGGCGTCCACGGTTAGTTATTCTGTTAATACTGCATAAAGTCCCGTTATTTAGAATGCAAAATTAGCAATGACTCATTCAGGCAAATTGCAATTGTACGAAAAAGTGAAAGTTTAATGATTAAGTCAAATAATATTATAATTAGATAATTATAAAATATTTAGGAAGATATGAAACTATACACCAGAAGTATACTTCGCTGCTAAGGAAGAAAATCAATCACAAAGTCACAATTTCCATGGATCTGACATAAATGATACTAGCATGTATTATCCCAATAAAATGGTAAATCAGGTGGCAAGTGGTAGTTTGGAACTCGCTCAATTAGATACACCACACCATAATGGATTGTGTTGAAACACGGCGCAGTCTGCGGGGGATTTGTTGCCGATAGATTGACGTTAAGCTAAAATTAGCGCACTACAAATAACGTCACGGGTTTATTCCCCAAAGGGATAGGCTGAGCTATATCTTTCACTTACATTTCGCCAGTTATATACACTTAAACGTATAGATCTCACCATTTCCCAACAGCGGGGTAGGAAGGACCCATTCCTTCGACGTGCTACATTCTGACATACATCTTTCATACTCGTATCATAGCATTCATCAATCTTTTCATACATCATTATTACAACATAACATAAACTTAGGAAACTATTTTTATTTTATGTTAAGCTCTATGTCATTGACAGCCGCTACTTATCGGGTACATATTTTCCAGACTTCAGGTAGATGATTTAGAATTTCACAACAGTAGAAAGTTCAAAAAACGCTGGTGTGATGACTTGGATACCTTTGATAGGTAATGGTGGAATAGGGCTGGTAAAAGACAGCAGTGGAAGGTTCAGGGGGAGTCCTTTACCCGCGCTACGGAGACGGTCATTAAATTACCGTAGGTACTAAAGATTTTATAAACTATGTTCTCAAATTTAAATTGCTAATGTTGTGGGAAAGGAAGAGTCCTATTTTAATTAAAAGTTAATAGTGAAGGCTTATAGTAAGAAAGAGACAAAAACGGTATTGGATTTTTCTGTCTTAAAATTTTCAGTATCATCCCGGGGTCTGGGAATGTGCCTTTTTAATGGCAATTAGCTTCCTTCTTTGGGATATGTGTGTAATTAAATATCTTATTAGTTTCTTTTTCTTGGTGATTTTTATTTATTTTATTTTAAAACTTCACTCTCAACTATTCACTCGTTTTTTGAAGACATATTTATTTACTTAATAGTTCAATCAACACACATAGTTTTCGCTTATTATCAATCGGCACTGCATATAAGTATATGCAATATAAGTACATTGCGTTTATAACACAGTGCGATACAAAAATTGACGCAGTTCATCTAGAATTATTTAACAGTTCATTACACGCTCAACATGAGGTCCACAGCCTACCATTCGTTCACTTTTTGCGGTTCTATAGACAGAATGCGAAAAGAAAGTTTCTGCATCAGTACACCACTTTACGGAACATTGGTTTGGTAGAAATTCTGCCTATCAAATGTGTATATAAAAATAGGAATTTTTTATTTAGTCCTTTGTATATAAGGGTTAAAATTTTATAAAATAGTGAGTTATCATTAGTCCTTACTCTATACTAGTATTATAATGAGCAAGTATTTTTGTATGTAACGAATAGACTTAAAACTACTAGACCGATTTGAAAAATTCTTTTGTCGTTAGAAAGCTACATTGTCACTGAGTAATATAGGCTAAGTAACATCTTGCTACGGCTAATAGGAGCTGAACAGTGGCCAAATAAAGAACGAAGGGAGTGAAGCCCCTCTCTACTTCTGGTACATCATAAGTACTCGTAGGTATATACCTAATACAAGGTTACTTTTCCTTGTCCATACTAATATGGGTCCCGATAAGGGACAAATTAAAGCCAGTCATTATTTGGTTCACCAACTATATCTATCCAAAACTAACGTCGATCTGGTGCAACTAATTAGACCTAAGAAAACCTAGAAAAAAACAGGAATTTAATCTGTGTTTTTTGCGAGCTAACAGTTACAGTTGGTATAAAGACGGTGCCAGCTCTAGAACATTTTTTTTATATTTTTACTAGCAGTCTAGAAGAGAGAAATTTCGCCCTACTTTTCTTTAAACACAATAATAACAACTTGATCAATAAAACTTAATTAATTTCTTGCATTTCCATTAAACGGATAAGTCACAGTTACCAATGACCCAATATACGTGTCCATAAATTAGCTAATACACACTTTTCTTAACAGTTACTCGTAATTATTGTGAGGTAATACAATTAAATACATAAAGTTAGTTGCAATGTGAACTATACACGTTACAATTACGTTACCTTTCTTAATGTGAGATAAAGCACGCGTACAACAGTAGTACTATATAATCTCAGACGTATTATTACGTATGAAATTAAAAGAAAAATCAATATCAGCTTTCTACACACATAGCCTGTAGTCGATTTGATAAATTATGCTAAGTAAATAATATAAAAATAATAAATAATAGAAGAATAGTGCGAGCGATGGTGGCTGAATGGATAAGAGACCACGCCTAAACACGCGGTCCGAGTTCGATCCCGACCGCCAGTACCAATGTGGATTTCACTTTGTGGAATTTATATGTACTAGTCATGGGACTTACCATATGCTAACGGTGAAGGAAAACATCGTGAAGAAACCCACATACCCTAGAAGAAATTCTAAGTGTATGTCTGATCCACCTACTCGCACTAGGCCAGCGGGGTGTGGATTATGGCCTAAAAACCCTCTCAGCTCTCTAGTTAGAGGAGAGGAGACCCGAGCCCAGCAGTGGACAGTGAGACAATTATGGGTTGCTGATGAAATAATAGAAAGACTGTCCACGTAGTGACGGATTAAGAATAAAGTATGTCTCTACCCCATTTCAACCCGTGGGTGTCGTAAAAGGTGACAAAGGGAGTAAACTTTAAGAAGACAAGAGTACTACAAGAAAAGGAAAATTTGAAACAAAGCCCTATACCAACCCGTCTGGCAAGCGTGGTATTAGTAGGCTTAATTCCCTCCACAATCTTTGGAGGACACCCGTGCCCAGCAGTAGGACGTTAATGGGTTTTAATGAGATAATAGATAATATTATGACTGTGGCATCTTTCTGTCTATAACCTTTTTGATTAACGTAGGCACACCACCGTATCTGGCAACCCTATGCATTACCTCCTATCTGGTTTTTGAAAGTTTTCTTTCCAGCGGGAATGCAACGGCAAATCCAGAATGATCCTTCTACTATAACAAAATCTAAATGTGTGTCAAATAAACGGGGAAGACGCTAACACCTGTACTACAATTGTTACTAGTACAAGCTTTAAGCGATTCTTAGGTTAATAAAGATTATATGTCAATAAAGAATGGAGTTTGAGAACTCTTGATCTATGATTAATTTCTAAGTGACCTCTCATTCTCGTCCGTCTTGGTCGCTGAAACAGCTTTTGCACCTATGCGTTGAGTTATCATAGGACATGTGTGACCTGGATTTCATCCAAATTTGTTAACTCATGATTGAGTAAGAAACATACAAACAAATATTCTCACAAACTTTTACATTCAACAACAAATCACGATCAAATAAATAACTCAAGTAAAGATCAAACAACAAAATACACGTGACAATGTAGCCATCTGGCTGATCAACTGTTTAATGTCATAGTTCGTAAGTTGCACTAGGGATGTCACGGAGCTTCGACTCTGATTCTGAAAGGTCATTACTGTCAGACTGTCACCGTGGCGTAGCAGTTAAGGTGGTAGCCTCGCCATAACGTAAGTGATAAAGTATACTTTGTGTCCGTTAATGACCTCCACGACATTGGACTCTACGCATAGGGCGGAAATTGTCTTTTTAAAATATTTAGCCTCCGATTCCGATAAGTTAAATTGAAAAACTCTGTCTTTGGTTCCGATTTAACCACCTTAGTAGCATCCCTAACTCGCACTACCGACACTACTCTTGAATCTTCGTTTACAAATACAATATACAAACATACATACATACATACATATATATGTATGCGTGCGCCCTTTCATCGTTTCCACAGAACCGTATGTTTACCACGAGCTTCCTGCATTTGTGTAGATAGGAAGGAACACCCAGCGTCTCATTCAGCGTCGGCTATATTTAGTAAAAATCTTACGACATACGTAAACAATGTTGCTTTTATAAAATTGAGTTGCACAGTATAAAATTGTGAAACTAAATATATTTATTTAAGCTCCGCTAGCGTATTTGCCCGCCTGATATTAACCTATTTAATTGTGGTCCAAAACAAAATTCGAAAAGTCTCCAACGACACGAGCAATGCCCCAATAAAAAAAGGTTTTTCAAGAAAATGTCACTTTCGGTACCTTTGTAACCTCCGATTAAAGCTATCACCATTGGCTGCAGAAACAAAATTCTTAACTCATCAACTCAAAACGTTTTGGTACTCACCTAAACAATTGTATTGGCATAATCGACGGTCAGCCCAATCACAGTTAAACAACTACTGTCTCAAAGAATGTTCCTATATACTATCACTTAAAATACCATTAGGTAAGAGGTGTTTCCCACGAAGCACGCACTGTAGGCCACAGCCATCATTGTCAACATCAACCAAGTAATGACTATAGACGGGCCCTCTCAAGCCCATTAAGCTCGGGAGACCACTAGTCATCAGTAGTAACTAAAAACTATCGAAGTAGTGTCGATAAAGCTATGCAATTATATAGGGTGAAGATACTTCAAATAGAAAGAGAAATTTTGCTGTGCCCTACTTCTCGTAAGTTCAGAAAATCTGTCAACCTAAATCTTCCGCCATTGTAGAAAATACTTAACTTTAACTGACAACAAACATGACTATGATTATCAGAACACTTTGGCTGTGATTGCCAGGATGCTATCTATAACTTTGATTGCCAATAATTAGTTCAACAGATTCATATTACAAAGGGCCTTTACAAAGGGCCCATCTATATGTATTATTACACTGTTTGGTAGTCGCGCGACCGCCGCGTGCGCAATTGTAGAAGTTATCGCGAGGCGTGACCACGATACCGCATTTAACACTGCACTACTGACGACAAGTGTCCATTAAAACTATTAAACAGGAACGTGCATATGTCTACCTAGCGGGACTGCTCGAGATTCTTCCCATGGATATACAATTACAGTTTTATTATCTTTATTACTACAAAGAAAATTTTCTCTAACAGGAATCATAAAGTTTTCTGAGGTTGAGGGCGACTATATACTATATTCCGCCCATCTGTGTGAGCCACGAGAACATAATATTGGGATAAATTATAGCCTATATGATATTCTGCTGCATATAGGAAATTACTGTAAAGTTTCATAAATATACACTTTTTAGATTTACGTGTAAATACTAAATATATTAAAATTAAATATCCGCAATGCTTACAGGTATTTTACTATGAAAATAACGCCCTGCCTGCCAGATAAAATATTTGCTTAAAAATAGAACTGTAAACGTAATGATTTCTTAACTTTTACATAACCCTAATTTTAAAAAGTGTATTAAACACATTATTATTTTTTAAATATAACCCTAATTAAATATGATCTAAGTTTTACCAATAATTTAATAAAAATAAACCGTAAAAGTAACTAGACGGATACTAATCATTTCTTTGCACACGCACCAACTAACAAAAACAAATTACTGTTTAACCAATAGCTAACAAACATTTAATGAAAAAATGTTACTCCATTATTATAACGTTAAACTCTTAATTGCTGTTAATGTCTAGTCATTCGAGAGAGTACAGTTCATAATATTATGCCTTCATCACAATAACAAATGCAGTTTAAAAAAAAAAATCTATATTATCTACTAGCTGTCGCCCGCGGCTCTGTCCGTTTGATTTTTATTTTCTGTAAGTACATTAGTTTAACTCTGTACAGTGCAATTTTCCAATTGTCATTTCATGAGGACCTTTCTCAAACTTCAACGAATGTTTACAAAAATATTAATATATTAATATTTTTGGGCTGTGGTTCTCGAGCTTTTTACAGATAGCATCATTTAATAATTATTTTTTATTTGTATGATACGTAGATTTATTTTTGGCCCTGACAATGATATTAGATAACCAAACTTTTCATAACGTGAAAGTACATTCAAACCTCTTTCTATTCTATGGCGATATCATGCCATGATTTATTCTGTCAAGTTGACAGGTGACGTTTCGTTCCCATGACAACGATACCGCGCCGTGTTGAAAGGACGTTCCATTTTTAAACACCAAAGAAACAATAGCGATATTTGAATAGGACTCTCGCTCGAATTCAATCAACAATACTGCGCCTCCTCTTTGTAAAATATACCTACGTTACACAGTACATTGGCCACACTTTAGGTTATAGTATATGTAATAACCGTTTAAAAATGTATTGATGCTTCCTAAAGAAGAATTACTATATCAATATTTAGTACTTAATTTAACTTCAACACAAATAAAAATTGCAATGAAGACTAAAGATATGACAAATAGAATGTATAAAGCTTTTAAAATTAATAACAAAAAATCAAATTAAAAGAACTTCAGTCAAAAGACCACCTATTAAAAAGACAAAGAAACACTAATAACAGAAAAATCTCAAGAAACCGTCATTAATTGAGAGAGTATTAACAAAATTTATTCTTTGTCCGCGGTTAAAGAATATCCACGTAGCTGTGAGAATCTCACGAGTAAAACTAAGGTTGGTTTCTGTTAAAATATAATGGGAAGACAGTTTAATCGTTAGAGCTATTAAAAAGTACAGCGAAGATCTATTCATATGTCCTTTTCCATTGACGAGAGCTATTCTCTTGAGCCTGTATTATGTTGCGTTAGTTACGATACGCTTTCTCATAGTAAATTTAGTTGAATTGGACGTAAAATATAGTTTCAGAGTTGATACGTTTTGTAATTCAAAAACGATTTGAAATACAACATTTTATAATTGTCATAAGTGTTTGTAGCAATGTGGTCCAAATAGGCACTTGTTAAGTTAATTGCGGATATATTCGAGGTGGATAGTGATTTTATAATGTCATCATTCATCATTTCAACCCATAAACGTTTCCTCCAAAGAATGTGGAGGGAATTTACGCCTACTATACCACGCTGGCCAGACGGGTTGGTATAGGGTTTGTTTCGTATTTGCCTTTTCTTGCAATGCTATTGTCAGCATACGGTTACTCTCTTAGTCACCTTTTACGACTGCTACGGGTTGAGATGGGGTAGTGACATATGGTATGGATTTTATAATGTGGTTTTGAATACAATGTGATGATTTAAGAAATAAAGTATGCTGCTTGAATAGTCTATCGGTCTTATTAAAGAAATGATCTCGCGCTGAGCCGCACCGGTGGGTTTGCGCATGAATTTTCTCCGCTTGTTACAAAATAGGGGTCCTAAATTCGTGAAAACTATTATATAGGTAACAAATATTTACTTTATGTATTAAATATTCCTTATTATTAAAAAAGCGATGGTGGCTGAATGGATAAGGGACCGCCGCGCGTGCAAATCACGCGGTTCGAGTTCGATCCCGACCAGCAGTACCAATGTGGATTCCACTTTGTGGTATTTATATGTACTAGTCAAGTGACTTACCAACTGCTACGGTGAAGGAAAACATCGTGAGGAAACCCACATACCCTAGAAGAAATTCTATGAGTATGTCTGATCCACCAACCCAGACTAGGCCAGCGTGACTGGATTATGGCCTAAACCCTCTCAGCTCTCTAGTTAGAGAAGAGGAGACCCGAACCTAGCAGTGGGACTTAATGGGCTGTTGATGATTAAATATTAGGCAAAATGTATTAAGTAACTAGCAATTTTATAATCTTACTGTTTCCCGGGGCTTCGCTCATATGAATGTTTGGCCCCTACTCAGCTTCTATTAGTCGTAGCGTGAAGTTATATACCCATAGCGATAGCTATCGCTATGGGTATAAAACTTATTATTTATTAATTTATAGCTATCGATAGCTATAAATTAATTATCCAACATTAGAAGGTTTATTCTTTCGAGCCAGTTGTTCCTGAAGAAGTAAGCGCATTCAAACAAAAAACTATTCATCTTTGCAATATTAGTTTATTGTAAAACCCACAAACAATTCAATTACTTTCTTTTCGATATAGCTAACAAAAAACATTTAAAAGCCAATTTATATTTAAACAAGGAAAAACACTTCTAATATTTTATTACTATTTTAATATTGTATCTTTAGTATTTTTGTTTCAACTAAAAACCATTACATCCAATTTCGGACAATTAATTTCACAAACAAATCATTGACACGCTTTCTGAACGTTTGTTTTATTCGGAACAACAGAAGTACCGGAATTCAATCAAACCGAATCGATTGTAGACACCTCATCATTAAACGCATTTATTTACAAATATAAATAACTAGCGACTGTGACAGGAGAAAAGATTTTAATTAAAAATCTGATATTGCTATCGCTATGAGAGAGAACGAATCAGATTTTTGATAGATTCAAAATTTGAAACTAGGCGTGTTAAAAATGTTTAATATTCATCTAGAACATTCGATAAATTTCCAGCACAGTGATTTCATTTCATATTGGGTGAAACGAAAACACTATCTGTAAAAAAACTAGTCATCGGCGTCTATTGATTTATTTGAGGCGATTTTGCCGATTTATTTTAATACCCTTTCTTTCCCTGGTAATCATCCTCCCCCCGCCGTTTTATCCTACGTGAAAATTTTAAAATAATGGGTAGCAAAGTTGCAAAAAGTTCTTTAAATACAATATGTCTTATTAGTTTTTACAAACTTTAAATACACCAGTTTAGTTTGCAATAATTAAACAAAAAAATAATATATAAATGACAAGGATCCTGTAATCGTAGTACACAACTGAACACAGTATGACAATTTTCAAAATAATATAATAATACCCACAGAAACACAGTACCTAGGGAGTGTTATTTATGGCATACTAACATTTTAAAATAGCCTCACTTCCCGGGTTGATTGAGTAGCCGGGACCGCACACTTTTGCACATAGATCAGCAGGAACAGAGACAACATGACCGATATAAAGCCATTAAATTTTAAGTTTCACGATGACATTTATGTGGTTAATAAATGTTTAATTAATTTCCTCGTAAACGCGTTTATACTATGTTTTAATCGCATAGTGGTTTGTAATGGGATGTCTTAATTTATGATCTGGACATCCCAAAGAGTGTTTAATAATAATAATAATATTCTACCACATTCACACAGCGCCACCTAGTCCCAAATTAAGCAATTATATTTGCTTGTGTTATGGGTACTAAACAACTGATATACTACTTAAATATTTTTTTTGTAAATACATACTTAATATAGATAAATTAAAAATAAACCAGATAAATTAAACCAGACACAGAACAAACCTTTATGCTCATCACACAAAGATTTGTCCACGATGTGGAACGATGTGGGATCGAACCCACGACCTCCGGTGTAGCAGTCAGGGTGACTAACCACTAGACCAACAGGCCAGTCATTTTGCTGTAGGGACGACTTATTTTTGTATTCCATCACAGTTTTGATAACATTGTTACAGCCCGGCTGAAAGACGATAAGACCAATCACCTGTTTCAATTATATCTAGAAACTAGAAGTTGCGCGTGGCTTCGCTTCCGTCATTCTTTATTTGGCCACTGCTCATCTCCTACCTAGCCGTAGCGTCATAATAAAAGCCGACCTTCCTCGATAAATGGGCTATCCAACACTAAAATATTTTTCAAATCGGACCAGTAGTTCTTGTGTGTCTATAGTATTAGTATTTGAAAAATTAATTGATGGTTGGATAACCCATTTATTGAGTAAGGTTAAAGGCTATATAACATCACGCTATCACGCTAATAGGAGCTGAGCAGTGGCCAAATAATATAATATAATATTCTACCACATTTACACAGCGCCATCTAGTCCCAAAGTAAGCAATTATATTTGCTTGTGTTATGGGTACTAACCAACTGATATACTACTTAATACATTTTTTTTCTAAATACATACATATTATAGATAAATTACTCCCAGACACAGAACAAACCTTTATGCACAAAGATTTGTCCTGGGTGGGGATCGAACCCACGACCCCGGCTTAGCAGTCAAGGTCACTAACCACTAGACCAACAGGCCAGTAAAGACCGACGGGAGCGAAGCCGAAGAATTCTAGTTAGGTGTAAGTACATATAAACGAAAAACTATGCTTCGCATTACTGCAACCATTTGCAAATGCAGCCTTTTTATAGATATCAGTGTAAATCATAACAAGATATTTACCGGGAGCAACCACCGTGATTATTGTCGGGTCGTTACCACCGGTTTTTACTTGTATCCGACAGTCGTTAGTGGTTTATGCGGTTGCCCGGGAAAATGACGGTTTCGTAAGGAAAGATGTGAATTTCACTACTATAGAGAGGCAAATTGAATACGAACTTTCGTTTGCAACTAAGCAAGTAATACAAGGTGCAAAAGCTACTTATTGTTGAGATACTCTATCAAATGCTGATGAGATTTGTTTAAACTGATCATAAAAAACAAAATTAAAAATTTTGAAAAAAACCCACGACGATAACATCTATACAAAATAAGAAACGTAACATATAAAAAGGTTTAAATAACTTTATTTTAAATCCCCGACGAAAAGAAAATAAGTAGCGTAAAAACAATCCCAAGAAAATCCGTCGAGGGCTGCCATACCCTGACTTGAAATGAACGAAAGTATTGCAGTTTTATGTATTTGATACCTACCTAATTATTAACAATATTTAGTTTATAATATATATTTAATACTAGAAACAGTAATGATATTGGCAGCCCCCGACGAATTTTCTTGGGATTGTTTTTACGCTACTTATTTTCTTTTCGTCGGGGATTTAAAATAAAGTTATTTAAACCTTTTTATATGTTACGTTTCTTATTTTGTATAGATGTTATCGTCGTGGGTTTTTTTCAAAATTTTTAATTTTGTTTTTTATTTTAAATATTTTCAAAGAGCGCTATCTTACTAACTGTAAGTAACTCGTATAAAATTTTAAGAACCTTGACAGATAAATAAAAGTTTTATACTAAGTTATAGAAGAAACACATTTTTTTTTAATTTACTGTTGCAGTAAGTCTTATAACTTGAAATTATCATTTGAATTTTCTTATTTTAAACTTCTTAAGAAGCGCCTTATCTTACCATGTAAGCTCTAGAATGAATGGAATTTGTATGGAGCTTCGACTATATTATATGTATTTTATTTTTTTGTTGACTTGTGTGCTCATCCGTCGCACAAAGGTCGCCGGAGCCCCGCTTCGCGGGGCTCTTACTTCTGGGTGGTGTGAAAAAAAAAAAACCCTAACCTCCTAACCAGTCCGATTCGGATTGCTTTGAATCGGGGGGTGTTAAGTTTAGCTATCGCACATTGATTGCCGTAGCCGGATTGCCTTCGGCATTAGCGCAGATTTCCACCTATAATAGCTTGTATCTCGAAAACGGTGCGTGCTATCGCAAAAATGATGAAAATTTGGTTACACCCCGAGCACGGGATACCTATAAGTTAGAATAAATAAGGTAGGTAGGTGTTTATATAACGTCAGTCTGGAATAAATTCTCACTCTTACTAATTTTTTTTAGGCTTATTATTGTATACCTCAGTACTAATATTCAGTGATATAACAACACAAGATCGGTTTTCGGATTTTTTCCTTTACTTGTGCAACTTGTTATTGCTTCTGGCCAAATTTCATGATTCTAGGTCAACGGTAAGTTCCCTATAGATTATGATCGTCAAGATAAATCGTCAAAAATGGAGCATAAACAGCTGTATCTTTTGATTGCGTTAACTTAGAATTTTGATTTTTATTTTACGCTTAGGGTTTGCAGATCCAAGTAAATGATATTAATTTCAGCTTTATATCTCTATACGTTCTTGAGAAAAATATTCTAGACAGACGGACAGACAGACAGACAGACAGACATACAACGGAGTGACCCTATAAGGGTTCCGTTTTTTTCTTTTGAGGTACAGAACCCTAAAATTGCATAAACGGTCACCCATCTATGAACTGACCTTATCCGAAGTTGTTTAACCTCATGAGTGTAATCAATATCTCAGTACTACAATGCTACGTGTCCCTATGCAGTAACAGGTCTAATTATTTTACAGATAACTGTAAATATAAGTTTGCTTAGTCTATTGCAGCGCCCCCTGGCGAAAAAATACAATATCGTGTATCCAAAAGTCATCCTCGATAAATCACAAATACATTACAGAAAACTGTATCGAAATCGCTTTAATCGTTTTAAAGATAGGAGGGCACAAAGGTTTCAACGAAATCAACATAGATTTGCCTAGTCTATAGCAGCGCCCCCTGGCGAAAAAATACAAAATCTTGAATCCAAAAACAATCCTCGATAAATCACAAATACATTACAGAAAACCGTATCGAAATCAGTCTAATCGTTTTAAAGATAGGAGGGCACAAAGGATTCAATGAAATCAGTGTATTGTAGCGCCCCCTGGCGAGCTATTAACATAACACCTATCTAATAACCTGTCCCCAAGAGCCGCACACACTTTACAGAAAACCGCATCTAAATCGGTCAAACCGTTTCCGTGCTATAAGGCATTATGTTGGAACACACAAACACACAAACACACAAACACACAAACACACAGCCTCTCACCCCAAACGCATATACCGTCTCCGTTCCGTCGTGGGTAATAAAATATGCTAGCTGATACTAGAAACGTTGCGTTGAGATCTTCTTCATTCTCTTTCTTAGAATTCAAAATTTAAATAACAAATCATCTTATTCAAAAATAGTTACATTTTGACGGCAAAATTGACAGTAGTTAAGAAAATAACCTATTATTTGAATTTATGTTGAAACCCTGCTTAATTAACAAACAAGCTATTTCAAAATAGATAGTTACTGTAACTTGCTTGTAATATCCGGCACATTTTATATAACAAAACGTCATTCTTCCTTGTCGCTTATATTATTCATCGAATAATCTTAAAAGAATAGAAGTAAGGCAAATTAACAAAGAACATACATTCGAAGTTTTAACCTAAGTCGGGTAAATAAGACTTTCCTTTTACCCGACTTAACTAAGAGGAGGGTCAAGAAACGTGCCATCATCATCATCATCAATTCAGCCTATTGCAATCCACTGCTGAACGTAGGCCTCTCCTAACACGCGCCAAAGAAATGTGTAAATAAATTCAAATTATTAAAGGTCAATAATCTGCCTTTTAAAAACTGACTACTCAGTTTTGAGTGTTAGAATTCTACATGGGATCCATAACAGGCAGCACCAATTAACATGCTTCCCAATGTTGATCTCGCCTGTTATAAATTCTAGACTTCGGCTTGTTACTCACTTTTCTAATAAGGCGCCACCTTATTAGAAAAGGTTTTTTTGTTTTTTTAATAATGCAGGTTACTTTCAGATTACATAAACAAGTCTCATTGCAAATTCCGTACATAATAATTACACGTTAAGGTTCTAATTATGAATTATTATACTTGGATTGTTACGCAAAGCAGACGTTTGGTACACACCGTATACAGATTGTACGTTTCATCGTATCGGTACAACGATCAATGAAACGTGATCTTTAAATGTTCGGTTATTTGTTGGGTGCGGGATAAGAAAATACATTTGAGTAATTTGTGGTTAGAGATGAAATGTTCGTGTTTGTGGCTCTTGATTTATCGAGAAACTTATTGTAGGTACTTGTGTATTACGTGCGAGTTGGATTCGAGACAATATGGATGAAAGTAATTTTTTAATACTTTGATTTATTTAGGATTCCGTAATTCAAGAGAAGAAACGGAACCCTTATAGGTTCACTCCTTTGTCTGTCTGTCTGTTCGTCTGTCTAGAATATTTTTTATACCACGACGGTACGGGCCTACGGGCCGCTGATGGTAAGCATAATTTGTATTGCTCTACAAACTGTCCTAAATGCTAAAGTAATAGGTATTTAGGTTGTAATAATCTTTGTTATTTCGCCCCTAAGACTTATTTTGTTTTAAATATTTACTAAAATTTCATTATAACTTGTTAAGTGTACTTTGTACTGTGTCTGTTATAGAAATTGTTTCTTTAGTACATTCTCTAGGATCATCTTTTTAAAAATCAAAACATTTTGTTTGAAGGATCTAAAAGCGATCGTTCAACATAAAAATAAACTGCAACCATACCCTTAATTTCACATTTAATCACCTTATAATTGCTAAACAGAACTAGCTGACGATAAACAATTCGGCCAATTTATAAAGATACCGTCTAATTCCATAAATATGGTGCAGTAACTAGTTTTATAACCAGTCGGTTAATGATAATGAGTTGTTAAATCTATCGTCATAGTATACTATCTTATCAATAGTACATAAAGTTTGATGTTTACTGCAAACCATTAGGTTAAGTTGTTTATTGATATTTGTTAGCTTAGACTTAGGCAAATTAAACTAAAGTGAGTGAGTGGATGCTCTGAGGCAGCATTATTTCAAATGGCACTTACGTTCACTTATACGATGACTTTGGTGTTATTTAAGTCTTCGTTAGTTTGACAAAATTACTAATTTGTCAAAAAATAGTTTAAGAAACTTCAATCAAATTTTTATTCTAAAAAATGTTTTTCAGAAACATGTACGACCGCCCCGGTGCTAATGATTTCTTGGAGAGGCCTATGTGGACAGTAGCTAGTGGATATCTGACGGCAGATATTATGACGATGATGATGATGATGATGAAACACATGCATATTATTCTCTAAGTTACCGTTTTATATCAACAAAGGACAGTACATACTCCTACAATAGATACTTTTTTGACAAATTATTGTACCAGACCAGAATACACTTGGGGAATAAGAATAATGTATCTTAAGTATGAAATATGTCTCTTACGTCACATGTAACCTAAAAAAGCTATGTTACGTGGTCCGAGACTATTCTTTGCATTATTTTCGTATGTAATAATATATTAAATTACTAACTTCGACTCGCGGTTCCACCCGCGCGGTATGCCAAATTTCATCCATCCATCCTAACTTTCACATATAAAATATTAGTAAGATTAAGTTTAGTAATTTCCTTTGATTTTGATATGCTTGCCTAGATATGAATAACAATACATAAGGGTAGGCAGTGGTGAATAACACTCACATACCTCTACTCTTATTTAAACGAGAAATCTTGCAGTACAACCTCTGTTATAGATTATACTAGACGCCCTTGTAATTGTGTAGATAATTATCATCTCTACAATTTATTACCTTTATTATTTTCTTAACCATTAGCCGCTTTTTAATGGAGCGTAAAACATCTATAGTGGTCGCGTTATCTTCCAATATTGACCATAACATAGCGGTGAAACTATGTCTAATTAAATGCACCCTACGTATTAATACAGCACGGTGTTGCTACTTAGAAATTGAAGGTGGTATATAACAATTATTTGATTAAACGAAACTATAAATTACAGACCATTGATTTACAAAAAGTCATAGTTTTTGTAAAATCAGTCTTATTTAATACTTATTACAATTGCTTTAAATAAACATTACTTATTTAGCAATAAAACTTATTGACGTTCACACCTCACGACAGCGAAACAATTGTGTGAGAATTGAACTCTTTTTGAGCTTTATTTTGAACGCCGTTTTTTGATCGCTGAGTGTGCGTCTTGGGTTTTTTATAAGTCAGTGTTATCAGACTCAGACAAACTTTTTGTGAACGGAGAAATATTTATTCCATATCCCATAATAAAATTTCAGTTCTCAAATTTTACTGATCGAAACACAACGTATTTACTTTTGAACTTTCGCGTTACATGATGTTATTTAGAAAAGCGAAGAAAAGCGCTATAATATACTTATAAGAAGGTTACTATATTGTCAACGCTGTGTGCGGTCTGTTATGCAAAACTGCAGTAAAAGTGCATAATACGTACGCGCTAATTTTAATACGTAGTTATTAAGGGGTTATAACCTCTACTACATCTAAGGTTAATTTCTAACTATTTTAATTTACTAATATAAACGC
This sequence comes from Laspeyria flexula, assembly GCA_905147015.1. Classification (NCBI taxonomy): domain Eukaryota; kingdom Metazoa; phylum Arthropoda; class Insecta; order Lepidoptera; family Erebidae; genus Laspeyria; species Laspeyria flexula. The sequence goes on from LR989970.1 coordinate 6,074,961, forward strand.
CTTAGTGCCTAATAACAGTGAAGCTTTCATTAATTTTAATGAAGTTATTAACTGTTGATGGCTTACTCAATGATTAGAGAACTTCTTGGTATTAGACATAAGCATGTAACAATAAGTATCTACGTTATTTAAAGCGTCAGTTACTTGAATACCGTAAGGGTTACTTTGGATCAAGAGGGTAACTTTTAACCACAACTTTGGTAACTCGAAAAAAGTCAGAAAAATACCAGAAATAGGCGCCATTAATGCATTTAAGCTTAAAATAAATTAATTATTGTCACAGGCGCCGTGATGTTTATATTTAATTTTAGCCAAAGTTACCCTCTACAGACAAAGTAACCCGACCTTACGAAATTTTACAAACTTGTGTTGACATTATAAACTAAAGCTACATATACTACTTGTCGTCCTAAATGCGAGTAAACCGCGATAGTCAGAAGCGATACAAATTAACAACAATAATCGAGCCCAACGAGGGACAACAACAGAAAGTACGACACTGGACTTTCACATCGTCAAGTGTTTAAATACAAACATTATAATTATACAGCCTATGAAACACGTAAGTATCAAAGACTGCAATGGAGAGTACAAAGACGAAACACATAAAAAGAAGAGCTGGTTTTGTTCTAAAAAAAAATTCGTTCGGAATAAAGGTCATTTCATCAGGTTAATTCAAATTTAAGAAAAATAAAAAAAAATAGCAAAACGTGCTCAGTGGCGTGCAATTGGAGAGGCCTATGTCCAGCAGTGAACTAGCTGACGATGATGATCTACTCGCAAAGAAAAGAGAGTGAACAGAGTCAGTGCAATTTATTATTTTATTTTTTAATGCCCGACGTGGTAGATACATGACACAACATGCGTCTCACCTGATGGTAAGTGGTAACCGCTGTCTAATGTTCTTGTAGAAAAAGAAACTGAAAAGGAAAAGGGAAATAGGAAGGAAAGGAAAATGAAGGACTCTGAGAGGTAGAATTAGGTGTCCGGCGAATTCAATAAAGAATTTTCTGTCATAACTGGCTTTTTATTTTGTAGTTGTTGGACACAAATACAAAATAAAAAAACCAAATCAGCCGAGCAGTGGTGATGTTCCATAAATGCGATAATTTATTTGGATATCGATCATTTGAAACTGGTTCAGTAACATCGATATTATCGATATAGCCTGCAGTTAACAGTCATTAGTGCTTTAATTTCTGAGTATAGTTTGGTAAACATGTGCACCTAGTAAATATGCATACAACACGATAGTGAGAGTAACAAACGAAGAGCCGCCTGCACATTAATGGAAGATTTACACACTGTGATTGCATCAATCGCATGCTCATTAAGCCAAACAGTACAAGGTACGATTCATCAATCGATTTCTGCTCGTAAATGTTCGATGAATTGCCGTTAAATCAAATTTAATATGAATATAATAATGATGATGAAGACACGATCATTTAAATCTTATTAAAGACTATAAAAATGTCAGGCACATCACTAATACATCCCAATCACTTATAGACTCAAAATCTGATATGAATCCCCTAGGTATTTGTCGCCCCTTTCCCCTTTACTGGACACCGTTCTCCTCATATTGTATGTATATACTCACTTTGAATCACGCTCCTTGATAATATCATATTCATGAATTCAGAAAGCAACTTCATCATCATCATCATCATTTCAGCCTATTGCAGTCCACTGCTGGACGTAGGCCTCTCCTAACACGCGCCATAGCACTCGAAAGCAACTTAATCAATAAAAATCTGGAACATCTAGAAAGATACCATAAATCCAGATCAAACAAAGGAATATACATGAATTGTGTCACAGGGATTATTTATAATTATTAAACAAAAGTAAATATTTTGAAAATCGATTAGTAACACGTGCCGAATATGCCTTATCAGCTAATTACTAATAATATTATAATTCTGCAAAAACATAGCGTAACCATGGCAGCTGGGAGATCCAACTTTTCGCATAAAATCACGTTTGACGAACAGGAAATCTCATAACGCCTACTGAGATTAGACGCAGCGACCGAAATTCTAACAAAACGACATTAATATGAATGGTTTTTTTTAGTGTAGTAGTCTGACACTGAGGAAGAAAAGGGTGTACTAAGTGCTAAGTGGAAAGAAACTTGTGTTTTGTGTGCGATGGTACTTGTTAAACGAGAAGTTGAGATAACGCTTTGGGATTAGAACGAATGGACCTAACACACGCGACTCCTATCTCGATGTATAAGAGCATATTGAGCCTGTTCTGTCTTCTGTTCGCGACTGTACCACGCAATAAGATAACACTATACTCATTTGTCTGAACACGTTCTGTTTACACTACTGTTTTCAAAATGGATTATAAGGAACCTAGTCGCGATGTCACTTTATTAGAGAAAGCATATTGTTAAGTTTAGCAGTGGTCTTCAAAAGAATGACAAACTTATCATTAAATGAAGAATAATGATAAGTTTGACGATGAAAATCATTTAAATTTGGACTAAATTTAACATAATATGCATCACACTGACATTTTGCAAACTACGATTGGTCCTATGTAGGTAATAGTCTAAGCATACTGTCATTGATCGAGCATTTTTGCAAACTTCGGGTGGATTCGGATTTTTAAGATAGAAAACCGGAATATCGTCTGTGTCTGAACCAAGGATCAAACATAGGACCTCCTGCGCAGTCGTAGATACTCACTACTATTGTACCAATAAGGCAGCCAGTTGAACTCGACTTCATTTCATGTTGGCTAATATACAGGCAGTCTTCTCAATAGACGACAACAGCCTATCACGTAAATATCAAAGGCATAATCAGCCGTGAATGACCTCTCATGATTGCTACTGTGTCAATCATGATGGCAATTATAGCTCATTCTAGGAAAGATCAGTGTCAATATGTGTAGAGCCGGATCAAAAATATCTCAACATTAGAGTCGAAGTCTATAAAATACATTTTCGTCTATAAGCTGCGAAGCGATACATTCACAACTCAATACATTCGGCAACATCAAATACAATTTCTGAACAAACAATTCTGCCTAGTAAGTTCCATACAAAGATATCACAAATCATCACTGTCATCTTTTAGCACAATCAGAACAGCCTCTTAGTATAGCATTCGGATTTGTAAATCTTTCAAAGCTCTCTAGTGCGGAGGTGAACACAATTAGCTCAATTAAAACTAAATTGTACAAGCAATTACTACCTTTAACCTCATAGACATAAAGCATTATATAGTTTGTTAATAAATAGGCGAGTTTAAATAGCTGCTTTAATAGCGTGATGACTCAACATTTAGTTCTGCTTATTAGTTTAGGAAAGCGACGCGAAAATTCTCACTCGTGCATTCAATTCAGACGTTTATCACACTAACATTATAATTGCCAAAATAACTACTAAACGACTATGTCTGCATTTCAGTCCGTTAGTTCAGTTTCGCCAAAAACAACATACAAATAAATTATAATGACAAACAGTATTGGGATAATTTATCCTGGAGCGAAACTTAAACCCAGTGTCGCTAGTTTGCCGTTCGTGTAGTTTAGAATTTATCTAAGATCTTAGATAGATCTGGATCCTAGAAGCTAAGGCAAAAAAAAAAAAATTAAAATGTAAAGTAGTACTTAGTACAGAATTATTCACAAACGTTCTTGAAATGATGATTGTAGCAAATCTAATACAATTATTTTACTAAACAATGTAGGTATGATAACATTAATATAGCTAAGGTGCTGATTGAGCATGGATATCTAAAGACAAGGGTATAAAATATTGTAATCTTAATGAAAGCTGCTTTATAGCTATGAGAAGAATAGGTCATCCTAGATGTAATTTAATTAGTTACAACGTATAATAGAGACTTTATCGTATCACTGTCAACAATCTATCGATTCCTACTTATGGGCACGGCTGGCTCTCTAATTTTCTTTCTGAGGTTCATCTCACGACATTCTGGTGATGAAAATGAGTGATGACATGAATAATATATTATGTACTCCGTCGCTACACGGACAGACAGTAGGCGTGCATTATCCTATCGTACGTGAAACCTCGTACTCAGTATCTAGCCTAAAAACTTCATAAATGTAAATAAAAATAAACATTTAATTCAGACTCATTGTCAAATAACTACGTAAGACAAAATACTGCACAAAAGATCGAATCTTAGCTCTTTATCTACATTATGGTCAAACCCTAAAACATGCAACATTACCTGCATTGTTGCATTGTATTCAAAAATGAGATAAAAATACTTATTACCATTGTCTCTGGTAAAAAAAAACAACATTGGCCCCAGTATTTACAGTCTATTTAACCTCTTGGTCGTAAAAAGAAAGCTACATGGCAAGTTAACTACGGGAAATTCGTACAAATTACTGTTTAGCAGCGTTTTACTCTAATTGCGCGGATTCATCAAAAATATCGCATTGAGGACGAGCGTCCGCCATGACACTGCAATCACAATGACAGATATTTAGGCGGGAAAAGTGACGTTTATAGCGTCTAGCTACAGTCTGTTTCATAGATTGAGGTGCATTAAAATATTGTTTTTTTTAATATGGGCTGAAAATAATGAAAATTACACGTTTCTCATTATTTTAAGCACAAAAAACCTGTTTATTTTAGAAACTATTATTTGCTTTTAACAATAAATTAAAAGATCATTCTGTTACAATTAAATTTAATATGAATTGATAAACGAAATGGTAAATTTTTGCTTGATAATAATTTTTAATAATGAAATTTTTCATAGCACAGCATCATATTTATTACCGAAATATCCAAAATAATTTTACTCCCGACTAGAAATTATTCTCCTTTAGTTTAGAGCATACGTAAATCATCATCATCATATCAGCCCAACGACGCCTACTGCTGGACATAGGCCTAACCTAATTTCCGCCACAGCGAGCGATCTTATGCCGCCTGCAACCAACGGCCACGACAGCTCCCCACCAGGTGGACCGATGACCTGGTCAAGGTTGCGTGTGGCCGTTGGTTGCAGGCGGCCCAATGCGTAATAACGACAATATATTATGAAAATAAAGAAAGTTTCGTAGGTATATTTATTACATGCAGAGACTGCAAACTGTTTTACAGAACACACCACAAACGCAGCCATATCTAACGGTTCGTGAAATGACCCAAAATGACAGTTAATGATAAAGGCTGGATTTAAAAAATAATCACAAAATTGGCCGTCGTCGGTCGGAGCATTAATGATCGTGTCGACGTGCTCTAACCTCTATTGTGATGCATTTATACGACACTATCACTTTTTAGGGTACCGCAAAATTGTATTATTTTTCTCTGTTTTTGCTAGCTGACAGATACTCTTAATTCGAACCTCAGGTCACGCTGGATGCTAACTACATAAAACTAGTACAATTGAAAATCTCTTGGGGTAGATCTCGATGGATCCTTAAGATACCCATTATAAAAAATACCCGATAAATAATACACACATTTGAAATATCAATTGAAATTCCTGCCCATGTTACAAAAACGACATTTTCTATTTATCCAATGGAAATACTAACATTTCATACATTTTAATTGTAACAGGAAAATTAGTATCATCTCGTTTATTTCCCTGCGGTATACCAACACTGTTGCGTCATAGCTTTATAGAATTGTACCTAATAAACTAATATGAGGTTAAATTGACATAATATATTTTATAACTACTTCGGTGTTACAGCGCGAGTAGGTATTGTACATGCGCTGTACGTATTGTTGCAGAAGTCGTCTCTTCGGCCGCAGACTCGACCTCCGGGTTGGACTAACCCAATACCGCTTTCGTCCAACACAACGAACGCGGGACTTCATGCACACACCCTGCTGTGCCACTGAGGTAGTCAATTCAAGTCATTATGCTAAATATCATCTACAGAACCAATGCATTAAACAAATGTCGCTCGTTATAGTTTTAACAAAAGATACTTTTCATAAACGACAGTAACGTGCGGTACAGTAACCTACATCGCATAAATCGCAACTACTTTCCAATGTAAGTATAAATTACACATTTTATTACAAATTCGTGTCATCCGGCAACAAATAAACTATAATTTAAACACAGTGAATTAAATTTATCAACATAAAAACTCTTTAGATGTCCTCATTCAATATCTCCAAACTCACGTAATCAATGCTTTTTATGAAGCTATTATCTTTGCCATTTGTCGACGCTAGTCTTTGATTTTTAAAAGAAAGGTATTATATTACATAAGACATTGGCTACCAAATAACAATTTGATTAATTTATTAACTGTAAAGGTATAAAACAACCTATTAAACAGCTAATCTACGGCTAATATTTCGACAAGTATGCAATCTCATGACGGCAGAATAAAAGGTACAAAAAAAAGTTGATAAATTGGGGGTTACGTAAGTAGTATTGTCGGTAAAGAAGTGAAACTAAATGTAAAGTAAATCTAATCCCAAATCATGGTATAGAACAAAGGCGAGGTGAGTCGGACGAGACTTTCACTACACTCTTCATTAATCATACTGAATAATCTAAATAAGCCTCCAAATAGTCTTTATGTACACTATAATATGCCGAGACCATATTTTTGAGAGAATAGAAGTGTTGACGCATTCTACCCGTTTGAGGAAACTAGACAATCGTGTAGGACTTGCCGACTATTCGTAGGATACCGAGAGTCCCCAGAACTGTGATAAATATTCGCCTACCGTAGAAAATCCTTAGATAGTATTAAATAAAGTCTCTTCTCTCGATAATAATATCTTCTCCTATATCTCTATAAGTTTCGAAGATTTAACCGTAAGAAAATCCTACCGTAAAAAGATCTAACCATATAACTGAGGCTGATAACACCCTTCTTACCAATTACGGGCATTTATCTAATTTTAGTGTTAGATATCAATTTTGGTGTATTGACAATTAAGGTGTTGTTAATATTATAAATTAATTTTGAACGTTAATTAGATTTCTCAAGCATTTCATGCAACGAAATACGTATTTCTAACTAAACAATGAGGTTACCTAAACATCTAGAAACAAAAAAAAATACCAAAATTAGGTAAAAAATCATAGATGTTGAAATTCACTCGTATCAGCCCATAATGTCGAAAAGTGCGTGGTTAATGGCCTACCCCTTCGCAGCGGTCGTACTCGTACGCACTCTCGCTTAGCCTAGACAGTCCCGAGTTCAAGAAGACGACATAATACGTCACAGCGAACGATTTCGTTCCGCTTGCAACCAACGGCCACCGAAACCTTGACCATGTCGGCGCAAAAACATAATTTCCCAGTATTGATGTGTAAATTAGGTGAGGCCTATGTTCAGCAGTGGACGTCGATAGGCTGATATGATGATGATGATGATGATGATGTGTTGATTCTTGATATACCGATAAACAGAAACTATATTTGCTGGTTAGGTCACTTTAGTTAGAGATTAACGGCCGCACTCGAGAGACGTCAATTAGCAGTAATCTGTAATTAACACAATTTTTTCATTGAATAATCGTCTTTAGGCGTATAGACTTAAGTATTACACGTTTTTACTAAATAAACATTAAAGTTAAGTAACGTCTCTGACTACGGCAGTAAAGTTAATTAATAATTACATATAATAAATAGATACTAAATTAATATTTTTAGTTCATATCTTTTAATCCGATTATTCTTGAAAACGATAGACGTTGCTAATACCCGGAACTCGAGAAATTAATCTCGTTTCATAAAGATCAGAAGAATTTGTGTTCATTGCGGATTAGTTTTAATACACTGTGTAAATATTTTAAATAAAATTAATTAAAAATCATATCCAGTTACGAGTAGTAAATAATTCATATTATTACTGATTAATGTAAGCGGTCATGTATTAAAATATTATTTCATAATTTTAGTAGCTGTTGCCCGAAGTTTCGCTGCCGTGGATCTTTGTTTGATCAATACTCAGCTCCTATTGGTTGCAGGGTGATAGTACCTATATACCTACCTTCCTCGATAAATTGGATACCAAAACAAAATTTTGTTTTAAATTCTAATTAGTTTTTCCTGAGATTAGAGCTTAATTACCACAAACAAACTCTTCAGCTTTATTTATACTAATGTTATAAAGTTAAAGAGTTTGTTTGGTAGAACGCGCTTATCTCACAAATACTGAACCGAATTGAACAATTATTTTTGTTTAGAGATAGCCTATTTATCGAGGAAGGCTATCATCACCATCATCATCAGCAACCCAATAAGTCCCACTGCTGAGACTTAATGGGTGGCTTAACGCTATAGGTTATACAAAATCACGCAACAAGCAATAGGAGTAATGGCCAAACAAGGTCCACAGGAGCGAAGCTACGGGTGACTACTGGTAAATAAAATCTTTCTAATCAGCACAGTGGCTCCTCTGGCAGCTGACAGGACACTGAATTGTCATGGCAACACAATAATATGTATCGTGTAAATACACCTTTACAGTAGTTTTCTTTCAATCTCGAAGTATCGTTATTAACAAGGCAATAAGTAACTCAATTCTATCTCAGCAGACACGTACTATTTGATCGTGATAGGTCTTCGCCTTTCATTTCTTGTATAAAGTGATATCTTAAAGAAAATATCAGCTGGTTCTCTTTTCTGTTTAACTTGATAGTGAAATTATTTAGTGCATCGAGATTGATTATGATTGCTTAGCTTACCAATTATACTACTCTCCTTTTTAAAAGACGTTCCAACTTTATTTCAAGTTTCGTGTTGCAATTAACACACATAATTAAAGGACACAAAGTACATAAACAAATTCTTTTCAAAATAATAGACCTCAGAATGTGTTATCACCATCATCATCATATCAGGCCAATGATGTCCACTGCTGGACATAGGTCTCACCAAATTGCATCGCTAAAGTGCGCTAAAGCGCAGCGCTGACGGCTCCCCATCAGATGGATGTGATATGTGAATATTGAATCCACATCTTCGTGTTAACAGTCGCATAATTTGACTATTAAACCAGAAACGAGAGATCGCTTACTTCAAGGTAGGCAGCGACTTGAAAAATCCACGTAGGTAATTAATGACGGAAATTTGCTCTCGTACAAAGCCGAGGCAAGTCACTAATTATTAAATAATAACTATAGTAAGAGTTTAATTCGAACATTTCACTTGTCGTATCAATCGAATACTGCTGTCAAACTGTTTGCTTTGCTCGTCTATTTGCAATATAATCCTATCTAGATCTTAAGCCGGCACCAGACATACGCAGCTCTAGTGAAAATAGATTTACTGATTATTGATCTTGATAAAAGATTACATGGAACGATGAAGAATATAACAAAACTTAAAACTTTACGAAAGGTACTTACTTAAACTTACTTTTTTGTTTACTTAAACTTAGAAAAAAAGTGTGAATTTTATCACTTATTAGCATAATAGGCAATTGTCACCTGTTTAGTATAGCTATAGTACTAAATAGCTTCAATTATTTAATAGTGTTCGAAATGTCAGTGAAAAAAAAATTGAAATTAAAAGTGTCATTTCGGGCACTGTGGCCGAACATATTGTGGTCGAAACGTCAACAAGCTAAAAAACTGTGTATAAAAAATACAATCATACTTAAGCAACTCCTAAATTAAAGAGCTTTTCATATCTACTACATGATAATGAATTATAAAAGCTAGATGCTAATGCAATGCTTAATTCATGATTCATTTAAGTAATCATTAAATGTCTCCGAGTGCAGCCAGTTATTGTATGTGTACTAAATGGGCCACAAATGAACGACGTCTGCCGACATACAGTTTATTTATGCGGATATTGAATATTTAATCGTGTCGTAAACTTTCAATGAAATATAATGTAACTATCTATTAATTACTGGCTGTTGCCAGAGGCTTAGCCCGCATGGAGTTCCTACGTTAAGAACAGTGGAAAAGTTTGAAAGCCAAACTATAGCCACTCCAGAGTTTTGCGAATAGCAACACAATTAATAATAAATATTTTTTTTATATGCAGATATACTGATCATGCTCATGCCCAGCAGTTGGCACGTTTTTGGGTTGTAATGATTATGATATACAGATTTTGGGACTAACATTAACATTATTAAAATTGCTCTGAAGTGAACAATTTTGCGAGAATAAAATCAACTCGTAACATTTTCAAAATGTTACCAAAATATCATTCCGATTTCACTATTTAAATTGCTGAACGGTTGTTAAAGTTTTCTCTTATTGGACTTTGTTGAATGTCTGTAGTCAGCTTTAACCTATCAACGTTTCTACTCGATGATAATTAATGCGATTAAATCTCGATTAATAATAATCCATAACGATAAATCGAAATGTTCTTCGTTGTCGTATTGTGAATTTAATAGGCAGTGTTATTGGGAGTGGGCAATGTAGCCAGTTGCTTCAAGGCGTATGTTGTTAAACACTGCTAATGTCAGGACTACTATGTACTACATTGTATATCTTAGAGAGTTATAAGCGGTGAATGGTTAAACAGTTTCAGACTGGTACGAATTAGTTTAAAGGCCCTGTAGACTTTCTATCAGCCTGATAGTTGAATGGAGGTCATAATCAGTATGAAGATGTATGCAAATGGAGAATTGAGCACTCCTTAACAGTAATAAATTATAATATAAAATATGTTAGCTCAAACCAATCAAATTAGCTATCGATCTGTTAAAAAGTGTGTTCGATGTCTGCGGAGACTCTTGATGAACATCTCATCAAGAGTCTCTGCAGATCAAGACAGATATGAAAATCGACTTAATCGAATATCAAAATACCGAGTAAATCAAATGTCAATATTCCACGTAGGCGCGCATTGAGTACATTTAATTAGGAGCTGGACTACAGACACGCTGGACCCTGGGAGCTAGGTGGCTCGTAGTACAGCCATATATATCATTATATATATCATTTTATTATTTCTCTCTACATTTTGTTTAATAAATAATAATATTTTAAATACTATACTACTAGAATAGAAGCTTTTTATTTCCTAAGAATGTACAATAAGGTCTTACAAACTGTTGTATATTCATATTTATTAGGTGTGTACCTAATTAAATTCTATACTTTTCTAACATTATTCTTTTAATAAGATTATTCCTTCAACACAAACTACTAGCGAATCCCTGTATGTACATTCTACTTGTGAGGCATGCAAAAATTAAAAAATACTGAGTTATATATACTTATACTGGCCACAACACTCTTTACACTACTTTCAAACAACTCCGAGATATAATGGAAACTAATTTAGTGCCTATAATGAACTAACGGCTTTACACGGTTGACATTTACAAAATTACACCTTAGCGTATACATAAACAACATTTGGCTGATAGCTCTAGTTAAACTCTCTACATATACGCTGTTTACTTAGCCAATCAGCAATCAGAGAACGCTGGTTGCTCGCTTTCTAGCTAATGGTTGCGAGAACTCTAACACGTTGAGAGTCCTTTGTCTAGTTGTCTGTGATAGGCTGATGAATGTGAATTAGAATATGTGTTTATGAAATATAGGTAGCACAGAGCTTGTATGTTTTACCACTAAATATTGAATATTAATCTATACTAATATTATAAAGCTGAAGATTTTGTTTGGTTTAACGCTAGGATCTCAGGAACTACTGGTCCGATTTCAAAAATTCTTGTAGTGTGGGATAGCCCATTTATCGAGGAAAGTTATATAATAACACGCTACGGCGCTAAGCTGAGCATTGGTCAAATAAAGAAGGACGGGAGTGAAGCTCTGGGCGACTTCTAGTTAATATACTAGCCATGTGATTAACCATCTACCAAGTGTGAAGGAAAACATTGAGTGGCAACACACACACCTTAGAAGTATTTCTTACGGTATGTCTGATCCATCAACCCGTATTTGGCCACAGAGGGTTTCTTTAAGATTTCACACAAAACACCTAAACCACCCACTACCCTACACCTTACACTTGCCGAAGACTATTCATTTATATACTTACAATTACACATACATGCAGATCACGCCTCTTTCACAACAGTGGGGAAGACTATTTCTCCTTCCACGTGCTACGATTCTTACATATGTTTAACTTTCGCTTCTTCAACATTTTATCAATCTTTTCATACATGCTCGCCGGTTTATGGTACTCCATTCTATAGAACGTCCCCGATTTGGTCAATTAACGTTCTTCTAGATAATATAATAATAATATTCTACCACATTCACACAGCGCCATCTAGTCTATTTGTTTGTGTTATGGGTACTAAGCAACACTGATATACTACTTAAATACATTTATTTTTTTGTAAATAAATACTTAATATATATAAATTACACCCAGACACAGAACAAACCTTTATGCTCATCACACAAAGATTTGTCCTGGGTGGGGATCGAACCCACGTCCTCCGGCTTAGCAGTCAAGGTCACCAACCACTAGACCAACAGGCCAGTCATTTCAGATCTTTCCTTCCAACATTCCCAGCCATACATATATCTATAACATTAAAAAAAACGATACCTATACCTCCAATATTAATTTTCACACCCGCTCTCGATTAAATAGGACTTATTAAACCCAGCTTTCACATGTACACGTGAAATGCAGCGAAATTGCGAACCCACAGTTACTGGTAAATTATCGTCCAGCTAACCAACGATGACTTATAGCACATTAATTGTATGTAACAAGCCTATTGAACCTCTGATTAATGAACCTGCTGGAGGCTAAAGAACCTATTCGTAATGCATTGTGTTATTATTAAATTCGAGAAGCTGTTTGTAACTGTAAGATTTAGATGCACCTGGCAGTTTTCTTACATTTCTCGGATTTTGATACGACGAAATAGTATCAAACGACCTATCACACTTCCATTGACAGTGCTATTTATTATATACCGTCGTATCTAAATCATTTTTCAGCATAGACCCAATGATCTTTTTCTATGGTGCAAACAATGTAGGTACTTATATAAATTACTAGCTTCCGCCCGCTGCTTCGCCCGCGTGGTATGTATTTAATACCTATAAACCTTCCTCTTGAATCAGTCTATCTATTGAAAAAAAACCGCATCAAAATCTGCTGCGTAGTTTTAAAGATTTAAGCATACCTAGGGATATAGGGACAGAGAAAGCGACTTTGTTTTATACTATGTAGTAATGAGGGCAGCGCAGCAACTTAGGAACAAAAATAAAAGTTTCTACCCGAATAGCCATAACCATTTTTGTCAATGTAATCTTTAAGCTTTAAGCATTCTTAACCCAAGGTAAAAATTGAAATTTATTGTAGCATCGGTAATTTCTTTTAATCTAAATTCATTGTTTCAGAAGCTATGAGTCAACTGCCTGAAGGGTATATTCCAATCGCGTAAAAGCTAATGACTCTGCAGCACGCGTAACATGGTAAGGCTTTGGATGCTAAAAGCGTAATTTCATCTTCATTGAATACGTACGTGAGGACATAAATAGCAAATATACATGAGCAAAATAAGTAATTAAAAGTTTTAATACTTAAGTCAAGTAAACAACGACTCATTTTATACATTATTTACAACTAGCAAACGTCCCGACAACGCACGGACGGAATTTACAAATGAAGAAAACGAGAAGTGTACCTAATCAACGAAAAATAATGTTGTGAAAACATGGCACACTAAAGGCTGAAAAGAGTCGTAAGATAAGAAAAGACAATAGGCAATTTTGAACCATAAAATTATATACAGAAAATGAATATTCTTTAAAAACTAAATGTAGAATGTTAAAACTGTCTAACTGGCATATTTAATGAGATTTTCATATGAAAGCACTATCGATATTTAGATTTTTCCAGTGGAGTTTCCTTAACTTCCACTCGTACATGCCTACTCTTGAGAAACGAACACAACAAAAAGAAATCAGCCCAATAACTCCAATGTTTTTAAGGGTCTCTATAATACTTGCGGCAGCTAGACAAAAGCTAGCAGAGGGAGACGATTGTCTCCTTGGCTACTACTATTAAAAAAATGAACAATACAATGAATGCAATTTTAGGATGCCTGTCCTAACTTGACTTTGCCCATGTCCTTGGGTATCTCATATCATCAGAAAGATCGCTCTTACGTCTGTCTCTTCATCATTAATAATAATAAAAAACCATAACTTTCATACATAGCCAGTATTATATCAATGATATATCGTTACGTAAACAAACATTAATTTCATTTATTGTAAGAGATATTTACTTCTTAACACCGGTAATTGTTCACGAACAATCCGAGAACTCGGCGAGAGTACTACGAGAGGCAATTTATATAATTTTCTATTCGTTCGATCTGCAATAAGATACTATTCAAAGTGAACGGTTATATGGAAGCATGGCTAATGCATAGGCATTACTTTTTTATGTCAGGAAAAAACATAGCGGCTGTTGCATAACCCACCTCTACCGACCACCGGACTCATAATGGAGGTACTTACGCTGTGTGAACTTTAAAATGTCGAATAATTCAATAGATTATCTGATTCAAATAATAAAAGTTTAATATTTAGACACGTCTTATAAATAATATTACTGTCATTCACGTGTCAGCTATTTTTTTAAAAGACAACGCCCGCAAAACGGGACAAGTGTCACGAGGGAAATCATCATCATTACAACCCATAAACGACCCATTGCTGGGCACGGGTCTCCTCTAAATATTGTGGAGATAATTTAGCCTACTATACCACGCTGGCCAGACGGGTGGGTATAGGATTTTTTTTTTCTTTTTATCGCAGGGCTCTTGTCTGCTTAAGGTCGCCCTTAGTCGCCTTTTACGACACCCACGGGTTGAAATGGGGTTGTGACATTGTGTATTCTTAATCCGTCATTAGACGTTTATCTTAATCCTTCACTAAACAACAAAAGAGAATGCGTCTATATGTCGTATGCGTCTATGCGTCGTGGCTGTGGTAGACGACAGCATCAACTGCTTGTCTATCCAACATTAAATCGCGCTCCTCAAGCATATTATAATAGCCCTACGGCTAGAGCAGTTACTTACCTAAATAATCTTCTAAAAAATAGTCCAGATACAGACATATTTTATGACAAACTGGGTGTTATTATTAATAATTTTATGCAATATATTAATGATATATGACATGTGCAATTTCCTTCAGTATTATTAAGTTAATAAACACTAATTTTTAATAATGTATTAAATATGTATAATAATAATAATAATGTAATTTAATTAATTAATAACTATAATTTACTATTGAATTTTATTAATAACTTGTTTAAATGTAAATAATAATATGGTCTATGATTAATGAAATTGTTATGTTTGTATGCGAAATTTATTGTTACATTTATGTTAATTAAATTTATTAATTGTCCCTTCATGCATGCAAACGATTTGGTGACATCACTGTAAGTTTGCATTGCTTAATAAGAATAAATAAATAAATATAAAGAACATCATTGTATATAAATAACATAGATAATACACTTTCGTACTTCAAATGCTGTTGGTGAAAAGTCTCTCTCACGGCACAGTGAATATAGCCGCTAATTATATAAGTGACCTCCCATGAGTTCGTGAGCTCAAAATGTTGATTTACAATGATTTTTATTGACAAGGCTGTAAGTCAATTCATCTTTCCATTGTCTAAGTTGATGACAGCTATCCTCTTAAAACTTATATGAATACTCGAGTGTTACTAATGAACTGTTTGAATTTTGAGTTTGTTTGTTAAAGTAATGGTTTATTTTTCTTTGCGGCATGGGTGACACACCGATAGTGTATATGGGAGCTGTGTAAGAACCCGCAGACGGACCAAAATGGGTACTCTGAAAGGTTAGGGAGCAGTGAATCACGCCCATATTTCGCCAGCTATGTTTCACCATTCAGCAACCCATTAATGTCCCACTGCTAGGCTCAGGTCTCCTCTCCTCTATCTAGAGAGCTGAGAGGCTTTAGGCCATAATCCATACACGCTTGTCTAGTGCGGGTTGGTGGATCAGATATACACTTAGAGGTTCTTCAGGATAGAATTTCCTCAAGATGTTTTCCTTTACTGTTAGCAGATTTACGATCTGCTAAAAGTGTCACACGACTAGTACATACAAATTCCACATTGGTACCACCTGAACTCAGAAATAAGTATAACTCAAAAACGTACGTGATTAAAATTGTACACGAAGTCTCTTTCGTTACATTTGACCGGAGCCTTAAAGAACAAAACTTTCTGATGTTCCCATTTAGATAAATTACTATTCATTTTTCTCGTTATCGCAAACCGAGGGCTGACATCTGTCTGTCGTGCCCTTTATTAATACTACCAACATTACCAAACGAAGCATTGTTACGAGTACATTCAAATTCATCTTTATGCAATCAATGACTGATAATTTTATGAACATCGAACTTTTAAGTAACAGGTCGATTTAGAGTCACGTTGTGTATCGAAAGATTGCAATGAATGTTTACTGGTGAATGTATGCGAAAGATAAATTGCGTTCATGTTCGCGTCAACGAAGGAATTCAACGAAAATTATCGTTGAATGATAAGCTTGACATAATTTACAATCCAATTGACGAATGACAACTTGACAAATTAATTAAGCGCCACATGCAAAGAAATTCTATCAGAACATGAATGTATAGGTACATTGTGTAGACACTTTTACAACAATCTTTATGCTACGCGCTTTATAATAACTGTTGAACATAAAAATAAAATAAAAACTGCCGGGTTTCAACAAAATATTCCTAGTAGGTAGGTATATCATTAGTGCGCAAACGCAAGAAATTTAATAAATATGTACATTGCACATGAATATCTTGAGTTCGATGCAAACATAACATACCCTACTATAAAATACCTGAACAAAAACAGTTAGTCAATTGTATACCTACTTATTACCAATTTATCAAATTACTACTTATCTTTTATACCAAAGTTAACAAAATGTTTGTCACTATTCAAAATGCACATTTAGATTTATTTAGTAAATAAATTTAAAAGTCCATTAATATTATTTAAATTTATATACAGATTTTGTGCCTACAAATCTCAGTGATATTGAATACCAGGGAGGTGAAAACCGGTAGCAAAAGCGTCGTCTTACAGAATAATAGTGAAGTATCCAATAAAATACGTTTATAAAGGTGAACATAAGATCAAAATAGCCTCCATTTTATGCCATTCAACTATCGGAATATACGTATAATACAAACCACAACTTGAACGACTCGAGTTAAAACTTTAAACAGACTAATCGCATCAAAACTAAAACGTTTATATAGATAATAAAATGCTAATAAACATTAGCTAGCTACATCATTTTCTACTTAAAATGGTGGGCTGTACTCGTATAACCATCGGTTTTACTAAAGCTATTAAGGCGCGTTCATTTGAAGAGTTTGTTCGTTTACAAATCGCATAGCAACCGTGCGATCAGTACCTAGTCACTTTTATCAACGTAAGTACCTAGTTTAGCATTAAATGAGATTTTAACTAGAGTGAAAATCCACGTAGTACTGTAAAAAACCATATCAAAGCGATTGACGATTTCGATATGACAACAAATTTCCGTTTCTCTCTAGAAATGGTTTGTGCGTAATAATACGAAAAATAAAACGAGTGAAAGGGAATACGACTGAAAAATAATACGCAAAAACAACAATAATATCGAAATGTTTTTCAAAGAAACGCAAGTGGTATCATTAGTCTTTGAGTTAGCACATAATTTCCAGATAAGGGTCTGTTATAAAAAGGTCAAATACAACAGTATTTTTAGGTGTAATTTCTAAAAATAGGATAGACTAATAACCGCGGTACACGCAATATCAACGCGCGGTAGACGCGTGTACGTGTAAACTCACTCTTAAACAGTTCTGTTGATTTTTATCTAAATGTTCTAAAAATTAAAACAAGTCTCGAGAGATTGCGCTCGACGATTCAAATCTAATTGATCATTCTTTAGAGTGCAGTTGTTCTCCGTTATTTTTATAGAAATAAGTAAGTAACTCAATATATATAATATCAATAGATAACGATAAAAGGTCACCTCATCAGCGACCCATTAAGTCCCACTACTGGGCTCGGGTCTCCTCTCCTCTATTTAGAGAGCTGAGAGGGTTTAGGCCATAATCCACACACGCTGGCCTAATGCGATTTGGTGGATCATCACGCATTAGGCCAGCGTGTGTCACCTCACTTAAAACTAAATTTAAAAAAAATATATTTCTTTACTTCTTCTTTAAGGATTCATAAAATTTGTGATCCAGTGAAACCTGGAACGAAAGTTATATTAACGGTATCAACATAAAATGAAGAGATTGAAGCGGAAACCATGATCGGAAACATAAACTTAGGTTTTGCATAATCTCCATATAAATTTTAACGATCGATTTACTTTTAACAACAAATTGATTTAATGCCCATTTTTAAATTTATTTCACCGCCAAAATGTCTATAAAAGTTTATTTATTACTCAATATTATTAACGGGGATATTAGTCACATAATACCTATCAACATAATTATTGTTATAAACCTCCTTACTACGTAGTTTATTTCCTTATGTCATCATTTTACTGCAAATTATTTCTTAATAACATGTTTTTGTTTGTATACATCTTCGCATTTGCTCTACACTACCATTAAGTACTTTCTAATAAACCTACCAATTTTGTATATTTTTCAGGATAATCGGATTTGATAGCAGTTATTTAATTCATACTCCTAAATAGATACGTAATATTTCCTACCTTCAATTCGATTTGGTATTAAATAAATGTTAACTGCCTCAGTGGCGCAGAGGGAAGTTCATACGACTGATGTGCAAGAGGTCCCGGGTTCGATGCCCGGGTCGGGTTAAAATGGTATTGGGTTTTTCTATCATGAAATTCCAGTATTAAGATTTACCCGGAGTTTGGTAAACAAATGTCGGTTGATGACAATAGGCTCGCCCCCTATTTCATGGGACCAAACATAGCTGGCGAAATGTGAGTGTGAAACACCTCTGCCTACCCCTTCGGGGAAAAAGGCGTAATGCTATGTTTATGTATGTTATGTTTCATTCTAGTAATTACCGCGAAACTAGCAAATAACATACAAACATACGCCGCCACTCATAACTTTGCACCATCCATTAGCAAAAGTTTCTTCTTCAAAACATTGCATGATTATCTTCGAATCGTAAAACACCAGTAGAAACCGAATTGGTAAACATTTAAATATTTTGCAATGGACATGAGTGTTCAAAAATTGTTTTCTATGTTAGAATAGGCGTTTTATCACTCAATGAGAGAAAGTTTAGACTTTTACTTGGAAAGTACTGGAAGGAATAAAAATCACAGCTACCTGTTGCAATATAGCGATGACTATGATTAATTTGATAAGGTTTCGATATTCATACTGAATTCTAAGTAGTAAAACAAAACAGCAAGTATTTAATTTCACACAATGGTGATGTGTATGAATGCAGGTTAACTTCTGGAAGTAAAGAATTTCAATTTCAATTCAGCGCTGAAGTCTGAATCGATGTACAAAAAAAATCTGCAACGGTGTTTCCTGAACGCTATGACATGTCCTTCTTCAAACAAGGGTTAAACAGAACTATCCTCTTTAGGTAGGCAGCGGCTTGGCTGTGCCCCTAACATTGTCAACGTCCATGAGCGGCGGTAACCACTTACCACCAGGTGGACCACTAGCTCGCCTGCCACTTCAGGCAATATCTTTTTTTTTACATTCATATACGATATAAGTAAGTATATAGTATAATTCCCTCCACATTGTTTGGAGAAAACCCATGCCCAGCAGTGGGACGTTTATGGGTTAAAAAGACGCTGATAAAAATATACGAGCAGTAAAAGCATTTAAAACTCTATCCTTACTTATATTATTGTAAATGCAAAAGTACCTTCTTTTCATTTGTTACGCTTTCTCTCCTTAACGACTCAATCGACCTTCATGAAATTGCCCATTATAATCTAAGACTAAATACAGAAGGGATATAGGCTTCTTGTTATAAGTTATAAGCGCAAAAGTGTATACGACTGCTGTGCATGAGGTCCCGGGTTCGATTCCCGGGTCGGCTGAAAATGGTACTGGGTTTTTCTATCATGAAATTCCAGTATTAAGATTTTCCCGGAGTTTGTTAAACAAATGTTCCCGGTTGATGACAATAGGCTCGCCCCATATTCATGGGACCAAACATAGCTGGCGAAATGTGGGTGTGAAACACCTCTGCCTACACTTTCGGGGAAAAAGGCGTGATGCTATGTTATGTTATAAACACTACAAGTGCACGAAACCACAAGCGGAAGCTAAATAATAACTAATAGCCAAATCTATAATTACACTAAAACAGTAAAAGTCATCAACGGACCAATAGTTCCTGAGATTAGCGCGAACAACCAAACAAACAACCTTCAGTTTTGCTATATCATATAGTATAGATTTATGAATCTATATATATTATAGTTAAATTTTAAACCAAAGTACTCTACTCTACTCGTACTTACATTTGAGAACACATCATACCTGTATCCAGCTTGGGATAGTCACCAATTACATAACTAGCAGAGAGTATGACATAATCCTTTAGTATTATAATTATTGAATCCTTGCATAAACGTCTCACTTGTATTGAAGATGTCTTAGTTACAACCTTCGCTACGGGTAATAATTTACATTTGCCTACACTTCAACAAGCGCTTCGAATGTAGAAACATATTGAGATTATTTTCAATGATCATATATTATTATAAGTGGCAATCGCTGTGAAACTGCGAAACATTCAAAGTTTATAGATATTCGACGGCCTAGTTGATTAAATATGTCGCATAAAATGAACGCTAGCGATTTCGAGACGGATAAGTAAACGTATTTCCATGAAATGGAACGTTAGGCTATGGTCTCCTATAAACGCCATCGACAGCTTATAGCGTCACACCGTACGCTGCGTCACAATGCTTAGTATGGAAATGTACTGCACCTCTAGACATGTGGCAATCGATTCGATCTATCTATTCTATCGACATGTCAAATTAGTACATTAATCACGTGACATATTGATAGCATAAGCCAAGGATGTGTTCAAATGTATTGAAATGACATGTAGTTTAGAATAGATAGATAGAAGTGGTTGCCACTTGTCTAAGGGGGCTGTTGTTGTCTGTTACACACGACTGATGTCAGCGTTTTCAAGTCGTACCCGGCATTCAAACGCTTTGCGGCGCCTCTAGTTATTTTGAAGCATTGCAGCGTCTGGTGGCATCTAACGTCAATGCATAAAACGGAGATCTACAGAAGAGATTTACAGAGAACTAGAGAACAAGTTTTACCAGATGTTTATACATACTCGTTTCGAGGCTCATTTGTTAAGAAAGAAAGAGAAAAGATTCTTCAAACTAAAAAAGTTCTTTAACTTCCTCAGATTGAACAAGTCTCATCATGTATATGGAAAGCTATCGGAAATAAGTTTTTTAACACGACTGATTGCAATATGGATACAAATAAATAGCAATAACACTATAATATATAGCTTGAGAGAGCAATTTCCACATTTTCTGTAATACTAATGTATGGTATGGATAATAGTAAAGTATGAAGCTTTTTTTAGATCACTACCCCATTTTAACCCGTGGCTTGCGTACAAGGCGACTAATGGACCAACCTTAAGCAATAAGAGCTAAAGGAATTTTCAAACAAAACCCTATACCAACCCGGGTGCTGTCAGGCTGTACTAAAAAGCTTCAATAATTTGCGTGTTCGAATAGTCAGTGAAAAAAAATTAAGAAGTGGCATTTCGGGCACTGTGGCCGAACATATGTGGTCGAAACGTCAGCAAGCGAAATTAATTTAATAATGCTTTTTCATTGTATACGTGTTACGATTATATAGGAGTCTTTTCACGGGAAGTGTAATCTTTGTGTTTTTATAGATAAACGATACAAAAACTGGGAAACCAGCAGTCAGTCACAACCAATGCACCGCACACTACAAAGCAATTAATAAAGTGAAAAAATCATATGGCATTTTATCAAAACACAATCTCAAAGTTAAAAGGTCAGCTTTCATTCGTCTTATTTAATTTAAAAAGTAATTCAATCAGCCCGGACATGCGGTACTAAATAATCTGATCATTCATCATTCGAATAAACAGAAGTGGAACATTCACACCTCCTAGTAATATATTATAACACTTTAAATCTATCAATCATAACGTAAAGAAATAGTAGCAGATCGGAAGCAAAGTCACGGCACAAAAATAATTATTACGAAACAATCCAAAATATAAGCGATGGTGGCTGAATGGATAAGGGACCGAGGCGTGCAAATCAGGCGGTCCGAGTTCGATCCCGACCGGCAGTACCAATGTGGATTCCACTTTGTGGAATTTATATGTACTTACTAGTCAAGTGACTTACCATCTGCTAACGATGAAGGAAAACATCGTGAGGAAACCCACATACTCTAGAAGAAACTCTATGAGTATGTCTGATCCACCAACTCGCACTAGGCCAGCGTGAGTAGATTATGGCCTAAAACCCTCTCAGCTCTCTAGTTAGAGAAGAGGACACCCGAGCCCAGCAATGGGACTTAATGGGTACAAATATTAAAAAATATTATCAAAACTAACATGATTAAATAATAATGAAATAGTTTTTAGATACCTACTATCTAGATCTTTTACTATATACTAAAGTACTTTTCACTTCAGTAGCTCAAACATGAAGGTTTTGCTGCCTGAAATCAGTGAGCAAAATGCGATTTTGCTCACTGAGTGAGACAAAGTAACTTTTAAATATTTTTTTTCACAAAGTCGCGAATATCTTATTCTGCCTTGGATTAATCATACAATTCGTAACATTCGCATTTTATCTCTTTCCCGCCATTAGAAAGAGAGAGAGAGACAAAGACCAGCCCTTTCGAAGTTCCGATTTTGAATTGGACCTCAAAGACGAACACGTTCGGAATTTCGTACTAACTAAATAAATTTTGCAAAAAGATAATTATGTCTTTTAATGTAATATAATTTTTTGAATTTTTAACTTAACGAAAAAAAAACGAAAATAAGTATTTACTGCAAATAAAACTGATATTTAACCTGTAAATATTTATTTCTAGTTTCAATAATGTTGCGTAATATATTTAGAACAATAAAATATCTTGGGTGCTATTTCCGAACACGCCTTAATTTAAATACAATTTTACTTTTAACTTTTACACTGTTCCAGTTTTTTAATTGTTACCTCTACCTATAATGTTAATTATTTGGATTCACAATAAATAGTTATTTAATATATTTTATTATTATTATATTCCTGTTTATTATTTTTTCTCCTAAAGTGTTCTCGCTGCTGAAGTGAAAAGTTATGTGTGTTACACGAGAGCAAAGTTTTTTGCATCTCGTGCCTTTGAATCCCTCACCACACTCAGGATTCAACTTTAGAATCACTCGCTACGCTCGTGATTCAATCATTGAATCCTTCGCTTGCTCAGGATTCAAAATCAGCACTCGCAGCAAAAAACTACTTTGCTCTCTTGTTGCACAAATAACTATTGTTACACTATATTATTCAATTAGGTAGGTAAATATATCTCGGTTCTTCTTCAAACCCGATTTATTTAACACCCCCTTCTCTTTAAATGTCGAGGCTTGAAAATGAACAGATCAACAGATACAAAAAACCCAAAAAAAAACAAGACAAATTAATGGCACTGGAAATTTATTATTGGATTTGTAATAGTAGCTCAATAATATTTCTTCAGCTAGTTTTTAGAGCCTGGTATCCATAACAACAATCCATCATGTTACTTTCAATTTTATCACTCGATCCAACAAATACGGCGTATGCAAAACCCTGGGGCGCACAACATTTTATACTAAAAACACAACTGCTAATTATTTAGAGATATTTTTGTGGATTTCAACTGATGACATAAAAAGATAATCGAAATAACTTTCATATTATAATTGATAGATGGGAAAACTACGGTTTTGTACATGTTAAATGTATATACATTAAGAGTATGATGGTAAGTGCACTTCATAGTCCAATTCTCGAGAAATGGGTCCAATTGTATAATGGTGTTCACCCTTCTAAGTAAACGTAAAAAAGTAATGACTGTTAATATGTTACATTCATCATCATCATTTCAACCAAATAAACGTCCCACTGCTGGGCACTCTCCTCCAGAGAATGTGGAGGGAGTTTAGCCTACTATGTATTAATACCACGCTGGCCGGACGGGTTGGTAACTTGGTATAGGGTTTGGTTCGAATTTTCCTTTTCTAGCAGTGCTCTTATCTGCTTAAGTTACATTACAAATTAAATATATTTAAATTTATAATTGATAGAGAGAAAAACTACGGTTGGGTACATATAAAATGTAAATACATAATAGTAAATACCTGGTGGTGAGTGCACTTAGTGAAGCATAGTCGGATTTTTTGAAAGCATTTATAAACAAAAGCTATCACGCGCTTCTATCCTAGTAATTTTGATTTATTATCATGTGATTATTGTTGTGCTTTTTAGGCAAAGATTCAGACGAACCTTACTCATTATTACAAGATCAAAATTCATAAATAGACGCATATCAACTTACGCTTTGTTTTCACTGAGGGTGAGACACATTGAGAGCGTGTGAGAATTTCTAACAATGCATGCAGTAGGACCGGTCATCAATAAGACAGTGCATCGATTCATTAATCAAGTTAGACGTGAAGTAACACCGGTGGTGCCACTGAGCTGATGTGTGAGAGAAAGGCGTACTACATGTGTACCAAACGTACACAATCTTAGGGAAGCTCAACTATTATACACAAGTTACGAAAAGTAGCATCTACACCATTAAATGTAAGATCCATTTTCCAGTAAACTATATTTGACTTGGGCTGTTTTACGTTTGCAGAGCTTTGCACATGAGTCATGATACCGGATATACGATCCTTCGATTGCATCGACGATACAACCACTAGATCCCTAATAGGCCAACGGGATCTGTCAATAGGTCTGACAATTAATCAGATTATACGCTGCGCTGATCCCACTGCTAGTACTGCTACACTATGCCATATATTTTTTTGACAATCGTTACAATTGAGATAGAAATAGTGTCATAATTTGTTTTTTTGTCTTTTTTACCAAATGAGAAGTTTGGAAATTTGCGGTGATCGGCATACGAGTATCACTACATAGTATAAAACAAAGTCGCTGTCGCTGTCTGTCCGTCAATATGTATGCTTAAATCTTTAAAACTACGCTACGGATTTTGAAGCGGTTTTTTTTAATAGAAAGAGTGATTCAAGAGGAAGGGTTATAGGTATAAAATACATACCACGCGGGTAAAGCAGCGGGCGGAAGCTAGTGATATTTAAAATAGCATTTTGACATACATTAGTAAAACCTACATGAGATGTAATTTATAGTTATTGTGTCATCCCACTGCTGAAAAAGGCCTCCCGCTGAACCTTTCACTGCTATCTATATCCAGCCCTATTCCACCAGTCCCTCTCAAAAGTATGCAAGTCGTCACACCAGCATTTTTTAGGCCTGCCTCGGTGACGATGCCCATTCAGGCACCTACAGTGTGACGACTCGTGTCTCGTGTATTTATGATTTTTTACTATCAAATTGAGAGAAAGAAAGAAACAAAATACATTTAATCTCACATTCGTGTGACACAAGTAGGAACAAAAGATAAGAATAAAAAACAAAAAAATAATACTACCTAAGAAAAAAAAAATCAAAAAAAAAAAAACTAATTGCACCTACTGCATGTCACACCTGCGGGAATCTGGACTCTGCTCAGCATAATACTGTGGCGCCAGCAACTAACTGCTGCTGGACACTCAACAGCGCTGATTTTCAGCAGAACCCCAGGGACAGGATGACGAGTCAACGACAAACGAGAGCAGTTTAATCGAACAAATATTTCTTATGCGTAGTCAGTGTTCCGGATTTTTTAATCGCATTCTCGGTGTTTGAGCCCTACTTTCGAAAGGCGGTGCGTGAGAAGGCGTGAAACGAGACACAATGGGAGTTCGTGAGCAAGACCAGCGCTCCAACACGCGGGACGTCCAAATGTTTACGCGATTAGATAACATCGATAAGATGCGATTGCTTACTGTCGATTGATTGTAATCGATTAAACAATCGACGAAATATTGTTTTGGTATTGGATTTTTACGGTGAGCGCAGCTAATGTTATATAATAAAACTCAATAGCTTGCAAAATATACTGCGATATATATACAGACGCGTCTTTTACGAAGAGAATTATTGTTATAAGAATTCTTCATTGTACCCATAAGAGCCCAGTATTATACGTAGGTACTACGTGGACTTTTAAGGAAAAGAAAACTCCACAAGAACATGATGTGTGGATGTCTTCTATTACTATTACTAAAATAACATTTAAGTATTAAATAAAACTAAGTATCATGAATAAATTAAAAACGTAATTTTACTTACCTACTTGTGTAACTCGTTGTACAGCAACATCCACGCAATAAAATGTACTTTGTGTCTTTTCCAAGACTGAACACTGTCAACCAAAATACAGGCTTTGCCTAGTTTGGTCAACAGTATCAATACTTTTAGTGTAATATATATACATAAACACTGTATAGTGCCGACCATTAATTGTAACCACAACAATGTAGTAAGAACAGCGCTTAGCTGAACAATTCAAGACCCTTCTCGCCAGATATCTAACAAAATGCTGCTAGTTCTAATTTTAAGTCGAGAAGTAAAAAGCACTCTACAAACGTATATATTTTATTCTGAATAGTCGGAAAGTTCCCACATCGGAAAGTTTCCGAAACTCAATACGAGGTGAACTTACGACATCGCTGCATCGAATAATTATCATTGATAGAAAATAGACAAATAGAATTTATTTAATTCTTTCCTCAACTTTGAATGTAAATTTACAATACAAGTTAATTTTATTTCCACTGATACCTTAATTGTATTAAGTGTTCACTAATATTGTACCTACTATTATGACTTGCATTAAAGAATTGAGATTTAAATTTGAAAAAAGTTTGAAAGAGCTCTATGATGTCGAAAAAAGTCGTCACATCAATAGAATAACATTACATTTGCAAAAAAGATAATATTGAGTATATTGGTTTTAACCTAATTTACAGAGTGTACGCAAAAAACTACTTGAAACTCCTGCTTGTAAATATGAAAATATTTGCACAAGAATAAAGAAATGCACCGCTTTTTTCATAATTTGCCCATAAACGTCCCACTTCTGAGCACAGGTCTTCTCGAAACAATGTGGAGGGAATTTACCACGCTGGCCAGACGGGTCGGTATAGGGTTTCTTTCGAATTTTCCTCTTCTTGCAGTGCTCTTGTCTGCATAAGGTTACACCCTTAGTCGCCTTTTACGACACCCACGGGTTGAGATGGGGTAGTGACATTATGTATTCTTAATCCGTCACTACGCGGATTGTGGGCCGCTTTATTGATTCCCAATAATTATTTTAATTGTAATAATATTTCAATCGAAAGCAAAAAATAGATTATGTACGTAACTGTAGTTTTGGTCCATGTTATATATTTTCTATGTTTCGCAATTTCTTTGGGTATAAGTACTTAATTTTGTTCTGCATCATATTTTTTTCACAAAGTGCAACAACAAAATCAATCTGACTTACTTTGTACAAAAAGCAATGTCGTTTTGACTGATTTATTTTGCGACACCACTTTCTATATTCGATTACACATTCAGAGTAATTTTTTGTGTTGTTTTTACTAGTAGATTACTTAAGGTATTTTAAGTGTAAGGCCCAAACTGCACCAAACCGGTGACGAGAGATGTGTTTCAACAACAACTGACTATTAATAGTTTTTAAAAATATTATGGGTTTATATTCTTTATACGTAGGTAGTGACGGATTAAGAATACATAATGTCACTGCCCCATCTCAACCCGTGGGTGTCGTAAAAGGCGACTAAGAGAGTAATCTTACAAGAGCACTGCAAGACAAGGAAAATTCGAAACAAACCCTATACCAACCAGTCTGGCCAGCATGAGTAGGCTAAATTCCCTCCACAATCTTTGAAGGAGACCCGTGGCCAGCAGTGGGACGTTAATGGGTTGAGGTGATGATACGTAGGTAAAACTTAATTATATCCTTACTTATACTTT
Source organism: Laspeyria flexula (assembly GCA_905147015.1). Taxonomy (NCBI): domain Eukaryota; kingdom Metazoa; phylum Arthropoda; class Insecta; order Lepidoptera; family Erebidae; genus Laspeyria; species Laspeyria flexula. The sequence continues at coordinate 6,103,073 of LR989970.1, forward strand.
AATCTCTTAAAATGAGTAGAATATATCAGAATTAGAAATCATCAACACAAACATCTAAATCAGTCCATATCTTAGTTTCAGTAATAAGTTAAAAGGAAACCGATATCTGAATAAATTTCCCGATTACAATCGCATAGATAACATTACACTACTCTCTACAAAGTGGGAGTCTCATTCTCTAAGGTTTTTTATGAGCCACCTAACAAGACTAACTGCAACAACCTCACGATTTGAATAAATTCTATCAGCCGGGGTTAAACTTTAATTGTACTCGATTTACTTGTACTATTTATCCAAAATATGAACTCTAAAAACTAGTTTTTAAAATAATGTCATCAATTTCATAACGTGTTTCAGAAATAAAACCAACCAAGTGCGCGTCGGACTCACTCACTGAGGATTCCGTACGGTTATACACGAAAACCAAGCTTTTAGTATATACCATCTTTGTGGTATAAAAAACATCACTTTTGGTGGGGTTGGGTTACCTTGCCGTCAATATAAATTCTTACATTCTCACAAAACTGATGAAACTCGAACTTACCTGTAACAGAATAAAAAATATTTAATTAGTAAGTTGGTACAAAAAGTTTTAGAACATAAAGTGTATCTAATGTATTTAGGGTACCTAAAATATGTAAAGGCATTGTTAAACTTTACAGCCAACATACTATACTGAGCGACTATAAAAAAAACAACCCACAAACATAAAAAACATTCGAACACAAATATATAAATAGCAGACACCTCGAATAGTACAATAAGACAAGCTTAATATATCGCGTTAAACTTGCAATGAGTAATAATATCCAAATAGCTAGAACAAGACAACATTATCTGTGTTCTAGACACGTACAATACTATGATAACAATTATCTTCTCAGATAACCGAACCCCTATATCGAGCCACGTCTCCAATCTTCCATTTCAAATTGCGTCTTGCGACTAGAAATTGTATTGTTAGGATGAAATTGTATTGCTATGATTTATTGTTAAGGTTACCTTGCAATATTTTATTGTTATAGGAGTTTATTGTCAGTATAGACATCCAATAATATTACATTGAAATGTCCGTAGAGCGCCTACTGTCGAACATATGCCTCCCAAAAAAGCGTTACACCAGCGTCAGTTCCATAGTGGAACAGCCCCCCTTGACAAGTGGAAAATCTATTCAAAATCTTTAAATGTCACTTCAATACATTTGAACACATCTCTGACATAAGCTATCAACATGTCACGTGTTCAATGTACTAATTTGACATGTCGATAGAATAGACAAATCGAATCGATTGCCACTTGCCTAGGGGGACAGTGGAACTAACTACTGATGATTCTTAATCCGTCGCTACATGGACTATGACCGCCCCTATTAGTCGTAACGTAATATTATATAGCCTATAATAGCCTTCTTTGATTAATAGCCAACACTAAGATTTTTTTAAATTCTTACCCTAAGATTATCGCGTTCAAACTCTTCAGCTTTATATTATAAGTACCTATAGATTAGTGTGATATGTAGAGTATTTTCATAATCTATTTCCCAATCGATTTTACTACGTGGTCGAGATGGCCTCATAACGGAGGGGAACAGCGACGCAACACAGTTATGTCATAGGAATTCCATTGTGGCACATCAATCTGTGTGGCTTCAGTTATTCACTTTCAAGAAGTTTAGCTCATAAAGCTGTGAGCTTGCTGCTTATAGAATGCGATTAGGAATTTTGGTGGAATATTAAAATAATGGGAATAAGAATGGTAGTAGGTATTATAAATGGTTTAAAGATGGATATTGTATGATTGCAGCCAACGACAGTACGTACTTGGCTGTAAATCATGAATTATTTCACTCTTATAAAGCAAAAAATATAAGAAATAAACGGTAAAGACAATAAGAGACAAGTTTATCTGCGCAACATTTGAAAATGACCGTTATATATAATAATATATACCCGCTAATCGTATAACTAAGACCACGCACTTATACAAGATGATTTTCTGTCCAGTGCAGCGCCCGCCAAGGCTATTTTCTTAACTGTTGATATAACAGATGCGGCCGTTAGCTTTGCTCATACGTGTAACTTAGATGTAAGCTTTCCCCTGTCAAATTGTTTTCATGCTCTATGACGGGCTACCTTTGTAATACACACATATACCATCACATGACTCCCTTTAAAGTAGGCTGTAGTAAAGAAGAAAGTTGAGTGACGATTTGCAACCACTGCAGATGTACCTAATGGTTTACGAAGCCGCTTGGGAATCTGCTGTTTTTTAATACCGTAATTTATTTATTTATTTAGAAAACCAACAGCGTATACAGTGGTAGCTTATAACTACAATTAATACATAACCGTGAGTATGGCAAATAACAGGTTTCCCTACATTTTTCATATAACAATATTATCAGCAATTAACTTAACTATTAGAAGCACTAAAATTTAACAAATAAAAAATTTAATTTTATTAACAAATCAGATTAGGCAAAATTTTGGATATATATATCTATAAGTAGATGTATGTTTATAATAATATAATAGTAGCCGACGAGCGAGCCTATAGAAACCCGTAAGCCTAGAATAAAACTTTGATGATTAGGATGAAATTTCGGAGCTACAGTACGCCTAATATCTATAGAATCAAATCCGGTAATTCTTGCGTAACAGATTTATACACTCCCGATCTGGTCAGTTTACAAGAGATTTTACATAATTTTTTATAAATAATAGTAGGTAACTAGATGTCGCGCGGGGCTTCGCTGGCGTCGTTCTTTATTTGGCCACTGCTCAGCTCCTATTGGGCGTAGCGTGATGTTATATAGCCTATAACCTTCTTCGATAAATGGTCTATCCGACACTAAAAGAATTTTGCAAATCGGTTTAGTAGATCCTGAGATTACCCCCTATAACGTCACAAATAAAAACCTAAAGAGGTATCGTTCTTTTTTTTATCAGATCATCATCATCATCATCATCATCTCAACCCATAAAATTAAATATCCCACTGTTGGGCACGGGTCTCCTCCAAAGAATGTGGAGGGAATTTAGCCTACTATACCACGCTGGCCAGACGGGTTGGTATAGGATTTGCTTCGAATTTTCCTTTTCTTGCAATGCTCTTGTCTGCATAAGGTAGATATTATTATTAAATCAGATATTAGTATATATTTTACAGAAACAAATGCAATACAACAGACCCTGTAGATAATAAAGAAACAAACATGTAGTTTCTCCTACTTTGAAAACATCTTAGAAATTGTAACCGAATATCTTTGAAATATGAAATATACCTCACATTGGAACATGAATTAGAGCGATTAAACTTGAACGCCTAAAGTCTCATCGTATTACCGGAGAATTGCTTTTTATTAGGCGCTATACACACTATACATGTTGCTGTATGTTCTGATTCTTTACCGCAGCAATATGGAGCCCATCAAATTAATTGAGCGTTTTAGCGTTTACTGATTAGGATATTAATTGTAAGTACTTACTCTTTCTTCATAACAAGTTATTTTGAACTAAATGCTTTTATAGATTAAACAGTTTTTAAACGACTTCAAAAAAGGAGGAGGTTATATGTTCGACTGTATGTATTTTTTTTTTTTTATGTATGTTCAACGATTACTCGGAGATGCCTGAACCGATTTAAAAAATTCTTTTTTTGTTTGAAAGGGTATACTTCCGAATTGGTCCTTTATTCATCACGTCAAGTTCTGATGATGGAATCTCAGGGAAATCGAAGGCAACCCTCAAATTTTATAGGCACATGTTACGTGTTTCATATATTTTTTAAAGTTATTCAAGTATTTACGTCTGATAGTCAACATGTCATGTTGATGAGCTGGTGATGAAAGGTATAACTCTTTAACTGTTAGGAGTTGGATGATAATTCTTTCGACATTATAGGTTCTTATAAACCAATAGTTATATTCTTGTAGGTTATTTAGGTGAGCTGATACTGGAAGGTATAACTCCTTAACTATTAGGAGTTGGAGGATAATTCTTTCAATATTATAGGTACTTATAAACCTATAGTTGTATTCTTGTAGGTTATTCAGGTGAGCTGTCAGTGGAAGGTATAACTCCTTGACTCTTAGGAGTTGGAGGATAATTCTTTCGACATTATAGGTACTTATAAACCTATAGTTGTATTCTTGTAGGTTATTCAGATGAGCGGTCACTGGAAGGTATAACTCCTTAACTTTTAGGAGTTGGAGGATAATTCTTTCAACATTATAGGTGCTTATAAATCTATAGTTGTATTCTTGTAGGTTATTTAGGTGAGCTGTCACTGGAAGGGAAACTTCTTAATGTTTAGGAGTAAGAAGATGATTTCTTTAAATATCACATCCATGTATAAACCTTAAGTTGTGTTATTTCAAGTGTCTGAGGTGAGAGCTCTTAATGGAAGATAAAATTGTATAATTCAAAGGAATTCTTAGATGATATTTTAAGTTTTCGATATAGTATCTAACCTGCATTGTATACCTATACTTGTTACCTGTCGCATTTTATAGGAAAAAAGAAAGACATAAAAAGCTGAGAGTTTTGAGATTCCTCTATTCTACAATCAGGTTGTTTTGTTAGAATATTTAAATAGACGTTCCCTTCTATCGAAGATTCTTTATTTCGGTTTTCCGTCTTAGTTTGCCAGCCAGTATTATTAAATCTGCTAGATAAAAAGTACACTAAAAATGGAAAAATAAACTATTTTTAACAAAAAAATATTAAAACGACTTCAAATCAGTACTAAAAAGCGAAAAATAAACTGAATTAGATATTTAATTCCAAGCTAAAAAATACCTACCTACCTGTTTAAAGTATAATACCCTATTACTAATCTGTTTGAAGTCGGTGCCAGCCTAATGAGGTGGTGTGAAGTAGCGAGCGGTAACAGATGTACGTACTAAGTAGTATGTAGCTTAACAAACTCTTTAGGCTTGGCACCGACTTCAAACAGATTAGTAATAGGGTATTATACTTTAAACAGGTAGGTAGGTATTTTTTAGCTTGGAATTAAATATCTAATTCAGTTTATTTTTCGCTTTTTAGTACTGATTTGAAGTCGTTTTAATATTTTTTTGTTAAAAATAGTTTATTCCATTAGCAATCGTTTGCCCCATTTTTAAAATTAGTACCTACCATTTTGACGTCATTGCGATTTTCTATTTAATTGAATTTTACCACCCGATAGATTATGTGAGATAATTTAAAGAATGATTTCATACATTAAAATAGATTTCAACCCAAGGTTATCGTAAAAGGCGACTGAGTAAGAACCTTATGCAGAAAAGACCACTGCAAGAAAAGGAAAATTCGAAATAACCCTACATCAAACCGTCTGGCCATCGTGATATAGTAGGCTAAATTCCCTCCATATTATTTGGGGGAGACCTGTTCCCAGCAGCGGGATGTTTATGGGTTGAAATTATGATGATGATTAAAATAGAATTTCCAAAATACACAGTTTGGTCCACATCTACTTTTCAAGTATAAGCTTTACCAAACCAAACTTACACCATAGTGTGCCGCTAACTTTACCGATGGCTAGCCGGCTGCCTTTCATTTCATACCAATTGCCTGAGAATGGAAAGGTTATCAAATCTGTTCCGACGTAACATGGAAATGCGTAAATGGATTGTAACAACCTATTATGAGTGCGGTGAGTTCGAGTCGAAAGCTCTATAATTTGTTATTGTTAGTGTTGAATATCTATTCCTACACATCGCTTAGCCAACTGCCTAAGTTGTAAGCAATAAACTACGTCCTGTGGGCGTTCGATAATTAAGCTTTTCAATGCCTAAGGCCTGTATATCGGCTACTATCGATAGAGAGGCTAATTAGCTTGAGAACAGGCTTATCAATCTTGACACTATTTAGTGTAGTACTTCAAATAAAACCTTTGAAGACGGTATATATGATAATCCTCCCTCGATATTATATTCACACATTCATTCATTGTGAACATTTAGTTTATTTGTTTTTTTACTTGCATTAATTTCTTAATATTCTTTAAAAACATTTTATTTTTAGATATACCTATTTAAACAGAAAAAAAAACTATATTTATTCACAGGTTGCCCTTAACGGTTGCATAGCAATGTGTAAAGTGAAGCAACCGACACGCCTCACTGTTTATTATTTAGTTTGTAAATATTACTTTATTTTAATCCGTGTAGTGACGGATTAAGAATACATAATGTCACTACCCCATCTGAACCCGTGGGTGTCGTAAAAGGCGCCTAAGGGAAGACCTTAATACCGACAAGAGCATTGCAAGAAAAGGAAAATTCGAAACAAACCCTATACCAACCCGTCTGGCCAGCGTGGTATAGATAAAATGAAAATAAATGCCTCCAAAATCTTTGGAGGAGATCCGTGCCCAGCAGTGGGACGTTTATGGGCTGTAATGATACTTTATTTTAATTAAAACTCATTACCTAATCTAACGGTGTGGTACCTACTCTGCTGCGTCACTTTACACGCTACCCAAATTGTAACTTACAAAATATTGTAACTATCCATTTTTTTTTTAAGTATGGCTTCTCAGTTCTTCTCATAGCTCCACCACGTCAGCGAACTGGTCGTAAGCAAATTTGCTGACACTATTTTTCGGAAAACCTGTTACATTCTTAACTTTTATAAGAGTTACTTGGTATCATCATCATCATCATCTCAGCCTATTGCAGTCCACTGCTGGACGTAGGCCTCTCCTAACACGCGCCATATTCAGTCATCAGTTATACACTCGGTTCTCCGCCTTCCGCATCCAGTCAGACCCAGCGACCTTTTTCAGGTCGTCGGACCACCTAGCTGGTAACCTAGATGAATAAACGAGATTTCATTTAATTTTATTTCACACATACTACCAAATAGCACACTTATAAATAGTTTTGTCTATCTTCTTACTTGTAGCTCTAACGTTCAATACACATGTTGATTTTCCGATGCATGCCTCCGCCCCTGTGCCAGTGACAAGAGAATAGCTGGTAGAACAACTTAATCACTGTAGATAACTATCTCTTTTTTCGCTTTGCTTTTGCAAATGGTTCGAAAGGGATGACAATGTTTGTTTGGATTGAACTCATTGAAAGTAAACCTAGAAAACAAAAGATTGTTGTGTGATCGGCTTGTGCTTAGTTCCAGTAAAATAAAAACAGAATTTTGTCCACTTTGATGGTCAACTTATCAAAATAACTGTGAATTAACTCTAAGAATTCATCGACATCGACACTCTAAAGCTTCCCAACCCACGGCGGGGATCAATTAATCAAACGGTAGAACATTATCGATAAAAATCACGACACTTCATTTAGAAGTTCGCAGTTGCGAGCACAAACGCATCGATAAGACTTTCTAACGCCTCGGTGTTGCCATCTATGTGGGAATGGGTTGGAGGTCAATTATTTGCACCCGTAGAAGGCGAATATGTCTTATCGTATTGATATACAATTATTAGTGATAGATAAGGATGGCCCGATAAACATCAGGAGGTTAAATTCTTGAAATTAGTTTACAGTGCAGTTAAACAGATTGTAATTTAAAGCTGAAGAGTTTGTAAGTATGTTTGCACATGGTTGTCCGGGTAAAATCTTTTTGACTCTTTTCATTAAGATAGATTTTCTATGTGGGAATGGGTTGGAGGTCAATTATTTGCACCCGTAGAAGGCGAATATGTCTTATCGTATTGATATACAATTATTAGTGATAGATAAGGATGGCCCGATAAACATCAGGAGGTTAAATTCTTGAAATTAGTTTACAGTGCAGTTAAACAGATTGTAATTTAAAGCTGAAGAGTTTGTAAGTATGTTTGCACATGGTTGTCCGGGTAAAATCTTTTTGACTCTTTTCATTAAGATAGATTTTAAGTTATTACATAATATATTGAGGTCTGTAAAAGTCGACAGACAGTAACATTAAATTAGACGGCTAATAATATGAAAATACTCCAATTTAGATACCTACATATTTTTTTTAAAAAAGCTAGCATAATGAGGGATTTAAAAAGATGATAGCTTAAAAGCAAAACAGAACAGTTGACAGCCCTATCGATAATAAAGACCACCGTGTCCCAAGAAATAAAGTCGCCGACTCGGCGACAATAAATATCAATTAATCGATAACATTATTCACAAAGCGTAATTTATAAACATAGTTATAAAACGATTAATCGAATCGACTGAACATCTAATAGACATGTGTTGACGAGATAGCGATTACATCGATGGAATACGGAGCATTTCTTATTGGGTTCGTTGAGGGCAGCCGTTAATAACTGTTGCAACAGAGCGTACGGTCGCATCCTAAACTCGCTCGCTCGCTCGTAAAGTTACGAAACGCGACGTAAACAGAAATAAACGGAGCAACAAAGGGCCGAACTGAAATAGGCTCGTGCACTTCCTAGTGAGTCCGGGAATGAGACGCCCTAAAATTAAACGTGCACGCATATCCACGCGCATCGACTTGTACTTAGGGTTGCCTTCATAAATCAAGTATATATTATACCTACGTAATTCATAGGTAAGTATAAGTACTTACCTAAAACACGCGAAATAAAAGGATTAGATACAATTACACAAAGAAAAGTTTGAAAATAGTGCACTGTCTCCAATCGCCAGACACGAAAAAAATGCTGGTCTGAAACCCAGACTGTGGAATTATACTTTACATCTCTCGGCTGTATATTAACTTAGCAAAATCGGGGGCCGCCTTTAAACACGCCAACTCTATTCGACCATTTGACAATATTATAAAGCCAACATAAACTATACCTATATAATTTTAAAAATCACTCCACAACGAAATTTAAACTGGAACGGTCCGGAAATTTCTGATGGCAACCCTAATTTAGCATCAGTCGCATGCGCATCTACTTGAAACTATTGCGAAACGCCGCAACCCTTTTAGCGTTATCTAATTAGTGACTTTGATTCTTGTTCCAACTAATCTCATTCATCCATCCATTATAAAGAAGCAATCAAGTCTATCTGATATAATAAGATTTTCCTTTCACTCCGTTTGAAATTAGTTTCAATTTGAATCAAAAGAAGACAATAATTATTGTTATTACTTTTTATATTACTGAGTTAGTAAACTAGAAATCTATACTAACCCATCTGGCCAGCGTGGTATAGTAGACTAAATTCCCTCCACATTCTTTGGAGGAGACCCGTGCCCAGCAGTGGGACATTTATGCGTTAAAATGATGAAACAAGAATATCGTCTAAAAGCAAGTTATAACTTATAATTTACTGGTTTTTCCCTGATTTCATCATCATATCAGCCCAGTGACGTCCACAGCTGGACCTTGATTCATGAAAAGAGATCTCAGGACAAGGAAATTAAGCGTTAAAAAAATCTGAAACTTCTGAACTACATCATACCTTAACCTCTTATAAAAAAGTTCACGTTATTTTTTCATTTTCCTAGTGTTGCTCCATATCTCTCATAAATAGTGTCTGATTAATATACAACATAAATCAAGAAGAAAAATGATTGAATGTACATACAGAAAAAATATAAGATTTATCTTAAGTCGGTCAATAGCAATTTAAAAGACGAATTTCATTATGCCTTAACCTTAACTGCTGCCTGCAGCTGTCACTCCATTATTTCTTACGAAATTTTTAACATCTAAATACATTTCAAACTTCATAAATAGGATTGAAAAATTGCACTCATTTCATACATTAAAGAGACTTTCGCAATCAAAATTGAATAATTTGTTCAGTCACCTACAATACTGCATGGTATCTGTTATATTTACATACACGAAAAAAGCACTAACATAAAATGTACCATGATTTATTGAAACTCCTCTAAGGAGGTTTAGGGTGGCCATAAATTTTATGGATAAGCTGAAACATAACGCCCAGAGACTCAACATTTTAGTGCACAATAATATATGAATAGCCCATTTCTTAAAACTATACAGAAATGTTGTTCGTGCGTCCACACGATAATTATAGCTAATTTAAAGTGTGTCAACCTCAATGATGGATGGGGTTCGGAATGAGAGTCGAAGCTTTTTTAAATAAAACACGCCATCTTCAGATTACATCCTATATGATGTAATCTAAATTTGGGTAATTATCATAAATTTGTGATAAACAAATTGGCTGAATGTTTAAATTTTAATGGGACTCATTTTTTACCATGTCCCACAACTGGGCATGGGTCTCCTCCAAAGATTCTGGAGGCAATTTAGCCTACTATACCACGCTGGCCAGACGAGTTGGCATAGGGTTTGTTTCGAATTTTCTTTTTCTTGCAGTGCTCTTGTCTACATAAGGTTACTCTCTTATGGCCGATTTCAATAATCTATCTATCTATGGATTTGACTACATAAGCTCCATACAAAATGTGTGAAATTTATTGAAATCGGCCCTTAGTCGCATTATACGATACCCATGGGTTGAGATGGGGTAGTGACATTGCACTGATTACAGCTAGTATGTAATAATTTTATTATATAACAGAAAAGTACCACGAAAGCACAAAATATGGTGGCCCTACCATGCGTACACGCAACATTTCAATGCACATTTGTTCCGATACGTGCATACGATTACGATTAATCATCGCGCCGTGAAACGCATAGATACCGACCACACTTGACCGAGTTGCACGCTTAAAAGAAAATCATTTGCATCTATCGAGATAGCCGAGTCGTTTCATCTTGCCCGTCTAAAAAACATTAAAGTTTTACATCGCTAATTATGCTGCACTCGTAGAATATATTCAATTGGTTATATAAATACCGGTGGATATTTTTAACTCACTTCATTTTTACTCTGCGAAGTTATTCGAGGTGAAAAGAGTAGTTAATAGACCGTGAATGTGACATTAACTCTGTAATAAATAATAATAATAATAATAAATAAAAGTATGAATGGATTAGCACGTCCGACCCGCGGGGAAGTAATACCCTCTTCTAGCTTTCTTCGACAGCCATATCAGAATTTATCCTTCTGCGTACCATAAAATGAACAATCTGTTTCTTTGGGCTACACCAAGAACCTTTAAAAATAAAAATAAATTACAGGTATTTTCCACGCGCACTATCTTTGACGTTATTTTAAGCTGTAAGAAATCTGGCTTATTTTGCAATGCGACAATAAATCTTAAGGTTTCATTTCTTTTGACCTTTAAGTGATATCTAGTATCTAAATAACTCATATAAAAAGAAATCTGTACCTATTTATAACTTAAAAGTGTACCTCAAAATAATCTAAAGATTCACCTGATTTATACACTGAGGCCGTCTATCATTTAGATAACATCTATGCTATTATAAATCTTTGAAGAATTGCTACCTTTTTGTTTATAAAATTTAAGTCTTTTATTTCTTATCAAAAAAATCTTGTAATGTATAGGTATTTGTGAAAGGCTCTGCTGTAGTTCTTTATTACTGAGAGTAAGTACCCATTGATGATATCAGATATTAATCACCAGTTGACAAGATAGGTTGTTTTTTCTTTTGGTAAATTTACGATCTAATGTGATCAATTTAGTTATTGCTATATATATATTATGCTTAAGGCCCTGTACTAAGCCAATGTTGAGCTAATCCAGGGGGTGAAGCAGGGAAGCTGAAGCACGAGCCCCCCGCGCCTTTCAACAATTCATCCCAAAGAACAAACTCGCATTCACGTCAACCAGCGGCGGCCTTATTCTGGCGCCGTCCGTATTCTGGTCGAACAAAATAATTATTAGGTACGGTAAAATATTTCTAATGTTTTCTATTTTTAAACCAAAAGTACTTAGTTTCTTTCTTTACCCGACTGTGAAGAAGGAATGGGAGGGTAATGTTTTTCGCGCGTATGTATGTATGTTTTTGGGCATGTCTGTTCCATTGTGACCTTCTGTAGCCTAAACGGCTTGGCTGATTTTAAAGTGTGAGGTGTCATTAGGTTCGTATTTTTTTCTCACGTGTCATAGGCTATGTGACGTCAACAAAAAATTAATATGGCGAACGGAAACTGTCTAAACTGATTTTTTTTTAGTGCTATCGCAATATAGATATCAAATGAAACGAAGCCACTGCTCAGTTCCTATTACCCGTATCATGATGTTATATAGCCTACAAACAAAAACTCTTTTAGGGTTTTTTGGTTTTTTAAATTAACTCTTGTTCAATAGACGATGTCTGAACTGAACATACGCAAAACGTGCACTTTAAATCAAGTGATATACAAGGAATTATAGTTTGTACCAAGTATTATAATCGTCTAGCATCGTATTAAACACTAGAAGTCGCGCAGGGCTTCGCTCCCGTCGTTCTTTATTTGGCCACTGCTCAGCCCCTATTAGCTGTAGTGTGATTTTATATAGCCAATAACCTTCCTCGATAAATGGGCTATCCAACACTAAAATAAAATTGCCAGTTGGACCAGTAGTTCTTTAGATCCTAGCGTTCAAACAAACAAACTCTTCAGGCTTATAATATTAGTATAGATTTTTCGCGTTTTTGCAACTTTACACTGATGCTTCGCTCCTATTGGTCTCAGCGTAATGTTATATAGCTTAAAACTTTCCTCAACAAATGGATTATCCAACACTAAAAGAATTTTTGAAATCCGACCAGTAGTTCCTGAGATTAGCGCGTTCAAACAAGCAAACTCTTCAGCTTTATAAAATTAGTATAGATTACACGTGCTATATAAACAAATAAAAATAATATGCATTTTATATTTAAGTGATAGATGGACCATGTTACTTGAGATAGTTACAAGAGTAGGATAATATGGATAATGTAATTTCGGATGTCAACTTTTTTAAAAAGAGAACGATCCTATTTTGGATACGTGGGAAAAAATAAAGCATTTGGAAGAAAAACAAGTATTTTTCCTAAATATATTAATTATATTTGTTTATTCCCATGAAAAAATACACATAGCATAAGCTAACGTTTTTTTGTCTTTGAATCTTTGGAAACTTTCTTTACAATCAAATTGACAATGACATCTAATAACTTTCAAAGGGCTTAAGTGAATATTTCTTTCGACTTTTAAAACTAATATTTAGCTAAATCAAGGTACACCGAGAACAGCAGATACTAGCCACTAAGCAGGATTCAACCGAGATAATGATAGGGTGATGATAACGTGAACAGTCCTTTTGTAAAAACCAAACAAAAATAAAAAATAATTTATGTAAATATAAAATATAATAAGTAATAAATAATTTTATAATTAGGTACTAAAGCAGGAAATAAACTAGCTGATATGTTACAACTGTTTTTAACGTTCATAAGTATATACACAATTGTTTTAAATGAATGAAGAATTTTTGACTTTGACTTTAACGAAATTCTTATATCTCATCAAAAGTCTGTAGTAGACTTTTGACAACACGGCACATTTTCTTTATTATCTTCAAAAATAGAAAAGCATTGTAGCGATCCTTCAAAAGTTAACTGTTGTCTCTTACGATATGGTAGAGTTGGATAACCTTCAGAATCGAAACTTCTCTTACGACCCAGTATATTTTTTTGATTTATGAAAAATCCCCAATAAATTGTTCTTACCGATATAAATTGTTTTCTCTCAATGGCATACCTCGAGCTTGACGAGAGTAAATTTCGGGTAATAGCCAGTCCATAAAAAATGACAACAACTTTGGTATCATTATTGTTTATTTCCAATACTCTAAATTTTGTACGTTATTATAAAGTAGCCACCACATTCATGTGACGTATGTAACAGCGCCGTCTTAGCGCTCTCTGGTTGTTAGCCTCAGCGACATCTTAGCAACACCGGCCGCCGGTGACGTGATAAGAATAAAACCAATGCAAATATTATCTCCGATATTGAGAATTGTTGCAAGATATTAATGTTATGATAATTGATTCTTGTATCCAAGAAGTTTTCTTCTAAATAAATAAAATGTTTATTTAAAAAATACGAAAATAGCGTGAAACAAAAATTTAATCAGAGTGACGTGACCTTCCTTCCTAACGGCTCGTCGCCGACTGGGAGGGGGCACAATAAACAACCTACACTAGTACCTCATGTGAACGCATAAGGTTCAAATTGCTGAGATGTTTGACTTTAGTCAAATCTATCAAGCGTCGAATTAGACGTGTTTTCGCGAATTTCTCTTAATAAAAAAAAAACTACGTGTCTTAGTGAAATAATTTTTAGGTAATTCTCTAGCTTATTAAATTTTCTTTATTATCATAGCAAAAAATATATTACTTTACGATCTAAATATAGCAAACTGCGCGACGAAAACATTTTCTAAGGGTCATCTTTGTGACCTTTTTTCTACGAAACTATTATAATTACATGAAATATTTTTAGGTAAGTCTTTTCTTTAGATTCTCGACTTTATCCAAGTAAATTTTCTGGTTTGTAGTATATACCGATACGGCAAACTGCGCGACGAAAAATTGAGAGTTTTTCGGTGTTTCCGTTTGGACAGCGCCTTAAGTGAAGGGATTCTGCTACGTGATGCTGGTAACTAGAACAGGTATTACAGCCAATATTATATCAGCTACAGTACCATGACTTACAGAGTGTTGTTGCAAACGTACTTTAAAGACCTACCTACATCTGATGCAACAAACTACCATCCGTTTAATTCCTAAAATGGCTAATTTTATTCTAAATTCTATTCTAATATGTATAACCTCTTTTATGAATATCTCTATTTATTCGTGAAAACCGCATCAAAATCCGTTGCGTAGTTTAGAAGATAAAAGCCTAAGTACATACAGAGCAATCGACTTTATTTTATACTATAATTAAACATAACTAAATTGAGAAATGAATGCGTCTGTAATTATTTTACAAATTAAATTACTTTAAAACGGGTCTACGTCACGTATTATATTATAAGGAATAGTAAATACCTTATTTATTTGCCCGACGTTATAAGGTATTTACTATTCCTTATATTATAATACGTGACGTAGACCCGTTTTAAAGTAATTTAATATGTGTACAAGTCGCGAAAGTTTAAAAGTTTTTATTATTTTACAATTTTAATAAAATTTTAAACTAGTTGCCAGAAAATCTATACTAATATTATAAAGCTGAAGAGTTTGTTTGTTTGACCGCGCTAATCACAGGAACTACTGGTCCGATTTGAAAAATTCTTTTAGTGTTGGATACCAAATTTACTATATAACATCACGCTACGGCCAATAGGAGCTGAGCAGTGGCCAAATAAAAAAGGGCGGGAGCGAAGCCCCGCGCGACTTCTAGTCACCAAATATTACTGAATGTTCTGTATTTCCTATATAACCTTTCCTTTTTGGTGAAATTTTTGGTAGTAACAATTTTCACTAAACATTTCTTGAACTCAGTACCTCGTAATAAACCTACAACTTACAAATGTACCGTATAGGCTATCCCAATCCCCTTGCCCTCGTAATAAGCTTAGAATAATTTACAACACTAAAATAATCCGAAAACTATATACTAAATCACGATATGATTTGCGGACACATTTAATTCATAGTGCTATCTCTGTTACACGTACTCAATATAAAAGAGAGGGTGGGAACAGTCGTGTAATAAATCTGTTAGGTTCGTTACGCAAGGACATTAGCCGCAGGCTACCCCTCGAGACCTGGATGATACATAGATTATGATGATTTGTAACCGGTAGCAGTCTGTATTTAATACGCTTACTGATCGTTCTCTATACTTTATTGAAAGTAGAAGTCTTAGTACTTTTATACGCGGTTCATCTATAGAAATATTAATGGTAGGTTACTTAATAATATTATTATTATTTAACATAAACGCACCTTCGGTAGAACAAGGGCATAATTGCAGTTTTTGCTATTTTACAGGAGAGCTATTTTAAGATATTTATTGCATTCAGTGAGGTCTTGCTCTGTTAATATTGCTCGAAAGTTTTTCTTCTTTGCATGATAATAAACTATATACTATATCCTTTTTAGGCGTATAGTTAACAAGAATTAAGAACTTTTAGTTTTTTTTCAATTAATTTTAATTTTAAGGAAGGGATACATTTGTGCCCTTGTTCTACCAAAATGTATATTATTTTGTAATTAGGACTAAATTTGAGCTTTAATTTAGGATGATTTTCGAATAAAAATACCTTGTTTTTCCGTATAAACTTTTTATTTTCTTATAAAGTAAAAAAAATGTAGTAACTTTCACGAAATATAATACTTAAACTATCATTATAGTCTTACTAATCAGTCGTCAATAATCTCACGTTTGTGTCTCTTTGGAATCACAATGAAAATAGAATTATAGAAGATAACAAAAATAACAGTGACATTATTTTTAACAAGATTCACTGTTATGCAAATGAAATTCTTTAGAATCACACTTCAAAAAATATTAATTAAAAAATATAAAAATATCTTTATAACAATTATTTTTTTCTTACTAACGAATCAGTTCTAGCTCTCTCTCCTTTTCTTAAAAAAGGTTGTTAAAATATTGTTCATAGAACTTAGGAACTATATTTGAGGATATCAATTGACGAATGTCTTCTTTTTTTCTGTGAGGGATTGGTAACTTTTCCTTATAGAGCTGGTTTAGTGTGACATCTTTCACACTTTTTTTATTACCGATACGACCTGTTCGAATTCTCGCTGCTGTCCAATCGTCGGTTTTGTAGCTGCACTTAAATTGGTATATCTCTGAATCTTTCATAAATTTGATCGCTTTCGTATCCAATATTTTAAAAGTATTTCCTTCAACATCCTTGTTTACATTCAAATTAATATCTTCAGATAACAGCTTCATATCAATGAAAGAATCAAAATTCATTTCTTTAACGGTAAATTGAACACCCTTTTTCTTAGCATTTTTAATAAGACTGATGTATTCTGCTGGAGTGTATATAGGTCCAGCCTTTTTAGCTCGCTTAACGTTTTTTTCTATTACAGAATGGACGGCATCAGCTTTATTCTGGGTATGACCCCTAATAAGGAATTTGTGTGTTATTGACTTTATAGGCAATGTGTTGACAGCATAATAATACATTCCAAAAACGAATCTGAAACAAGTAGAAATAATTATTTACATTATAAGTACATTACCTACCTATATTGTTCAGTATGAATTATAACAACAATCACTCCTATTTATCTAAATCTACTGTAAATTAATTGTATTGACAAGATCTATTAGAATTTGTGTCAGTTTCTTTGATTTGCAAATTATTTTCGTCATTAAGCATCATTAAAATTTTTTTACTACGAGATCCCATTTTAAATTCTGAAAATTTTATTAAAATTTAAATCATACAAAGAAACTATTCATATCACAATTCACAAATAATGCATACCTACTAGTCGTAAATACATAAAAATACCAATACTAATAAATGAACAGAAAATTTATCACAAAATTTGTATTAAAAAATAATACAAATTTATTTCATTAACTTAAATAACAAACATTAATATTAAATCAAGTCAATTTGGAATGACAAAAACGTAATTGTCATTAAGTCTAGCAAAATAGCATTGCAATTGGAATGACAAAAACACATTTACTTTTAAGACCAAGGAATAAAACAAATCTTGAACGGACAAGGGCATAACTGTCTGAACGACTTTGTCCTTCCAATTTTAAAATTATAAATTAGGCATAAGTGTAATAGATGTGGCATTGTCGCTCCAGAAACCAAAAAATTAAAAGGGCATATTTACCTTTACGACGTTAGCGGTCCAAGTGACGACTGCCTCTCTCCCCGCCGACGGCGCAACTGACCAATGAGACTATGTCCAGCCAAGAGAGCAGTAAAAAGGCACCAATAAGACAAAGTCACTATTTTCGCCTAGCGGATTTTTAAAGGAATTAAATGACTGTCTTTGTTCCTCCAGTTCAAATAGCATTTTTAAGGCATTTCTGTATACTTAACTCATTTTTGCAATTTTTGACAATTGTGCCCTTGTTCTACCGAAGGTGCGTATTATCTCTCTTTTTTGAAACCCACTCCGGGTCTATGCTTGGGAATCGCGATGGCGAAATCGGCGCCGCACCGCTCGTCACCCCTAACCGCGCAATACGGTGTTGCCCTGAGACCCGTGGACTTCGGCTCATGTCGGTTGTGGAAGGGGCCCATCTAGTGTAAGGCGAGGCACCGTCTGCCCAAATCCTCATTTAACATCATAATTATATTAACCGCTGAAGGAGGCAAGAAGCGACGTTGTTCCCGTATGCCAGATATCACCATTCCACCGAATACCCAAACCCATAGCCCAACTTTATTTGACTCCACAACATCATACAATAGCTTTTACTCTTACCAGTGACAAATTATAGCTGTACTACAATAGTGCAGCTGTGATATGGCAGCGGTAAGTGTCTCATCCCATTCTAAATTAAAATTCTTTAAGGGCCTCTGCGTGTCGGACCTATGTCCCCGCGTAAGCCTTCCAAAAGGACATATTATCTTATTATTATTTACTTAATAATAATAATTAAATAATAGTAAGCTTTTAAATCAAATACCTACTAAAATTTCATCCTAAATCAGTTTAATTTTTTGAATATATTATACGAGTAGGCTATCCTATTTTTCATTTTTTTATTAATTACGTTTCTTTTACCTATCACTTCTTTTATTAATCAATAACAAAAAAATATCAACAATAAAAAAAGTGACGTGTAAAACTAAACCTTATTATAAATTAAAATGATTCAAAATTCTGTTTTAACGTAATACAAATAAATCTGCTCTCCTCTCCGAGCCGGTCTGTGTGAACGGATCCTAATGCTTCTAATCATCTACAAATTATTTTTAATGGTACTTAACGTCAAATTAAGTACTTGATGCATTTCTAAAACGAGACGCGATAAAAAGAAAACCAATCAGCAAAGATAATATAAAATTCTTATTAGCAAATGCTCTGTCACTTTTACTCATTCGTATTGATTGAAAAACACACATTCAACAGGCTATATAAACAATCTTACAATCTGCATAGTGCCGACAGGAGGAAATTAAAACACATAAAATCATGAAAGTCTATTAGATGGTCCTATCTTAGATAAACATCTTAAACTTGTGAGAGAGCTACAAAGCAAAGACCACACAATATTTTGTTTAGCAACCTTTAATGAGAAAACATAATTGAGAATGATGGCTGGAAATATAGGTACTTAAAAATAATTGTAATTACAAAAAAAAAAACTGATTGTATGCGAAGAAAACCGTAAAAAGTAAAACTTATGCTATGATATTATATGCTGCTGTTATAAGCTTCACCATGGTCAATCACCGCGTGCATTTTATGAATTAGAGATTCATTATTGCTCCATTTATATTTTTTATGCGCAGACTATAATAATTGGGCAATTTTTTAATTAGAATTATTAAAAGACTTCAAAATTTCAAAATTAATGATCATGAACACAATTTTTTTTTAAATCATAGACTAAAAATATTATAGTTATCGTATATTTTTTGGCAATGGAGGCATTAATTTCAAATCTAAAAGAACCCGGTTCGGATAAAGAAAAAAATAGTAAGTACTATGTGCCATTATTACTGGAATCCTGTAAATTTACCGAAAGTTTAAATTTTAAATATTAACCAAAGCGCGATGCACCATCAATGCAGTCGCAAAATCGCCGATTGCTGATTATAAAAGTAGCGTGCTGTGACTATGGCCCTAAGAAGCTCTCGTTTGTATGCAGTCATCCTAGAAAAATATCTTTGTTTACAATCAAAGTCGCTGATCTTAATTGAAATATTTAAATGTCACTTCAATACGTTTGAACCAAGGAACTTATGTATCTTAGATGTTGTTTGGTTTGAACACGTCCCTGACATAAGCTATCGACATGTACCACGTGATCAATGTACTTTGACATGTCAAAATCAAATTATCAAAAAATATTTATTTACAAGAACGTAGGTTTACAAAATATGATCTCCTGTTGTTAGAATAGATAGATCCAACCGATTGCCACTCGTCTAGAGGGACTGAACATCTATGTTCAGTTAGTTATAAAGCCTTTATTTTAACGCGAAAACATTGTTCGCAAAGCCCTATTAACGGTAGTAAAACCTCACACCTCACTCAATGGCTTTTCTTCGACTTTCGTCTAATGGCAGCTTATACGTACGCTAATTTAGAAATGCTGTCAGGGAATTTCGCTTTCATTTACACTTGTTTAAATGTAGTGTTTCAATGGACAACAATGTTTGATTGTTCGCTTGGATAGGTATGCATTAGGAATGGCCGAAGGTCAGTGACATTGATGTGTAAGAACATTGTTCTGAAAATAAGCATGGTTGTTTGCGGCTTATGTGCAGTCAGTAGGATTAGTGCTTGGATCTAATCTGTATTAGATTACCCAGAGCACTTATTAATACACATAATATTATTATATAATTAACTGGCAAGTGTGAAACTCGCGCGTGCATACGATTTGACACTTTCTGGTTTTACCTAATTGTTTTGTTTGTGATTAGGCCAAGCTAAATAAAAGCATTTAGAAAGCTTGTATTAGAGTAATATTGGTAATCGTACTGAACACTAGTGATAGTGCTACCGTACCTGATACGATCAGTAAACAATCTGCAACAATTGATTTTTAAAATGTTGTCACATGCATTGGTCTGAAATATCACATTCTTGGTTGGGGTTGGAAGCTGCCTTACCTATATCCTACTACTGACCTCTACAAAACCTGTGATGTTCTCTCTGTTCGCAAACTGTATATTCTTAATCTTCTCCTTACCACTCACTCAAAGACTCGCTATGATCCTTCTTTGCTGGCAACAACTACTCGTCGAAAACATGCTGTCTGCCCTCTAGTCCCAGTAAAGACTACACGAGCACAACGGTCATCTCTGTTTCTTGGCAATTGGGTATACAACAAAGTAAATAATATCTTGAAAATATATGCTATGAGTAAACCTGATTGTAAAAAAGTAATTGTAAACTGGCTAAATAACTTGGACTATGATGACACGGAAAAGTTGCTTATTTCATCCATATAATGTCACACACACCCACTCACCCTCTCTCACACACACACACACACCACGAACTCTCACGCATCTCCTGAACATAATATAGACAACCTATTCCTAAATGTTTGAAAGAGAGAGCCTGGAGATTTGTAATACAGGTTTCGAACCTAGTACAAACTCCAGCTCTCGCTAAGGTTTACGAAGTACTACTGTGTATAATAACTAACCAATGTACACCTACTCCTTAACGAGAGAAATAAACGTTTTTATTATTATTATTATTCTTTTTTATAATACTACTACTACTAATTTATAGCCTTTCCACACGGTTATAAACTTGCGATCCAACAGAGTGACCTTGGTGGGAGCTAGGTTTCCATCCGCGTAGTTTGTATGAAATTTGGTTTACAACAGCCGGCTACACGGTTGGAATCCACCAAGGGCACCTCTGTGGAAGGCAAATTTATAACCATGTAGTAATGCATGTAGTAATTATAAACATTAAGAAATTTAAAAAAAATACAGCTGGTCCGCGAGTTAAATGGTCAATGACTTGAACTTTTGTGCTTGTGAGGCTATATGTATTCTATACGTAATTTACTGCTGTGGTTGGAGACCTAGCACGTTATATGTGCAAGGTACAGCAGTTAAGAATCATAATATTATATCCCGTTTTCAGTTCCGAAAGGTCTCCCCTTCCATTCATTGTATTATTATGGGTAGACTTGAACCCAAAGGAACTAAATAAAGTCTATATGTATACAATTTTACATAAATTTCGATAATGACAACACAACAATAAAATAACAATACAAATTTTCAATCGAACTCAATCAATTTTGAATTATGATCAGTAATTGAACGTGGTCGGACTGTTGACCCTGCCTGCGGTCAATTTGTGACTGTCTTCGACCAACACCAATCAATGCAACGAACTTTCTTGTATTCGTACTTTCCTTATCTTATCGCTATCTTGATTTGTTTATTAAAACCACAAAAGTTTTCAACCACTTCGTTAAAATGGGGCAAATAAAAAAAAATGAACGGAATCGATGTGTCAATCGCTCCCGGGAGATTTGTTTTGTTTAATTAATTATATGAGTTAATTGTGAACTTGATTACGATGGCTAATCCCAACAGTACTTAACGTTAGAGCGAACGAACTAGAAACAACCAGCTTTCAACTTTTTAAACATATCACCCTAATTAAATATGAATGATGACGTCTCAATAGAAACCATTCATCACAAGCAGAATGAAAAGCATTAGAAAACGAATAAACAGTTGTTACAATTTATTCCGGTGTCGCGGCACTAGTTGCATTCGTGTCACAGAAACAAACGAAACAGTGTTCCCTATGTAGGGCTGCCAGATTTCCGCATTTTTATTAGGGTTGGACCGTTGGACCCTTAAAAAAAATATATACCTCTAACACCACGTAAAGTATAAAGTACAAAAAATAAAAATAATTTGAAACAGAAGTGCGTACCTAAAACGCGGTGCATAGGAAACCAACTTGACTTTTCTTAAAGTACTCTATAAAAAAAAGGAAAGATCGTATTAAAAAGCCAAATGCCTCGTTTGTCTGATGATTATGTAACACTACTAATATAACGACTATGTCGACTATATTATTAGTAAATTAAACATGGGTTCCAACTTTCCTTCCGACCTCCTTACTTTTGAAAGCAGTCCGAGGCTTGCGATTTGTCGCTAACCCTCGGAAAGAACTCGAACTCGAAAAGAGACATAGGACCTAGGTCCTATATCTGATATATTAGACATAGGACCTGGGTCCTATATCCGATATATTTGCATACATCAAGTTCAAAAGGAACAGCCGAAGAGGATCGTCATCCTTATGCCTCTAACGTGTTTCTGGGCCAAATATACAGCTGAAAGTAGCACCATATATGTATTTGATTTTTAACACGTGCCAGCCCTAGGCCCTATGGCACGTACCGAATAATGAATGGTTGTCGTTCGGTAATCACGTGTGTAAATTGTAGGGCTATTTAGGAAGGTACTATGAACAGGAAATGGTTCGACAAGAATAAAAATATGTGCGTGCCACTGTAATTGGTCTTACGAAATACCATTAGCCATTGAGGTAACCATTGAATGTTGGTCACTACCTCTAATGTGTCGAAGAAGAGTAGGCTTGCCTACTAGATGGATGTTATAGCTCAGTATTAAGATTAATTGACTCTATATCATCTGATGCAATGGTATAAACATAACATAACATAGCATCACGTCTTTTTACCCGTAGGGTTAGGCAGAAGTGTATCACACCCACATTTCGCCAGCTATATTTAGTCTCATGAAATAGGGGGCGACCCTATTGTCATCAACCGGGAACATTTGTTTACCAAACTCCGGGAAAATCAATAATAAATACCATTTTTACCTGATCCGGGACCGGGAATCCAACCCGGACCTCTTGCACAACAGTCGCATACACTTCCGAGGCAGTTTGTTAAAAAATGATAATGCATAAAAATGAGGCCACCCTTTCAATTTAATACTAAGTTTATTTTTTTATGAAAAATTTAAATTTTGGCTGCCTTTCTAGTCTATAGATAGGGGGCCGCTAAACATGGGGTCGTGGGTTCGATATTTCATACGACAAATATTTTTAGTCTAACTATCCTAGTACAGACACCAATCTCTCACATATTATGTAGAGTAAGCATCGAATAGAACCAATATACCTAATATATTTGGTTTGGTTTAAAACTGGGTTGCACATTTAAAACGGTGAACACGGGCATTACTGCATGTGAAATATGAACTTATAAACATAAATTCGTTCTCAGTATTATAATTTAGTATGCTAGCTATCCTGTTTGCTGTAGTGGCGTACTTATCACGTAACTGTGCATTGCCATTAATTCCATATCGTCCACACTATTGACATTCAGGGAGGGCATCGGTTAGAAATATTTATCGGTGTGCCACTACGGTTCGATAAAAGTGGCATTTGGTTATGTATTTACTGAGCTATTTGTAATACAAATAGCTATTATTTTGCGACTGAATATAAGGTACAAAGTTACAAAGCCCAAAATTAAAAACATCCTTTTTGGCAGTCCGGTAAATAGGCATATTAAATCAAAAACCATTAAAAAAAAAGAATGTGGGTTGATCTTTATCTATACCACGGTACGGTAGTACTATTACTTATTCTGTGTCTATACCTACTAATATTATAAAACTGAGGAGTGTCTTTGTGTGTAGTGTGTAGTAGCCATTTAAAGGTAGATTCAGAACAGGGCTCTGTTTAATCGTATTGAATAAAAGAGAAATTTATAAATAAGTAACTAATGTATAAAACAAAGAATCGTTTGAAATCGTTTAAGAGCTACGATGATAGAATAACGCATTATTAATGTTCCCGACTTCCCGTAGATCATTCGAGAGAAGTCTCATAAGGAAGCTAGTCTAGACTGAAGACGATAAATATATCACAACAATGTACCAAATTATTTCAAATTGTTTCTAGTTTACAGTGTAGATGTAGACAAATTGAGAGCGAAACAGCGGGAGGTGCGTTGGCGCATCGTTTGCAATGTCATGGGACATTTTCATATTGGACAGACAACACGCAAAACAACCTTGTAATTATAAGTTACTCGCACGCACCGCTCACTGCTTAACCCTATTACTATGTATTACATTAGGGTCGGTGAAACCATATAGGAAACAGATTCCTCTCATTACCGTTGATATAACTGGTGATGATGCTACCGATATCTCATACAATGGCACAAAAAAATGCAACACTAATCTTGATTTTAAATAATTAATATGATAATGAATATAATGATGAATATAATAATGAATAATGAATATTCTAATTTTTATTAAGTAAATTATAATACAATTCATTTTGTAATACCTATGCAATAAATTATAATACGCGTATTTTATCCTACACCACACCCATCATCGGCACACTTTACTACCACACTACGCATACATTTTGCTTGCTTGACATCCCTATGTCTGGGATCCAGCTGAAAACCAGCGCTAGGTTTCATCAACCTAGCACATGCTGAGCTGGACACCCTTTTGGTGCGATAGGACACACGGGGGGGTATAAATTTAGCCTAATTAATAAACTTCACCTTGTTCACCTTTTGTTATACGTTATATGTTTTCCTCTTGTGTGTGTGTCTGTACCAAATAAATGTTTTTTTTTTCTTTCTCTCTTCTTTCAACAGAAAATGTTTGTATTTATCATATTTTTTCAAAAGTGTTGCCAATTAATGTATTAAAAATCAGAATACAAAGAAAATTATCGCAGAAACCGCGCAATACCCGCTAAAATCAGCCACCCCGCAGAAACAAAACAAATTTGTCTTTCTAATATCTACCTATAAATAACTACACCAATGTTATAAAGAATTGTTTTGAACTGAATGTTAGAATGATTTGTATTTTTGTATGTAAAAAATAAACTTAATACTACGCTACTAGACCAATTTCAAAAATTCTTTTGCCGTTAGAAAGCTACATCATCACTGAGTAACATAGGCTATATAACACCACGCTACGGCCCATAGGAGCTGAGCAGTGGCCAAAATAATGACGGGAGTGAAGCGCCGCGAGTCTACTAGTAATCAATAATTTTATACAGGTTACGTTTACAGCAACTATCATTATTCAAAAGAAAGATTTATCTTTTATTTCCGACATAGGTTTCAAGTTTGCCCAAGCCTCCATGATATCTTACTGCAATTAGTTTAATTCATCATAAAGTTTCAGGCCATCCATAACAGATAGTGAGCAGGCTAAGTAATAAATTACAAACTAACTAGATACCTACGAGTATGTAGCTGTGATGTCATTAGAAACGTGTTCCTAGTTAAGTATCTATTAACTATTAAGCATCATACTTTTACCCTAAAGGGATAAGCCGAAGTCTATCACAGTGTTTCGCCAGCTGAGTTGTGATAGACAATATACTGAGTTCAGTATTTCTAGTTCTAATTATCAATTATTCCGGCTATCATAAATATTAATAACAAAATTTTAATTCTATTGAAGCTTTATTCGACTAAAATCGGTCTCAGTCGGTTTGGAAAGCACCGTAAGACAAACAATGATTCCACATAAAACGAATAAATAGATATAGACCTAAGATCTACCTGACCACGATGAAATGCAGGTCTATCAGAAATTACCATTTTCTAAAGCATTCCTACACGACTCAGAAGAATATTCTACATTTTCTTTGGTAACATTTTTGGGTCAGAATTCACCATAATTTTCCTATACTCCCCTATCCACCTGGTAAAAGTAATCATATAGACCATTTATAGAAAATTTACAACTTCCCTTGTTGACGAAATTCTATAAAGGGTTAGAAAATAATTAAAAAATAAATAAATGGCTGCATCGAAATCGAAAAGAACCGAGGCCGCGAGGATAGCAAATTTGCCGTTTCTTGAATAATATCTTGCTACTAAGTATAATATATTTATCCTTTTGAGATGTCGAGTAAATACAAGATAATATATTATCAATATAACTGGGACAAAAGTAGCAATTAGAAGTGAAATCCTCGCGATTACTTTGTCGTATCTAGGCTTACAATCTTATCTAGGCAATAACACAGGTAATTAGAAACTGCTGTGTTTCTGTCCTTTGTAAACAGTCACTTAGTGTGGTCTTAATTACGCCTCGCCCGTTACGCCCCGCACGCACTTACGATTGAACGACATCCTATTAATCCTATTCAATATTATAAATTTATGCGAGTTGGTACGGCTGGATGGATGTTGGTTACTCAATTACGACAAAACGGCTGAAAGGATTGAAATGTGGAAATTTAGCATGTAGATAGACTACAGTCTGGAATATTATGGATATAACACGTGAGCGGGGTCGCGAGCACAAGCTATTCTTACTATCAATTATGATATAATTATGCTATAATTTAAACGAACATACGTCGATCAAAATAACACATCTTAATAGAGTCAATTTATGTTTACTATTTGGAAGACTTAGAACGATTTAAACTAAATACAATACGCACGATCTAAGTTGGCCGGGCTGAAGTTGCTCCTGTGAAATATTTGCGCATGTCCTGTCACCATTTAGTTCCAAAAAATGACTTCTGCGCAGTCACTCGCGACAATTCAGGCCGGCCAACTAAGATCGCGCGTATTGTAAGTAATTTTAAGTTTAAATCAGAGCAATCGGTGAACTATCGACTCTGGCTACTCCAATGATACTCTTAGAAAGAACGATGCAAGTGCATGACACAGGCTACATAGATAGTACATGAACACACATGTACATGACACAGGCTAGATAGTAGGTCTGCGAGACTGACATGACAGTTATGAAGTTATACCTACAACTATTTATTAAATAGTGTTTAATACGAAAGTGTGTTCGTTTGTCCTCGTTTCACGTTGTAATTGAGCTTCTAATCATGGGAATTTGCCGCATAGATTTTATAGTTAAGGTGCCGGAAAGTGACGTAACCTATATGTATCTCGACAAAGCATTCCCAACGCTCGGCTAAAGTTGCGATACCTAGTTAAATCAGAATTATTCCACTTTGCCTCACCAAGCGTCCCACTGTTGGGGCAAAGTGGAATGCCTTAACATTTGCAGTGGCATCTGTCCCACTAAATACGATTTTTTTAAATGCCAATCGCAAATGTGCGCCATGCACAAACCTATTAATACAATGTCACTCCCGATATACAATGTCAAAAGGAACTAGTTTCTACGTCTAATGTAAGATCCCTGTATAAATAAGGACGCTAGCTTTATAAACACCTGCGTCTTGGTATTATTTTATTTGCAACTTTGTTTGTCCTTATTGAAAAAAGACAACGCCCGCACTAGGGAACAAGCCCTGTGTCGCGGGGAGCTTTACAAACATGCAACTAACGGACACAAAGTACACCCAGACTAGAAACAAATATCTATGAATCACACAAATATTTGTCTCGTGTGGGAATCGAACCCACGTCACCCAGCACGGCGATGTAGGGGCGAGGCGACCACCTTAACCACTGCGCCACGGTGACAGTCAAGCAACAGTCAGCAACTCTCTTTTATGCGTTAACTATTAGTACAAACCTATGATGTACTTATTCAATTAATGAAACACAATATGACTTTGACCTCTTTTTCTTCTAAGATTGGGTGACCTAAATTATAAGATGATCTCCTCAACAAGATCGATAAAGGGATTTGCCCATAAGTTAAATATATTGTATTGTATGACACAATTTCGTTTCTTTTAACATGGTCGAAATTCTACAATTAACTTTTAAATTCTTTTAAACTTTCGCGTCTTGTACACATATTAAATTAGTATGTATTGTATGTATCGTATGTATTATATTTAAGGAATATGAAATACCTATTTGCCCTAAACAATACGTGACGTAGACCCGTTATATAATAATTTAATAATTGACTTTTATTCTCTACAATTAGCTATCACTTTTAAATCGTACAGGAAGGAATTTTTAAATTGCTACTATCAATGCAAATGCTATTTGCTATTATTAATTTAAACCTTATTATCACAAGAACAAGAAAAAAGAACATAATAACATGACAACGAACATATTACGTATTAAGCAATCACCTTCATGCCTTAAGTGCGAGCTATTCATCTCCAGGCAGTCGTGACGTCACGTTCTCAGCGTGAAACAAGAGCGCTGGACACCACTAAACAGTTTGTAAATCATCCCTTCAGGCTTACAAATATACCACACAAATACCTAACACATATCCATTACCCCTTTTGCTCTCATTCCAAATTAAATCACCGAGATAAGTCGTCAATGTACGTCCAGGTAAATTGATTGTCGTTATACATGATCGTCGTTTATTGTGAGTCCAGAGGCTACGGTTTGTTTTCAAGCGGCACGTGCGAGTTCCAGTCACGACTTTAGGCCAAAATAAGAACAAATTCACCGCAAAACCTAAGGCGATATCTTAGTGGCAATCTTACCACCTGTGGCTCGTGCATGGTAGCACTAAATACGCCATTACAAGAATCACATTGAAATATTAAGATACCACAACTGTGAACAATAAGTAATTTTGTGGATTGTTTGTTCAATTGTGAATGAAAATACAATTGTAACTGTTTAGTTTTAAATAGATTTATTTTACGAAGCACTTAGAAGACTAGTGCGAGATTAACGGACCAAAATGGAACGCTAACAGAAACTGAAGTTGCAGGTTTGATTTCTGATGGCGAACTTCTTCCGTGGCGCAACCAGGGTGTATTCAAACAAGAGGTGCGATGCCCGGATCAAGCAAACATAGTATTTATTTTTGGACAAATAGTTAGCCCTGGGCTGGGGGGGCAACAACAGTATATATTTTTTTCTGTTATGAAGATCATTGTATCGGATCGTAGTTTAATATTAAATATTATGATACGTTGGTGGCAATAGGCTTACCCTCTATAACATAGCACCTAACACATGTAGCTGTCTAAATTTTGATTCGTGTGATTCACCTCTGCTTACCAGTTCGAGGATTAAAAGTTGTTATGATTTACGAAGAGCGGTATCCATAAAAATGGTTACTACACATCGCACGACTCGTCACTAGTTCGAGATGATTATAAATGTTATTATAATTATCCCATCAAACGTTACGTAAAGAAATAAATTATATAGAAATATTTCGAAGAACGATAAAAAGCTGACAGCTTGCAGCATCCGCCTGTTAGACAAACATCCGCGGTCCTGAGTGCCTCAATAATCAATATCGTGGTATCTAATTGACTTTTACTCTCTACAATTAGCTGCCACTTTTAAATCGTACAGGAAGGAATTATTCAATTACAACGGTAGCTACCAATTATGTTGTCGCCACTAGCTTTTGCATATGGATATGTCTAGCTTAAACAAAAAAGCGTTTAATTAAAAACGTAATGTTATATACACGTACGTGTCATCAGGCGGACCGTACGTCTGTTTGCCACCGTCGTGGTATAAAAAAAAAAAAAAAAAAAAAAACGTTTAATACGTTCGTGAGTAAAAATTATATACTAGATGACATTATAGAAATCGTTCTGTCAAACGCTATTGATAGCTAACAATTTTAATGTGAAAATAAAATTTAAAATCGTTTTTAGGTTTTTAATCTAATTTTTACTACCTCATAAGAACCTTTCCAGACTTGACCGGACCCGGACGAAATGGTCCATCGTTTTTGAGTTAGAAATACGTTTAACTATCCACTTGAAACGGTTGCTTTAATCGCACCTCTTTTTATTACCTTTTCAACCCCTTTCGATTAATTTTTGTTTATTTACTTTTAATTATTATAAACTCTAAATTAAATTCATAAATATACCTGGCTGAGAGGAAGGTGGAGACCGCTAGACGCTTTTATTATAATAGATTCTATCTCTATACCATACATCATAATGTCTTCTAAAGTATGAGAGATCCAATTACTATTCAATTGATCATTCGGAACCGTTACCATCATGTACCTACCCATTTTCGCAATAAATATATTTGAGTTTGAGTAAATTAGCAGACTTGGGCCCCTGATAGTGCCTAAACTGGCCTGTTGGTCTAGTGGTTAGAGACCCTGACTGCTAAACCGGAGGTCGTGGGTTCGATCCCCACCCAGGACAAATCTTTGTGTGATGAGCATAAAGGTTTGTTCTGTGTCTGGTTGTAATTTATCTATAATATGTACGTATATACAAAAAAAAAAAAATTAAGTAGTATATCAGTTGTTTAGTACCCATAACACAAGCAAATATAGTTGCTTACTTTGGGACTAGATGGCGCTGTGTAAATGTGGGAAAAAAAAAAATACGGTTACCATAGACTATGGACACCTATATCACGAGCGCTTTGCCAACCCTTCAAACATCTTCCTCTCCACAATAAACTCCGAATACCACTACTCACAAGCAGAAACACAGTCTGCACGGCTGCAGTCTTCTGTAGAGCGGAGGTACTTCCCCAGGGGAACGGGTGGAACAGCTCAGTTTGGGGTTACTTCAAGTTGAACTCTTACAGTTCAACTTGACAATAGACGGGGCAGCTAAAGCAATTTACCTACTAGAGATACCTGGTAGCCCAGTCATTATAAAACCTAAAATTATTGAGGTTATAAGAACACGAATTCAATGCAATCAAAAATGTATCACCTAGTCTGTTGAACTGGGTCAATCTCATTAACCTACCGAAATAAAGAGGCTATATATTTAACCATGATACTAACAACGATAGACCGGCCCTTTTTACTTATATTGTTTGCGCCACTATAGTGATAAAACAAATACAGTCCGACAAGTAGTAAATGTAATATAGACCGCAACAAGGCTGGAAAAATATTTTGCGCATTCTATCCACGTGAAGTCAAATAATAATAATAAAATTCTACCACATTTACACAGCGTCATCTAGACCCAAATTAATTAATTATATTTGCTTATGTTATAGGTACTAAACAACTGATATACAATTTTTTTTTATTTGTGAATCTCTAAACCATCCTCGAAGCCACTTGAACACATACACAAAAATTCATTCAAATCGGTTCAGCCGTTTAGGAGGAGTTCACTGTCAAGTCAACACACGTACAGAAGAATTATATATATATAAAGATTATCATTTTTTTCATATCGCACTCAACAGTGTGGAAAAGATCCATAAAACGACAAACGCTGCTGGATAGATTTGAACCTTATATGCATATAGACAGAAGATTAAATTAATGGACAGCCAAATCTCAACATATATCGGTCTTATATTTGCAGTGCGATATTATTAAATCTGTCTCTTAAGTCTCAGACAGTTCAGACTGCCATTGGTGATATAGAAATTTGAATCTTTTTTAATTTGGGCCCGTCTATTTTTATAGTTAGCCGAAGACCACATAAGAGTCAAAGGGTCTTAAACCCAATTGTGTTTGTAACAATAGATGTTCGATGTTTCGGATATCATCCATCACGTGAACGATATTTGCTTTATCGATCGTATCGAGTCGTAAAATGACGGTGCCAGGGACGGACGGGACCGCGGGCCAGAACACTGTCACCACACAACTATCAAACATACCTTACGTAACCTATAAACTAGATACATAATTTTTATAACCATAATTCCGCTTAGTTTTCGCAACATGCAATGTCGAATTGAAAACAATGTTAAATTTATTTCTTTATTTTTAGATCACCATCATTTCAACTCATAAACGGTCCGCTGCTGGGCACGGGTCTCCTCCAAACTGATATACTACTTAAATCCTTTTTTTTTTTGTAAATACGTACCTACATATTATAGATAAATTACACCCAGACACAGAACAAACCTTTATGCTCATCACACAAAGATTTGTCCTGGGGGGGATCGAAATAAGTTTCAAGTAGAGACAACGTATAACCTGCTACCAGTGCATCATTTTTAAATTTTGTGTAGTACACTCAGACACTATTCGTATGGAGCCATGCCCCTTTAATGTATACCTTAAGATCCAAAAACCACAGATGACAAAATCACATGAAAAAGTGACAAATATTTTGGAGTAGATGAGCCTACGACCTTTGGCAATGAAAATAATGTGGAGAGAATACCGCCTACTATACCGTCTGGGTTTGTTGTAAACTTTCCTTTTCTGGCAGTGCTCTTGTCTGCATAAGGTTACTTTAGGACATCTACGGGTTGAGATGAGGTAGTGACATTTTATAAAATGTAACCATCATAAATGTATGCAGTAAAACAAATCTATAAAAGCTTTTTTCCAAGTAAAGAAGGATACGAATTTATGGCTACTAGTACAATATTTTATTAGTCTTATAAAGTTGCGATTTCATACAAGTAAAATGAAAGTTATGATTATCTGAGAACTTAAGTGCATACATAAACTAGATATTATATCGATTCTAGTACTTACCATCCATACTATATTATTATTTTTTTTCATTCTTACGTGTAGAATTAGGAAATAATTTAAATTTTATCTTCACATATAGACTACCTACATGTTGACTAATTTATATTTTGTTTTTAACAGCATAAGATTCAACAATGCTAAATATATTTATAAGTTTTAATTGGAAAATGGTGTGTTATAATTTACACGAGCAGATATTTAAAAAATAAATGAAAAATTATAATCTCGGTATGTATAAACTCCTTGAAAAATATATTTCTGTAGCTATTTAAAACAACTTTCTTTGGTTTACATAGACAATTAATTGCGAGGTGATTTGTCAATAACTTCAACTTTTCTGCTGGAAAACCAGCAATGGCTTCAGAAATACCAAATAAAGTAATTGTTTGAAAGTCGCCGTTTAAGAGCCTCGTAGGCCCAGACCCAGTGCACAAATAAGGCCTCTATCTTTCTAGAACACAAAAGTGCGCCACACGGTTGCCAAAACTCACAACCACAAAAGCGAACCCTAGGTAAGTTACCTTCCATAGAGCTATATACAATTTGTTCGAAACGCGACTGGTTGCGCAGCATGAGTGTCTTAGTGACATATACGCTATACAAAAGTCTTTGATGGTCTCAAAATGTCCCTGTCTTCTAGTCAACTACTGCAATATTCACAAGGAAGTACCGCTCACCTGCAGTCCAGTTCCTCAATTTCTTTCGCCATACTTATACTGGAAGAGCACGGTGATCTTATTCGGTTGTGATTCAGTTCATTATTTTTCGACCATAGCGATAGTAGTGACTGCTTCTTTTCTGAATTTGGGCTATAGATTAAGCAACAAAAAATAAGTAAAGAGAACCAAAAATGCCTAAAATGCGGTGGACTGTACAAACATACACCCAAACTTGAAACCAATATCTTTGAATTATCATCATCATATCAGCCCAATGACATCCACTGTTGTATAATAGGCCTCACCTAATTTCCCCCACAGCGAGAATAATAATCTTTTAATCACATAATTTTATATTCAATATTGAGCAATTTCTTTTGCTTTTATTTTATTAAATGCTAAAAAAGAACCCTCTTATTATAAATTACGGACTAAGCATTAAACCAGGTTTAAATTGACAACTTTGACACTAAAACAAGTAGACTATTATCTGTATTATGTATATAACAAGGTAGAATATATATATTATATATTAAAATGGCGATGTTGGTTTCATTATGCGGACACACTTAAAAATCTTGGCATATCAAGAAGAGGACTGATACTAATTTCAAGTATCACCAACTGGACACACGTGTGTCGCGTCTCGCGTGTCGAGTTGGTGAATACTGCAACACCGCGCCTGGCGCAGTATTAATATATTATATTTATAATAAAATTTAAAGATTTCATTGAACACTACAATTTAACGTAAGTGTGTTGTCAGTTCTTCATACTTTATATTCCAAACTGAAAGCCGCACACATATTTACATGTAGTTTACAAGCTCGTCCTATTTTCCAATCGACCGATGAAAATAGGTCACGTAGTCATACCCGGATGCCTAGTAACCTGTCAATACACGTCAGGGTATTAAAACCCATCGTATTATTACTATTCGTGACTACTGACGTTACACCCTTACGCATGACGGTTCAATTCTTTGGGTATGCCGAAGTCACCCTATATGTTATATGGTACGAGTACGAACAAAACAAAGCGCTCTAACGTCGTTACTTATAGATTTAATTGTGCACTTTATTAGACTTTCTTTCTACTTTTATTGACATTTATATATTATACTAGCGGACCCGACAGACGTTGTCCTGCATGGTATACCAATCAATTGCATTTATTTTTTATTTTTTTTATTAGTAAATTTAAACCATCCTCGAATCCACTTGAACACATACACAAAAATTCATTCAAATCGGTTCAGCCGTTTAGGAGGAGTTAACTGTCAACACATGTACAGAAGAATTATATACATAAAGATTATGTAGTTTAAGAATAATTGTGGTAAATAAATTGGAATTACTGATGAACAAAAAATACTGGAAAAGCAAGTGGTATATTTTTTTATTGTCTGTTGTCATTCCAATATAATTTTTACTTAGGGGAATACTTTTGTATGAATATCCGGATGCCGTGTTCCCTCTTAAGAGCTCCTGCAGACATACAATTGTAAATTGGCCAACTATGTAACAACAAAATTGCATACTTTTATAGTTTAGTTAGAAAACTATTTAATCGTACGTAATCTGAAGCAAAATTCATTTTTAATACGATCGTCCAATTAATTAGTTGGAGGATTTAGTTGAAATTTTTTTTTCATATGTCACTATACTCTGCGATTTAGTCGGCCAGCTCACTCTAATAACTAATGTAGGCATAACATTTTCTGTGAAACAGTTTAAATTACACAGTGCATGATCCGTGTCCCGTCCGGGACAGTTTACTAACACATACGACGCTCGTCTACACCACGCTTAACATTAATCGTCCCACGAGATTATAAACAAAAGACAGACGCGCTCACCTGTACTTGTCACCTTCTGTCAAATCCGGGCTATGAATGGCAGTAGTGGCTGCCATCTCCATTACACTCACCTTCACATTACCATTAGACCACACAGCCACTGCGCCAGTGGATTTCCTAATTCACCAGGGAAAAAATAGTTAGGAATAACGATATCAAGGAAAAAGGATAAGTAGGAAAGGGGAATATTAAAGATTTATCGGATTTTTTGTATCGCTATTACGTGCGGGTGTCGTAAAAGGCGACTAATTGCCGATTTTGCCGAAAGTTAGAATTTTGACATAAGCTCCATACAAAATATCGGCCATAAGAGAATAACCATAAGCAAACAAGAGCACTGCGAGAAAAAGAAAATTCGAAACCAACCCTATAGGGTTGGTTTCGAATTTTCGAATTTCGAATTTTGGTATACCAACCCATGTGGCCAGCGTGGTATAGTTAAATTCCCTTCAAAATATTGGAAGAGACCAGTGGCCAGCATTGGGATATTTATGTGTTGAAATTTATGATGATGATGAATGTTAAATCACTGTTCTACATTACTGAACAATGGTTTAAAGCTTGTGTAACTTATATACTAGCCTTATGTACACAATGTTCAACAAGACAGCCAATGTTCACGCCCGTATGTTTCATCATCATTATCATTATATCAGCCCAACGACGTCCACTGTTGAACATAGGCCTCACCTAATTTCCACCACAGCGAGCGATTTGATGCATCCAACGGCCGATGGACCCGTATGTTTAGCGAATTAAAAATAAGATTAGTGTTGAAAAATATGGTCACAGAATGTACTTATCACCGAATTAGTAACATAAGCAAACCTAACTAGGGAACCATATCTATACCTTCCTTAACAAACCCAATCATTCCTTAATAAAACCATCTTGAGATTAGCCTTCAATACTTGAATCCTTCCTTATTTAAAACAGGCTTTATACAATCAATTTCTAGTCAATAATACAGCAATTCGAATATTAAATTCAATAGCTGCCAATCAAATTGGTCGGCTTTGAAGAACGGATGTCGGAGATTTCGCCTAGAGCTACACAGCAGTAGCACGATACCACATTACAGCTCATTAGACGGAGAAACTTAGTTATTTCAGAACTAACCGCTGGCTGAACTGTATATTGTTACTAGCCACACAGACTGTACGGAATTTAAATAATTGTACCATAATTATGTGTCTTTTCTGTGACGAAAATACGGACTAAGCATTAACCAGGGTTAAATTGACAACTTTGACACTAAAACAATGGCTTATGTCAAAATAAACCTGGTTTAATACTAAGTCCATATTTTGTAATAAGAGGGCGTATGTACACAAGCAAACGTACTTTTGATTATACCAAGTGAATGCAGATGTAATAACATTATGAAATGTATTCACAAAACTTTTATGCACATTAAAGTTAAGTGATATAAGATTTTATTTTGCAGCAATTATTCTACGTTTCCCCCACCAGATGGACCGACGACCTGGTAAGGGTTGCGGGTGGCCGTTGGATGCGGGCGGCATTATATCGCTCGTTGTGGCGGAAATTAGGTGAGGCCTATGTTCAGCAGTGGACGTCATTGGGCTGATAAGATGATGATGATGATTCTACGTTCTCGAATAAGATCCCAGACGTTACTTATGTTCTGAGAAACCAAATGAAGACGAGAAGGTAGTGTTAGTACTATGTACCATACTTGTTAACCTGTGCCGACGGCCAACTTTTAGATATCCATATTTAGATTTTTAAATTCATGTTTAGAAAATTTAGCTACATATTAGAAAGAAGAAGAAAGAAAGAAAAGATCTTTATTGGTTTGCACACAACATTTGTAAAAACACATCAAAGAATAAAGATACAAAACGATGTATATAAACAAAAACCAAAAACATGTTTAAAACATAACACTATTAATAAAAATTAGTAACAATAATTATGTGTACCAAACGAAAAAAAAAATCATGTGTAACTTAAAAGGTGGATACTATTTAAATCATTGGCAACATTACTACTAGTACTTATATAAGATACCTAAACTTATTTCACTTACTCACCATAATATACAAAATCCGCGTAATATAGGCACTTAAATAGTATATAGGTACAAGTATAATAAACCATTCATATATATGTAGGTATATTATCCAATCGTGCCTACGGTCTACAAACTATCTATTTGTAACAGCAAATCCCCAGTCTAAACATTAAAGAAACCAATTTTAAACATTAAAAAATGTAGTAGAATGTACTAATTACCTAAAGACGAATTCTTTTATAAAAGGGGATTGCAGCATGAGCATTAGCTAAAGTGAAATATTTTAAACTTGGCTCAGATCACACCTTAAAAATTGGAATAAAAATTCCAACTGGATCTTTTTGAAACGAAACGCTAACACCTTTTTGATATAATAGTGTTTAAAGCTTAACAAAGTTACTCAGTTCCGTTTAAAGTAGGGTAACCATCCGTTTGAATTAATTCGGATATGTCTTTTATCGCTGATTTAGACATAGAGCAAAATAAAATATAAAATGAAACTTAAATAATGATTATAAAACCTATTACTCTTATCTAGTAGTACTGTTCAATAACATTGGATCTTATGAGTTTTATCCCTATTTCATGGGACAGGATTTTGGAAACCAAACTGTAACTTTGAAAGTGGATAAAAAAAACAATACTAGAACTAAAAAGATCAAATTCGTAACTTTACCCATGCGCATTATCACTGTAGGGTAAAACCGGGATAGATGCCGCGCTGGGATAGACGCCTCGATTTTAAAAAATCAACTTCTAACACACTTCACAGCAAGTGCATAGTTTAAACGTGCGCCATGTGCACCCCTCACCTCAGGGATGTGTAAACTATTGTGCAGAGTGGACGTGTATCGCGTGTGTGCCCCAATATATCCGCAACGGACGCGACGAGCGTGAAACACTAAAAAACTTAAGTATTGACTGCTCCCTATTTTGTGAAGTAGTAATGTATTATATTTTATTTTAATTGTGTTAATACATTGGTTCATTGAAAACACATTTAGGAGTTAATCATTGATTTCTTACATTTACTTTAATTAAAATTCAAAAAGGCATCTATCCCTAGCGTAAAGGATAGTCGCCCCAAAATTTAGAAGGATAGACGCCCTTAGGGGCATCTATCCCTCTATACTGTAGAACCCGTATTAAAGTATTAAAGAAGTGTATTTATATTACATTGTGATTGCCCTGTTGGTTAGAGACCCTGCATGCTAAGCCAAAGGTTGAGGGTTCGATTCCCATCCACGACAAACTTTGTGTGATGACAATGATTTTATTTAGAGTTCTGTGTCTGACTGTAATGTATTTATAATATGTGTGTATCTAAATACTATATAAGGATGTCAATTGATATGACATCCGCAGGACATCAGGACGAGGGTGTGTGTGTGTTTGTGTGTACGTGTGTGTGAGGGTGTGTGTATGTGTGATTATAAAGTGTTTAACCAAAACTACTTTGATTATTGTAGGTGATGCCAAGAAAATACAAAAGGAAGCAGGGTGGACAAGCTTGAGTGATATCATAGACTACGGAGCAGCTGCAGAAAGCATTTGAAGAAATGGAGAAAAAAGAACTGGGAATCAATGAAATAAAATAAAGATGTTACTATTTTGTTAGGGCTATTTCTATAAAAGTTGACTTAGTGATTAAAAATATTTTTGTTAAAGAGATCCATCTGTAATCTATATAATTAAGGGTCAACTTGTGTTCTTTTAGAATTTGTGTTATCTTTATCAGAAGAAAAATAAATGTTACATTGTGATAACTTATTCTTGTTGTTTTATTATTAAGGGCATCTATCCCCCGTCATAGGCATCTATCCTTCCAAATGATTTAATAGTGAGGCATCTATCCAAGCCGGTAGGCATCTATCCCAAAAAACATGTCTCGCAAGAACTTAATTCCTGCTAACCCAGTGATAGTTACGTAAATAAATATACATTCTAAAGCTTTTTGAATGATTAAACTAACTATATCATAGGGATATTCTCTGCGAATACGTTTGGTATTAAAGTTATAAGACTATTTCCTTAACTAGGGCATCTATCCCGGGTTTACCCTACTACTAAGTTGTTATATTATAAACCCTACAGTCATTTTGCAAACAATAGATATTTTATCAAGACTTTCCAAATGGTAACCCTAAATGAAAGTGCATTCTTTCAACGCATAAGCCAACAAATTTAGAAACAATTTGTAAACCGTAAAGTTTCCTTAATTTGATAGCTATACACATCAATTTGTTCCCCGGACCGACCGAAATAAACACAAAGGCGGAGTAAGGGACGAAAGGGCCACTAATTGACACTATCTGTGTTTATAACCATTATATCGAACCCTTAATTAACAGATATCGTAACCGCGACGAAGCAAACAACAAACAATTAAAAAAACATTCTCCGGACGGAGTTTTACGCTTAATGTTACTGACAATAAGTGTAGCGATAAAATATCGACGTTCATTTCA
This sequence comes from Laspeyria flexula, assembly GCA_905147015.1. Lineage (NCBI taxonomy): Eukaryota > Metazoa > Arthropoda > Insecta > Lepidoptera > Erebidae > Laspeyria > Laspeyria flexula. The sequence goes on from LR989970.1 coordinate 6,142,933, forward strand.
CGGAATGGATAAGAAAGTGCATTTTTATTGTTATTAACTTTAAAAAAAGCTAATTGTAATAAAAGTAATTTGTCACATAATACACTTAGGTACTGTCGCACTCGCAGATTACTGCTAATTGACTAGCTGTAATCTGTTATTAACACAATTTTTTCATTGAATAATCGCCTTTAGGCGTATAGACTTAAGTATTACACGGTTTACTAAATAAATTTTAAAGTTAAGTAACGTCTCTGAGCATGGCAGTTATACAAACTTTTGCATATACATTTATTACCTTAGCAAAGGTAAAGAGACTTTTTAAGAAACCGACCTACTTCACCAAAACTATATTTCACAAGAATAATATTTAATCTACCTTTCAAAATATAGATAATAATAATAATATAATAATAATAATGTTTAGACATTCACACACAGCGCCATCTAGTCCCAAACTAAGCTAATGCTTATAATATGGATACTATACAACTGAATACTGATATAATATTTAAATAACTTTTTTTTTGTAAATACATACATATTATAGATACTTTATACTCAGAAACAGAACAAATAGTTGTGCTCATCACACAAAGATTTGTGCTGGGTGGGAATCGAACCCACGACCTCTGTCTCAGCACTCAGGGTCACTAACCACCGAGACACGGAGGCTCAATAATTTCTGATACCTAAGCATTTAGTAACTCCTGACTTTACTCTCTACCTAATAAATAATGACATTTTTGCCTTAAAACCTATTGACACTGTCTAATAAATAATGGAAAACACATTCCACTAACTAGTTTTTCTCACCTAAGGTGTCATATTGCTGTGAGAAAACAACCAGAAATGGCAATGATGTCCTAGAAATTACAGACTCGAAGTATTATAATGGCCGAGAAATGTCATGGGCTGAGAGGACATTAGGGTCTGGCCCAACTAGAGGATGTTTTAAAATGTCCAATATTATGATTTAGGATCGCCGAAATGTGCCGTTACCATAGTAAATAATACAATTGAGGGCCGTGTCTAAGCCGTATGTTTTAAAAAATCTGAAAACTTAAGTCTACTGTACCCTTTAAAATTAAAAGTAGTTGATACAATTTTAAGAACTTTTATTTAAGAACATCAAACAAAATACTTACCACTTTCAATATATAAGATAGTTAGAATAAGTGTAGGTAGGTATAAAGCATACACAATGCACATGTTTGTAACGCCAAACAGAAGAGAGAGAAGCGTTAATATCACGATATCATCTATATTTACTTCTTTTTAGCAGTGACTTTAATAGATAAAAAATTATAAACAATTTTAACGTTAAAGGTCCTCAATATGCCTTAGCCCTTATAAAACCATATTAAATTGAGTGTCAATCGACCACCAAGACAGCACGGGCGTTAATCACTAGTTTCTAGTTCATGTGACCGCTACTAATGCCTGAATATCATACTAAACGCTTACTTATTTACTCGCACAGTGACAACTGTTGAGATCACACTAATTATAATATTATTTTAGAAGTAATAGTAGCATGTCCGAGAGTGAGGTCACACTTCGGTCCAGACTGAAAATTACTTTTAGAAGGGCATCACTGGGCATCACAGTACTACTAGCCTCGCAGTTCAACAACTTGTCAGTGAACTAGCCGTAGGCAAATTTACTGACACCTTCATTTTGGATTTGTATGACGTTCATAAGTATGTGATCTAAATGAAATAAAAAGATGACTTAGTTCGTCTAGTTTTACCCTTGCAGAATTGTACCCTTGAAAGTCTGACTGACCATACAAACGGCACTGCTGAGTGAAAGACACCTCTAATATACTTTTATAGATTGCAATAATGTAATTTAAAGATAATGTTGGCAGATAGTATCGAGCTGTCAGCCGCAAGCGTCGTCGTCCGACGTCCCGCGCAGACGGTGGCGATGCGCGGGAGTATCGGACCATGTAATAGCTGGCGCAGCTTCCGCGCGGGTGTGTCCGCCATTGTTGTGGCGCGAGCTCGTGCGTGACTATCGTGAAGCACCGCGCCGCCTCCGCAACCAGAAGCTTCTACTGCACTTATTATAATAATCCGATATTTCCGGATTCGATTTTTAAAAAACTTATTAGTTGTTTGATATACCTAGCACGAAGTATCCATCGTACCTCTACCTTTCAAACAATTTACAGAGATAAAGACATTTGCAGTTGTAGTAGGTACTACCTACATAAATAAAGATTTCAAAAATTATAACAAACTTATGCTGGGTTCAAAGCTTTATGACTACCTCACTACCTGTCCTTCTAAGCAATAGTGGTGTACCTATATACCTACCTCTTCATCAATAACCACGGTGTAAAGCCAACAAACCTATACCCCATTATTATAAAATACGGACCAAGCATTAAACCAGGTATAAATTGACAATTTAGACACTAAAACAATGGCTTATGTCAATTTAAACCTGGTTTAATGCTTAGTCCATATTTTGTAATAAGGCAAGGGGGATAATGTTTGAATGTTTGTTTAAACTCTGTTTTCTCTAATTAATAAAAAAAAGACAGTAATACATCGGAAACCTTAGCTTGACACAATATGCATCTAAGTATAGCATAGGGGAAGGGTAGGTGTAGAACTGCATCGTAGGCGTCGACTGCAGGGCTTCACCTCGCTATCCTGTTACAGAGTCCTGTCACGGAAAACCATAGATAAGCCTGTTATAATTCATTGACATACCAGAGCGTATTGTGTGCAAGTGTCAGGGGGAAATATGAGAACGGTTAAACTAAGGTAAAGTTTAACTAAAGACTTGCTACTCAGAAAGAATGTTGCCTTTACCCTCAAGAGGTTGGAAAAATTCAAAAACCCTTTAACCATTTTGATCGTATACATGATACTCATGAACGTCATACAAAGCCAAAATAGGTGTTATTATATTTTCCATAGGCTAGCGCGCTGAAAAAAATTGAACCTTGAAAAGAACTGGCAATCAGGCCACTCTTTTTTAAAAGCCAAAATAGTTATATTTCAATTGGTTACTATTTAAAATATCATAGAATAGTACAAAAACAAAAAAGTCTATTTAAGAGTAGAAATTATATAATAATATCAAATAATATTTTGCCTTTTAAATAGTATGGTGTGCCGAGCATCATTGGGTACCAACTATGTATTTAAAAATGAGTTGAGAAAATGAAAGAGCGTAATCTGGCTCTTAACGTGGCCAATGTCTATAAAATAACCATTTTCTCATTACTAATAATTATAGCTTTGTTCAGTAACAAAATTAACACTGACCTATACAACAATAAGACAAAGGAATTATCCGAAAGACAAAAGTCAAAGGACATCATTCTATTGTATTTCTATTCGAGAAACAGCGAAGCGAATTGTCAAAGGCATGATTGTCGCAAAGTTGCAACGGTTCGTAGTGTTGCAACTTAATAACACGTTTGAAACACCTGGAACTGTGTCTATAGCAGGATTGGAAGACAATGGACGCGATTCGCCATAAAATTGGTGATAATAGGTAGGTATGGTTTCTAGGTCCATAAGGAAGAAAATGGAAAACGAACAGCATAGGACGTTACAAGGGTTATCTTACAATATAATATTAACCCATTAATGTATCTCTGCTGGGCAAGGGTCAGCTCTCCTCTAGCTGCAGAGCTGGGAGAGGGTTTAGGCCACAATCCACACATGTTGGCCTAATGCGGGTTGGTGGACCAAAAACATACCCTTTGAATTTCTTTCAGAGCATGTGGGTTTTCTCACGATATTTTCTTTCACCGTTAGCCGATAGTTATGGCTTACCATCTGTAACTGACTGAACTGAACTGAATAGTACATGGTACATATAACCTCCCAAATCCGATCAGAGTTCGAATCCGATCGATCGATCCGAGAGGTAGGAATTGAATTCGCCAGTCACTTAACCATTCAGCGACCATAGCCGTCCATGTTGCAAAATATACCAACGTTATTTCCTAAACCTGTTTATCCCATTTTTTTTTAAAGTTTAGTGTCCATAACTTGCATTATCCAACAGATAAATAAATTTATGAATCGTAAGCAACAAGGTTCAAATGCTTGTTTGCTAAAGTCTACCTACACAAAATTATGGGCTTTTCCGTAACTAGGAATGACTAACACATTAATTTAAATTAAGTAATTAACCTTGTACTATGTAATATGTGACACAAAATCACCGAATTTTAAAGTTAGGAGCCTATAAAATTCTTTAAAAATTAAACATCTCCAAATATGGGAGTTGGTCTAATAAATATGTTAATTTAATCAAGTTTAAATTGTGTTACTGTACAAAGTAGTTCATGAGAGACTTTCCGAGATTTACTTACAACAATAACATTGCACAATATCACCTAATATGTACAAATAAACTATTAAAACACGAACAAGCTTGTTCACCATAATTGGAGAACTCAAGGCGGCGGCGGCGCTGGCACCCACATAAACGAATATTATTCTAGAACATTACAAGTTCAATTAGTGTTCATAGATTTATAACCTACGTATGAGTATGTTTGCGTAGGTATTCAACAATAACTAACTCCTATGTATATAAGGACATATGAAGGTACCTACTTATTTTAAAAATAACAAATCAATCAATAAGACTGCAGAATTTTCTACAAAGACATCATCAACAGGCGTCGTATTTCGATAACTTTATTGATAAAACTTGTTCGTAATAAGTATAGTAACGTTTCCACTTCTGTTAAGTCCAGCCTAGGGGACAAGGCCACCAACATACTTCTATTTCATTTAAATAAGCCAGAATTTTAACTGCAGATCATTGTTTATACCGAGCCAGAATACACGCAAGAGCTAAACCGTATTAAAAAATAAAATTAATGGTAGACCTCAGTCTACTTTCCTCCGGGAAACGACGAATCTACGTAGGATTGCTATCACCAATAATATAGAAGACACAAACCTATATGGTTATGCTTATTACAAGACCTAATAATAGTAAGAACTTATGTACCTACTGTCTTAATGATAGATATTCAGGTATCAGGGTCGGGTTAATATTAAGTAGAAATCACAATTCACCAACTTTCCTACATCGACAAGGCTACTGTTTACAAACCAATAACTTTATGCTATGCAGAAATATCTACCTAATACTAGTTATTAGTTATTCTGTAGTAACAACAGAAGACTCAACTGGAATACCTACGTTTTATAGCCAAGCTTACTGGCACTTAAGCCACTCGTTCAACACGCGTAAAAGCAAATTCATATAATAATAACATTCAGGCGCTTCCGTTAGTCCATAACGTTCAATATTTATATTCTTTGAACCTGTAAATATTAACTTGAATACTCCAAAGCATGAATATTTGTTTATAACTGGAAACGATTTAAGAAGATGTCAAGAAAGCAGAAGAGGAGGTCTTGAAGTTGTGTCTATTAATATTTTACAACGATATTGTTTTCCGCGCACTTGCAATAGTTGCAATAGCTAATAAATTGTTATTAGCTGCAACATGTTAGCAAATGTAGTGGACATACAAAGTTTTAAAATATTCTCTACCGAATTATAGGTAGGTCTGTATTGATTCCTAGATAGTCTAGGGCAGCTATTTCCCAAATTATTTTATTTTTATAAATAGGTGAACTAAAAAGCTGAAACCTATTATTCAGTATTGTTTGTACAGCAACTGTTACACCTGACGGACTTAGTTTTTAGTAATAAAACGTTAAAATTTTCCTAACATCAACTGTTACACCAAAGTGTTTATTTATAGTCAACAATAATAATATGGTAATTTACTTACCTTATGATAGAGCTTTTCGAATCTTCGGGTAAACCGACAAATACAAGAGTAGAAGACATCTGGACACATATACACAAAACACTAAAATTTTAATTAAACTTACGGCAACTGAAAATTTTAAAACGTTACGTGTCCGCTCAGCAAACCGACGTTGAAATTATCTGAGTAGTAATAATCTGTGATTGAAATGACGTTCTATGTCAAAAATAATTATTTTACGGCACTAAGAATATAACAAGCCAGTGCTATCGAGTTAAAAGAGAAGACTGTGGTTTTGCATCTGTTATGACAAAGTATTAAAGTATCAGTGGGTAGGTAGTAGGTGTTAATCGGCCTCGACTCCTGCATCATATTAACTATAATAACAACATTTCCTTTCACAAATGAATGATCTCAGCTTGAACTTATTTTAGGATATAACGACATAACAATGAGATAATTTTGTTGTAATGATTTTATTATAACCGAAGTTCTAACCACACAAGACTATTTTGGTTTTTCTAACTACCTTTTATTTTGTAGAGTTATAGATTAGAGCACACAAGAATATATCAAACGAGTCCAAATTCAAAGGGATACCTTTATTTACCCGAACCTAGGGCCATTGCACCTTCCGACTCCAACATGATTTGAGCTCCATTCCATAATATAGCATTGTCAATTTGTCATCTGATTTAGGTAAGTAGGAATGCAAGTAAAATATCACTGGTTTTTGCGTCATGCTCGTGAACGGGCGCTCTCTGTAACGTGGGAAGTAGGTAGGTATACTAGGTATACCCGGTCAATGATATTGTACCCGGTCTTTTTGAAAGGCTTACGCGGCTTATTTCTTTTATTATTTAATATTACGTTTATTTTAGCGCAAGGCCATAGGTATACAGTACTAGAAGTCGCGCGGGGCTTAGCTTCCGTCGTTCTTTATTTGGCCACTGCTCATCTCCTATTGGCCGTAGCTTGATGTTATATAGCCTATAACCTTCCTCGATAAATGGGCTATCCCAACGGTTCTTAACCTTTTAGCAGTGAGGGGTCATCATGGACCACTAAAAAGTTCAACGGTTACTTGGCTCTAAGTCTTCCTAGTATGATCCTATCGGCACAGTATGCGCAATCGCTTCGCGGACCACTTTTGTTCCCGTCAGGGACCATCAGTGGTCCGCGGACCATAGTTTAAGAACTACTAGGCTATCCAACACTAAAAGAAGTTTTCAAATTGGACCAGTTGGTAGGTACTACTTCCTGAGATCCTAGCGTTCAACTATACAAACAAACAAACTCTTCAGCTTTATAATATTATAGTCTAGGATAATATCTATAATATTATGAGCTTTATAATATTATATTAAAGTAGATGATGCTGAAGTTTCACAATTTTGTGAATCGTCAGCATCATCTTGAGTGTCAGAATCCCGTATGCTTTCTTGGTGAGATTTATTATCACAGAACACTTAGCTTTCTTGGTGATACATGTTAAGTGGACCTTCCATTTCAGATATTATGTAATCTTCATTCGCAAGTCTGTAATGTACTTTAACTTCTTTAAGTTGTGTACCATTCAATGTGTACCTAAGACATAATGATTTGATTGGGTATATTAAAGGTCAGTGATACATATATTAAATCTTATTGCATTAATTATTACCATCAAGGCTTGCTTGTTTGCCCTCTCTGTATATAATGAAGGACGGTGTAATAACAATCGTAATCAAGTAGAGCAATAATTGCACTATATGATTATTTTAAATGTTGAAAAATATTTGATTCAGTAAGATATTTGCATATTTTACAGAAACAAACAAACATTTCTACATTGTATGTTTTTTTTTAATACCACGCCGGTGGCAAACAGACGTACGGTCCGCCTGATGGTAAGCGGTTACCGTAGCCTATGGGCGCCTGCAACACCATGGGCATCACGAGCGCGTTGCCCTTTTTTGAAGAACCCCATTCTGTAGTCCCTTGGGAAAATCTCGTTAGGGAGTTATGTAATTTAATTTAATTATAAAATTTAATGAGCTACATAGTTAATTAATTCAATAATTCTATTCAACTCTTTAGAAAAACTTCGCTTGTAGAGATGATTTTAAAATTTAATTCAGTTCATACAAACAAGGCCAAAAAGCAAGTATCCAGAATATTAAAAAAAAATTAAAAGTAAAAACAGAACACGGTTTCTAAACGTAAAATGATGCTTGACGGGACGGCTGTTGAATGCAGCGGACTTGTTATTCGCTTTCAAAGTGATTTTTTAATTTCTCTTGTTTTATCACTATGAAAACTGTGTTGAATCTTTAACCATGTTGAATCAGACGTCCACTGAAGCATTGCTTTCAGCGACATACGTCGAAAATTATTTAGATTGTGTAGAAAATCTACCAAATGACCTGCAAAGACATTTATCGCGTATGCGAGAGCTTGACGTTACATACAGAGGTGATTTTCCAATTTGTGCATGTCCTCTTTGCTATAATTGCTTCAGCCAAGTATTTACAGTTGTATAAGTTATTAATAATTCATATAACAGCTTGTAAATTATATTGTTGACGTTCGCCTTTCAACCTCGTTACGTATGCATACCTATCTATAGATTACGAGTTAGTAGTTTATGTGGACCAAAATAACATCAAATCTACTACTTGTGCGTTGCTACAGAAAATTGTTAATATGGAAACTCATTTTGACGTCCAACTTGGATACGATGTCTCTTCCTTAAATCCCTTCTAATTATGTAGTTGTGTTAACCTAATATTCCTGTTTCGATGGTTTAAATTATTGTTTGTTGGTAGAATGTCTGCGTGAGGCGGAGAAGCACTTGGCGGTATGCATAGGACCCAATACGGAAGAGCGTCGCCGAAGCCGGGCTGCAATGCGGCTTCAAACAGTGCTGGTGGCTGCTCAAGAGATAGGAGACGAAAAATTACAAGTTGTACAGATTTTACAAGACCTCATAGACAACAAACAGCGGTCACTTGATGGTGATCACAAGAAATTATGTGAGTTAGACTATTTTTTCTATTCAACCTCACTAACAATTCAAAATTATATAAAAAAAACGAATTGTACATTTTTATTTCAAATACAAAATTAAAATTAGAAATGATAATAATGTAAGAAAAACATGTAGGACATAAAACATGTAAAAAGCACAATAACACAGATATCAGAGATAAACAATGTTTTGCTTCAATGATAGATTACACTCTGTTTATCTATATTGAAAATAAAAGTTATGCAATTCTATTTTTAAATTGTGTGATAAATATACATAATTATAATATTTTGTATAAGACATGTGATAATTATAATATTTTGTTAACAGTATCTTGCCTGGAAGTAAATACCAATGGTACAACAAAGGAGGAACCTGTACCTGTACCAGAGCCTCCTCGTGCTGCTGACAAGGAGCCCCCACCACCTGTAGCTATACCGCAGCACGCACCGCCTCCACCACCACCTGAACGCACTGTTGAAAAGGAAAAGGAAAAAGTTGAAAGGGACAAAACTGGAGGTATGTTTATTTATAGAACTATTTACTTGCAATAATCAATTTATTAGCTTTTATGTCATCTGTTACTACTCCACCCGTAGATTCATGGTAAGACGTTTCTCAACAAACAAGCTATTATCACAACAAATAATAATAGGAATCCATATGAACAAGCAAATATAAACTTCAAAATCTTTACTAACGTTTCTTTCTGTTCAGAGATAAAGCCTGATATATCTAACAATAATGATTGTAATTAATTTACCAGGCGAGAGATGGTCAAAACGTGCACGCCGATCACGTACAACAGCTGGTGCGGCAACAGACGGTGCCGACTCCAGTGAACGAGACAGTGAGCGACATGCACACAACACTACCCATAAGAAAGGTAATATATTAACTTCGTTAATAGCTTAAATTTTTATGTAAGAGATATAGAAGCAAAGATAACAATCGCTACTTGTTGATTTGGATAAATTTAATATCTGTATAGTTGACATATTAACACAGTCAGTCTTATACAAACATATTTTAGTATTACTTTAATTAACCAATGTTGTGTATATCTGATTACTATTACCGAGAACATGTTTCCGACACCACTATAATTTCATAGTATAATATGCACATTAACTTTGGCGGAAGGACAGACAGCTTAAACCATTTCTAATAAAGTAAAAACAAATAAAATAAATAAATACAGTTTCTGTAACAGTCTTATTTAAAATTCAAATGAGTATTTATACATACAATATAAATGAAGTTGGTTAAAATACATGCTTAGTAAGGTATTTTACTTGTAGGCACGTATATTATAATTATTATGAGGGATTTAGTTAACAGCAGAATTGACAATCTCTATGTTTGTCAAGAATGTGACTGATTGTTCTAACAATGTTTATCCATATTCTTGTGAATTTGTTTCAAACTTGCTATATCTATCTCCACATTAACTATGAATCTAAAATTTTACAGGTATCGGTAAAAAGAAAAAGCGCAAAGCCCGACAAGCAGCGCAACGGTCAGAAACACCGCCTGAAGAGACAGATGCCATTGATCCTGACGAGCCGAGGTATTGCCTCTGCGATCAAATATCTTTTGGAGAAATGATCCTTTGTGACAATGACCTTTGCCCTATCGAGTGGTTCCATTTCTCTTGTGTCTCACTCTCTACCAAGCCTAAAGGTAAATGGTTCTGTCCAAAGTGCCGAGGTGATAGACCAAATGTGATGAAACCGAAAGGACAATTCCTTAAAGAATTAGAACGGTACAATAAGGAGAAAGAAGAAAAGGCATAGGGGTTACTGCATAAGTAGATGTAAGGTTTAAATAATATTATAAGAGAAAAATATTGAAGATATTATATGCAATGCAAAAATTTCAACAACAAAACTCATAAAGAAAGTAACTGCAAAAATTAATTAAATCTGAATTTTTGCTAATTAAATAATGTAAGCTCTCTAAAAAAAGCGATATCTGTCAATTTTTAAGTCAATTTGCTGGCAAGAGTAATGTAGGACAAAGTTTGAATATCGAATATCGCTGCACAAAGGGCCATATCAAATACTACTTTTAGCATTGGCAATTTTGCGACTGCTTTGATCCTACATAGCATTTTGGCGACCCTGCGCATTCCCATTCCATCGCAGTATATAATACTATATAAAATCACGAGTTTTAGAGATTCTGTCGCAGCATTCAGTTTCTAAAAAACGAAAATCTAAATAATGCTAAAAGTAGCGTGTCTGTTATGCCCCAAAGATGTACAACTTTTGAGTTATAATTCACAGTACAGTTATTATTGTTTAAGAGCGTATTTAACGTCGCAATTTAGTGTCATATTTCGTGGTTTTCAATTTTTATTATTTAGCTATATTTTAAAAATATATTTTCCACACTTTTTATTATTAGGTGAAAAGTGTGTAAAAGGTAAGAAATCATTGCGTTTACAGTTCTATAGTGCAAATAACACATTGAAAACTTGCAAGGTGTTATTTTCATAGTAAAATAATTGTAAGCATTACAGATACTTACTTTTTAATACACTTTCATTAGTTAATAAAAATTTAAAACATAAAATATGGCACTAAATTGCGTATTGCCATTCTGCTTGTACGCTCTTAAGAATTTTACATAGTAGCACAATATATACATAATATGTATTACACATATTATGTGTAATGCATGTAATAAATCTTACTTCTTTTTCTCTTATAATATAATTACGTTCATATGGATTTGAAATTAGTGAATACAACTACAATAAACAATAATGCTTGTCTCGTGTACCCCATAGTAAAAGATATTAAGTGACAAATGTTATCGGACAATTTTGCAACTTAATATTATTTGACATAAAAAAAAATGTTGTACTTATTGACGTGAATGTTATAATTAATGTACCAATGTTGTAATTAAAGGTCTTGTTATTTTCAACTCAGATGTTGTGAGCTTTTTTCGGCATGCAAATTTAGCTAGATAAAGTTGTCATTTTAACTAGGTGAATTCAGATAGTAGATCGCTACCATCTAAAATTAGCATACTGGAAAATGTAATTTACAGTTGCAAATTTTAATGATGGTCCTTATGACGTCAAAACAGTTAAGGTATTAATTGTCGTACTCAGAGACGTTACTTAACTTTAAAGTTTATTTAGTAAAAACGTGTAATACTTAAGTCGATACGCCTAAAGACGATTATTCAATGAAAAATTTGTGTTAATGACAGGTTACTGCAATTGAAGTCTCTGAGTGCGGCAGTAGAATGTTAAATCAATAACTATCTCATAATTTAACAGAACGAGAAGTTGTAGAAATGACTTCAAAATATGCATACTGTAATATGATCTTTATAGTACATTTTGTAAGATACAAATTTCTTAATGCAAGATACTTTAAGCTGCAAAATGAATAATTTTATAAATTATCTATAGTATAGTTATATAGTTGAAGTCACAAGTATTCACTAGTTTTTAATCCATAGAAAGGCAGAACTAGCCTTGAACACTTTCAAGTATTGAAATGTGATTTAAATTTTACGAAAAAGTTTGTTCTATTTTGACATGGTGGTTGTAACAGTATGTTACTATATTGTTTGATGATTTTGAATCTCCATAGAAGCACAGGATTAAGTATCATCGAATATATGGGCACCATACATTTTAATTTCCCCAAAACCCATGTAAAAATTCATTTGCAATTTTTTTCTGAAAGATCTCTGGTATTTTGAAAGTTAGAATATTTAAAAAAATATCTACCGTACAAGGCTGACAATCTAAGTAGCGAATCGGAATTTTATTTCTAATGAACACGCCGTCCGGTTCTCCGCTTCGCCACTGGGTTGTCATATTTGTCATACATAAAGAGAATTTTAAAATAATAAATTCTAACAAATATATTGGAATTTTTTACTTTTGTTGTTATAAGATACAATGAGACAACACGGATACAACTAATACATGTTTGACGTGTTCAAAAGGGAACATAAATCGTAAATAAAACAAAGTTTTCAACGAGATGGGGAAATCCAGATGTACGGAGCCAATCCATGTTGTTAATTGACTATCCGCGATTTGACAAAAATGTTGTAAATATATAATAATTGTTTTGTGGTCAAACACGGGAACTCGAAGTACAGTACGGCTTAACTTAAGTTACCCATATATGGCTTAAGTTACGCATATACGGCATCTATTGTATAGAAAAAAGTATTCTTTACTTATAATAGGTTGTTGTGAACAGATTTAATTTCTTACATCTGAATAAGTTATATTGAATATAAGGATTAATAAAAATGTTGTGGTTTAAATTTTTTTTCTTACCCTACATTTAACTGAATCACAAATTATGATTTCACGCCGCTCTTTAGTCATCTTTTGATACATAAAAAATATTGGTGCTGTCACGTCACAACACCTCCATTGTAAACGATCAACTAATCCCTGTTTATACAAAAACAAATTGACGGTAGTTTTCTCCCCATAAATGATTATTTCCTTCTCTTTCACATAGTACTCCATTTTTCATATTAGAATTACTCAAAGACAAAGTCTTTGCAAATATCTACCCACCCGGAGAAGAATCGCTACGGCCGCTCCTGACACTGATGGCATAGTTTTAAGTTCCAGTCCATAGTTTATAGCTCTATGGGTGTCATCACTGACGACCGTAGCGATCTTACAAAAAAACAATGAAAGGAACCTAATATTCATAAAAAAAAATGTTTTCTTTGTTCTTTTTTATTTGATTTGATCTAATGCGGATGACATTGCAAAGGGTAAGTGAATTAAATAACAATTCAGTATACAATATGTCCTTTATTTCATATATGAATTATACACAAATCATCTAATTACAATTAGTAACCATGCAAGTTATATAATCATACTGTTTTCAAACAAGTCTTGTAGGACTCCTAAATATATTTCGTACATTTATCACTCTATAATGAATAATTTGATTCCTCTTAAATGCTGTTATTTTAAATGCAATGACAACAGACCCGCGGTAATCTAGCCCCCTGTGATTCAATATGCCACTAAAGACGAGTAGTTATCATATTCAATACTATTATAAATATATAATTTTTCGGATTACGAGGTATTTCTTTCCCAAATATTCCGGATTCTTTCCCAAATATTCTGATTCTCTACTAAATATTCCAGATCCTCTGCCAAATATTCCAGATCCTCTGCCAAATATTCCGAATTATCTGCCAAATACTCCGGATTTTATACCAAATATTCCGGATTCTTTCCCAAATATTCTGATTCTCTACTAAATATTCCAGATCCTCTGCCAAATATTCCAGATCCTCTGCCAAATATTCCAGATTATCTGCCAAATATTCCAGATCCTCTGCCAAATATTCCAGATCCTCTGCCAAATATTCCAGATTATCTGCCAAATATTCCGAATTATCTGCCAAATACTCCGGATTTTATACCAAATATTGCGGATTCGCTCCTAAATATTCCAAACCACAAGAGGTGGCACTTAATAATCTGACGTCTCCATTCAAAACGATTGTTGGATTACCGCGGCTCTACTGTTTATCATAAGAGGAAAACTACACATAAAACAAACAAAAACCAGCACATCATTTAGGCCAATCGATAGACTATGTATAAATTGAGATTCTAACTCTTTTCCCCTTACAATATCATTGTTAAAATGTTTCTAAAATCAAGATTAATATTGGTTTTTATAATATATTGCAATGGCTTATACTTTCGACTAGATTTATTATTATAATTAAGTATCTCTATATTGCCATAATCGCGTACATATTTTAATAAGAAAATTAACAGTAATATCAATAGGCCGTAGAGATTCTAAGATATGACGTACTAATGTATTGGAGCTATTTTAATAGAACTAGATTTGCTACCTCCTTTTTCAAACGCCTGATTGTTTGAGGTTTTAATATCGTATGTATGAACGCTTAGAGGAGTATCATTACCGTCTACCGTCTCAACCTATACATAAAACATGCACCGATATCTCAAAACACAAACAATTATTAGTAATTTTCTCGAAAAGCTCTCTTACATAGAGTTAAATCCGTGTAGTGACGGATTAAGAATACACAATGTCACTACCCCATCTCAACCCATAGCAATACATGCATAGCATATACATGCTTCTCATAGCTCCACCCCGTCAGCGAACTGGTCGTAGGCAAATTTGCTGACACTACTTTTCGGATAACCTGTTACATTCTTGTGACTTTCATAAGTGTTACCTTGTAACCTAGATAAATAAACGAGATTTCATTTCATTTCATAGGTTTCGTAAAAGGCGACTAAGGGAATAAGTAACCGAAAATATTATTTAAAACTACGAGTATTTAAAGTGCGAATTTTGCACATACAACTAAAACATCTATGACGTTGGTCTTTCACCATAGAGAAAGCAATCTAGTTCTTCTAAAATCGCTATAAACAGTTACATAAAATAAGTTTGTAATGGTAAATAAATCGCCATGTAAACGATCCCACATTCATCCACACACGGCGCCGATATAATACTTAACACGGTGCAAACCTCTTACTCTATTACCCATGATGGCGCTTCCACTCAGTGTTAGAACAATCCCATACAAATACTGTATCTATTTAAATAAACAATAATAATTGTGAAATTAAAAATGTGATTTTGCCCAAAATTTTTAAAAAATATTGTCAAAATTCTTTTTAAAGATACATCTTATTTCAGATTGATTTTAGATCTAGGTGCGATTCTCTTGCAAATTACAAATCATGATGATGTACTTTCAGGGATTTTATTTTTGTGATCTCATCTAAAAATAATAAAATCCAAATATTAATTCATTTAGAATCTATGTTTTTTTTCTTGTCATAATAATTGCAAATTAATGAATTGCTAACATTAAAAAAAAATATTGCATATTGTTAAAAAGTGATCACACAAAACACACAAACGCACACCGAACCTAATATACCAATTATGTTGCATATACCCACAAATTTAAAAAAAAAACTTACGGCAAGATAATGATAATACTTCAGTGTCAAATAAAAATATCACCACGATAATTTTAAGTACACTTTTTTAAAATCCAATACACACTTATAAACAATTAATTTGTGACAAAATAATAATTATAAATATGACACTAATTTGAACACAAAACTAATAAATGACCGCTACCGTAACACCTATGAAGTACCACTTTATAGTGCACAGTATAGCAGCACTAAATAGTTACGCTATTGAATTAAACATTGTATTCTTCGTAGAGAAGTGAAGAACTCATAAATATGCTCAATGGGTACCGAACGAAAACGTAAACAAAAAAAACACTCGACAAAGTTTGTCAAACACAACAACAATCAAACTTTTCATTCAAAACTGTTTGACAAACGCGTCGAACAATGCTGCGAACTTATCAAATAATATAATTTGACAAACAATATGGTCGTTTTCCGGACACTTTAAAGAAATTTCATTAAAATCATTCTAAAAATGATTTTTGATTATGGTTTTGTAAGAAATAAATCGCGTCTATGATTGTTACCATTACTACCATATATAAGTAAATAATATATCTATTATACTCATAAATGTTAATTTAATATGGCTCATTCACTTGTACTTAAAAGAAAATGATGTTTGATTCAAAAACTTAACAGCATATTATAACTAATTTGATCTACATTTGTCTTCGCTACTTAAATTAGGCCTTCGTATAATTAGGGGGAACATTAAATGGCCGATTTTATCAATACTTGTTTGTACATTAGACCCAGACGCCGTGAGGGTTCTTGTTGGTGGGCGCGGCGTTCTCTAGCTGTCTGGGTGAGCCGATGATGCGGCGAGCGCTACCCGCTTTACATAACCCTATAAATAAAACACAATATTTATATCCTGTACAAAAAAATGCACAATAATAATGTCTCAATAATTATTTTTTATTTGCGAATAACAACACTCAAAAAATAAATGATAAAGAAAGCATAGACTGCTCCAGAGCCTTTTATAGTCTATGCTTTGTTTTGTTGTTACTAGATGCTTGTTTTTCACTCTCTCGTATTTTGTTTCCAATGTAAATAGTGTGATTTTGAGAAATATATAAGTTTCCTATGGATTCTTACTCATTATATTCCATGGGACCCAATAAATATAATTAAATGAACCCTTTCATCATTATTGGTTTAGCCTAAAGCTTGTTTTCCACTGGTTGATAAGTTAATATCTCTAGCCAATCTGAAACTTAGATGACAGAGTTTTGACATATTTTTTATATTAAATCTGGTACTTAAGTTCCAGATAGTGTATCACACACTTTTCAGCAAGTGGTGAACAGTAAACTGTTTAATAAATACCTATAGTGTAAAAATAAAATATTTTTTTCTACAAGTTGGCATTGAGACTTGGAGTAGACAACCTGTTTCTGAGTTCGACTTTTAATTTATTAATAAATACCTTCTATAGATTTTCTCGAGAAATGGTTACTCCAAAAATTAACAAAATATACGTCGAGCACTTTGTCTGGTTTTTTTTCTTTTTGAACAAATTTGTTTGGCAATTTGTTGAACGACTTTTAGCCTTAATAAAAACTTTTTTATCGTTTTTCTTTTATGGATAGATGTTTTATATGTACCTACCAGAACTATAAACTATAAAAAGTTTGTAAAAGAAGTTTATGAATGTATCGTACCATCCAAAGGATGCCGCAGCTCATCCACGCTTCCAGTAAGACTTTGTAAATTAGCTTCCTTCATCTCTTGAACCAACCGTTCCACCTGACGTTTCTTCTCCATTATGGCATTTTCTAATACGCCCACCTATTGAAAAAAAATTAATATTGATTTGCCATTAGTCAACTTTGCCTATGTCATTACATTTTCGAGCAAATTCAATTCATACGTAGTGATTTCCTGGCAGATTTTCATTTGTTAATATGCTGACTTAGTTCTTCTAGGGCTCTCTACATTTGTCGACACTGAATCCTGTTTAAGCGGTTTAAGGCTATTATATTACAATAATTTATTATAAAACCTTATGCAGACAAGAGCACTGCGTAAAAGGAAAATTCGAAACAAACCCTATACCAACCCGTCTGGCCAGCGCGGTATAGTAGACTATATTCCCTCCGTATTCTTTGAAGGCCCAGCAGTGGGACGTTTGTGTGTTGAAATGATGATGATAAAACCGCTAGTACAATGCATTTTACTAAGGCCAGTTCATTCCAAATGCATTATCATTAACTACAAAGTAATTTACCATTACGAACTAGTTTAGACGTATCCAGAATTTACTAAGAAGTAAAAAGTAGGCATATCTCACAAACCTCTCTCTTAAGATTCTCAGCGG
Organism: Laspeyria flexula; assembly: GCA_905147015.1. Taxonomy (NCBI): domain Eukaryota; kingdom Metazoa; phylum Arthropoda; class Insecta; order Lepidoptera; family Erebidae; genus Laspeyria; species Laspeyria flexula. The sequence continues at coordinate 6,161,030 of LR989970.1, forward strand.
TGAGATTATTAATTTCAGTGGCGTGTTTAGCTTGTTGTATCTGAGTCTGCAAACTTTCCATCTCAGCGAGCATCGATCGCTCCAGTGCTTGTCTGTAACGCAAAACATTTTACACGCTTTAGAAACGATATAAATCTAATTTAGGTGTTTTATGATATCCTATCAATAAAATATTATAAATGCGTAATGCGTATTATAAATTTCGCCAGAACGGACCAACCGATATTTCACGCAGCGCAGTACCATAACGTACTTAGCTATTAGTATAAAAATTAAGTTCCAACACTTAACGGGACAATTCACCATCACAACCACCTCTGTTAGCCAGTATTAACACCTATAAAACCTTGGAAACACCGAGTTATGACACTCGGGAGTCCCAGAGAATGCGATGAAGGAGTTCGGAAGGAATTCACGTTCCGACTATTGTCAAGATAACAATATTTCAACCTTACCAATATAAAAAATGTGATAGTAACTCCGTTCGTTTGTTTGTAACGATTTCACGCCCTAACCACTTAATCAATATTCATAAAATTTGGAGAAGAACGACAAATCACGCGATAGGCAAGCTAGTATATTATAAATGGTTACATCGATTTGTTTATACAAAACTTATAATTAATTCTTTCTTTCTTATCGAATAGGCTTGAAGCGCGCCCTGGTGTTGGAATTTATCAAGTCGCCAGAAGACTTCTAACTTAACGACTACCACATATTAAGTGATAACTGGCATTAACGACTTTACGTGCCTTCCAAAGCACGGAGACGACTAAGAATGAAATTGCCACAAATAGTCACCCATCATGGACTGACCTTGCTAAACGTTGCTTAACTTCGAGGATCATAACTTACATCTCGATACCGCAACGCTACAACTGCCTTGCTAACGAAAAACGATATAAATGCACCTAAAGTTCATAGAATAATAAATCGTAATTGCTTTATTTTACGTGCGTTTTTTCTGTGACCAATATAAGGTCAATACGTCGTTCTTTCTTAGCAAGGCAGACAAGCGCCTCTATAATTTAATTATTAGCTAAGTATAAAAATAGAAAGTCAAATTTCAAAACATACAGGTCATATAATGAAACAATAAAGTTATACAGGAGACACTATTATTATACACAATAACAAAAAACACAATCACAAAAGAACAGACAAAGATCCAAGGTCCTGAGAAACAAACACTAAAACATATCGTAACAAAAATCTACTTTATTCTCACAATATTATGTATATGTAATTGTCATAATAGCATGAAGGAACTCGAATTTACATAGCAAATTGCGATCTTATAACGAGATAACACAATTACTGTATACGCACTATAATCTGCGCAAAATTACAAGAACTGCTAATATGAATATTCAGAGAAATAATATGCAGAATTATGTTTACAATTACAAAGAGAAAACTTGTTTAGATAAAGGCTGGTATTGACTGTGGTCTACTTGTATAACAGTTCTACAACTTAATCAACTTTTGTGAAAGTCTTATCCTAATATTGTAATAGGAATTTCAAAAATTGACAATATTGGAAATGGAATCTGAATTACATAACTGGCGAAATGTAGGTGAATCAAAAGGCTTGTCACTGTGTTATATTATACTAACTTCCGCCCGCTCAATATAGCCTAACGTGCTATTCCAGACTATAATCTATCTATGAGCGAAATTTCATAAAGATCGTTTCAGCCGTTTTGGCGTGATTGAGTAACAAACATACATCCATAATATCCAAACTTTCGCATTTATATAGTAAAGTAGGATTGATCTATAAAATAGTCATATTCATCATCATCATCATCATCATATCAGCCCAACGACGTCCACTGTTGAACATAGGCCTCACCTAATTTCCGCCACAGCGGGCCATTTTGTGCCGCCCGCATCCAACGGCCACCTTTACCAGGTCGTCGATATAAATAACGGAATATAGAATTGTAATAATAGACGCATGTAGAGACGAATAAAAAAACATAATGTCACTACCCCATTTCAACCCGTGGGTGTCGTACAAGGCGACTAAGGGACTAACTTAAAACAACAAGAGCACTGTTAGAAAAGGAAAATTCGAATAAACCCAATACCAACCCGTCTAGCCAGCGTGGTATAGTAGGCTAAATTCCCTCCAAAATGTTTGAATGAGACCCATGCCCAGGAGTGGAACATTAATTTATGGGTTGTAGTGATAAATCTGACTGTCCTGTTGGTCTAGTGGTTAGTGACCCTGACTGCTAAGCCAGAGGTCGTGGGTTCGATCCCCACCCACGACAAATCTTTGTGTGATGAGCATAAAGGTTTGTTCTGTGTCTGGGTGTAATTTATCTATAATATGTATGTATTTGTTTAGTACCCATAACACATGCAAATATAATTGCTTACTTTGGGACTAGATGGCGCTGTGTGAATGTGGTAGAATATTATTATTATTATAATGTTACACGCGAACGCTCATAACCTATAGACACCATAATATCGCACTCACAGTTCAAAACAGTTATAAGATGAGAAATGCCGCTGGACAATTTTGGACCTTACATTAATAAACAGAAGATGGAATTTGCAGAGTAGACAGATCTCAACTTATATCTGTTTTGCATTGGTAGTGCGATATAAGTTTTATGTAATAACTTAGCATAACTATTGATGCAACCCAATGAATTGGTAACGTACGTTTGTTATCTAAATTTTTGTTACGTAAAGCTCATTTAGTTATGTTGACGTAATTCTTGTTGTTTTTTACTGTTTCACAACAAGTGATACGAACATTAAAACTATTGTTCTGTCATTTAATGATATCCATCATTTTAACCCATAAACGTCACACTGTTTATGTATTGAAGATGAGCATAAAGGTTTGTTCTGTGTCTGGGTGTAATTTATCTATAATATGTATGTATTTACAAAAAAAAATGCATTTAAGTAGTATATCAGTTGTTTAGTACCCATAACACAAGCAAATATAATTGCTTAATTTGGGACTAGATGGCGCGTGTAAATGTGGTAGAATTATATTATATTATATTATTGAAATATCAGTTTAGTTTATAATACTCGTAATGGAAATTTTATTAAATATCTATAAGCCAGCCAGCTAAGGCTCATTCGCAGAATGTCCTTTTCTCTAATAACAATAAGAATAGTAGTACTAATGCGATAATACGTGACTCGATGCGAAGATGACCACATAAATTAATCAAGTATGAAATTTCGACCGCAAGTTGAACTTTAAAGAGCAAATACTCTTTTCTATTACAAAACTGTTGAAGAAATTATAATGATGTATTAGTTATGGTTGCCTATTAAATAATAACTTGTAACAACAAGTAACTAAAAAAAAATAACCTACAGGCGGAAACATATTACTGTGTCGTGGCGATTCGTGATGCATATCGGTTTTATATGTCATTTAATATGTCCGCAACAATAGTTGTCACTTAAATGTGTGTTGTTGTTTACTTGCCGCGCAACCCTATTACTCCATCAAAGCTAAACAAGACTAAAAGAATGTTATCAACAAGACGTATGTACGTGAGCAACGTAACCAATGATATTGTATGTTAAAAAAGGTGTAGATAGGTTACCTACATAGCGTTCGATCTTTGGAAATGGCACACAAACGCACACATAGATATCGTAATAATGCAACGTCAAAATACCTTCGCCGTCAACGGGACATTGAGATGAAGTTTGCTAATAAGACTATTTTTAGTGTGCCCCTTTTCTAGCGCTTATAACCTATCTACACCTTTTTTAACATACAATATCATTGAACGTAACCCATTATAATAACAAGTAAATATAATTACAAAAATTAAAATAACCCGACTGCAAAAAGTCAACAGATAAGCAACGCCCTAAAAAGACCGAATTATTATTCCTGATTAAATTTAAATACATATGTATATATTTGTAATCTCTATTTGATTCCCTTTATTTTGATACCCTACTCGATACGATTGGTTAAAAAAAAAATTAACTTCTTACAATTTGGCGCCAAAAGTCCGCTGTTTGTCTTTTTTTTTTAATGATACCTATCTAAGGACACTTGGGTTTTTGAGAAGAACGATACCTTAATAGTCGAAATCCATCCAGCCGTTTGGAAGAAACGTGGGAATAAAGAAATTTACAAACATACAAGATACACGCGAAAAACAATACCCTTCTTGTCAGTCGGGTAAAAAATACATATTGTCATGTCTTTTAATTATTTATTTTAAACTAATACAAAAATAGTCCGTGTAGTGACGGATTAAGAATACAAAATGTCACTACCCAATTTCAACCCGTGGGTGTTATAAGAGGCGACTAAGGGAGTAACCTTATGCAGACAAGAGCACTGCGAGAAAAGGAAAATTCGAAACAAACCCTATTACAACCCGTCTGGTCAGCATAGTATAATAGACCAAATTTTCTCCACATTCTTTGGATGAGGCCCGTGCCCAGCAGTGGGACGTTTGTGGGTTGAGATGATGATGAATACAAAATTTTTTTTTTTTGGGAATGTGGTTTTAAAGTGTCTAAATCGCGCGTATGCTTTTAGTATTGCAGGCGTCTATAGAATACAGTAACTACTTACCATGACCGTAAGCTTATTTGCCAGTGTCGTATTTAAAAAAAAAGCCTACCTATTTTCCTGCTGGCGACTATTTATAAGTCTCTGCTCATTATGTATCTCCTCCATCAGTTTCCGTATCTTGTTCTTACATTGCAATAACTCTGTCTCGCAGTTCGCAAGTTTCGATCTCACCAATACTATCTCAGACTTCAATGTTTTCTCATTCTGTTTTACTATTTCACTTTCTTCGTCTACATAGTTTAATGCTTGTACCTGAAATATAATATTTGAATTTAATATCATACTAATACTCAATCATTTATTGCTTCCATAATGTACAAATAGGTGGTAGGTATGTAGGTTACAATTATGGACCGTGTCGGGCACAACACAATAATTAGGAGAGAGGAAGGGGGCTAAATTTAAAAGTAGATATTAATTTTTTTTTTAAATTGTCCTACAATATCAATGGTTTGATCGAAGGAGGGCCCTTCCAACTTGTATCGATAACGAGGTCATCATAAATGATTAGTAACCAGCAGATTTTTTTTATTTTTACTTACTTAATATTTATGTAATTGAACAGTCATATTGTCCTACAAATTGCGTGGTACGTTATCCCGGTTATTTCTTCCCGGTCCGGTATACCCTTGTTACGTCTGTTATCTACCACAATCAAACTATTGGAATACGATATTGTTGGGCGTCTCATCGAAATGAAGCTATTCACGAAAAATTAGCAATAAAAAAAAATTTGGACCAGGGATCCTGTACTATAACGTTTCTCTTGAATACACATATTTTAGGTTTTATTTAGATATAAATATTACTTATAATAATAATAATGGATAACTCATAGCTGCACTACAATAGTGCAGCAATGATATGAGCGGTAAGTGTCTCACCACATTTTAAATTAAAATTCTTTAAGGGCCTCTGCGTTGGACCTGTGTCCCCGCGTAAGTCTTTAAGCCCGACCTGTGGCAAAATGTGGCTGGGATAACTCTGCCTATCCCTTCGGGGAGAAGGCGTGTTGCTATATTTTACCATTACCTGTTCAGTACTAATCCGCAACTGGTTGTCAGCAGAACTTATTTGTTGTTGTAGTAGTTCAACTTGCCTTTCCTGTTCTCTGCCCTTGTTTTCCCAGTAACCTATTTCAGCATCGTACTGAAAATCAAATACAAAATTTATTATAAAACTTATTTTATAATATCCGTGTCGTGACATATTAAGAATACAAAATGTCACTATCCCATCTCAAACCGTGGGAGTCGTAAAAGGCGACTAAGAGAGTAACCTTATGCAAACTAGCAAACCAGAGCCCTGATTCTGAGTTGTCGGAAAGAATTCAGCCGGAAATATCAGTTTATTTAAAGATTAAAATACATTAATGTTAAAAAAATAGATAGTTGTGGAAAAAATCTAATAGTAATCAGTATTTCAATAAATAACTTAAACCGTAAATAAACATCGTTCTAAGATTCGAATAATTTTACGTTACGTACGTAATTGTACGTTACGGGAGAATTCCAACGGCTCAGAGGCAGGTACAGATGCACCTTCAGCAACACTATTCTGGGACGTGAAACTCACTAGACCGAATATGGCAGAAAGCCAAGGAAACACACATTAAAAGTTTACTAAATGTTTCTATTACCTTGATCAAATCACCTTGCTGACTCGACAACTTCTCTCTCTGATAGTTAACTAATGACACTAGTTCTCTGTACTGACTGTTATAACTGACTGCTTCCGGACTCCGGTTCTCTTGCGTTTCCTCTGGTAAGTTAACTGGCGACATATGGGTGGGTCGAGTGCTTCGCATTCGGTTTGGGGACTTGCGGACTGCTTGCGATGGTGGTGGCGGCGAACGGTATGGTGGTGGTGGTTCTCTGATTGATATAAGAGTTTATTTTAAGGGGAGGAAGCTACCACATTTTCCCCATATAATAGTTACTAGGTACATGACGACCACAAACACTTTAGAAAGAATGTAATGACTAAAAAAAATAAAGAAGAATAAAGGCCAGAGTCAAGATGGCCCATACAGGTTTTTTACTATAGGATTAGATCCTATTATGATTATATTACTAACATATTCTAATGTCAAAGTAAACAATTTCTGGAAAACTATCTTTAGGGCAACTACTTCCATAGTTGAATTGAGAGAATACTAGAAAGTTTTACTAGATTCGAGGCCCGCTCATATTTTTCTATTGTTGTTTAATGTTTACATATTATTTAAAAAACTGATCTCATAAAATTAACATTAATACCAATCTAACATTTAGTATAGTAAAATCTGTAATATTATGGAGATCCTCTCTTATAACCTAGCTAAAACAAAATATTAAACATACCATATGCAACTCATTAGTCTTAATTAACTTGCATACATAGAAACATGATAACCAACCAGTTACAATCAATTTGGAGGTCAAATAGATAATTTAGAAATAGAACACTACTCCCACAGTTTTACTAAAGTGGAATATTTAGAAACTATAGTCAGACTTTAACCAAATTATAATAATATGCTAAGCATATCCCTATTTAGGTCTTAATGCAATGTTAATATGTAAAACAACAAATACTAATTCTGATGAATCAGTATACTGTATATCAAAGACTGCCAAATGCCAGTACTATGAATCATAAAAAAGAAACCAGAGTTCATTTTGGCAAATATTAGTTCCTGTTTAGGTATTAGTCACTAAACCAATATAAAGAGAACATTAGATATGCCTCGAAAGTGGCACATATTACAACTCAGCTAATTAACATTAACACATCAGTGTTCATAAAATTATTAGATTTAACAAAATGTATTAACTTAAATTTCTTTGCTATAATTGGACTTGATATGATACGAATACAACAGATCGTATAGGAAATATCTTAGGGCGGCCTACGTCCAGCAGTGGACATCCTGCTGACATAATAAAAAAGAAAAAACATACGATCTGATTGGTTTAAAAACACATTATGCAGTCTACAATAAAACAGCTGATCATGTTCTACATTAAGTCATTTTGCTATGGTCTATAGTCCTATCCACAAAGTATTATAAGAACCTTGTTTAGACTTATCTAACTGTCCACTGTTCTTATAATAACTGATATTACAACAACCATGTATCTTCCATACAATTGTGATATTAATACTTAGCTGCTTACTGAACATAGTTTTATTTACATACCACAGAAACAAAGGAATAGTCTAGATAAAACATAGGTATTCTATGATCTGTTTCAATGTTAACTAATAATCTTATTAGTCTACTACTAGCTGCCTGCCTTTGTTTAGCCATTACTTAGGTCCTTTTGGTCGTAGCGTGATGTTACATAGCCTATAGCCTTCCTCGATAAATAGGCTATACAACTCAAAAACAATTTTTCAATTCAGTTCCGTAGTTTTTGAGATTGGCGCGTTCAAAGAAACAAACTCTGCAGCTTTATAAGAATACTAAGTATAGATCAACATTCCATAAATAGCTTTATTTATAATTGTACAAGAGTTTTAATATTGTTGATTAGAAATCCTACCTATACAAATGTGAAAGTAAAGATGGTTAGATATTTATTACCCAATCAAACATTAAAATATTGAATAGTGTTAAATGGTTTTGGGTGAAACTTAGCAGATAGATATAAACTTTATATGTCAAATTGCAGTTTTACATTCTGTAAACAGGATTCATACTAGAGTTTGGTAACTTCTAGCTTTTTTGTCAACAGTTTTAACTCTTAAACTGTCAAAAAAAAGGTTGACTGTTGACCCTCCGTTAGCAATGGAACGACAGGTCATGCCAAAGCAAAGGGTTAATTAGACATTTTGATCTTTTTTATAAGTTTTGAGTTAAAAGCAACAAAGAATTATTAGTTACCTGTAAGGTGGCACATCTTTCAACACGGGACTATCAGATTCAGGTGTTTTAGCTTGCTGTACTCCCTTAACCACCCCCACGGGGTTACCAGGTGATGTATTAGTCACATTGTTATTACTATAAGTTGGTGTTGTGTTCATACGGTTGGGAGAATTTTGTGAGTCCAGAATGTTAGGGTTTGAATTGTTATGGCCCCTAGAAATAAAATTAAAACTAAATTTAATTTTGATTAGTTCTTATTTTAAGTGATTACCTCAATGCTGAGGATGGCCACCCCCACCATCTGTCATTTTATATATGTATACTATAGATTTAAAGATTTTTATCTTATCTATCTTAAGATGGTTCAAATTTTATAATAACAAACCTAATAACCTTTCTCCTAACTTTCTATAGCAATCAATAGAATAGGCACTAGAATGTATTCACACAGAATTTTATGTAATAGTCTCTCAACGAAAAGGTTGAATGATGAATAGAAAATATTTATTTACCCATTTCCAATAGGTGATCTTGAACTATTGCTTGCTTGTGGAGGCTTCTGATTGTTACCAGAATCTGACCTCCTTAATATAAACTGTATGTCATTTGAATATTCACCCCATTTCATTAATATCTGCAAAAAATGTTTAGACTTTTAAATTAATTGATTTCTATTTTACTACAACTTGTTTGAAAAAAATAGGTAGGTATACACTAGAAAAAATAAACTTGGGGGACCATAACAAATTTAGATAAAAAAATTGGAATTTATTTAAAATTTATTTGTTTATTTAAATTATGTTCGGAGGAATTTTATGACACATTTTAATTTCAGATTTAATTTTGAATGTTTTATTTTTATTTATTAGTTTAATTTAAGTTGTAAATTCTAATATTATATCAAGGTCTAGTAGGTCCATCCAATAATGCTAGAAAAAAGATTGTACTCAATGTCCTTATATTATTCTGTCATTTATAATAATGCATTTACCTATTATATTAATAGTAACAATAGTTATAATAGTACCATTGAAAATTTAAACTTTACTAATTTAAGAAATCTAATCATAAGTATCAGGTCCCTATACTCAACTGAATACAATTAAATATGTTCAATTGTTACAAAATATGTTTAAATACAATTGAAATTTTAGAATTTTCTTATCACATCTTTTGCTTTATTTTATTTTAAATGTTATTATTTGTGTTTGTTCATTAAGACATAATTTTTGTAATTTCGGTTTGGATTGTTTGGATATTAGTAGTGGAAACTATTTTGGTTTACATATATATAGTGAAGTACATTGTATTTATTAGCTATTTTATCTATAAAATTACAGAAGGAATAAAAAGTAAAACCCTAAAACATTAAGCTTTTCTGCAATTCATTGACTTATAAATAGCTTACTGTACCTTGAGAGGGTATTCCTGAGGCGCTAGTAGTCTTTCATTATTTCGCCAGCGCTCTATAAGTGTGAATCTGCCCACTTTCCCTGTGGCATGAGCTAATGCGAAAACTACATCCTGTGAGAGAAATATCACGACATCAGTGTTCGAAAGTTTCTATAAAAAGTGAAATTGGATTCCCATAGCACAACAACCGTTGCAGTAGCGAAATCTGGAAAATAGAAATTCTAGAATACTGACCTGGCAAGTTGTGGTCTCTGTAACCCCACAAACAATCCTTTGTATTCCCTCGACCCAGACCTTCAGCTCCATTAATTTCAAACTTTTCACAGTCACTTTATGAAACACATATTCATCTAAAACGTCATTTTATTGGCAATTCAGCCTACTCGAGACTTTTTTCTCACACTAAATGAGCTAAAATACAACACAAACATACCAAAAACACAATAAAGAAAATAAAGCTCCAAGTGGGTTATGTGAAATTTTCGTTTAGAAACACGTCGCTGACATTAGCATGACAGCTATTATTCATGTCATAGACAACATGTTAACAACAAAATAGAAACAAGCTCCTTCTTCAAAAGTATTTAATTAATTTTTAACATTGAATCAATTAATATGTTGAACAACACAATAATAGTTTTTTTTTAGTCTTAAATCTAAAATGATATTGTGAAGCATAGGAGTTGTATGAATATACTGTTATAGAGAGGTAGGGGCAGCGGACTGTTTGTGCTGCAGTGTGCTAGTAGTGCTGCAAGCTTGGGGAAATACCTACACCTCCGCTCTATAGAAGAACGCACTTTACCGCAGCCATAATAACATTACTTCCGTAATGTTTTGATGTTGTGTTCCTGCTGGTGAGTAGTGGTCTCCAGAGCTTATTGGGAAGGAAACGAGTTTTAAAGTATTGAGTAGGTGCGCATAGGCTACAGTAACTGCTTACAATCAATAGGGACGTAAGCTATAGTGTGCCACCATCGTGGTAGGTACATTATTTTTTTTTTTAAAGAATAATGGCCGCTCGTCTATTCTTAGAAGGATTCCATGCTCGTCGTTTTTGGCGGCGCGGCCCTGAGTAGTTAAAGAACTGTTTTTTAAAACGCCTTGACATTTGCTGCGCTATATGTGCTGTGTTGTGCAAGAATGTCCTAGTACCTATTCTTAGCTACTAATAGGTCTGGTATTAATGCTTCCTTAGCTTCTCATGAGATGATGCTTTGCTGCTGGTATATATTTTGTAGGACGTAGGATATCCCCCACCTTATCCCCATAAATACAGGAGTTGATACGTAGGTATCATGTGCAACAAAGTTTTAGACCCAGCCAGGCTGTCTAAACTTGAGGTCTGGAGTTACCTACCTATAGTGGAGAGGCTAAAAGCCGATGAATTAGAATCTACTTACATAGAGATAAATTTAAATATAGAATAGGTACTTACAATAAAACGCAACGCCTTTCACGAGATGCTTATAATTTAAATACCTACTGTCAATAACATTTTGATTGAAAAACTAACAAAAGGGAAATACGTGTACCTATTGGTACCTAAACAAATACAAAGCTTTTGTAACTGCAAAAACATTTCTCGCAGTATATTATGGCCGCACCAGCCGCGGCAGATGATGACGATGAGGTACTCGATCAAAAGGGATTTTAGTGACCCAGTTCATTGACATAATGCATCCTGCCCACTGGCTGCATCTGAAAAGCTGTCTTTTATCCCTCACTTAAATATTTATATTGTCTTTTAGCTTACAGTTTTTAACGTAGAAGAGGTGCAGAAAATAGTGAGAGATAACATAGAGTTATGCCTTGGCGGCAATATTTACAGTCATACACGAACCCCACTATGGATCTCTATTATTAATGACAAAACAATGGCAAGACTTAATAAACTCAACAAACCTTTTAAATATATATGTAAGTGAACATTCTTTCCTGTAGTCATTTTGTATATAGAAAGAAACTTGGGGATAAAGAGGAAGAATCCTAGAGTTGAGTCAAACTTGCCCACTTCAGTAAGAAACGAACTTAACGCACTCACACAAGAAAATGTAATGTAGAGCTAAGAAGCTATTTGCATAGTTAGCGTTCCGTTCAAAAGGAAAAACCGAACCCTTATAGGATCACCCCGCTCCGCTGTCCGTCCGTCTGTCAATCAAGACCGAAATATTTAGGTCTTGGGTCAGGAATTTTTGATCTGCAATGCCTTGGAGCGTTGAAAAAATCAGAGTTCTAGGTATCTAGTTAGACATAATCAAAAGATACTTAAGTAGGTACCTACAGCCGTATAAGGTTCATTTTTAACGATCACAAGTAAAATATATTCAAAACCTATAGTATAAACTGTGCCTATAGAACACTTCCTTGAACTAGAAACGAGATAGCTAATGATACGCGGAATCTCATAAGCAAAAGTTTATGCTGGACTGACGCATGACGGACGTTATTTACAGATTACGTGAATACCTATGTAATTTAACTTACCTACCTATAGCTATCCCGGTGGGTGTACTTTGTGTCCGATATTTGTATGATTGTAAATTCCCCGCGACCCAGGGCATTTTCCATAATGCGGGTATTGTCATTTTAAAGAAGAAAAAACTAATACGATTTTTTTTAAGCAAATACCTAGGTTGACTTAGGATTTTTTTTTAATAATTCATGTGTTGGTCTCTCAACCTATTTACGGGCGATCGTTTTTATTAAATTTTACGGAATTTAGTTGAGAAATGTCGCTTATTTGTATTAAACTTGTTGTTATCTTTGACCACAGTGAGAATTACAATAACCCAGAGGAATGGCGCCGGCCTGCACACGGCTGCGGCTTATTATTGGGACACTATTACGGACAGCACGTGCACCGTTCGTTGGGAGAACAAGTACATGTATTGTATAGTTAATGTTTGGGGACTTGGGCTTCAACTTTGATTAAATAGTTGAGTTGAAATACGATTGTTTAATACTGTGACTACTCATAGGTACCCAATATATATTATATAGCATGACGCCTTTTTCCGCGACGGTAGGCAGAGTTGTATCACACCCGAATTTCACCAGCTGTTTGGTCCCATATAATAATTTCTATAATCCGTGCTGATACTAAGAATTTCAAGACAGAACCCAATACCGTTTTTGCCCGACCCGAGGATCAAACTCTGGTCCTCTTATTCACCAGTGATACATTTATCCCGCTACGCTAATAATGAGGTAACTACAACCCTAAAAAAACTATATTAATATAATAGTGCAAGAGAGTGCAAGAGGTGGCGGTTAGTCTCACCCTATTTTTAATTAAAATTTTTAATTATAATTGGACCTGTGGCTGTGTCCCCGCGTAAGCCTTCCAAAAGGACCAAGTAAGTATAGTAAAAGAGACATGATTATCTTAATTGAAATTAGTACATAGTATATAGTAATCACTAATTAGCAATTAGTAGGTTCATTCTCTCTTCCCCTTTAGCTCCTGAAACCTTCCAATAGAAACATTACCACGTAGTAGTATAATTAATGTCACGGTATTCCGTTCCGGACGATCTTCCTCAGTTGGGCATCATAATTTGTAACCAAAAATATAGTTTTGTGTTATCTCTTAAAGAACCAAATACTCAATCTTCCCATCAATTTGCTTCCTGTCGAAAAATGCAGGCAGGTCGTTTTTTCCACGTCCTGTAGTGATAGACACATACCACATGGCTATTATTTTTTACTGACAGATCTTTTCGAGTGTATTGACAACATCTGTTTACAATCATTCGCTTTAAAGAATGTTTCGATAGTTTCCAATCTCAATAGTTGGACGCTAATAACATCTGTTTAGGTGGGTATGTGTAAAAATATACTGAGTCATACATATTATGTTTTTGTCTTACGTCAGCATCGTTTGCCGTTACCAGAGGCCAAGATTACTATTAAGTTTTTTCGGAATAAATGAATGCATTCAACACAAAAGCCTTTGAATTTATTATTCCGATTTCCGTTTACCGATATTTATATTTTGGCACAAAATCGCTCGCTGTGGCGGAAATTAGGTGAGGCCTATGTTCAACAGTGGACGTCATTGGATATGATACCCGCCAGGGTATAAGTGTTCTGTGGATGTGATGATGATGATGATCTGTTTACCTAACTCACAGATTATATAATATGCAGGTTGAATGAAACAAAGTATAAAGCACATTTTAGTATTTTTATTTTTGGTAAAATTTACCACAATACAAAATAATGATAGAAATAAATAAAGTAATAAAATGTATAGACAGGTCATAGAAACTATGCATTGTAAAAATTGGTGCTTTTAAAGCAATTTCATTATAATTTATAATAACATTAGGCAAAATGGCATTGTGTACATTAAAAATAAAAGCATTATTTTTAACACAAATAATATCAAGGGCAGATGCATACACTTAATAAATTAACGCAAAATGATTCATCACTTGGTGATTTGGTCTTTTGATTTTTCTAATTAATTTATGAATGTATAAATGACTAACAAAATGCACATGTACATAATTTAAAGCATTCGCGTCTACCAAACGAGTCAACTTTATTATAAACCATTTACAAATGATAATGTTCGTGAATGTAAATTGACAACCGTCTCGACAGATAACACAACATCAAATCATTACACAAGAGGAAAAGACGAAAAGGAAACTCATGTTAATCTTACGTCAAAATAAAAACTAAACGTTTAAAAATATTGTGTTATTCATAATAATCGAAAGTGATTAAAATTACCTGTACTTTTATTATCATAACTCGATGTAGGCTATAACTTGACTAACTCCGTATCAAATGTAAACAAAATATAACAACCTTTTTTATAAAAAAGAATGGCTTAACTGTTATGTCTGCGTTCGCATCATTCCAAATATTGATATGGTACTAAAACCGTTTGGACTAGTCTACCGATATTTCCAGTATCTCTGGCTTATATCAATCTAAATTGATGGGAACAGAGTCATCACAGTTTATGTACAACAGATTAAATAAGTATCAAATACATGTATTACTTCTTTCCAGGCTGTTTGTCTACTATACTAAACGCAAAGACTCGTGGCAGGCGGAGCAATAAAACGTGCAAAAGACATTTGTACTGTTTGTGGATGACGTCACACAGACACAGAGATGTGCGTTGTTTGTGTACGTGCGTTTATCGATAACAACATGTCTGAAATGGGGTATTTGAAATGTGATAAATAAAACTGTTTATTGGTATTATTAAATTATTCTTACAAAATGTCGCCCGTGTCGCTATCATCGACATTTATTATTAGCCCATGTATGTGCATCGATGAAGTACATGCATTCCGTATTATCGATAGTCCAATAATTTGCGCGTGCACATCCCTGTTACAAAAGTGATTTATGTCACCGACTGCCACGAGTCTTTGCGTTTAGTATAATGCCGAAATTATTATGCATACTAGATATGTCGACCAAGAGATCTAATCAGCGGTTATTTTTTTCTAATAACAACTAAATAACATTATTCGCATATTGATTGATCTACCGATTATAAGATAGGGATTGGGTTTCTGTAATAAAAAGTTGCATGCTTCTTACTTAGCAGAGAAATATTCACAGTGCAAATAAACTCGGAAGTTTAGTTAACTAGAGGTATACATGTATAATAAACGGAGAACTGAAGGCCAGGCGGTTGCACATTTCGGTTTGTTCGGTATTTGTGATTACATTTGCATTCGTTGTGAATGTTTCCTTTATGCAAAATGGACATGTGTATTTCAAAATCCGACCAAATTTAACTCCAAATGTGTAACCGGCTTTAAATAAAAACGCTAATTTGACATATTCACTTTGTTCGAGTTATAGTTTTACGTCTATTCGCAACGTATATGTAAAATGGGTATCAGAAAATCCATAAAACTTGTATTTCTACCTAACATAGTGTGATGAACTTGTAGTATTATGAGCAATCATATTCTACCTCTTTCACCAATACATCAATCATAACGAGAATTGACCCTATCATGTCGAAATAGTAAAACTACTATTTATACTGTCCTGCTAACGACGCTATTGCAGGTAAGCTCAGGCTGAAATGCATCTAAAGTTATATACATTATATGCATTTTTTCCGTGGCTTATGTAATGCAATTGCGTCGTTATTTCTTAGTAAAGCGATAACGAGACCCGCAAAAACAAATTTTAAATAACTACAATTTGTAGACAAACCGCCAATAACACAAGAGAACACAGGCTCGACATGCAATTTCAAGTGATTATATATCATCAAATGAAACGCTGAAACAAGACACCTGTATAACAAATTATCATATATTAAAATTCAATTGTATGCACAACTTATCATTATTACACCAACATTTTATCTTAACTATTGTATATGTAGTTATTTGCCACAGACTCGATAATAACTGGACAATCTTATGTATACCGCATCTTGTTCTAACGTACAAATTTCAAAAAGTACTAATTATTGTAAATTGTAGTCCTTATTTTCTGTCTACCTTTATCCGTCCTATTGAATTTATCTATAAAATACTTGGGGACACATACATTTTACTTTAATACTGCTATCATTAGATGCAGTTACACATATTTTTCAGTTATCCTATATAGTCCTATCCAAAAACATCATTCATTTTGTTTCTGCATCTAAGTCTATTAATTACTAAATTAATAAAATTGTGAAGCAATTTGACTGATTTTGTGATGATTGTTAAATGTGATGCATTAAAATTCAGTCTATAAATGCCTGGGGGAGAAAACGGTATAAATTATATTTGCCAATTAAAACAACACACAGGCAATTGATTAGATCATAAAATATATATTGTAATTGATTTAAATTAAGTCCAATTAAGCTTTGCTGAAGTATTAAAGCTAAAAAAATGTGCATTTTTATGTTAAACCGTGCTTCATAACTGGGAGGTGTTCAATTTTACACGACTGATCATTATGCGTTGTGGCCGTGGGCTTGGCGGCCGCGGCGGCGTCTTCCCCTGTCCTGCGTTCCGCTAAACACAGCGTACTGCACACTATATAACTTATTATATACACAGTAAAATATACTCTATAAAGTACAACCTACCACTATGACTACAATAAAACGATTTGTCGTTTAACTCATTATTATGACAGATAATTCCCTCTTATTTACAATTTTACTATACAATACACGTTAAAATTACTAAAAAGTAACATTGTACTTGTAACTTTGCTACCCTTGTTGCGAATGTACTAATTTCATTATTTATGCCTAGAATCCCTCAGTATATGTACACATACGCGCTATGTTAGTCGAGACTTAACTGATCACAAGTAAAGAGAAATGGAACATAATGAGGAACAAATATACACTAACTATGCACTAACCCTTCTCGATCCCGAATAGCCGGGCCTGAACATATCACATCAAATTTAAGTGTACACACTTAAGCCGTTCGCGAATCGTCAAATCGACATTAAAAACTCAATATAACTAAAATATATTTACAAAATGTATAAACCTATCTCAAAATAAGATTTTTCAATTAAAACTAATTCAAAATTATTATAAAATCCATCAACTCTTAACACTGGGCAGATTCAAAAAAAGAGATCATATCTAGATTCACGTAAGTTTTCATGTGTCCAATTAGGTACGCTTCAGTTATTCTAAATGTCAAGATACGAAGGTGGGAGTAACGCGATATGTGAATTTGACTTAATGTCATAGATACATAATTATGTACATACAGGTAAGGGTGAAAATCCATAGAAGCAGCGCAAAGAGCTAGTAAATATAATAGAGGGGTTTTATTTCTAAACAAAACGGTTCTTTTATAATGTGATCTCTAGTAATAAAACTCCTCACTATCTTTGCATCGTCATAGAATTCTCACATTAATAATGTGCTCGACCCAGTATTCCACCATCAAGCATTCAGTCCGTAAGCTACATTCTAAATAGGCTATACTTAGAACTCTCACGAGATCCATCGATTGATATTTGCATCGTACCACTTTGTCGTCCAAATTAAATGTCACTCACAACTCACATTATGTACTAATGTAAACTTTTATGTCTAAATCAGTATGTACTTATATAAATTATGCTATTCGTTAAGTAAAGCCTGCGAGGCTAGAAAAATTACTGAAGAAAAATACTGGACATATTATCACAGCATTTTTGTTCTTATTTACCGAGTAGTTCATTCCTCTTTTGAGTGATTATTCAAGCATAATTGACACAATCATATCACTCACACCATATTCTTGATCAATTGAGGTATTTGCGACACTTCTTGGCACCGCAAGTGCACGGTATTTTGACCTCTTCGAAAGGGAACTTGTAGTCATAGGTTAGTTCTTCTCCTATGGTGATGCGTCGGAGAGCGAAGATCAGGATGTGTTTGTGTCCGTGAATATCCACGACACGCGAGTAGCAATTAGGCTGTAAACAATAAATAATAATAAAATATGTGTCGATAATAATATAATCAGAGTATTAGTAAATATTACATTAGATTTTCATTTCATAAAACATTGTACTATTAATTTATATTAATTTTAAATATTAATAACATTTTATATAAATCCCGTTGTGAGCAATATTGTAATTAAGAGATTATTTTTTATCTGAATTTGAAATCATATTGAACCCCAACAACTTTCATTTCTTTTAAGATATTGGAATTAAAATATCAAATGAACTCACGTCACAGGAATGGTTGATGAATCTGGCGGCGTTTCCTTTGAGAGTGGCGTCGACAACGAGGTTGTCGTCGATGCGGAACATATAGCAGCCACCAACACCGCGGCGACCGCTCATCGCCTCGTACCGTTTCTCGCGTTGGTCGGCCAACACCGCGCGAATCACTTCTCCTGCGTATTCTATCACCATGTCACCTAGAAATAGAAATATACATATAGAAATATATATATAATATGGAAAACGAGGACGTAACAATTCTATTTAAGCGTCTCATTTATAAAACTACGCACTTTATTGCTAGAATATTAAACTTTATAACACATTTCAATTTAAGGTTTCAAATTTCGTCTGAAAATAGATGCAAAATGTAGATTATGAAAGTTACAAGAAATATTTCAATAGGGTAAAGATAACATACCTTCTTCAATGTCTCGTTTACAGAATAATCCACGCCCGTGAATGTGTGATCTGTATACACCCACAGATGCTTTCGATGTTTCTTTTAGCTGTCTAAATCTCATTGCTGGTGGCAAAGTTGCTAGGCGCCTAGAAAAAAGAATAACTATGAGCAACTAACCAATCTTATAACAATCAAAAAGGCACATTTGCACACAACCAACCTGTTGTTTTGTCTTGTCCACAAGAAAAAAAAATTATAGTTAAAATTGTTTTACAAGTTTCTTGCATTGTCTAGCAGAATCGTATACGACCATCGTGACGTCTTAGTATAATAAAAAAGCATTATAGGAAAAAAATTTTTGGAAGTTACCTTGAGATCGAACTCTCTCCTTCTTGCCCACCGAACGGCGGCGGCTCTTCTCTGAAAGGCGAAGCCATCCAGCTAAACATGTCATGATTCTGTTTTCTAGCCACAGGGCCCGTACGAGCGCTGCCCCATGGACTCTCTTTGAAACCTTCACTTAAATCCAAGTCGTTATCCCAGCTGCTCAATGTACGACCTTGGCGTGTCTTGTATTTAGTACACCGACTTGCCTAAAATAAAATGTAAAAAAATAGTATGATATAAAAAAAAAACTTTTTAAATAATACTAGCGGAATAGAAAAGTTAGACTTACCCCTGGCAGTTGTTCAATGAGATATCTCAACGCATTATTGTTCAGGCCCAAAATATGAGCTCCAGATAAGCTTGAGGGTAGATTGTACTGTATCGGCGGCAATCCTGATTGTTTTCTTGCATTTTGCACAGCTTCGATAACTTTCGCCCAAAGATCGGACAGCGAAGATGAAGTGTAGTTAAAACCGTCTTCTGACGTCACTTCGTATATTAACTTAGGACCATCGTCTCTGGAAGGTTCGGGTGCTGGTTTTGGTGCAGACGCCTTATTTTCCTTTGATACTTTGCTCTGCTTCTTCGTCACAACTGTTTCAGTTTCAGATTTCTTGTCTCCTAGCTGCCTTTTCATTACTTTTGTTGTAGCACTCGGTATTTTCGCTTGAACTGACGTCCTGTTAGTATCTTTCTCTGTTAAGACTTTTGGTGGTTCAACTTCAATCATTTCTGCATCCAAGTTTGGCAAGGACATTTTAGATGCTGCTTCAACAGGGTTGCTTGTTCTAGCAGTTTCTATTTCTGGTACTACCGTGCTGCTATTGGCTTGATGCATCTCTGCCGATAGCTGCAAAGCCTGAGCTGCATCTCTCTCTTCCTTTTCCTTCTTTGCCCTTTCCAGTTCCATCATACGTTTGGACTCTTCTATTGCTTTTTCTAAATCACTGTCAATATTTTCATCTTTTATGTTCAAGTCAGGCATGTCATGACTCACAGGTCTTTGCTTAGGTACTGCAACTGTTTTAGTGGTGGTCTTAGTGGATGATTTACTTTGACCATCTCTATGTAAAGGTAGTACACGATTCATAGGTCTCATAGACATTGGATTGACCACATTAGTAGGTATTCCAGATTGTTGTGTTGGCGGAGCTTTAGGTAATGTTATGCTGGAACTGTTTTGCGTTGGTAGGTTTATTGTATTGTTTGGTACAGGAATGCACATCATATTGTTAGAAGTAGTTTGATTTTGCAGCAGGTTGGTACTTGATTGAAGTGGGAAGTTTATGTCCGTGGCAGCTTTAGAAGCGATTTTAGGATCAACGAGGTTATTCTGCACTGTGATGTTTACTGTATTATTGCTTGAATTCACGTTAATGTTCATTGGAGCACTGTTCGGTATCGCTTGGAAGGGCACGTTTATCATTGTACCACTGCTATCATTATTTTGTTGGAATGCCAGAGGGTCGGTTGAAATACCAGGTACGTTGTTACTAGTATTATTTGTGACTACCCGTATATTATGTTGCTGTGACACATGTTGGTTTATGTTACTATCTAAAGTAGTCGCATTCAATCTGCTCCTTTCTGGTAAATTGATAACTCTATTAGTATTCGGCGGATTCATTTGTATATATCCAATTTGGTTACTGACTGATATTGTGTGGTTTTGTTTGTCATTTCCAACCATATTAACTTTACAATCTTTATTATTGGTTATATTAGGCATTGGTAAATTAGTATTTGATGGAGGACCCATAATATTTTTGCCTCTTAAAGTATCTTGTGTAAATTTAGGCGGATCTGGTACAGGCATTGTATTTCTGTTCATTTGGTTATCCAAGTTGGTTATACTATGGCTTTGTGATGTATTATTACTGTTCATACTACAGCTATTGATGTTAATTTGCTGACTGTTAGAAACTTGGTTATTAATCATTTGATTCTGATTGTTTGTAGCATGAGTTTGCGAAGTATTCATTATCATATGATTAGATGTACCTGACATAAGGTTACTGACGTTGTGATCAGTGGAGTTAGAGCAGCTCATTAACATGTCATGTCCACTCATATTATTTTGAGTGCTTGCTCCATACATGTTACTGTTGTTGACAGAATTCATCATCATATTGTTAGACATACTGGAGTTATTTACGTTCATGCCATGCATCATGTTTCCTGCGCTCATATTCATGTTACTAGAGTTCATATTCGAACATATTTCCATTGAATTTTGATTATTAGGAAACTGTGGGGTGTTGTTAGAACAGCTCCCACTGCAGGAACTTTGAATATCGTTTTTGATATCTGGTATATTCGGCATGTGTTGCATCATCGAATTATTCATAGCCTGGTGATTATTATTAACGATTTGCATCGTGTTATTGTGCATGTTCATGTTGTTCATTGAATTCATCTGATGCTGCATCATAGAAGAATGTTCCATCGAGCTTCTGTTATTCTGAATCTGTTGATTTAACGTGTTAATATTTTGCAACGAAATTGTATTACTGTCGTATCTATTCCCGTGAATGTTTGGCATAGAGCCAGAGTTGTCCATCTGGTTGCCTAAATTAATATTTGGGGCACTTCCCGACATATGATGCATATGCATGCTATTATCCATCTGTTGTCTGTTGTGGATTTGATTAGGAAGATGTTGGTGCATGTTCATCATATTATTTTCGACATGCGGTCGATTATTCTGAATTTGCATTACATTTGGAATTTGATGTTGGTGATGTAGGCCAACATTGTCCATTTGTCTGTTTTGTTGCATTGATATCTGTTGGTTGACATGCATGCTGTTGTCCATCTGTCCTCTACTGTTATTATTGACGTGATGGTTCATTTGTTGCATGTTGTGCAACTGTGTGTTATGCATATTCTCCATAGATCTATTCGAGTGCATGCTGTGGTTCATATTACTCATACTGTGCGACTGCATGCTTTCCATCATCATTCTGTTATTCTGCATGTTCATATTTGGAATAGGTTGTTGCATATGCATGTGATTCAAGTCACTTAAATCAGATCTATTCATACTGTGGTTATTTGTTCCTAAATTATGCATGTTCATGGATTGATTTATTATGCTATTATTATCTGGTGTGCTTCTATTAGAAAGCATGTTCGTTTGATTGTGATTTTGTTGAGAATTCATCATGTTTTCATGGAAGGACCGGCTTGAGGTTGTTTGGTTTAACTGTTGCAATTGATTGTTGTCCACTTGTCGGTTGTGCTGGATCTGTCCGTTCATAATATGGATCTGGTTTGGTGTTGATAGCTGGTTGTTTTCGTGCGACATCATCTGTATATTGCTGCCGTGAGACATGTTCGACGTACTAATAGAACTAGTCATATCGTGCTGTTGGTTCGACTGCATACTGTTATCACTTGAAACAGATATGTTCATTCTGTTGTTCGCACTTTCTTGACAGGACATATTAACAGTTTGCATGGAGTTATTACCAGAGTTTAATAGTTGTACTTGTCCATGAGATGAACTATTCGGAATCGAACACATTTGATTTTGATTATTTGCAACCGAGATGCTGTTCTGATTGTTTTGTAACTGAGATCGCATCACATTGTGAGGAATAATGCTGATTGCCGGCGTGTTGCTCATATTGCCAGACATCTGGCAATTGCTCAGTTTATGACTATTCATCTGATTAGACAAACTGTCTGTATTATGTTTGTTGTCTGCAGTCCCCATATTTTGGAAAGTGTTATCGTTCTTAGCATACTGTTGCGAATGAGAAGCCATGATCTCTTGTGAGAAATTCAAATGGCCCCCTTCTGTTTTCGACAGAGCATTGATCTTGCTTAGTTTCAAAGAAGTATCTGCGTCAAAGTTGCTGTTCATTACTGATGAAGGCGGATAAATGTTGCCAGCAGTTATTTGAATGACGTTATTAGAGGTAGAATGCGATGTCGAATGGTGGCTCACATTTAGGCTTTGTTCAAACTGGTGAGAGTGCATATTCATCCCAGACATTGAGTTACTGGGCATTTGTATCAAACAGTTCTGATTTACTTTTTCAACGTCATTACTTATATGTCCTCTGCCCGTAATGTTCATGGATGAATTGCTTTGAATATTCATAGATGACGTATTCACGTTAGTTTGTTTCACAGTCATATTTTGAAGTTCTAACTTGTTCTCCATCGCGTTAGTATTATTCTGTGTATTCATTTGTCTCCAAGGTGTAGGAGATTTTGTGCTCTGAGTGACACTGATGGTAGGCATGTTAGCTGAATTTGAATTATCTTGCAAATTGCCACTGATTTCGATCATATGCGAATTTTCAATCTTAAGGTTATTTTTAGCTGCAGGTGGCGCTATAGAACTGGACACTATTGGTTGAGATAATGGTATGGATTGCATCGGGAATGACGTTGCTGAGTTCGGCACAGACTGCGAAATGGCCATCACTGGCTGTCCTATTGATGCCACAAGTGTTACAGGAGACATCGATACATTGCTTGGTTTTGCCATATTTCCTCTAGGCATACTTTGTGGTGAGCTAGATATCGTCATACTATGTATCTGAGATGTGATAGGATTGATTGTTTGTCTTCCAGAAATTATAGTACCTGGCTGTGATCCGACTGCTAGCGATTGACTCATTTGAACAACTTTAGGTGTCTGTCTATTTGAGTTCATAGAAGATGACTTATCAGGTAGTGGCTGCAATGTCAAATTCGGAACAGTCGTCTTGATATTCTTCATCTGTTGTGGAGATGACTGCACAGTTTGAGCATTGACTACAACATTAGGTGTTGATGATACAGCCACAGTCTCCCCTACATTATTCACCACCACATAACCAGTCGGTACTTCCACTATAGGTTCAATCTTACTGGCTTGGAATACCTGTGTGGTTGTAGCTGAGAAACTACTGTTCTGAGCGAGCACACCTGGCATGGCAGTAGATACAAACTGTTGCGAAGACATTACTGTATTCTGCACTATTGTTTCCAAGCCGTAATAGACAGGTTGAGTCGTCGTCAAATACATGCAGCCAGATGGGTCTGTGACCATTTCCAAAGTAGGTGTAGACCCAAGAAGGACTTGATCATTACAAAATTGAGGCAATAGAGTTCCTTGTGGTAAAATAGTAGCACCGGGACCAGAAGATATTAACGTATTGCCCTGTGTTTGTAGCGCATTCGGTATTATAGTCGTCTGACCATTACCGATTCCACTTTGTGGCACAACTGTTGCCCCTGCCGTTTGTAAGGTATTATTGGGTATAAGTGTAGCTTGTGATGTAATATTTCCAGGCCCTAAGCCTTGAATCGTGCCTTGTGGAATTATAGTAGTACCATTCTGGGTGTGTATTGCTTGTGGCAAGATTGTCGGGCCATTAGGTCCCTGGGAAATAATGCCTTGCGTTTGAATAGCGCCTTGAGGTAATATTGTTGCTCCTTGTTGAATAGCTTGAGGTAATATGCCAACATTTCCTTGCGGTAATAACACGGGTATGCCACCGCTAGGTACAGCAACAAGACCTCCCGATTCCGTCTGCTGAATTTGAAACGTCTGAGGCATGATTCCACCCTGTGATATAAACTGTGTTGGTCCAGTTTTGAAATCTCCTTGTGGAGCAATAGTCGCGATGTATTGCATGTTTTGGTTTTGTTGTTGTGACAAGGCTTCTACGTACGCAGACATTATATTCTGATTAGCCACTGGTTGTACAATTATTGATGGTTGGCCTGTCTGGTTGTTTGTTTGTAACTGTATTACAGTATTGCCAGGGCCTATTGGCGTCTGATTAATAGTAGTGTATGTTTTCTCCAATTTTGTCTGTCTTTTTATCGTGGTCGGTTTAGGGATCGGTCGAGCTCGTCCTCGGTTTGTAGCTTGGAATATTGGTTTGGGTTGCACTGGCGCAGGTTGTTTCTTAGGCGACTTTTGTGGTGCTCCAGGTAAGATTAACTGTTGTTTATTTTGTATGTTAGGAGATTGTAATCTTTGGGCCGTCATTGCAGGAACCACAATAGTGGGATTGCCTTGAATCTGAGGACGTATCATTGGTTGGATATTCTGAATGATCGAAGTATGAGGCATTCCTTGTATTGAGTTCACAGGTAATGCAATCGAAGATGCACTGGCCATGTTAGGAAAGTTCGCTACTTGATTCTTGCCTTGGATCATAGTTCCGAGGTTGCCTTGTTGGTTTGAAGGTATAGTCAGTACTTGATTTGAATTTGATGATATGACTTGAATACCGCCCGGTCCTGAGAGCAAATGTGCCATATCATTGCCTTGGATTTGTTGTATATTCCCAGCATTGCCTGGTTTTACGCAGATGTTATAAGGTAGAATGCTAGGCTGCGTTATAATTTGCGGAGTCAAAATCTTTTGCCCACCAGCCGAACTTGTTTTCGGAGGCAAGAGCATTTGTGGTGTCACAACGATTTGAGGCGAGGACGAGAAGACTTGTTGGTTAGCAGACACTTGAACATTGGTAGTCTTGCTTTGATCAAATATCACAGTCCCTGTTTTCATTTGTTCAGTTATAGTCATGGTCATTTCATTAGATGGGCCAGGTGAAGGTGTTTCCACAATAGTTCCGTTTATTGTGATCTGTCTGGTATTGATTGACGTCCTCCTAGCAGCGATACCTTCAGCTTTGACTGTATTCTCAGTGCCACTGACGACACCTGCATGTATGATCATCGGTTGAGCAAACGCTCCTTGGAAGGCGTTTTGGAGTGTAGCCAAAGTTCTATTTTCAGGTGATTTTGGATTTTCGCTCTCGCTTTCACTAGTCGAAATCATATCACAAGAGGGGACGTGCCTATCGTACGATTCTTTGTTTCTGTACGTGCACTGGCATCTATCGCACCTAACTGGCTGTTCCATCTGGTTAGAAGACCCTGAACCGTCATCTAAAGGCCTCATAACTAGTTCTGGCTGTCCACTGATCGAGTTCCCAGCGAATGTAACAGTGTAGCTCTCAGTGCCACTAGCTCGATACAAGAACTGATTTGTTTGACCTCTTGGCGCATCACCTGGATGATTATCTTCTGCACCGTCTAGCTGCTGTATTGGTGTAAAGTCATCGTTATCTCGAGGACTACCAGGTCGTGAACTACATGTACTTTCAGAACCAGACCAGTCAGCAGCACCATCAAGCTGTGAAATGGGACTGCATTGAATCTTTGTATAAAAGTCTATGACATCATAGTACCCATCATTCTTGTCAGTTTTAGTTGTATTTGTTTCCTCTTTTTTATTAGGTGATGTTGTTCGATAGTTCATGCCAGACGTATGCGGCGCATCGTCACACATGGCACCACTGGTACATGTCTCAACCTTTACTTTTTTATCTGAACTATTATCTGGCTCTTTTATTGTCTCTATTGCGTTTTCCGTCAATGTTACCCTTTGCAGGACCGGACTTAGTTTGCCGGTAACAGTTGAATTTTTACCGATTTTACATCTTTTGATTGTGGAAGACAGTAGACTAGTGTCAAATTTGTTATTCCAACTACTGGATCTCTGCTGACCTCGCCCAGTTGTTAAAGTTTTAAGATTGTGGGTTTGCAGAAGCATCTCAGATTTGCTTCTCTTTAGTTCTTTGTTGCCTGTTTCGAATCTAGAATTCAAAAGCTCATCTATAAAGTCCGTGGATCGGAAATCAGATTTATCATTACTCTTATCATCTGACTGTCCCATTGCACAATAAAACTCATTTTTGAGGTCTTGGAAGATATCCTGCATGGATATGCCATCCAAAAGATCATGATTTAAGTCTTCAAATATTGCATCTTTTACTTCTGGAGGTAATAAGTCGGCAGTATTCTGAGGTTCTTCTTCATCTTGCTGTTCTTGTTTGCATACATTGTCAAGTAAATGTTCCACAACTTGTTTAACAGCAAGGTCTTCTAATGTCACAGTATTTCCAAATTTGATAGGAGACTTATCACCTTTGAGCATAAGTACAGTTTTGCTGGATCCTGTTTCAATGCTCTCATGCCATGCTCCTATCTCGGCCATAACTCTCTCCACAACTTGAACATCCATTGTATGGTCCACTGTTATGTTAACACCAAAGTCAAAACCTGGTAATGGTTCGGCAAGTATTAGCTTGGTTTTTATAGTGTATCTGACTATTTTAGAAGGCTTTTTACATGACCAAAATAGACGCGTACACGAAAAATCAACTGGCATTAGAAACTCTTCATAGTCAGACACTGATGGCACTATTTTACCAAGACTATGGACTGCCAATGAGCCCAGTATAAACTGCACTTTGGTTATTTCACTGTATCTTTTCTTTTTCTTGTCGAGTTCTACGTAAACTGGCCTGGTGAGTTCAAAGTCGGCATCTTTTTGTAAACTCTTTTTGGGTACGTCTTTACCGTGAGATGGGCAGAAGACCCTCTTATCGTCCATAAATGCGCAACTTTCTTTCCTGGCACATGCATAATGGTAGGTTTCACTGCAATTTTTAGCACAGCAACCAACACTAGCGCCTTTTAATTCACAAGCAGCGCACTTGATCATTTTCCCTCTAGATATTGCAGAATGTACATTTTGGAGGGATCCATCTATCTCTTCGAAAACTTCGGCAGACCAGAGTGCACAGTTGGAATGTATCCAATCATTTTGTCCACAGTAAAGCAATCGGCCTTCCATTGATGGGGAGCCGTCACCAACAGATTTACAAAGAATACACAATCTTGAATCAACTACTGGGTAGAACTCTAATAAGTCTTCTTCAAACTTATCTCCATCAGTTTCTAATTTTGGTACTATCTGATCCATTGGACGCTCAATAGATTGCACAGCTGTTTTAATTTTTTTATCGGCAATATCAACATCTTTCACAGATTCGGGATCTTCTTGTTCACCCTCGACCTCTAAGTTAGGTTGTAGGCAATTATTTTCGCAATCAAACCATGGGAATGTTTCAGAGAATAAGTCCTTGTATATTGAATTCAGATCATCATTTGTTGTCCTTTGAATGACATCTCGCATATCGTGATTAAAGTCTTTTAGTGAGACATAGCCATCACTATTTACTCTCTTCTTGATATCTAGAAGTGATGGCGATATCACCCTGTCTAAGTCATCTGCATTGTCATCAGATTGACGAAGTACAACTGGGCTTAGATCCTGTTCACTGCGAACTTGCGGGAAATTCTTCATTGGTTCGTCATCATCCGATATTGCCTCATATTTATCATCATGCACAGTTGTAGGTAACATTGTTGTCGCCTTTTCTGTTTTCAGTTGAGGTGGATAATTCTCATGCACCTCGACACATGATGACTCGAACTCTGTTTTGGTGCCATACAAGCCAGTAGAAAAGCAAATCTCTTTGTTTTGCATCAATGGCTCTTGTAGGTTGACCACTTTGTGTGATGTATGTGGAATGTCCTCTTTCTCCATATTGACATCTTGTAGCAAAGACGAGCATTGCCACACATGTGGGGTATTTGACTCGTCAAATTTATTTTGAGAGAAATTATTATTCCGCCTGCCTCTTGAAGTGTTTCTATAAACTTTGGTTTCAGAAGTCTTCATAGATTCGTCTACTACGTCAAAGTGTAGTTTTCTAATTGCTTGTGGGGACATTAATCGGTACGGCTTATTTGGTACTGGTGTGTTCTTATGTGGCGTCAGTTTCAGTAGCGCGCAAGCTTTCTTGTTCTTGGCGAGTAGTTTTAATAGATGTAATAGTCTGCCTTTTAGATGTTCGGTAAGCATCTTTCTCCATGGCGGGTCGTTTGGCATGCACTTGCAGCAAATGTATTCAATTGATGGCGGCAATGCTGACAGAAGTTGATACCCCTCGCCGGTTAGACCTTCACAGCTTGCGTGCACCCATCTTCCGCACCAGCCACACTCCATCATCTAGAAATAACAAACAATTTTTCTATAATAAAGATTAGGGATTTCATACATTTATAATATACAAATTTTGTAAGTACATATTTTTTATGTTTTCCACGTAAAAATTATTATACTTATCGGGATCAACCTACCTTGCTGTCAAAATCGTTGTCCCTGTAGCAGGCTTGACAGAGTGGACAATAGTTGCCCTTCTGGCGTAGTTTGAAGCAAGGTCCGCAGAACGGCAGGCTGCCGACGAATTTACTCACGCGGCTGCTGTCGCAACTCTTGCATTTTAGGCACGCGCTGCATATCTGTAATTGAAATACGATTAATTTTTAGTTACGGTTTTGTGAACTGAATCATTAATAGATACACCGCTAATTTAAACGAATTTATAGTAATCTTATTTACCATATAGCCGATTTAAAGTGATTGGACACTAACTTCCACCCGCGGCTCCAGACGGGGTGTACCGGTAAAAAGTAGTCTAATCATTAGTCTCTAATGTGCTATTTCATACAAATCTTTCTGTTTTTAATTATCTATCTATCGTGTATCCAAAGTTCCGAATAGTAAAGAAGTGTAGGAGTGCGGTATACCTGCGGCCAGTCGCTGCGATGGTCGGGCGGCGCGGCGGGCAGGCAGGCGGCGTGGTAGTGTCGCGCGCAGGCGCGGCAGCGCAGGCGGGCGGCCGGGCGCGCGCACGCCGCGCACCACACGCAGCGCGCGCACGTCCAGCGCGCGCCGCCGCCGCCCGCCTCCTCCGCGCACCAGCCGTGGTACCACTCGCAGCACGACCCACACACCAGCATCTGACACACACATAAATTATAGTAATGTTTAAAAACATTATTTTGTATCAATACTTGTAACAATATTGTACCAGTTTAAACATACCTTTTCCTTGCCAGCACTACCGCAGAGGAAGCATAGCCTGGCGACGGTGAAGGACCCGGTTCCGATCAGGCCGAAGCCTGTGCTACACACTTCGTCAGGATCGTAACTCTCCCAGAAATCGACACAAATAAGTTCAGGTCTATTCTGGCCGCATTTCTGTGAACGACTGCGCACCTGAAAATAGCACGAGTTATAAGAAAGAACTCAAATTAAATTTCATAAAAAAATGTACAACTATAATAAAGATAAGCACATACATTTGTGATGTTGGTCAGTGGTTTCATAATTGTTTTCCTAG
Source organism: Laspeyria flexula (assembly GCA_905147015.1). Taxonomy (NCBI): domain Eukaryota; kingdom Metazoa; phylum Arthropoda; class Insecta; order Lepidoptera; family Erebidae; genus Laspeyria; species Laspeyria flexula. Next base: position 6,191,401 of record LR989970.1, read on the forward strand.
GAACGAGATCCATAACAGTTTCATCTTCACTAGACTCAGCTTTGCTTAGTAGAGACTTTACAGGAACTGGCTGCTCTATCTTTCGTTTCTTGGTCTCCACCTGAATGTCTACATCATCTTTGGAAACAGCTGCATCAGCGCATGCAGGGGGAGCTTTGTTCTCCAAGTCCATCTCAGATTCACAACTGGACAGCTCTGGAGTGTCTCCATCTTTCTCAACAACTGACAATATACTTTCATCATCCATTTGTGGGTTTTTATCCTGTTTCTCTTTCTCGTCATGAGTAGGGAATGTAGCAATTGGTTGTCCGAGAACAATGGATGCACTCCGGCACACATGCTTAACTCTGGGTCCCTTGAGTTCCACTTTTTGTCTTTTGGGATCCTCAGCTTGTTTGGTATCGCCATTATCTTTTTTCCTAACCTTTATCTTAGTCAACTGACGCTTTCTACTTGCATTGAATTCTTCATTAGTTTCCGTTGTAATGGGACGATCTTTCGGCGTTTTATCCTGGAAGAGAAGCAAATTTTTCATTAAAATGAAGGCTCTTTGACTTGTTTTAAGTTTATGAAATAGAAACATAAAAAAAATTATACAAACCTCCACTTTTTCAACTTCCTCTATTTTCTTAATACTTGGTTTTGCACCAAATATCTTATTCTCATTGTCACCATTGGTAATAGCAAACACTGGTTGTGTCGTTCCAGTGTTGGGTGTTGTTATTCGCAGAGGATTTGCCGGTGTTAGAGTACCAGATGTTTTAACACCTGACCTCATGTAGGGTGGTAACATTGCAGTGAGGCCAGCCCTAATGTTAGGTGGGACTTGGAAGGCCTTCAGACACATCTTGAGCCAACAGGCTGGACACCGCGCCTTGTTTGTGCACCTAAGTAGTTTCCACTGTTGTGAGCGTACAATAGGTGGTACATGACAGTTACCTGAAATATTAAAAAAATTTTAGACAATGCCCAAATATCCTTGGCAAAATAGACAAAACATTGTGACTTCATACCTTCTCCCTTTAGACATTGCATGACCACAGTACCAGACTTCTGTAATAGTTTTTCTTTCTTCAACATCTTTGATATAAACTTACGACAGGATTCACAAGAGTATATTCCAAACTTTCTAGCTTGTTTCACAAATCTGTAGAATCTTACTGCTCCACATACTCCGCAAGTAACTGTAGTTGGTGGATTTGGCGCTGAAACACAGACTTTTTTAATGGGTGTCCCAAAAATAACGCAAGATTTAAAGTTAATAGAAAATACATTATCTTGTAATTTTTTAATGTATTTTAATAGAGTATAACTAATAGGGTTATGTATGGAATAGTACACCGGACAAATTATTTCCAAGCTTTGCTGACACATACAGAATCTTATCTTCAATGCAATCACTGCATTTTGGTCAAAAACTCGTTTTGGTGGATTTCTTTAATGGTGTTTCATTTTATGCATAGAAAACCCTATTATTTAACCTGTCTGATACAATAAAAAAAATTACAAGATAAGGTAAAAATAATTACTTTAAATCTTGCGTTATTTTTGGGACACCATATAAAAAAAACTAAAAAGAACTAAAAAACTGTCAATCTGAAATGGTGATACTTACATGATGATTGTGGATGGGTAGAGAATGGCCCATCCAAAGCTGATGTTGACTGAGTTGGTGGATTCAATTGCAGTCTTGCTTCTCTCAGAATTATTTTTCCACGAAGAAGTTGTGATGCTGACGATTTATCCTTCTCTGGACTGGCAGGTGGAGGCTTCTCCTCTTCATCTCCACTGCCACCAGGGCTTGCACTGTCCCAACTATCCTCAGATTCAGAACCGCTGCTTGTGCTACTTGAACTGCTGGCATCGGATATGTCCATAAGCTTTCTCATAGCATGCCCTGTCCTATCCTCTTTAGATAGTTCTGTTGTTTTTAATTTATCAAGACTCTCTAAATTAGAGTTTTCGTCTTGAGAAGACTCCTTCTCATATGAGAATAAGTCATGTAATTTTCTGGTGCCAACACTGAGGCTTGAGAATGAGTTTGTTGTTTTGTCTTTGAAGAGATTTGATGACTTGAGTGATTGAAGTGGGACATTGTCCTTAGCTTTTTCAATCAGATTTGCTTTGTTCTGGTCTTCCTCATCAGGTGTGTCATCATCATTGAGTAAATTGTTAAATACTAATCTCTTCAATTTAGGTTTTTTCAGAACTTTACCTGAAGATATACTACTGCTAGCTGCAGTTGGTTCTTCCCCATCTATAAATCGCTTGTTAGGCTTAATAACTCTAGAAGAATGTGCACTTCTCATTGGCAAAACAAACTTTGTAGAATTTCCACTGTCTTTCTCCACAGGCGATGAGTTTCTTGGAGGTGGTGACATGCACCGGCTTTCACTAAATTGTGAAAATTTGTTCATAGGCTTTGATAAAGGATTCAAGTTCTTTCTTAAATATCCCTCTTGATGTTCTGAACTTGATTTTGAGCTCAAATCTGTTAATTTTGCTGGTTTTAGAATACTATTGAATGTTGAGTACTCAGTTTGTTTAAGTGATGATTTCTTCTTAATGATAGGCACGAGAGGAGCATGGTGTTTTATCGGGACCTTCTTTAGTGGGAAAAATATATCTTCGCAACTTTCAACTGTTCCAAAAGTGACTGTTTTTTTAACCGGTTTGGGTTTTTCGCCTTTAACCGGTTCCATCTTGTTCTGTGACCGAGTCCTGACAGGAGATTTAGATGATCCAGTGGTATTTTTATCTTGACTGTCTTGTTTACTTTTGATGTCAGTCACTTTGTTTTGGTTACACTCCTCGGTCTCATTCTCATTGTTATTTTCTTTCTTTTCTTCTTCCTGAAACAGTGAGTACACAAAACCTATAGACAACTTCAGGACTAAATTACTTATTTATACAAAGATAGCACCTTTTTCCCATAGGTGTAGGCAGAGATGACACACAAATATTGCCAGCTATGTTAAGGGGCGAGGTTATTGTCATCAACCGGGCACAAGTGTTAGGCTACAGTAAAGTTGACTGTTAGAGAATGCTTGTTAGCATTAAGTCCACCTATGTACATTTTATTTGTGCAAAAATTTAAATAAATAAAGTATATATGTCCGTTTGCCACCGTTATGGTTTAGGTAGTTATGATTGTTTCCTAGCTCCACAAGAATTTAAAGATAATTTAAGTATACTGTGGCTTACATAGGCCTAATTTGTTTCAACATATGGAGCATGATGACTTTCATATTCTTGTTTTTATTTAATTCAAAATATAATTGGCTGAGTAACCAATTCATATTTTAACCACAAATGAGAACCTCATGATTTAACAGGATGTGTCATGGACATGCAAAGGGTTATTTGTAATAATATTATGTCATAGACCAACCTTTCACTAGATTTTTATAAAAGAAAATTTAATTCATTTTCCAAGTTTTGCAATTGAACTATATTGTATTTACATAGATAATTTTCTTAGTGCTTTAACAGAAAACCAAAACGGTTATATTCAGTTCGGATTTAACCTTGACAGAAACAAATGTAACTTTTTATAATGTTTCTTGTGTTTGTATAAAAAATATCAATTTCTATGTTATAAATAGACTTTAATGTTGTTCATATTATTATTGCAAGTCATAGTAGCCTGTGACAAGCATAAAAGTTAAAATCTTTTGTGTTGTATGTAAGGCCCACAGTTAAAACAAAGACATGGTATGTGTGATAACATTAATAATACTTTTATTAATTCCAATATCAGCAATTATTTATCATAATACACCATAAGGTGGCCGTATATACCTAACTACAAGGTTGAATACAATGCATTTAGCATCATGTAAAGGTTATGTGTAATGTAGAGCTAATGTTTATGGTTTGTTTGTAAATACCTACGTAATAATCATCCTAATTTATCAGGTTATAACTATAATTTTCACAGAATGGAACCAAATAAGAACAAAACAAAATCAAGCATCTAACAATTTACATTTTGTTGACATGAAATAGAACACGCAAATGTCAAAGTACGTAGAAACATACTTGACGCTCTACCTATGCGATTATCGCCTCGAATGCTACTACTACATATTACGTAAACACAACATTTCCGTATGTAGTTAAACTGATATTATTTATAACTAAACAAAAAACTGGTCAAAAGGTAACAAATAAGGCTTTACCTCTTGCTCCCCAGCAAAATCATTAGCTGTAGAGCCGCGCGCTGGCGGGTGATTCTCTGGAGCACTCTCATGGTAAACAGCTCCCGATAAAACACTAATCCGTTTTCTATTTTGAAATTTAAGTGGTTTGCCTGGGAATCTCGACCTTCCCATTTTGATTTGCACGTAAACGAAGAACACTTAGTGCGTTCCTAGCGAATGCGAGGAAACTGGCGCGCATGCTCGGGCCCGCGCGCTCCGCAACGCCATTTCACTCATCTATGCAATGTGTTTAACAAATTACGACGCAGTTCTCATCGCATGTACGTTCAAACATAAACACTAGCATCACCCTTCACATTATTCACTAAAACCATCACTTAACACTGTTTTGCAAAAGACGACATCATCCATCATTTTTAATGGTCGACTGGTTGTTAACGCCGTAGTTGTATCGCATCCATTCAACTAAGCGTCAGCTAGGCACTAGTGAAACAAAAGAGAATGTAGCGATACACACTATCCTACAACACTACGCGTCACTAACAGTGCGTTTAGTTCCATCTGATTATTTATTTTATCACTAAACAAATTAAATTATTAAAATTGAATCGTCGTAATTTGACAAAGATGGCTGTTCGCCGCGCTTTAACAATAGCGTACACGAGTGATTAACGAGACGAGGCGCGAGGCCGCGGTGTGAACGACACCTGGCTCTCGGAGGCCAGTTATGGATTTTGAACCAATCGCGACGTTAATTCGGACCGGTATGAAAACAAACATGTCGCTCGCTACAGTACACTCGTTACCTCGCTACTCTATCTATACATAGGCGTTTCACTCACTTTTCATCAATAAAAATGTTATGTTGTGCTTATGACTGATCTAATAAAAACTGCGCGAACGGTTTGGATTTTGGAACGCAATGGCGCTGACTCTACAATCTACATCAATAAGATTCTTGTTTTATTTTTAGATATAGATTTAAACTATAATCGAGATTAAAATAATTGTATCAAGTTTAATAGGTCGCATAAACGTGAATCAATATTATAATAATCGTTCAGTTCCTCAACGTTCTTATGTTACGTTTTTATGGTTCCTTTCCTTACATGTTGAATTGCTAACACAAAGAAATATTTAGGACTTAAGTGCTAAATTGAAACATCTGTGATACGGGTTTAAATGTGGGGCGTGTTTTGTGTCTTTATTCGACAATTTAATTAGTCAATTTATTAGATTAAACTCACAAATAACAACTTTTTAAGTATGTAGAGATTTAGGTAGAGCACAGTTTGTAATGAGCAGTCATTTACGTGAACATAATCTCAGTCATAATATCTAAGTTATCTTGAGAAATAAATACCTTAGAAAACTGATGACTGATCTGACATAATAAATAGAGATTCAATCAATTTTATGATACATATAATTATTTCCTTTGTTTAATTTTTTGTAGACCCACCTACCGCGCACAAGTGAATTCATTGTTGATTTGTAGCTTTATGAATTAACAACCTACCTAAATAAAAGTCTCGTTTAGTTCTTATTAGTTATTACGGTATCATAATAGTATTCGGGCTTTGATAATAGACAGGGAAGCTTTTTTATGAATAGGTAGAGTCAATCGCGTCAAACAGGTTTTTGTTCATAGCTAGGTACATGACACTAGATTTTCTTTAACCTTGAATCATTAAAATCGATGAAACAAATCACACAAATCATCTCGATTTAGCGATAAAATAATAATGTTAGTACATTATTATCCAATCCACAAAAAGCAACTGGATTTTACGACTGCCTACCTACAGAGAAGTTGAGTAGCATTATAATGATTTCGGTGACATTTCATTGAACCTGCACAATCAATAGCACATTATAAAAAAAAGTATTGAAAAAGAAACTGGTTTTTATTAAATGTAGAGCTGATTTACTTTAGTTTAGTAGGTAGCTCAGAGATACACACCCTACACATATTATTATGAGTAGGCGGTAGTGTAAAAGAGTACACCGAGTTCATCTTGTATAACAACCAAATACCTAAAATTAAGCAGGTATGTAAGTAGGTAGGTATAATAATTTATTTAATCCGAAATACAATTTTATTAGAGCCTTAACTAGGTAGTACTTACGTGCTTTATTTTTAAGTCAATGAAAATATAAAATTATTTTTTAACATTTTATTTTTACCAGTTTGTAAATTTATCTCAATGAATTGTAATAAAATTTGTAGATTATGTAGGTACTTATTATGTTATAGATTTCGCAATAAAAAAATGCCGCTGGCAAACGCAGAGTAGTTTGGTGAAGAGTAGATTCAATATGAATAGTAATAATATTAATAATATTCTACCACATTCAGACAGCGCCATCTAGTCCCAAAGTAAGCAATTATATTTGCTTGTGTTATAGGTACTAAACAACTGATATACTACTTAAATACATTTTTTTTTTTGTAAATACATACATATTATAGATAAATTACACCCAGACACAGAACAAACCTTTATGCTCATCACACAAAGACTTGTCCTGGGTGGGGATCGAACCCACGACCTCCGGCTTAGCAGTCAGGGTCACTAACCACTAGACCAACAGGCCAGTCAATATATAACTTAAATAATATATTATTATTCAAAAATCTCCATAAAGTTTTTTTTGTTTTTAATTTTATACATTACAAAAGCGTACAAACTTACTGTCGTGTTCTACAACGTTTACAAGCGAAGAGTAATATCGAGATAGCACGTTGAATGGCGTATTTAATTGTACAATCGTAGTACTACTACAGACAGTATTATGTATGCTATGCATAGGTAAGCGTATGTAGTACCCGCACCCTACGCTGCACAGTGAACCCCAAAACTACCGGTCGATCATGCGTAAAGGGCGGAGAAGGGCTGATAAAGAGGGAAGCTTGTCGGTGTTTGAACCCTAGACGCGATATTTATAACTACATATATCAACAATTTGACTGAATTATTACCGAAAAACATAATTTACTTGACTAAAACTTACTGTATACTGACCTCTAGCGTAAGTTATGAGAACGAAAAGTTCCTTGCTGAAACGCTTCCTGAAATAGGCACATTGAGAACGGGCGGCATTTCCTCGGATTGGATCGAAGCGAAACAATTCACACTCACAATTTTACGTATTTTTCACATAAAACACACTAATTTTCACTTGAATTAATATTCATTTCACTCATACTAATAGTTGATGTTTTGAAAATAACAATCCGCGTGTAAATATTATGGTAGGAGTAATATTTACATCACTTTCATTGCGCTGGTGTACGTGCGTGAAACTGTAGTAGCTAGACTGGCGAAGAGACGACGCGCATGTCGCGAGTCCCTCGCTGTAAATATAAAAATGGACAAACTCCCCTTCTTGGGGGCTCACAGAATGAATCACAATAAATCACGAATCTCACACGCACACGGTACATTTTTTTAACGAATTCAGATTGTTTTTGCGGTATGAAGAGTCACGTTTAAAGGATAAAATGTTTCTGACTTGATTCAAATTTGAGCGGTATTTAATTTTAATGCAAACTTCCGTATAGCTGGTTACAAAATATTGATCGACGCGACTGTGTCCGTGGTTGGTCGACATTTTCAAAGGGCCCACTTTTGTAAAGAGATAATCGGTGTAGATCACCCGCTTGCTTTAAGTATTGTGCCCAAATCTGAGCCGTCTTTGTAGCAGGTAGAAGTTTTTTTGTATTGTTTGGGTCGCATACTCCGGAATTAAGAGTAGGTAGGTAGAACATGACTCATGTTTATGCATGATTTTTAGCTAAGATATTTACAACTACTTTGAGTCAGTGAGCCGAAAATCTCGTGGCATATGGCTATCATATGCCACGGAACTTTGTTGATGATGGTGCAAAATTAAAATTTACATGATGCTTTGAATCCCAATAATGACTAACACTAATAGGTGCCGACTTACGCATAGTATTATTAGGTAGGTACTTACCAAAGTTTTATGATCTAATGAACAGGATTTTATTGCCATATTTTAATTGGTTGCAACCTACCTGCACAGTTCTTTTTGTATTTTTCGTTTATTTTATTTTTTTAGATATTTACTCAGCCTAGCCTCCTATGGAATACCTACTTAAATGTTTTAGTTATTGAAACAAAATATCAATACTAATCTTCGATTTGGCTCGCAGCAGACCTATCACATAATAGGCTTAAAGCTCTGGCATCGTAAACTTTTTGAATAGAACCTCGTTCTTTACCTAGTAGAAAATATGTAATCTTGTAGAAAATTAATTAAAAACTAGCTGTGTCTGCGAATTCATTTGCGTTTGTTTGTATTCTTAAAGCATTAAACTATTCGTTTCGGAGTTTAATTAAGTAGGTACCTCAAAACAGACAAAAAAAATTTGAAAAGTGGTTTTAAGTTTTTAATTTGTTTTTTATTTTATTTTTATGATATTTTATGTTGAACCCTATTTATGATTTAATTCCTCTTATATATAATTGTTTTATCTACTAGCTCGTAATTTGTACTTGTATGTTTTTTTGTTAAGTGTAATTTAGTGGCATACCACCCGGCTCTGTCTGAAAACCAGCACTATAACATTTATGTTATAGCATTATGCTGAGACAGGGCCGTTTTTCAGACTAATAGGTCTTATTTATAGTTTGTACTGTACTATGTAAATTACCTGCCTACAGTCTGAAAATAAAACAATTTTCTTTCTTTCTAAATTAAAGAGATACTGCACCTCTACATATTTTCCAAAGCCTGCTCTAAAAGGCTATTTTATATTTTGATATTACAAACACTACTTCATAAATTATTTTATTTATTTGTAGCTATATGTTACAGTCAAAACTCTTAACCAGTCAAAAGTAGTTTTTACTGGCTATATCAGGCAAAACTGAAAGTAAGGAGGTCGGATTTCGGAACTAACTATTTATTAGGTTAAAGTTAGTTTTTATCGACGAACGCGGCCGCGTGTCAATCAAGTTTTAATTATTATAAAAACTAACTTAACCAATAGTTAGTTCCACCAGTTTTAAAAACTCGCTTAGTACCGGCCTCTTTACTTTGTTTTGAAGTTTTGGCTAATATATCCAGTCAAAACTACTTTTGACTGGTAAAGAGTTTTGATTGTAACATTTTGATATAGATGTGAAAATTCTCTACAGTCACAAATTTTCTACTATCCTCTCGGTTTCGATCTCCGGGTCAGCCCCCTGATTCTGAGCTGTCGGAATATTTTTTAATTAGAGTTAAAAAACATTATGTTACAGAAATAGATAGTTGTAGGATTAATTTTCTATACGGTAGACAACTTTATAACATTAAATAACTTCAGGCGTAAAAATACGTCGTACTAAGAATCGAAAAAGTTTACGATCCGGGAGCAATCCGACGAGTCAGAATCAGGGGGCTGAACAAATATGACCTAAGTAGTTGTATAATCTGAAAATGTTGACTTCGGAGTTTGGGTGTTTTCTATGTTTATTATGTATGTATTTAGAAATATATAATTATGTATTTATCAGTTGTATAGGGTCCATCACAAGCTTGATGGTGCTCTGAAAAAATGTCCCAAATATTTATTTATTTATAGGTTATTCTACACGATTAAAAAATTTATAAACTTGTGTTCTAGCAGAGTGACCTTGATGGGAGCTTGGTTACCATCCACGTAGTTTGTATGAAATTTGGCTTACAACAGCCGGCTACACGGTTGAAATCCATCAGGGGCTCCTCTGTGGAAGGCAAGTTTATAACCATGTAGCACAGCTTTTATGTATACCACTATGGTTCTTTCATCTTAAACCATAAATAAACCTTATTCTCAGACGAAAACTTCCCGATAGTTCAGCATGAGAGCTCTAGTTGGTGTATAAGGTACCTACCACAGAACAGAGATAGGTTTTGTTACTACCTATTAGTAATTGTAAATAATTATGTGCTTTTACGTGGGCGTGGGGATTACAAAAAATATTAGGAGTTTTCGATTCCTTTTAATTATGTCAAAACGTAACTAATGATTATAATATTATTTTGCAGCCTCGATTCGCGAAGCGATCGCTAAGGGACTCGGGCTCACGAGACCTTACTCTGAGTCGGTTAGTACCTATATTACTTATTCTATGCTCAATTCACAATAATTCTATTTGAAAGGATGGGCTTATTTATTTTTTAATTATTTGTCAAACCGTGGTTTTATTTTTGAAGTGTTCATATTATTACCCGACTGTCAAAAAGAAGGGTAATGTTTTTTTCAAATAAATCCACATATTCTTTTACATAGAGAGGTGACACGTATTCAAACAAGAATTAATTTAAAAACCAAAAATCCCGACTGCCTAAAAGTAGCCTTCGACAGTGAATATTAATTTATTATATAGGTAAATTATATGGTATATTACATAATATTTTGTGAATTTTGCTAGTACGATTTAATTATTTATTTATGAATGTGACTTCTTATTTCCATCTTTTTAGTCCTTTTCAGGCAGTAGGGTTTTTGGTTTTATTTAAATTAACTTTTTTTATTTTCAGCTTGTTAGTATGTTTATTTATTGTGTTTTGTTTCATTAATAGCTGAAGTTACTGGCTTACTGGACACCGAGTAGTATTCAATAGGTAAGATTATAATGTATTATCTTGATAGGTAGGGCTAAGACTTCGTAAACGTTAAAATTCCTTTAAGGAAATTTAATCATGTGGGTGATCAAGCCCGTTGAGTATTTTCACTCGACTTAGTGCCACATACCTATAACATCATGCTATGGCTAATAGGAACCGAGCAGTGATTTAAACGTCATTAATGTCAAATTTACGAAATAGGATTATCAGACAATAAAAATAGAGTAGTGTGCAACGCTTATCTACCGATAATAACGCGCCTAGGTGGGAGAGCCTTTATTCTACACACTGACCGAAACCCCGTTGCGACTTGTTGATGGAAGATCCATCGCGAGGTGTCTCTTTGGTCATCTTACGTCAGAACACTCAAATCATATACGATCAAGGAACTTATATCTCCTAGGAGATATACGTTCCTTGATCGTATAAGTATACGGTCAATCAACAAGCCTTATACGGTCTCTCACACATGACCGACGATCCGTCGATGTATTCCTCATAAAAAGTGATTTTACGCCCGTCCGACGAATCTTCCGCCATGCGCCACCTGTGACAGCCACAGATATAGAATATAATTTATTGTATGTGATGATGACAGCCAGCCTAACAAGGCATTGTGCGTCCCAAACGTGGAGTTTGGACAAGAAATATTTTCAATGAAATTTTAATAAATAGTCGAAAATTTAAAAAATATTTACACTTTAGAAGCTTACTCTCTGAGAGCTTACATAACAAAAATGATTTTTACCAATATTTGCTGGAAAATACCCTAAACATTGTATGAAATACCGTTTTTTTTTTCCTAATTTGGATGAGTTTTATCCTCACAGGAGGATCAGCTCAGCGTGGCTTGTCTATCCGATTAGTGACCTTGTCGACGTGCACTCTGACTCACTTACCAAGTTCCGTAAAACAATCAATAATTATGTGTGTAAAAATTGAAATTCTAATATTGTTATCATCAATCTCTAAAACTATTTATTGTAAATTAATCTTTAATATTTCGTAAATGAATTTATTTATCTTATTTGTTATTAATAGCGCTTAATTATTTAAATTTTTCAAATTCAATTTATTTATTTCTTATTATGTATGATGTCAATAATTAATTATTTACTATTACTTATTTAATTTTAAATTCTTAATATTTTACTGCTAGTAGCAATAGTGCATGCGGTGCTTTCCTGTAAAAGGTAGTTACATTTTTATAAATTAATTGTAAATTAATAATGTACTTTTTAAGTGTAAACTACTGTTGGTTGGCCAATAAACTAAATAAATAAATAAATAAATTACGTCATTTCACACTAGGTACGCAATTACGCAACACTCTCAGTGGCAACACTACCTACCTGCTTTATTTTGCTTTTACCGCCAAATTTAACTTCATAATCTTCAATTTGACGTTGTTTTGGCAGTTTGGCCAGTTTGGCTTTTGGCACGAGAATTGGCGCAATTTCAGTTACAGCACGCCGCGGTGTTTCCTTGTAAATTACTTTAAACTTTATCAGATTCCATCAAATTATTCAATATTTTGCGTTATTTCCAACGTCTACTATCGCCAATATACACAATGTCGTCAGAAGTAGCTGAATTGAAATTCACTCGTGTAACCGAGAACGCGTTTCCTCCTGTGAAAGGATCTGAAAAAGCTGCTGGTTTTGACCTTAAAAGGTAACGTAAACTAAAGTATCGCTTGGTAAAGGTAATGATTGTAATGCTGTTCGCATATTTAACTTCATTTTCCGCTTTCTTCTTCAGTGCTTACGACTACGTTGTGCCTGCTCGTGGTAAAGAACTGGTAAAGACGGATTTGCAGATCGAATTACCTTCAGGTTGTTATGGAAGGGTTGCTCCACGTTCAGGATTAGCAGTGAAAAATTTCATCGATGTGGGAGGTAAGCAATTTTAGGGATATTTACTAATGGTTATTTACATATTGACATGATTGGTTCAATCTGACATTATTTAGGTACAGTGTAATAAATCATAACAGCAAAATAACATTTTTACCTTTTGAGGTTCAGTATTGATTATAATGTCTGATGGTCTACGCATGATGATAACAGGTGTGATTATTCTTACATGTTATTGCCAAACATGAGATGTGCTAGCAATTTAATAAATTATAGTAAGTGAAAATTATTTTTGCAAATGGTTAGATTACCGCACCTCCTAAAACCTAAAATAAAATAACATTTGATGAAATGGTAAGTCATTAGAGGACTAAATAAATAACTAATGTGCTGTAACTATCCATCTAAGGAACCCTTTGAACACCAGAGACGTCTATAAGTACACATAAAATGAAAATGTACTGCATTTTAAAAGCTTGGCGCTCAAGGCACGGCAATACCGATTTGACGTGGCGGTCAAAAGGTTAAGTAAATTTGTATGAAACAGAAAAGAAATCTCTGATGACATCTTGGTTCTTCACAGTGGGCCTTGATGGTTTTGTGACAGACATTAGCTTGGCCACCATCAGGGATTTTAGGATAGATAACTACTTCGCAACGGGCGGTGCAGCAGAAATCTTAATATTTTAATTTCACCATAACTTCAAAACCATACATCCAATTTTAATCATTCAAAGACCAAATATTATCTACATAAACTGTACTTAGTGATGAAATAATTAATTTTGATAAGGATTAATGGCATGAGTAAAATAAATGCGTTTAAATGTAGTCAAAAAAAATTCAATTCTTTTTTGTAGATATTTATAAGATCTACAATTATTAATTAGAACATTTTATGGTTCTATTTTTTATGGTTGAGGCAGCGTACGCAAAATAAGTAACTTTTCTGGTTGAGTTTTTACACCTTGTGTCCGAAAAAACCAAATATCTTACGGAACCCTATTTTTTCCAAAATAAAATTTAGCCTATGTTACTCGTGGATAATGTAGCTTTTGAATGGTGAAAGAATTTTTAAAAACGGTTCAGTAGTTTTTGAGCCTATTCATTACAAACAAACAAAGTTTTCCTCTTTATAATATATAAGTGTATGTATTTATGTATTAGTGTAGATAAGAGTTATTTTGGTGGCTGATCTGGATATGAAATAGTTTTTGACATATAAATGTAGCCAAGTTGGGGATATTCTACTCCCATATAACTTTTGGACCATTGTCCATCTACTTCTAATATGGCGACAATTTTTTTTGTGTTATTAAAATCCTTGACGGTAGTCGAACTACAGTCCCCCAATGGTTTTATCATTTGCCTCATTATTTTGTCAGTATTGGAACAGAAACAGCTGGGTTGAAAGACCTCCCTCCTATTTACTCTGTTATGTATTTCAGAGTTAGATTAGTTTTAAATTAAAGTTTTTCTTTTGCAGCTGGTGTTATAGATGAAGACTACAGGGGCAACATTGGGGTGGTTGTATTTAATCATTCTGATACTGATTTTGTTGTTAAAAAGGGTGATAGAATCGCTCAACTCATTTGTGAAAGAATTTACTATCCTGTTCTCAAAGAGGTCACCAATCTGTCAGAAACCAACAGAGGTGAGGGAGGATTTGGCTCTACAGGCAAATGAAAGAAAAATTGGTATCAACTTTTATTAACATACATTTAAAATTGGAAAAATATTCATAAAGGAATGTAAATTTAAAGCCATACATAATTATTACTGTTTTTATAACTATATTAATATTGCATTCAAGTAAAATTGCAAACAGTATCTAATACTACATCATTCCAATGTACTATTTAGGCACTGATGTGTAAACATTTTTTTTTTAATAAACAGCATTTTAACTGTAAAAAAAAGTATTGTAATAGCTGCCATTTTAAATTAGGGATTCTAATTTTGTAATGCACATAAAAACAGGCTATTATTTTGTTACTCAAGATTGATATTGAATACAGTCCTTGATAATAATAAATTCCTATAACTGTAAGGTTAGCTACTTGATTTCCTTGTCTAGGTTGGTACTTTTATGAATCAAGATACACATACTGATTTATTTTTCTGATACTTAGGTTAAGATTAGATTTGTAAGGTTTTTTGTGATAATATCTGTAACTTTCCATGTAAACAAAATAAATGTGTCATCTTTGTATTTTGGAATTTTCAATTACCCAATCAATTTCATTTAAAACTAGTTTCAACAAATTTACAAATTTATGTGTACAAAAAATTTAAACAAATATAATATATTGTAACAAGGTTTCAAAATTTTAAAGATTTCTTTAATAATAAGGTAGAAGATAATTCATTTATTTATTATAATAATATAATATTGGTTAACTCTTATCTGCAGTAATCACCTTACTATTTATGTACCTAACATTTTATGTTCAACCTCAGGTTTACATAAATATATTATAATAGATGTTCTAACACATTCATTTTAAGGCTGTGTGGTCTTTAACTTGTGGTTAACTTTTTGTTACATAGCACAAATAATATTATATTTTCTTATAAATAAATAGAAGTCTTATTCTAATACAAACAATTATTTACTTATACATTACAGTATTTTATAGCCACCTCAATATCAAATTAATTTTATGGTACTGTTTTGACAAGGCACTATATTATAGTACTAAGTACTTTTATGATAAATGTAAATATATAAATTGTATTTGTAAACACGAAGTTGTAAACAAGAACTGGAGGTACTTAATTGATTTGTTATTCTTACCTTCAGACCTTAAAAGTTACAATAACAGGCAAATTTAACTTGACTTATTGCTATAAATAGAGTGCATATTCAATGAAATTGTTAATTTTACAGGTCCATGACACTACACCACACGTTATGTACGTGTGTACATAGCAACTGCTTATATGAGTGTAGGATTCTGAGCTACCTCATAGATATAATGGTGAAGAGTGCAGAACTCGGACCGCTAGTGTTCAGCGCCTTAGTTTACTATATCACAATAATTTACCAGATCATGTTTCTGAAAGTGTATCTTTATACCTGGCAGTCAATAGAGGCTATATTATTATTTATTTAATGATTCTTATAATATGAAGACAAGATTCATTATTATTGTGGCTCCTCAAAATTATTAAGCACAGTTTCAAAGTTTAACTTTTCATATGACATATTCTGATTACTTGCTGGTACAGTATCCTTACTTCTCTTCAGGAATGGTTTTAGGAAACTTTTTATTTTATTATCATTGCTCACTCCAAAATCTAATTCAGCTTTATCCACTTGTTTTTCAATCAGATCTACATTAGTATGGAGTTGCTGAATTACATTTATCAGTGTTGATATTTTCTTGGATAGAATAGTAATTTCGCTGCGGTACTTGCTTATATCTTCGGACACAGCAGAGCTACAGTCACTGTTCTTCAATTTAACCATTTGTAAAACACTCGTCAATTCCTCCAGTCTCGTCAGCATATTATCTACGACATCTTGGACGGTTTGGAAACCATTTAACACATCTAACTTTAAATATGCAGAATAATCTTTTACCAATTCTTCTAACATTGTAGTATTACTCCGATAAACTAGCTGCACCTTCGAAATCTGGAAATAAATACTCGATGACACTCACAAGTCTATCAACAATATCTGACACGAGTTTTGATAACTCTCTAAACGATGATGGACATAAGCGGCAAAATTTTACGAATAGCTCCATAATAAATTAACTGTTCCACTATGTGGTAAGCAATGACTGAGTAAACTATTCATATTGACAAGGTGTTGAGAAATTGGTAAATATTTTGCCTTGAAATTTTCCACCTCTTCGCATCTTACATTAACAAAAACCCTGACATCATTTTCGTATTCATAAAACAGAACGTAGGTACATATACCTATCCTGCACCCCCAACATGAAAGCAGAAACAATTTTTGAAATGTATTTTCATTCACTTTTAATGGAAATATAATTTTTCTTACATACTGTTACAGTAAATAAATTATTGTGAACGATGAAATTGATTGTTTTTGTTTTCCAAGTTTTTATTTTTTATTTATCCATCAGTGTGAACTAAGCCTTATGCACAGACCACAGAGTACATTATGCTATACTGAAAGCACAGACTAATAAGGGATACTACGTATATATTATGCCTTATGTAGATTTAGATCGGATTAAAATTTCATAAAGTTCGTTTTGCAAAGCTTGCATTCTCAATAGTCAACAAGTAAAATATTAAAATAACCCATTTCAAAAATTGAGATTAGCAACACACTAAAAAGACCGAAAAATGGTTGTAATTATTATTCCTGATTAAGTTTATATACTAAGGTACATAACATATGTTTAAATTTGTAATATCCATTTGGATTCCCTTTATTTTGTTAACCTACAAGATAGATATGGTTAAAAAAAAATTTTACTTGTTTCAATTTGGCGCTATTAAATTTAAATACATAAGATATGTATATATTAGTAATCTCCATTTGATTTCCTACTCAATACGTTTGATAAAAAAAAATACCTACTTACAATAAAACTTAGAGCCAAAAGCCCGCCGTTTTGTTTTTTTTATAATACCTATCTAAGGACACTTAGGTTTTTGAGACGAATCTAAGGATACCTTAATTGTCGAAATCCATCCAGCCGTTTGGAAGAAACGTGGGAATAAAGAAATAAAAACAAACATACAAGATACGCGCGAAAAATAATACCCGTCCTGACAGTCGGCTAAAAACTCAAAAAGTGACGATCAAGTCATCATCTAATATAGTATACTACTCTATGCGATCAACTGCCGTCAGGGTATACACAGACCTACACAGACTAATAAGGGATAGGAATAAGATAGGATAGGACCAGCCGGTCCAGAGGTATTACAGGTCAGTGGTTTATATCAAATCTTAAAATGAAATCTATCGATAGGTAAGTGTTAAATCTAGAAAGTTTTGCACATCACTAATTTTAGTTCAATTCTTCTCCGCCACTGCTTACAGTGCACAATGGCAAAAATCAAACAGCAACATCTGTTTGGAAGACGCCTGACCACAGATATTACAGGTCAGTGATATAAACGGAAAGTAATTTTATTAACCCATTACGTTAATTTAGTGACGTGAATCAATTTTGAAAGTCCTAATTTTAATTATATAATATTCAAATAAATAAAATTGAAGTGTTTGTTTGTAATAAAAAACAACAGATTTTTAGAGAGCTTTTCGTCAAATTATCGAACAAAGTTGACTGCTTGCATTGGAGTCCAATTAAGGGGCGCTTTCATGTTGGCTAGCCATGATTTTTTAACTCTGGATTAGTTTGAAATCTACAATGAAATACAAATCTATTATTATAAAAACATAGGTACCTAAATAATGTCTAAAAAAAATGAGCTGTTAGCTTTTATTTCATTTTCTTCTATGAATAAATAATTTTTTTTGTTTCTGACCATGATCATGTTTATCGATATGACGATATGGCATCACTAACACTTGTTCACAAAACGTATTATATACGTCATTATTACGTCAAATATAGTTCCATTCCTCTTCGTTAGTTGGTCAAATACGCATTGGAAATTAGCTGTCATTTGTATAGGACAGCCAGTCCAGTGGTGTTTAATCACTGATCTGTATATTTATTTATTTCAAAAGAATCTTTCCCGCTTGTTTATAATACACATACATAAGAGATTAGGTACCACCAACAAATGCGGTTATTGTATAAAACCTGAGTTAGGTTTTAATAAAAAGTTAATAATAATAAATATGAGAATAACTTTGTTGGTAGTGCCAATAACAAAAGTGTCTTAAGCCATCTAATAAGTTTCCTGACATTTACTAGACAGAAGCTTAAATTATTAAGTTTTTTGTTTAATTAGAAACGAAAGCGAGAAACGAGAATATTAACTTAAAACAAAAAAAAATCCTTTTAGAAAAATTTATGAACGAAATAAAAAATAAAATAAAAAAAATTAAGAATGAGATAACAAAATACATATTTATATAACAAAATATATATTTATAATATATATATGTATCTATATTTCTGAATAGACAAAAAGTCTGTTTGTGACAATAAATAGTACATAGTACTAATTAATTTTATATATATACCTCTGGATAGGCGTCTTTGAAACTGATTTTGTCGCTGTTTGATTTGCGCCATTATGCGCTGTAAGCAGTGGCGGAGCAGATATGAACTAAAATTAGTGATGTAACAAACTTTCTGGATTTAACACGTACCTATCGATAGATTTCATTTTAAGATTTGATATAAACATATTCTGAAAAAGGAAAAATATTTTTTAATAATCCATTACGCAATTAATTAGTGACGTGAATTGAGTTTGAAGGCCCTAATTTTAATAGCAGTATCTGTTCAAATAAATAAAATTGAAGGGTCTGTTTGTAATATCAAAACAACAGCTTTTAGATTACTTATTCGTCAAATGCTACAAACAAAGATGACTGTTTGCATTTGGAGTCCTATTAAGGGGTGCTTTCATGTTGACTAGCCATGATTTTTGAAACGCTGGATCAGGTTGAAATCTACAATGAAATAAAAATCTATTATTATAAAAACCTAGGGACCTAGATAATGTCAGAAAAAAAATGGGCAGTCAGCTTTTATTTCATTTACTTCTATGAACAAATTAAAATTTTGTTTGCAACCATAGATCACATCAGACCATAATCATATTTATTTTACCGATATGACGATATCGACATCACCAACACTTTGTTTACAAAACGTATTATTTACATCAATATTACGTCAAATATAGTTTCAATCACCTTCAATCTTCTCCGCTAGTTGGTCAAATAGACAAAGAAAATTAGCTGTCATTTGTATAAGACAGCCAGTCCAGAGGTATATACAAGTCAGTGTGTATAATACAGGTCAGTGCATGGATGTACTATCTATGGATCTGATATATTAAGCATACACAAAAAACATATAGACCTCTCACTCTACATACTGAAAACGCCGCCGTAAGAGAAACAGAGACCAATATACTCTCTCGCTTACCTCTTCTATACCTATTGTCACCATTTGTACTATAGAAACACATTTATTTATATGTATAGCATTGTTTTTTAGTTTAATTTTTCGTTG
The DNA here is from genome assembly GCA_905147015.1 of Laspeyria flexula. Lineage (NCBI taxonomy): Eukaryota > Metazoa > Arthropoda > Insecta > Lepidoptera > Erebidae > Laspeyria > Laspeyria flexula. The sequence goes on from LR989970.1 coordinate 6,211,198, forward strand.
TGTAGTTTTCCAAAGAATCAAGATTTAAACCTTAAATGGATAAGAAATATGAATAGAGTAGGTTGAAATCCATCAAAATATTCAAGAATATGTTCGTTGCACTTTGAAATTAGGTACATGGTTACATATAAGGACTAAATAGACAAGTTTTACACTCCTATGCTATTCCTACTATTTTTCCTCAACAGAAGTCAATTTTGAAGGTCGGTTAATTTACTGTAGAAGTAGGTATTGAAAACTTATTACAATATATGGACTGTTGCAAGCCATTGTTTTAGTTGTTAGTTTAAACCTAGTTTAATGCTTAGTCCGTATTTTGTAATAAGGGGGTTGTAGTTTTCAGTAATTATATCACTGCTATTTCTGGAGCAATATTTTAAAGCTGAATTTAAAATAATAAATTATAGTTATCATTATAACAATAATAAATTATAGCATTATTATTTAATATAGTGTCCGTCCGACTCCATCACTGTCCGCGCGCTGACTGACGCGTGATTAATGAAAATCGAGATTTTCGTCAATCACCATCACGCAACCGTCAATCAACGCATAACACGATAGGTTATTCGTCAATCACAGCCGTTACTGTGGTTTTGATTGATGTTTGCATGAGCATTTAATGGACGCATAAAAAAATACACTATGATAAAAATAGATTAAAACCCTTTTGTCGATAATGTCGATTATTACAGACATATCACTAATGCTATACATATAAATAAATGTGTTTCTATAGTACAAGTGGTGACAATAGGTATAAAAGAGGTAAGCGAGAGTGTATTTGTCTCTGTTTCTCTTAGGGCGTTTTCCGTATGTAGAATGAGAGGTCTATATCTTTTTGTGTATGCTTAATATGTCGGATCCATAGATAGTACATCCATGTATACCCTGATAAAAAATCTTTATTCTTTCAATCATAGACTATAGATTTAGTTTTCAATTTTTTTTGCGGAATTTGACGTTGACTGACTGAACCGAATAGTGAATGAGTTTGGTTGGTTTTGGTTTATTCTTCACTACGTTCGGAGATTAGTGTGAAAATTTTATTTATTAGGATGCTACCATCGACGGGATACTTTAAAGGAATTAATTGTCCTTTTTATGATAATGGTCTCTGTGAGAGGCCTTATTGTCATTTCCGACATGTTAAAAAAGAGTCTCAGAGTACAAATGATGGGATTGAAAGTGGAGCGATATTACAAAAACTAGTTTCAGCAGCAGTGCAGAAGGTTCTTCAACAAACAGAGGCGTCGGCGACCACGGCAGCTCCACAGTCAGATACAATAAATACAGCGGTTCCGAGTGTGGCCAAAGTGACATACAATCCCACCCCTATAGCAGAGTTGAATAAAATCAACAATCAAGAAACAGAAGATAATGAAGATAGTAGTGAACAAAGAAAGAGACATATACCTGTGCCGTACACTCCGAGGAAACCGGCGAGTATACCAATTCAGAGGCCTGTTGAAATTAATGGATCTTCCAAACCTTTCATTTACATTCCCCCTCCTGTTAAGTATACACCAGGCAGTGCAGAAAATGTACAGTGTGATAAATATACTCCTTCAGGCTCAACAGTATCTAATGAAAAGTATTTACCAGGAACAGAGGCTGAGTTACAAGAATATAATCCTATTGAAGGTTCAAAAACCAGCTCTAGTAAAAGAAATTATGTGCCGTCCGATATGAGTGTAAGTAAAAAGAAAATACTCGAATATAAACCCACCAAAGTCAATGCCAAGAATGAAACTCCATCAGTTACCTATCAACCAACACCTAGAGCACTCGCTCCTTGTTTTTCTAGTGACGAAGATGAGCCAGAGAGCAAGAAAAGGAAACTATCAGCAGATCTCAATGGCCTCGATGACCTTGGACCTGAATTTGATATCTTGGATCAAATACTAGATGAAGAAAAGTCTGAGCAAGATAAAACTAAAAAGGATAGTTCTAGCAATGAACGGAAACATATAATTAATAATAAAAATAGTATTAGCAATAATCATGACAATAAAAAGGAGAAAAGTGTGTCAGACAAAAATCACCACAGTAGTAAATCACATCACAAAAGTAGTTCTGATAAAAAGGAAAAATCAAAGTCTGAAGATAAAAGCAAACATGAAAAGAAGAGTTCTGAAAAGTCTAAACATAAAAGTTCAAGTAAAGATAAAGATAGAGAAAGCAGAGACAAAAAAGAGAAGCACTCGGATAAAAAGAAACATTCTAGTTCTAAAAGCTCTGACTCTAGTTCCAAACATTCAAAGCACAGTTCGTCTAAAAAACATGAATCAGATAGACATAGTTCAAAACACAAGTCTAAGACAAAAGAAAAGAGTGATCATAAATCATCACACAAAAGTTCGAAAGAATCAAAAAATAAACACAAGAGTAAAGAAAATGATGCTAACAACTTTTCAGACAATGATCACAATGCTGATGAAGAGCTCATTGATGAAGAATTTGATCTAGAGTCTGATGAAGATGCAATAGCTTTAGAATGTAAAAAAATATTTGATGAATATGTCCCCATAGAGAAGCCTAGAATTGTAGAGGAAACTGTGAAACCAGAGGAAGTTGAAGAAGAATCCTTATTACTAGGAAAGAAGAGAATATCCAGAGCAGTCGATAAGAACATTAAAGTGGTACCAAAAGCACCAATTAAACCTGATTTCAAATTAAATGCAGCTCAGCAAATGGCAGAGAGGCTAGCTAAAGTTCGGGAATATCATACTGCAAAAAATACTAGTACTCCGCCTGCTCCAGAGCCAACGCCAATTCCTAAAATATCATTTGGTCCCCCAAGTACTGGAAACACTAAAATTCGTATTGCTCATGTACCATATGCCTCGACTCTTATGAGTGCTAAGAGAACTATAACACCAAGTCAGAATCCATTAAAGAGTGAGCCCTCAACAAGCACTACTATAACACAAACTGTGAAAAAGGGTGTTCAGAGAGTTGCTCATATACCTAATGAAAAGTTTATAGATCGGCCTGGTGTACTAGAACCACTGGGTTCAAAAATTGCTGCTAATATCAGATCTACATATCTTAATATGATGATAGACGAGTGTTTGAAGTTATACCTCACAGCAACAGATGCTTATGCTAGAGCTCAACACGAGGAACTAAATACAAGCAAGAAGTGTTCTACTGTACAAATATATAAAAACTCTGCAGTATTGGCAGTTAGTAGATTAAGAAAAGAATTGCTGGAGTGTAAAGGTGTAAAGAAATCGGCATCTGATTGTTCTGCTTTACAGAAGGTTCCTGGTTTGATGCCTACAACAACAAGCTCATGGAGCATAGTAAACAATAATAGAAAGAGTATTGATAATTCAGAATTTAGGGGTGCAAAGTTATACAATAATATAAAAAAATGGATTTTAAGTGACGAACAACTCAAAGAAAATGGATTTCCTCGGCCTCATGAGAATGGACAGAGAGGCAGAGCTATTATTTATGGACAAAATAAGAAGCCTCCACCTAAAGGTTTTACTAGGAACTGTTGTCGATGTAAAAAAGATTATATTGTGGATAAAAAAGGTTTTGCTGTTGTTAAAGAAGAATGTATTTACCATCCAAATAATAAATACAGAATTAGGGGTGAAGTTAAGTACCAGTGTTGCAGCCAAGATGGGTCTTCAGATGGCTGTTGTATAGCTCCCAGTCATGTTTATGAATATGTTGATTTTGATAACTTAAAAGGTTTTGTTAAAACTTTACCTCCAGGAGCAGTAATGGATGATTATGGTATTTATTCGTTAGATTGTGAAATGTGTTATACCACACATGGATTAGATTTAACTAGAGTGACAGTTATAAATTCTGATTGTAAAGTAGTTTATGAAACTTTCATAAAACCTTTACATCCTATCATAGATTACAATACCAGGTATTCTGGTATTACTGAAGAACAAATGGCAGATGTCACAACAACATTGTTGGAGGTTCAAGCTACACTTCTGACTATGTTTAATAGTAGTACTATATTAGTAGGCCATAGTTTAGAATCTGATTTTAAAGTTCTAAAATTAATTCATGATACTGTGATAGACACAAGTGTTCTGTTCCCTCATAAAATGGGACCACCATATAAGCGAGCACTTAGGAATCTTTCTTCAGAATACTTGAAGAAAATTATTCAGAACTCTGTTGAGGGACACGACAGTGCTGAGGATGCCACAGTTTGTATGGAACTACTGCATTATAAACTAAAAGAAGAACTTAAAACAAGATGATTGTTTATTGTAATAGTAAGATGGAGCTTACTTGCTTTATATAATTCATATAATTATTTATATGATGAACATAGTGATACAATTTTCTATAATATTTGTCAAATGTAACTAATATGAAACTGCAATTATTTCAGTCTTATTAATATTATGGCATTCTGTGAAGTATTGTAGTTGACAACTTTTGACAGTGTGATTGCAATAATGTAGTTTATTTAAGATATACTTTTGTAAGAATTCTTAATTGATATAAACTATTTTTATATAAAATGTATACCTAGTTTTTTTTAATCTACCACAATTAACAGGGATGTTACATTATGGACTATTAAATGAAACGAGATATATAAAACCGAAAATAATATTTTACTAGAAGACGAAATATTACACATACTTAAATGTCCTTGAAACACAAGACATTCCAAACATTCAGCTTTATTAGAAAACAAGAAAACTGCTACACATTTCAAAAATATCCATTGGGACGCTTACATTATACACAAATGAGACTCGACCTAATTTTGTGCAGCAGAATAATATGACAATATATTAGTAAAAAACTAGAGTCAATAGATAATAATTTTGAAAATTAAAAATAAACTTGTACTATTTTAGGTAAACACGGTTTTATGTAGCATTAGATATTTATGTCACATTTTATATTAATAACAATGTCTATAATATTATTATAATAATATATAATGCATTGATAATAAAATATATTCCAAAAGTAGATCTAGGAAATAACTAAGTTGAAAAAAGTTAATTGAAATATCTGTATGTCTAACCATCATTATATCATTTACAAAATAATTGATGTCAGTTGTACCCAAGACAAGGCGTTATAACCTACCATAGTGTCTAGACTCTAGACAATTGAAGCAAAGCATTATTAATTTTTTATCAATATGTGCACATTACAATAGATAAAACACACTGTTACAGCTAAAACATTACAGTTATAGAGGAGTCTTTACAATAAATATTGCTCATAATACCAGTTACACAATAAATATAATTAATAGACAAGTCTAATGTAATGCTATTTAGTTCAAAAATGAAATGGTCCAAAGTGGAAGCAGATACCAAACTACACTTACAGTTATTGGTATGTGGTAAGTTAAATACTGTCAATCATAATTAAAATATATAAATATGAGACTATCTATTACCTGTTGACTCAAATTTTGGTTTTCCTATTAATTATTATTCGTAAAATTAGTTTACCAAAACCCATACACATACTTAAAATAATCTGCTATATTTTTGCAGTAGGTAGGTATTATCTTGGTGTTTGATGTGTGTAATTATAATTTACATGGTTGTCCCAATGAAATGTACATGAAGGTATCGGCCGGTGTATTCGGCTGTGCAGATAATGCGAACACCACTTTATTGAGATACATCCCATCCCCTGCTAGTCAATAAATGATTGTTCTACACACGCTTTCACCCGTTTTTCGTATTCCCGCCGGTTCTCTTTATACAGTTGCGCTGCCATTGAGTTCGCCGGCGAGTTGGGATTGGGGTCACTTAGTAATGACTGAAAAGAAAATTTAAAATAGTTTTAGTCTAATAATGTCAATGACCTTCCTAGACAATGCTGGCACAGTGACTAAGTTCAAGACACAGGAAGAGGTCATTAACATGTAATCCTGGTGCTTATGATTGGCCTGTTGGCCTAGTGGTTAGTGACCCTGACTGCTAAGCCTAAAATGTATTTAAGTAATATAGTGGCTGTGGCGGATTTGCCCTAAGGCCCAGTAGGCCTGGGTCTAGGGCAGCCAGATATTAGGGGCGGCCAATCGTAAGCACCATTTCAGTAAGCACCTGGTATTGTTTAATAAACATAGTATAGCATCACGCCTTTTTCCCCGGAGGGGTAGGCAGAGGTGTTTCCACCCACATTTCGCCAGCTATGTTTGGTCACATGAAATAGGGGTATTGTTTAATATAATATATTATATTAAACTAACTATTATACTAAACTAAAATAAAATGAAAAGAATTTGATAACCTTTAATGATTGAGGTACACTGTGTACAAATAAACTTAATATGCAAAGTAAAACATGACATTGTGTATAACATCAAAAATAAGACTGGACTTATTTCTGCCATATACTGACTGATGTTGGAAAACCAATATTCTACTAATGTAAAATAATGGATAATCAGTAGTAGAAGCCTAAACCTCTACAGCTTCAATTACTTAAGCATAACACATTCTGCCTTAATAATAAATTATTTCTTCCCACTTATATGCACAGGTATTTCTCAGACATTGTAATACAAAATATTGTGTTTTAAATTGAATTACACAAACATATCATTTTGCATAACAAAGTCAGAGAAATACCACAATAAACTTAAATCTGAATATCTCGCAAAGAGGTTAGTGTGGATTGGAAAAGTTTTGCTTAAAATAGTCCAAATTATTTATACTTATTAAAAATTTGCATGGAATATAAACATTCCATGAAAAACATCTAACTGACTGTTGAAACCAATTCAAAATATGTTGAGTAATTTAGGATGTTAGTAGGGATATACAGACAGACAGTCAGATGTGGAAAGTGACTATTTTATTTATACTATGCAGAGGAAAGCATTGTAACTAACCTGTATAGAAGTTAAAATAGCTGAGACATCATATGTAGGGCTCCATCTATTTTGCAGAATGTCTAAGCATATGCCACCATCAGCATAAACGTTTGGATGGAACATTTTGGAGACAAACCGGACTGTGGGTGGTTTGTTTGGATATTCTTCTGTAAATTCTATTGTTAGCTTGAATGTGCCATCTTCAAATGGGGTATCATGGGGTCCAAATATCACAGCATTCCAGATCATAATGTTGTTGTCAGTTGGAGCACCCGACACACCGGTGGGTGGGTCTTCTTGTAAGCTGTGAAAATTCCATATTAATGACTTATTGTGTATGTGATACAGTTAATAAACTGTTGCTATTACTGGCCTGTTAAAAATAGAACAATATAAGTGCATGCCAAAGGCTGTGGGAAAAAAGAATCTAATGTATTCAACATAGAATTTATTTTTCCTGATTTTATTACAAGTTTTGATTTTTTCCTGATTAGTAAGATGGATTAATGCATGCATGCTCATTTCATTTTTATTATGCTTTTATAGAATAGAAGACTGTTCTGTAAAATAATATATTGTCATTCTGTCCTAACCATTCACATTGAGATGTAAGAATAGGACAATTATAGTTTGTTAATTAGACTTATTTTGCATAATAAAGGTATATTATTTTAGGTGATAATAGCTGTGATATTTATGATTCTTGATTATTTTGTATCTATTTCTAAATAAGTTACATGCCTAACTACATAACAATCACAAAGATTATAACCTGTTCAGATGCATATACATACATATTTAATTTTTATATAAGTATTAATGTTTTTTTTTGTACAAACTACTTTAGCCAAACATAAAAATCAAGGTCATGAGTTAACTTTTTTTTTAATAACTGCAACAATATAGTTCAAGCAAAACATTTTACGGTTTTTGTCCACAATAACTTTGTTCGATGTATAAAATGAAAACTATTTGGATAACCTAAATACGACTACCAACAAACGACGTTTATACACGGATACTGACGTAGCTATATCTACTTATAGCATATAGGTATTCTACTCTGCAACCTCAGCACAAAGAGATTCAGATCCTACTAACGCGTCTGTTTGCAATCTAATTCGAAATATAGAACAAAATAGAAATCGATTAAAATGACTGTGATGTAATTTGATGAATCAGCACTACACTTCTACACAAAGAAAATCTTATTGGAATCTGAAATAAGATTGCACAGAAGCCATTGTCAAAGGCAGATGTTTATCAAAATTTGGGAAATATAAGGATACAAACCGTTTGAAATCTCTCATCAGGCGTCTTCTGGCTGGAGTTGACATTTTGATCTCACGCACTTATACCACTAGTTTTTTTAGATTAGCTTCTTTGTGATTTATTTTTCTATATAAAACGTTTCATATGATAAAGGCGTTTACTATTTATATAAGTTTAGCTTGTACACAAAAGATTCCGTTTATGTCGTTGTGTAGAAATTTCTGTCGTCACGGCCAGCTCGATGGTTGTCAGATGACCATGAAATTAGCAATTTTAAACCCTGCAATGCAAGTGGTCAATATACAGATGACAACCTTTCAGATTTCCTTGGATTTACTCGTATGCAACTTCACTCTAGTTGATATTCTCGTAAGCTTGACTGACTATAATTATTAATTTAAGTAACCTCTATGTAAGCCAGGTAAGGTGACTTTGTTCGCATTCGCAAGTTAATGATACGGGGAAAAGGTTGGCTTGGTTCGAAAGGTCTGATTAGTATCAAATGAGTGTATAGTGAATAGAGATAACACTGCGCTACGCCCGCCGCGGAATTGCGCTAACTCAGTTTACTGCGCCGGATGTGTCAACCCACTTTTTCAAATCCACTTTTTATTTTATTTTTTCTTCTATGGCAATTTGTTGAACTTTTGTCCAATGTCACAGTTATAAATTTATTTCTTAGTTTAAAAAAGTGCAGAATCAAACATTTATATGTCAATGTCAAAACAATTTCTTGTCACTGTCAATTTCTGATTTCAATTCACTCAAGTCTCAAATCCTCAATCTACCACATAATGTACTCTGTGATCTACCATTTATTATTATTGAATTAATAAGCGACAAGTACTTTAAAATGAATTATAATAACGAAATTTGGTAAATAAATACTAAGGATAAGGCAAGATTTTTTTCTTTAGACAATAAAGAAATTTCATAATAAGGTGCAAAATGAATGAGCAAAGTTCTAAGAAGATACTTTTCAATAAATCTACTGTAAGTTGTCTCTATCTTTATTTATAATATATATTTTTATTAGAGCTTCAGTATAATCGATGTGTTGTTCTTACGATTTCTTCTCAATTTCCAGCTTTTTAGTCTGAAAGCAGAATTATTGAGAAAACAAGAAGAGGTTAAAGAGAAAAAACATCTGCCAAAACACAAATTAGAGAACTTCAAACCGCCTCGTGCTGTTAAAGTAAAGAACGATGAGAAAAATGCTCATAATGAATACAAGAAGAGCTTTAAAGATAGTTTAAAAGCTGTAGATACTGAAGAATTGGAAGCCTGTAGAAAAGCAAAGTAGGTTGCTTGCTCATTTGCTAGTAGCAAATGAATATATAGAAAAAAAAAAGGTTTTAATTTAATTCTGTACAAGACATGTAGTTTTGTTTTACTATTGTCAATAAGCAGCAAACCAAATCGAAAAAAAAATTAACCAAATAAAAAAAATATTAAAGTTATGGCAGATAATGCTGTTTGGGTATTGACAACATAATGACTATAAAATGATTTCAATTTGCTATCATAATGGGTTACTTACCAGGTGATTGTATCCTACTCTAAAATATGTTTATAAATGAGACAAAACTATTAGATTTATCCACAATAGATATTGAATTTTAGAAATAATCTAAAATCAAGTGGCATAAGTTAAGTGAGGCCTATGTTGGATGTTGTTGGGCTGATATGATGACGAATCTAAAAACTACAACTACACCAAAATTTTTACTTTAAAACTTTCGCGTTGCATGATAATATTTATTGATTTTAAATGGGAATTCATGCGATTATGATTTAGGTATTTACATACCTTATGGCGCTTGACATTTCGTGAGTCAGCTTGTGACCACGGCCGACTTGGTCGAAACGCCAAGCACCATAAGGTATGTAAAATACCTAAATCATAATAGTGTGAATTCCCGTTTAAAATCAATAAATATAGACCAAAATTTAAAAAATATAACAATTTTATTAAGTCACTCCATTCCCATGTGGTATCTTTTATAATAATAAAGACCTTTATTCAGACAAAGCATTATGCATTGCAATAGTGTAACAAAAGTAAACATTGTCTTGGTAACCTGTTTGCCTATTTGTTGGCAAAGGTCTCCAATTGCCTCCATTGAGTTCTATTGCCACCCTTTCTTGTCATTTTTTGGGCCGATACAATTCTGATATCATTTTTGGAATCGGTCTACTCTGTTTTCTTTCATGTGTCTTGTGTGCCACCGCATACATTTTTTGCCTAGGTCATTTTTTTGGTCCACAAACTGTGTGCTCACTTCTATTTAAATTTCTTGATTGGTGATTGTTGTCATTTGTTTTTGTACATCTTGTTAATTTCACAGATCAGCTCTAGAGAAGAAAGCGGAGCTTTATGAACACTTGTCAGATAAAGCGGGCAGTTCCCAGCTGGTTGGTAGGTTCCTTGTCGACTTTGATTCTAAGAAGAAACAAGAAGAACAGAAGACAGAAGAAGAAGTAGAAGAAGTAGTGCCAACAACAGAAGTTGTTACTGATGCTAATATTGATGAAGATGGTGATGAATGGTAAATTGGTACTTTAATAGTTTTCAGAAATCTCACTCAATAACTAAATGGAATGGTATTTAGCTAGGTTCATCATCATCATCATCATCTGATCCGAATAGCAGGATCGCGCTGGATGCAGGCCGCATACAACCGGCCCTATTGGAAATCTCTTGAAGAGGCCTATGTCCTGCACTGGACTCTCTGCAGCTGATATGATGATGAGTTTTTTACAAATTCTTTTCATAAGTCTTGTCAATCTAGCTAGACAATAAGATAAGAAAAATGCTTTATAGTAACATGATTCAGAGGTAAAAAAACACATTTCATGATTTGTCTGTCATAGTGACGTAGTAGTAAAGGTGGTTGCCTCAATACTAACATCGCCGTGTCGAGTGACATGGATTCGATTCCCATACAAGACAAATATTTGTTACGAGTCTGGGTGTACTTTGTACCATAGTATGTTTCTAAAGATTAAAAAAAATATATAATCATTTTAATTGTAGGACTGAATTCACTGACTGTCTTGGACGTACGAGGAAATGTCATAAATCTGACTTGCCAACATTTGTGAGGAGAGACCAGCAACTCATGAATATTATGAATAAGACAAGTTCTAATAGTGAAGATGATAGACCGGAGGTATGTACACTCTATTCTATGTAATGAACAATCTTCCCAAAGTCAAAGTAAAAGTATTTATTTGCGATATGTGGGTAAAGAATTATGTTAAAATTTACACAATAAGTATAACCTTATTCAACCTTACGGTATGCAAAATGTACATTCCAATGCAAAACTTTCATATCAATTTAAACATTGTACCACCAATCTACGCAATTAACCTTCTTGGAAATATTGGGCTGGAGATTAGGTTAAGTCTAAGTATTTGAATATAGATAATAATAGGCATAATATTTATGTCATTGTGTATTATCAAATCTTATTGATAATCTAAAGCAGCATCGAGTGGGATTTTCTATGTCCCAAGAGTTCAAACAAATGTGCCCAGTTGATGCCTAGACCCTCTATTTCGTGGGAGTATAGCAGGCAAAATATGGGTGTGATGCACCTTTGCTTACCGCTTCGGAGAAAAAAGGCGTGGTGCAATTTTTTTTATGTTTTATTTTGTGTATGGGATTAATAAAATACCTACTTATTCGCACCTTTGGTGCAACAAAGGCACAAATAGCCAAAACTGCAACTCAAGTTGAGTATGTCAAATTGTCTTTGAACCATGCCTCTATTTGGGGCAACAAAAACATCCGCGAAATAATCTCAAAATTCTACTAGATGGCGCAAGCGCTTTTGTGGTTAAGCCAGTAATAGGACAATAAGTGAGAAAAAAAAAATAAAGGTCCTCTCCTGTAAAATTTAAAAATGAGCTGTTGTGCCTTTGTTGCACCAGCAAATGTTATGGTACAGCCCAATGACGTCGACTGCTGGACATAAGCCTCACCTAACTTCCGCCACAGCAAGCGATTTTGTGCCACCTGCATCCAACGGCCACCCGCAACTTTTACTACATAGGTCATTGGTCCATCTGGCGGGGAGCCGCCCTACGCTGCGCTTTTCAATACGTGGCCGCCACTCGTAAACCTTTTTGCCTCACCGGTCATCAGTTCTGCGAGGTTCAGCCACTTCAGCATTGCGATTTGCATTTAGCATTCGCATCGCTAAACGCATATATTAATATTAATTTCATGCTATATTTTATTTAGCAGGAACCAAAAACGCCACCAAAAGAAAAGCCGTTGTTAGTTCAAACAACGAATGACTACTTACAGTCATTGAGAGAGAAGTGGGAACAAAAGGAAAAAGAGATACTTGCTAAGGACAAAGACATACATTATCAAGATTTATTGTTTGATGGTTTGTATATTATTGATGTAATACTGACTTGCAACCGATAGCCTTTCATACTAGATCTCTTGATTAATTTTCTAGTTGCTATATTGCCTATAAGTATTAGTAATATTTATCTAAATAATGATATGTATGTAATGCATATGCCGTCTCACCATAGTGAGTGTTGCGACCCATGCCATAGTAAGCGTCAGGCGCCCCATAGTGTGCATAGCGGCGCCCTCCCAAAGCGCGCGTCGCGGCGCCCTCTCATTGTAATCTCCTAAATAAATTAATTTGTATCTTTCAGAGGCTCGCATCCACGGCGTTGGTTACTATTCATTTAGTACTGATGAGACTGAACGAAAGAAACAAATGGAGGAGTTGATAAAACAGCGAGAGGAGACGTTGAAGGCACAACAAGAGGCGGAACAGATAAGGAAGAAGCGAGATGAGATGATGGCTGCTAGAGTCGCGGCGGCAAGAGCTAGGCAAAGAGCCCGGGCCGGCTTACCCCCAGAGGAACCTAAAGGTAATAAGTCATCATCATCATCAACATTTTAGCATATAGCAGTCCACTGCTGGACATAGGCCTCCCCTAACACGCGCCATAACACCCGGTCCTCTGCTTTTCGCAGCCAGTCAGAACCAGCGACCTTCAAATTATATTTATTGACTTGCAAATATTTTGAATGATCAGGTAAAGTAAATTGACAGATATCACATGTGATTTAAATTTTTTATTGGCAGTTTTATGAGGTACAGTTTAGGTACAGTTTATTGATATATGTTCCAGAACATAGTTCCCACACGTTGGGGCGATACACGACTACGCGCGTCAAGCTGACGTCAGAACCGTGTCTCTATGTCACTATCTATTTAATATTTAATTGCTTGAGGTACAGTTTTTTTTCACATAGGTACAGTTTAGTACAGTTTAGGTACACTTATTTGGTGCAAATTTTGTGACTATTCAGACATCTCTTACACCATCCTGACAGACACGGTTTTTATATAGTTTTATTAAACTATTAAAATGCAAAGTAAATTTTTATATTTCCAGAAAATCAAAAAGACTTCACAACCTGTTTATTAGAGTTCTTAACACAACAAAAGAACGAAGCAGATACTAAAGCCACAGAAGAAGAAAGAAAGCTTAAAGAAGAGAAAGAAAAAGAACGGCAGAAGTTACGCGAGGCTTACGTAAGAGAATGGGATATCGGTAAAGATGGAATTGACGGTAAATTGAAGAAGTTCAGAGAAATGAGTCAAGAAGAGTATGTAGAACAGCAAAGAAGTAAGAGAATAGATGAATTTGCGCCACCTCAAACATCTACTTCTGGCAATTCTAATGTATTTGATGGACAAGGGAGAATGTTGGATTCTATAGGTAGGGGAGATGGAAGATCAAAGACTAGAACTCCACCTCCTCCAGACATCGGAGATTTAAAACACGCTTTTCAAGACCAGGCACAAAAGACCTGGGCAGATGTACGACCTAGAATGGCGACACCACCACCGCCAGACATTGGTGATGTTAGTGAAGTGCCGCAAAAAGGACTCTATTTCTCTTCACAAAACAAGAAAGATGTTAAATATAGGAATTTTGTTAAAGCCCAAGAACCCACACCTATTATTAATGAAGTAGTTGATGACGGTTTTGATATCCTGAATAAAGAAGACACAAGGAAAATTGTGTCAGGTAGCACAGAAGTAGCACCTCCACCAACATTTGAATATTACGGTCCGGTATTGAAGAAGCAGAAGTTTGAAAAGCCGTTTGAATCAGACATAAGAGAAGCATACGCTCAAGGCGCTAAAAGCTTAGAGACTAAGCCAGCTGATAAGAAATTACCACAACACTATGATTTTACCTTTGATTAGTGAACAATCCTTAGAAAATTAAGAAGAAAGAATAATAGAAGAAGATAGAAACATAATGGTTGGACATCGAAAAAATCAGATAATTGTGAAAATTGTGGTTAGTGTTTAATGATTTTCATAGAAAGGAAACAGCTTTATAATTAAGCCATGAAGCAGATTGTGTAACTTACCTTATAGAGATATTTTATATTTAAATGTAAATACTGAATAATATCTCTAAAATTGGTATGAATAAATAAAATACGTTACATTTTCTGCGTGTCTGTTTATTTCCGTGCCAATGCTTACTACATCTAACATAATTGCAGAAAAATATTTACAATTTCTCTATTCTAATATCACATGAAATGAGCTCTACAAATATTTTATTTCTAACAATTAAAGCTTGACTTACAGAGATCAATTTTTGACAATGAAAAATCTGAACAAATATTTAAATTCATGATACAAAAATTCGTGATGGGAAGAAAAAACACAAATTATTCCGCTAGTTCGTGTCTTTATTTCTGGTGCTGGTTACAATGTGGATAATAACAAACATACATTTTTATGCCAAATTTGGCATGTAAGTGTTCAAGCCTTTCTTGCATTACTAAATTAGCAAAAAGCTGCATACAACGGTTTTAAAGTATCGAAGTAACTTTCGAATAAATGCGTTTTCTCCCCATTAATACTTTAAAAATTTAGAATGACACTAATCACTAGTGTAATAATGTGTGCGTCTACCCTCACAGCAGTATTGTTGCGCGGGGTAGCTAATGTAGTAACGTCGAAATGAGTGCTCGTAGTAATTCGTTCTATAGTTTTTGTAGTTGGAGTTTCGTTATGCTGGAGGGCTTCAGGTGTTGGCAGCTTTTTTGGTTCACTATGAGTAGTTTTCATCATCGGTGGTATTGCAGTTGTTAACTCTGGAGTGTTATTGACAGTCAAATTTGTATTTCTTGGTGCTTGACTACTCATAACTATTATTTCTGTTTTAAGATCATCACTGTCAATGTGCCCACTGGGTATGTCTATTTGTTTAAGATCATTATTAATAGTATTAGATGCAATTGGCTTTACCTTTACAAAAGTATTTTCGTTGCTTTCAGAAGATGCCGATTCTGTTTCTGATTCAGTTTCAGAACTCTCATCATTAGACGTTTCACCTTCTGAGGTATCTGAGCTTTCATTAGAATTGGCTTCTGCATTAGAGTAATCTTTGCCATCAGATTTATCATTTTCACCTTTTTTTCTGGTTTCAAAATTATTATGAGATGTAGCCTCTTCCTTTTTCTTTATTTTATAACTTTCTGTTGTAACCTCTGGTTCTTCAAGTTCTGTATTATTTAATTGGGTTTCATTATTTAGTATTGCGTTAGTGTCATCAGTTACAATATTAGCATTTGCGTCATTCTCTATATCTTTCATTTCCTCAGTTACATTATCAATTTTATTTTTTTTCATTGTCATGCCTATAAAGCCGGCATTAGAAATTAGTGCTCTTTTAAGCCTTTTGTCTTGTGTGAGTTTCGCAATATTATTTTTAAGTAGTGCTTGAAAAGCTTCGGTTTCTCGTTTTGTATTCTTTCCGTTGCAGAGCTCTCCTCGACATGGGCACGTGATCTTCCAGGTCTTGGTTGAATTGCAGTATACTGTGTAACATTCGTCTTGATATACTTTAACACAGAATCTGGATTCGACGTAAGCTGTGAATGCAGAAGAATAAAATGTAAGAAACGTAATTTAAAATCTAGCTTTATTTCTTTTTATTATCCCGAATGAATTTCTGTGTGTTATCTGTTATCTATAATTCTGTGACACAATTTTTTTGGCCACATGGACATCAGCAGTTTACCATAGTTTAATTGACGATATTGACGTTTTGTTATCTTATACCTGGTGGTTATGGTGATGATTTTCGACCAATGAAAATTAGTTATTACATAACATAATTTCATGACATACGATCAAATTAGCAATTTAAGTAGGCAACTAAATCAACGAAGCAATAAATCCTAGTTATATTAATATAATATTTAAACTGATTCTGTGAACAAAGCAAATTTAATAAGACAAAATAGAACTCACGCGGTGACGTAGCCACAATAGCACAGTAAGGCAAGCCTTCATCGCAGACGGTCACTTTACTGCTAATATCTCCGTCGCATGATGACGCTCGTTGACTGCGGTGCACTTGTTCCGCCAGCGGCCCGCACCAGTGGCACCGGTGACCTTCCACGTTCTGCTCCGCTACTGCTGAGACTGTAACATTATAATAATAACCAGATAAGTTTTTTTTAAATTGAAAATTGCCCCCCCCCCCCCTCTATTTTCTAAACCGTCAAACCAAAAAGATCAGAAAAATTCACATAAACTACGCTTAAGAAATACTTCAAACTAAAATGATGTTCTATTTTTGAGTAATTTACCGAAAAACTGCGTTTCTCAACAAAAAGACGTAAGTGCTATGAAGATAAGCTCTTTTGTTGCGGAACCCTACATTGAGCATGGTCCGACATGCTCTTAATCGTAATATTTTTTTTTTTCATGCTTTTAGATTGATAGAGGAAGGACACAATTTATGCTCCTTTGGGACCGATTATTTCGATGATGTGACTGACACTACAAATAAACCCCCAATGATCTTTTGAATAAAGAAAATTTTACTGTTAAAAAAACCGGTTTATTGTAGATATAGAAAGGCGGGAATACGTTTATTTGACTTGTTTTGATAAATGAGGACTGTCAAGTGAAGTTTGGTTGTGTTAATTAACATTTAATTGTCTTTTCTCTTTCAATTTTGTTAAGTGAGGGCTCGGGGTGTGATTGTGGATGGCATACGCCTTACGTCCTTGTGAAGTCGTAGGTACCTACGCCTTTTACAACCGTTGACGTACTTACTTTTAATTATACTTGGGTTTGATTATACGCTTGCCTTATTCCGATGGCTTGATACTACAGTAACAGTTATTTAGGTAGGTACCTATATGTACTTATACAGGTTAAAAACAAGTGAAATACAAATGTATTGATGAAGTTATAAAGATAGGTAGGTAAGTACTTAAACTATCACTGTAGGTTATAATTATAGCCTTTTTATTTCAAAAACATTACTTTTCTCTACATTTCCATCTGGTTGAAATTATGCGTCTATATATCTATAATTAAATGGTTTATTAAAATTATTTATGAATTAAATAATAAGTATGTTACCTATTTCGATGGATATTTTTAACCCAAATTAATAACAAACAGCTCGTTAAATTTAAACGTCCACCAACTGGTATATATAACTGGCCAATAATAACAATCTTCGAACTAGGACATCAATATTTGAAATTCGAACATCGTCGACCACATGTGAAATTCGAACATGGAACAGTTTGTGGCGGTTACTAATTTGTTTAGAAATGAGTGGTTAGTACACGTAGTACATCATTAATTTACACGGTACCGTCGGTAGTTCTGTGTTCATTACTCTTCGTCGGTGGTTCTTATGTCAACGTAAATGTTTGCGGTGGTCAGAACGTCCTCATTTCCCGTACGACTGGAATGGAACTCGGTTAGTACGAATAATAGAAAGTGTGATAACAGTGGTGTAGAATTTGCACAGCACGATTTCTCATTTTAGGTAAATCTGGATAAATTCACAAGGCAAGTACCTTTACTCTACAGAGCATGGTTGACAAAATAAATTTACCCAATCAGTGTTATGTTCTTTATGGTACCTACTAGGTAGAGATGACCCATAAAGCTCGAACGGATTGCGTTTAAATTTAACGGAGATACTTAGTAACTTAATAACAATCTCATTTTGTTTACAAGAATCTAAGTACTCCGTATTACAAAGTATCAAAAACGTGCGTCTGGGATGGCTTCAATTACTTTGGTAGGCGGTTGTATTGTAAAACAAAAATTGTTTTGAAATCTTAGCATACACTTAATAATTTGAAGGGACGATTTTCTATTGGGTGGTCTACTGGGTCTCGCCAGCCCAAAGATGGCACACGGCTAGCATGCCTAGCATAGGTACTAACTATAACGCCAACAGTTCACTTTGACATCACTTTGTGAGGAGGCCCGTTGGAACATGACACAACATTTTATTTATTCATATACTTTCATACACCATTGACGGAATACAATGTACAACAATAAATAGGAAGCCTCGATCGGAACCAGATCTAAATAAGTAAATTAAAAGCCTCGTACAGAACCAGTTCCGGAACTCTAGTTCTCTCTACACAGCTGAAGGAAGACCAACAGGATATCTTACAAAAATGAAACAAACTCTTAACTAAAAAAAGCCAATTATTATATGTCTTTACGAGTAAATCGCCATCAACAGTTCACCCAGCAACAGTTTTCCTACCAGGCACTAACGGGTTCGGAACCTAGTTCAAATGACGTTGTAGCGACACACATTGTGGCCGAAATAGTTCTCCAAATTTGAAAGAATAATTGTAAAGAAAATAAATAACATTTTTAAAGTAAGGAATTTTATGCTATCTATGGAATGTCAATTTTGAAAGACATATGGATGGTCTATTAGTGTAGTTATCGGACCGGTAATGACCTAGGCTTGTTAGGTACGCTAATGGCACGAATAATAGATCAAAGCATAGTTGTTATGAATATATAAGTAAGCGAAGACATAGTAGCGTTTCATCGATTGGTTTATTTATTTATGGGTGAAGGCTTATAATTTTGTCTCTGCAGTCCTTACTTTGTAGGTATAGTGAAGTTAAATACTTTTATACATAATATATGTATTATAATTTATAACCTCTACTTTTGTCGATTATGACTAAATAAATTGCCACATAGGGTATCAAAAATCATCATAATTAATAAAATGGTTCGACAAAGGTTTATGTTTGTTGTAGAGAGATCAGAGTAGTGAGAGAATTAAATAATTTTTGTACTTATTTGTTAAAGCACCGTTTAATTGCAAGTTTTATGGCATTTTCTATAAAAATTGCAGCGTATGAAGCCGGGCTATGTTGTCAGTTTAAAAAAAGAAACAAAAAAAATAAATTACAAAACAAATACCATAGTAACAAAGTACCATAATAACTAATCCATTATAAGGCATATTAAGTGACTTAATATACAGTTCAAACATATTAGTAGATAAGTAGCATCTAATAACATAAGTTCAAATATTTGTTCGTAATAAAACCATATTTGATTGTATAGGTAGATAGTATAAAAACACTTCTTCAATGACTATAATAGCTGTATTAGATATAATATTACTAGCGTGCGTGAGAAAGAAGGGGACATATTCTAGGAACTTTTAATATACTGTTTTTTGCTTGTCAATTTGTTTAAATAGGTTTTATTATTTTGGCACCTTCTTATAAGATTTTGAATAGTCATATAGACATTGTGGGACTGTTCAGATATCAGCAAGAACGTGCTAAACTCACCGTTTCATACATACATAATCAGGAATCACCAGTTTTTATATTCGGATGTGATTCTCTTCCATCAAGTTTTACCGCGATGGTACCTTAGACGGCGAAAAGACCAAACACTTGTAAGATATTATTACGGCCAATAAAATTAGGTCGTAATAACAGGTCAAGACGATCGATATATTTAATTATAGAAGGACAAATTGTCCTAACAATCTATTTTTCGACAGTACAGTGTATAGCTAATCAAAGACTGTCACCGTGGCGCAGTGGTTAAAGTGGTCACCTCGCCACTACATCGCCGTGTTGGGTGACGTGGGTTCGATTCCCACACGAGACAAATATTTGTGTGATTAATAGATATTTGTTTCTAGTCTGGGTGTACTTTGTGTCCGTTAGTTTCATGTTTGTAAAGCTCTCCGCGACACAGGGCTTGTTCCCTAGTGCGGGCGTTGTCTTTTAAAGAAAAAAAAAAAAAAAAAAAAAAAAAAAAAATACAGCAATTGTGTTTCTATTCTTTTTAAAATAAAGTCCAAAATAGACGGTACTTTAGTAATAAGCAATGTTAGTAAAAAGTTTATTGTCCATTGACGTCATAGAGTTTTTATCGATAACATAAATTACGTCTCATCGCTCTTATTTACATTTCTCAATAAATCCATCCACATAACAGAGATAGGTTTTTAGATGCAACAATAGTGTGGAAAGAGGGTAAAATGCCACGGGCCTCTAATCTGAGGGAGCCCCGGCCGAAAGTCCGTGATCACAGAAAGTCGAGACTCTGATTTTAACCACAGCATAGAAAATAACAGTTACATAACAGTTAGTACCTATAGTCAACAGTGCAACAAACATTAATTACAAAATATAGACTAAGCATTAATCGATCGACTATATACGAACATTATACAAATATTATTTTTAGAATTGAACTCATTCAGAAGTAAAATATGTTCCATCACCTTTACGAAATGTCGATATCATCTCTACATATTATTCCACCACCTCTACGAGACTTTGCGAGATTTCTACGAGACTTCAACATCACATCTACGAAACTTCTAAATTACCTATACGAAACCTCTACGAGACTACTATAATACCTCTATGAGACTTTTCCGACACCTCCATATCACCTCTACATCACCTCAACGAGACTTCTACATCACCTCTACGAGACATCTACATCCCATCTACGAGACTGCTAAAACACCTCTATGATAATTCTATATCATCTCTACGCGACCTTTGCGAGCTTTCTACGAGACTTCAACATACATACAACTCTTCCACATTAATATTGTGTGTGTACGGCATAGTGTGCCGTCAGCCAAAGTATGATTGTAGAATTAGCGGTCGAGGTCAACGCGAGAGGTTAGGTTTGTAATTTATTTGTATGATTGCTGTGTATAGTCAAAAAGTAGATACGAATAAATAAATGGGTTTACTGTCACAATAAGGTACTCGTACTTCATAGTTGATATATTCTATCCACGTGACTAAGGGGTAGGCAGAACTGTAACATAGCGTAATTTGTAGCACTGTTTGTTGTAACCTAACGTTGCCCAATCCATAACAGGAAAATCCGTAATATTCAGAGGGAGTAAATTATCTAAAAATAGTAATTCTACGAACAATTTCACATTAAATAAGAATGACAGGTATATTTTAACAAAGAACATTCAATATTTTGTAGATAATGATTAAAAACTAACCTAACCTACATAGTTCCGACCTCCCTATGTTTTTATTGTAATTTGTAACTATGACATTAAGTTCTTTTTTTAAAACGGCTCGTTTGGAAACAGTCTCTAACACATATGACAACCACACATTACAAAGGAAGTCAGAAACATTATACATAACATGGCATCATCCCTTATTATCGCTGATGAGGTAGCAGAGATTCATCACACCCATATTTCGCTAGCTATATTAGATAATAAGAGGCGAGTGTATTACCAGTAACCGGGTATGACTTCCGGGGAGATATTTAAATTTTCAAGAACCATATACCTAACGTTTTTGATCGACTCGGCAATCGTACCCACGTACGTACCAGTCATACAAACTTCCGCTGTGTCACCCAGGCGGCATGTCAGAGAGAGTAAAAAAAGAAACTCCCCCCTATAACTACCAATATATTTTTCATGAAGGAATATACAAAAAAGTCTCTAAAAGACTATATAGGTATACCATATTATATAAGTATATCGTGTGTTCAAAAAATAACGGGATTTTTTTTTTAAATATTTGTTAAATCGTCTGCATTAATGTTGTCGCCTCCAAAATTTCCCCTTTGCTGCACTTATGCCAGCACTTCTTCCAAACTTCGAACTTGATCTTTGGGAGCGCCTTAGTTCTTTTAGCGATGCGTTTTAAATGCCTTTAAAATGATCATTAAGGTTTTCTTTACTTTAGAAAATAGGAAATGTCACAAGGAGTCGTGTCTGGCAAATATATAGGCTGGGACATCATCACAGTATTGTTTTAGGCCAAAAAATCACGATAAGCAATGAATTGTGAGCAGGTGCCTTATCGCGGGGCAAAAGTCATGAATTGTTTTACAACAAATCCGGAATAAACATTAGAAAAAAATTCATGATATGAGCCAATCGATATGCCAACATCATCAGTGACTGCCCTAATCATGATTGGGCGATCGTACATAACCATTTCTCTCACATTTTCATTGATGGTTGATGTGCTGAGGCGTTCGGAGTATTCCTCATCTTCAACGTCAACGTCTTCACAGCCATCTTGAAAACGCTCATACCACTCGTAAACTCTTGTTTTAGATTCACCATAGGCCTTTGTTAATATTTTCCACACATTGTTACTTATTATTTCATTTTTTACGCAAAACCTGATACAAATTCATTGATCCATTTATTTGGCCAACGATAATCGCCGAGTTCATAAAAACATATCTAACCTTAGCCGTAGCCGCAGACAAAGTAAGCAATGAAGTTGAATGAAGAGTTGAAAATTTCATCAGAATTCAGGGACATTTACGAATATATACCTACTTATTAAAATTAAAAAATTACAATCGGACAATACGAACCTGTGACATTTGAAAATTCCCGTTATTTTTTGAACACACCTCGTATTATATATATATCTATTTAAATGACGATATAGTTCTAATTGTTGCTGGATTACCTGATTGAAAATTTAAAAAGTAGGAAAAAAGTCGACAGCATAATTTCAAATCACAACAACCAAACAGTTTCAAAAGGACAAATAGTACTTGTCAAAGTCTTAATAAAACATTCATTTTATGTGTAATGTGTACGTCGCAAAAATGATATATCACGTGCACAAGGTAAATGTATATGGGAACCATACGTCTGCACCGAAGGACAGAGCTACGACATGAATATCTTATGATGCACTTGTATACGTGTACCTTACTGTATAATGAATACATACCTCTTTTATTATTTTATAAATACGGATGCCGTTTGTTTATTTAAGAGCATTAATTTTCAAAATTCGAACAGCATTTTAACAATATTACTATTTGCTTAAAGTTGGCAGTTTTTTATGTAATAAATTTACCTATGTGAGTTTTTCTAATGTTTAGAATACATTAATAGATAAATACGTAGTTATTAAATAATAATATTTTTTATTCTGTTTTTTAATATACAATAACCATTTTAATTCTATCAATCACGATAAAACTGATTATATTGAAAGTATTAAAATGAATAAGAATGCAGTCACATACATTTCGCAAATTAAATTAATATGTAGGTAAGTATTAAAAGCTAAAATGTTTTTTAAAATTAGACGTACAATGTTGTTTTTCCAATTAGGCCTATTGTTAATTAACGCCGTGATCAATACTAAAGTAGCTGGCTGATTCATGAAATATATTGAACAATGACTATACACAAGGTAGATAAATTATTACGGGTCAGGTGTTGAGTCAGTGACTTCTGTGTTTTATAGAATGAGGTTATTACAAGTGCTTTACTTTGTACATGTGTTAAGAAGTTTTAAAGTTTACATAATTGTAGAAACGCCATCTTAAATATGTGTGTGTAACCAAAAACAAAAGAACACATTTAAAATTTCAGCATAGCAGCAAATATTAGGTAAACCTACGTTAGAGTTAAAGTTTTAGTTAGCCTGTGCTATAACATTTCCGTGCAAAGGCCTCCTGCCACAACTTACTTACTTAGATACTTACTTAAATATTATGTTAATAAATATTGTACATATCAAACATAGTGGTACTATATATGTAATACTATATATATGAATATTCAAACCACAAACATACACACGTTGAAGATGAGATTTAAAAAGAAAATTTGGATGAACTGGAGGCGTGACCCTGTTAGGCAGGATGATAAATGAGTATAATCGTTTCTACGATTCAATTAATACAAGAAAAATACGTCGTAGATGGTATGGACACGTAATGAGAAAACATAAAGACTATTATGACCAGGCAAGTCCTTAAATCAAACACCGGACCGAAAAATGAGGGAGGTCTCTGCAAGCTGGATGTCCGTCATTAACAATGATCTAAAAACAACCCAAATAGACCATACGACGACCCAGAATTGCGCGCACCTATGGAAGGAAAGAATGACGAGGAGAGCTGACCCCAAATGACATGGGATAAGGTAAAGAGAGAGAGATAGGGAGAGTGTACATATATTATCACTGATATCAAGGTTTAGGTACATAGTAAGTATAAAAACAATTTTATTCAGAAATCTTGAGAAATATTTTAAACCAATAAACTGCATATTTAGAATTTTTTTCCACAAGTTGGCTTGCATAGATTTCTGTCAACGACCATAAAACTATCGCAACAGCATTCCAATAACACTATAATAACTTGAAACAATGCTTCACAATTGTATACGACCTATAAAATGACATACAATAACTTTAGACAACTCTAACAATATTTTAATCTATTTATTACACTATAAAGTTATATTTCCTATAAAATAATGATAGAACCGCACAATAACAGGGAAATAGCTCGATATATGCTGAAATAGCTCGATCTTGAACAACAACACTAAACATTTATGGCACAAGTTTTCACTTTATTATAAATGCTAAAGTTAGTCAAATAATATAGAAATACTCACCACTTATTAAAATGAAAATCGCGCTCAAGGCAATCCAGAAGTAGCGGTAGTTTGGCGCCATCTGAATTTAAAAACTTTCAATCATTACGTTTATATTTCCACCACAAAGCTAAAGGTCACTTATAAAAAAAATATACCTTCGGTTTTTGAATTTGTTTTTTTTAATGTAATATACCGCGAAGAACGCTGTCGTGCTAATGTCTGTGACGACTACGTGCCGACTATTCGAATCCGTAGCAGGCCGCCTTCGTAGACCTACGCGGGGACGTAAGGGTGCGTACACATGTAATAACACCAATCAAATATGAAACGGTAGTGTACTGTTCATATCTGTTCTTCAATCTAACATTATTTTAATTTGATTATATATAATGTGTAATAGATTTTGACACGCCAGGGCTTTGATTTGATTGTATTTATTGAAAATATTTATTTTATTTTTTATACACATTTTCGCTTATCGTTTTTAATGACTTTCAGTGATATCTCTTTGTTTGGAATATTTTTTATAAGACAAGAAGATCCGGTGTCAATCAAGTTTATTTTTAAATCTCTTTATTATTAAAGGTGTTTCTCAGATGTTTAGATTTCAGCGTATTTTATAATGGTGCTTGAGAATTCTACATAATGAGAATTCTAGTGAAATAAACTTTTGAAATCTGAAATGATCTGGAGTCTAGACCAATCTTTTGTATATAGAGAACTAGATGCTACTTATCATTGTAGTGGCCCTAGCACTTCCACAATTGAGAATTAAAAAAAAAATACCTTTTTGGTAATTGAGAAATACGTGAACAAATAGATATACACTTTTGTTATTTGGCACGCTCAATAGACTAACATAATATCATGTTCAATTTTTACAATTAAATAAATATAATGTTCAATTTTTATAATTTTACTTACAGTCCTGATACAATATGCAAGTTCACAACTAACCACCTGCGGGTAGGTACTAAGCAGAACATTGTACTCGCTAATTTATTACTTGACAGTATACACGTCGACTCTGCTCCTGCTATTTTATCATTGCAAGTTTTAGTGACAGACGAGCATGCGGCTTACTTGACGGCAAACCGCCTTAGCTGTATTGCCAGGGACATAGACAAGACATTTTGAAGAAGGACATGTCGTAGCATTCTGGAAACACCGCAGTAAGTAGGTAGTACATATTAAAGTTTATGCGCAATTGAGAGAAAAGAGCATTGGAAACAATCCTTATTTATACAATTATACTACTTATAAATTTGTAAGTTTCGATGGAGGGGTCAATCTTCGAAATTACTTACTTAATCAATCTTCATAAAATTTCACATAGAGATAGTTTAAGATCTGGAGAAGAATATATATAACACACTTTTTAGCAACATACCACGCAAGCGAAGTCCCCGATCGAAGCTAGTAAAAGAATAAATAAAAGTATCCTGATTTGAATAATTAATTATATTCTGAGGCAATTGAAAAATAATTAAATACTTTTTAAAACATAAATGACATTATTTATATACCTACCACACAGTGACAATAGGATCGCCCCCTATTTCATGGGACCAAACATAGCTGGTGAAATGTGGGTGTGATACACCTCTGCCTACCAAAAAAAGGCATGATACTATGTTATGTTACCACACAGTCTAATATAATTTATATCAGGAATCACTAGTCACCAGCACTCACACATCAATTTAGCCGCATTCTCACAAATTCAAGACTATAATATTGAAAGAGGACACGCAAAAGAACACTAGAATATATTTTTCACATTTTTAATACCTCTACATGTCATGTTTTAATGTGTACGGTGCGCTAGTTGTGTGAGTACGATTCTTATCAAAGATTGTAAACAATCGTATTGTGATTGATACAATAAGTATAATTGTATATATAACAACATAAACGATGAGGTATTGGCGTTCAACATTTCTTGTTGAAAGAACAATTTATTTTACAGTTTTATTTTTCATAAGTACAACGTGTTAACAAAAACTACAGGTATTTTTTTTTGTGATGATAAGGTTGTATAGTTAATTATATTATTAAGTGGCTTTTATTAAGTTTTGAATAATATAATTAATAAAAAAATAGATTTCATATTTACATTAAATATTATGGATGGATTACAAATGCTAAACAAGTAATGGAAAAATTCAAACCCACGACGGGACTTGAACCCACGACCCTGCCATTGCCAGTAGCAATACGTTGTCATAAAGTCATCATGTTAACAGCTAATGGATAAATTCCATCTCAGGGACGTCCACCCGCGTAACTAAATTGGCAGAGCACTCCACACGGAATGGCAGGGTCCCGGGTTCAAGTCCCGTCGTGGGTTTGAATTTTTTCATTACTCGTTTAGCATTTATATAAAAATAGATTTCATATTTCTTTAAATCGTAAATAATAATTACGAAACACTACTAAAAAAGAAATAGACATTATGTTTTTAAAAATAAATTAAATTAATAGAGCATAAAGACCATTCGAATTTTGAAATAGTATTACATAAGAAGAATTATTTTAAATTTTGGCGACATAGGACTAATATTTTTTATTAGTCCTATGTCTAAGCATATTAATACCAAGGAACTTATATCTCCTAACTAGCGGAGATATAAGTTCATTGATTAAAACAAATGGCACAGTTTTATCGTAACATCGTATTATCAAAATAGATTTACGAGTTTTATACATTTGTTTAAAACTAACTTATTTACTCAATCATGAATAGTAAAACGCTTGGAATATTATATGACAATATGATTATGGTTCGAAAGCGGTATTTTAGACATATTCTGCTCTCTCTATTAAATAATAAATAAGTAGATTTGTTCGTTTCTTTAATGACGTAGTTTCTGGAATTTAAAAATAACTTTTGAAAGTTTTAACCTACACAGTACACGTCGATATTTCTGCCTGCTCTATTAGAGAAAAGTACTTAATTGATCGTTATTGGCTTCGTAAAGGTATTATTTATTAAATGAAAACGGTAAAATTATATAACACAGTATATAGTATAATTAATAAATATTAGCATAGTATAATTATCTAAAAAAGTTCTTAATAGCCAGACAATTATTATAACTCTTTTTGAGGAAGTTCTTGTGAAATTCTAAAATTACTAGGTTTCCACATTTCCCGTGAGCTATGTGAGAAATTGATAGACAGTTTGGGATCAGCCACGATCGAGCATAGTGATTTTGAATTACTCTGCTGCTCTGCTGAGAAATCAGCCCAACGAAGATCTATTTAGTCTATAACATGCCCTATGTACCTAGATAAAAATTATAATAAAATAATCCGACAGTTCAATGATCAATGATTTAAATATTTGTTTGTATCTATATCATTTATATTACCTATAAGTTTTATTGTAATATTAATAAAAAAAATTAAACAATTTAAGACATTAGTTTCCTATATTATTAGTAGTTTTGTAGTGCCTATCTATGTATTAGATGTCTGTGTGCCCCCTGGCATAGGCCTCCTCCAGTTCCTTTCATCTTGTTCTATCCTTTGCTATCCTTGTCCATAACATTCCTGCTGTTTTACCAAGGTCGTTCTTCCATCTCCTGTATTGTCTGCCTCTTTTCGTCGAACAAGATTGACCTACTAGAACTGAATTCGCGTAAAAAATAATATCATAATATACGGAATTCAAATTCAAAGTCGGAAAATACGGAACAATTAATTATTAATTATTTGACTGGCCTGTTGGTCTAGTGGTAGACCTGACTGCTAAGCCGGAGGTCGTAGGTTCGATCCCCACCCAGGACAAATCTTTGTGTGATGAGCATAAAGGTTTGTTCTGTGTCTGGGTGTAATTTATCTATAATATGAATATATTTACAAAAAAAAAGTACCTATTTAAGTAGTATATCAGTTGTTTAGTACCCATAACACAAGCAAATATAATTGCTTACTTTGGGACTAGATGGCACTGTGTGAATGTGGTAGAACATTATATTATTATTATATTATTAGAGCTCCCAGTCACTATTATCTGGAGGTTAACTATGTACCTATGGCATAACTTAACTAACTGTAGATATTAAATGATACACACCTCTACTTATTCTAGCAAGCAGCTATTCTATATTAATATTTATAACGTTAAATCACTTACACAACAGTAAATTGTCATATAGATGCGACTCACGTATTGTTGGTTACAGTTCTCTTTATGACCCACAAACTATATAAGATTACCGATTATGATGGCTGAAATTTTAGTAACAAAACCTATTTAATATCGAAGCGTCCAAAACCAGTATATTATTCTAAGACATAGCCATTTTCCCGGTTGTTTTCCTCGACATAAAGTAGCTTCTTAGAAAATAAGGTCGCTCTTTAGAAAATACGATCGTGAAGGGACAATAAATTGAAGCATGAATAAACACTCAAGAAAATAGATTACTTACCTAAAGGCTGGGTGTTTATTTCCCTTCGGAGTATGTGCTATATTGACTGCTTCACCGACCTGGCACAATACCTACTTACTCACAGAGAGATCTATCGTTCAAAGTTAGTGCTCTGAAGGCCGAAATTTCCAACCTCAGGTATATAGGAGCGCAGCATTAATATACCTATATATGACAATATATATAAAAGACAAACAGAAGCGTCAGCGATAAGAGACCGGCGTGTTAAACACGCGGTCCGAGTTCGATTCCGACCAGCAGTACCAATGTGGATTTCACTTTGTGGAATTTATATATACTAGTCATGTGATTTACCATCTGCTAACGGTGAAGGAAAACATCGTGAGGAAACCCACATATTCTAGAAGAAATTCTATGGGTATGCTGATCCACCAACCCGCACTAGTCCAGCGTGTGTGGATTATGGCCAAAACCCTCTCAGCTCTCTAGATAGAGGAGAGGAGACCCGAGCCCAGCAGTGGGACATTAATGGGTTGCTGATGATGATGATGATGATATGACAATGCGTTAATTGCTTACTATCACGCGAGCATATATTTCTTATGTACAGGTCTATCTTATAGATATGTTTATACGTACCAAACAAAAAATATTTAGAAGATGAAAATATAAAATGTTTAAAAGTCCCCCTCTCTGTGAAGTAGAAGTAAACCGTCGACATAAAGATTGTTTGCTTTTAAAATAAGGGATTAAAAATAAACAAACAAAAATACTTGTCCAGCTTTCTTCATTGTCTATGGGTACATATCGGTCATTGAACCGCTGAATATTATGCTGAGATACGACAGTTGCATTGATTAACTGAAGTTCTTACTAGTTTTATTTAATTATATAATAAATAATAATAATGCACAGTTAGCGTAAAAGTTTAAGGACTTAAATTACATAACTGGCTTCCGTCTGCGGCTTTGCCTGCCGTCCGTAATAAAAGTATATAGTTAATCCTTCCTCATGTATAAATTGTTACCATGTAACTAAAATAAGCAAAGAATGTATTTTTAATTCCAAATGTTTCTCTTTTCATTGAATCATCATCAATCATATTATCAATATGTGTAAGCAGTGAATACATCGGAAGCTGCTGACTTATCATACGCCTGGGAAGTATGGCATTATGCATTGACACTCAGAAATATACGTACGTATACTTATATTCTCATATTGGCAAGTATTGAACACTTCTTCACTCTGATGACGTGTACAACCTTTTTGTTACTAGCAGTAAAATTACGAGAAAGGAACATGTAAGATTTTCTCTCTATATGCCAACGCGTTAGCCTAATGTCGTTTTTATCCATTTTCTTATCGATAGGATAAAGTCAAAACGATTGGGCTTAATAAAAATACAGTGGATACTTTTAAAGTCTTTACTCAGATGTTTATATGCTGATCAGAAGGGTAGGTAGTTATAGGGATTCATGTTGAGTTTTCCTTCATAGATATATTGTGTATTGTTCCCCTAATCGCCTCCAACATCTACCTTGGGATGAAAAGGAGTAGTTATACATTGTATTCTTATTAAGTAATCACACAACCTATACTAATATTATAAAGAGTTGGAGTTTGTTTGGTTGAACGCTAGGAGCTCAGGAATTACTGGTCCGATTTGAAAAAATCTTTTAATGTTGGATAGCCCGTTTATTGAGGAAGGTAACAGGTTATATATAACATCACGCTACGATGGATTCAGCTTGATACCTCTACGCGTTCTTGATAAAAATATTCAAGACAGACGGAGAGACAGGCAGACGGACAACGGGGTGATTCTATAGGGGGTTCCGTATTTTCGTTTTGAGTTACGGAACCCTAAAAATTGACTCTTTTGAGTATTGTATTATATACTTCTTAAGTGTGTACAGTTTCCCTAAGAAATTTTGTTCTCATATTTTTTAAATCTTACCAAATACTTTTTGGATATAGTACCATAGAAGGCCGTGCGACCTTGCTCTTGTCGTGGAAAAATTTTGCTCAAAATGAAGGTCAGGTCTTGCTCTCGCTAAATTGTTTTATTTGTTGGGTCCACCCAACGAAAACAAAGTGTGGAAATGATGACCTCAGGCGCTCTAGTATTCCGACGTCGTCATTTCCATACACGTTTTCTGTGTCATGTATACAGTTTATGCTAGAAGGTTATTAGATTTTGAAGTGTATAATATCCTGTGTATAAAAAGCCTTAGGTGAAGTTCAGCTAGTGGTATTGTGCAGATGTAGGTCATCGGTGCAGTCTGCAATGCGACGCTCCGCTGCCACCGCTCATCACAACGAACATTCTGCTGAATTTTTTATACCTACGACACGTTCGGTCCGTTCCATGGGACGTTCAAGAGTCATCGCTTCGTGCATCCTCTTTTGTTTCGTAAATAATTCACTTGCGACGATATTTTCGAGAACGTGTGGTGCATAAAGCAAGATGAAAGGTATTGCTCGGAGAGAGATGTACATTTCTGATGTATACGCGCCCCAACTGAATAGAAGTGTAAGGTAAAATTGTTTCGTTAGGATATTAAAATGTCTTTTGTAGTGATATATTATAGTAGTATCGTGTACAACTGTACGATTGAGGTCCTTAGATCTTAGAATAAAGAAAAATAGATACATATTTTCGTTTTCTACAGTATGCCCAGTAACAGATACATGAACATCATCTTTGAGCGCGTAGTTGAGATCAAACATGCCAACAAAAGGTTTCTTAACAATATTTGATATAAGGTATACTTATATGTTATCTATATTCTGAGACATAAAATATTAGGCAATGTTTTGCTTTGTTAACATTCTCTATAAAAGCAATAGAAAAACTTTTAAACCCACAACGGGACATAAACCCTTAAAATGACACTTAATGAGATCGCGGGTTTTAATTTTTTTAGGAAAAAAATTGGAAAAAATGTATAGTAGAAGTGTAATAATGTATAAAAATTTAGGTATAGGAGAAATCCTGTACCTACATTTTTTCCAACCGGTCGCATTTCACGCGAGTGAAGCTGTGGCTAACACTTAGTTTTAAATTGGACGAGTAACTGATGTTTGTGAAAAAGTTGTGAATAGTAAGCGTGGACGTAAATCTATACAAATAGTGTCATTTATCGCGTTTTTGTAACCCGACACCGGTGCCACGTCACCGCATCAAATGAAGACAAAACACCCACTTGCCAACCCTTGAAATAAATCTTTCTGTAAAAGTTTTACTCGGATTTAGAAAACCAAAAATTCAAGAGAAATTTCCTTTTAAAATTACACCATTACATTTTATTTTGGCTCTGAATGGTTGAGCTTACTTTGCCCTATTAACTGTAAGGAGGTTTATTATAGAAGTGAGTTCCATTTAGTTTTATTATCTAATCTTTATTTTACTTCAGAGTGGAAATGTTTATTAAATTAGCATATGTATGCTCGCATAAATACGGAGCTTATTTCAGCGTTGATATCACACCTTTTTTGGGCGGAGTGGGTAGAGATCTAAGATACAACGTTTTGCTGTGCATATAAGATCACATGTACCAGTACGAATATGACTGGATTCCAGTGTGAGTTGTTACCGCGGTTTAAAAAAAATTACCTGCTTTTTCTGAGCGCTATGACATGTCCTTCTCAAACGAGGTTTAAAGAGAGCTATCTTCTCAAGATAGGCTGCCGGGCTTGGCTGCGTCTGTAACATCGCCAACGTCCATGAGTGGCGGTTATAACTTACTATCAGGTGGGCGCTGGCGCTGCTTGCTCGTCTGCCATTCCAGGCAGTAAAAAGAAACTAACTTGTGTTTTGAACATGGACTTACACATGCTATATTACGCGCTACAAAGACAGGAGGGGACGGACCAAAACAATTTGTCACTGTAATATAATGAATACGAAAGTAAGTCAGTGTGTTAAGGTAAGATGTCTGGGTATTTATTCATGTTTGTACACTTATTTGTATTATTTGTAATTCCATCATGAGTATACCATTAAATAAACCGATAGTAATGAAACTGGATTTGATAGGGCACAGGGTATAGGGTTACTAGATGTAAAAATCAAAAGACCGGAGAAAAGGCCTGATTTCCATGGAAAAGTCCTGAGATTAAAATCTCAGGACACACACAATACACAGTACAGTTTGAGAATTTTCTCTCAAAAACGTATTATTATCATTTTGCGGCTCTAGCTCACGCGTTGCAACTTGCACGCAACTTAGTTAGATAAATAAGTATTGATTTTAACTGCAATTGTTACCAAAAGAATATTGTTTTTAGTTTGTTTCACTTAGATAAACAAGTATAGATTTTAAATGTTCAATTGTTACCCAAAAAAAGATTATTTTAGTTGGTTTAACTTTTAATTAAAGAGATCTTTAAAATGTAATCTGTGGTTTATTGAAAATCCTGAGATATCACGAGATTTGCAAAATCCGGCCGCAATCCTGAGAAAAGTCGAAAATTCCTGAAATCTCAGGACAAATCCTGAGATATGGTAACCCGAACAGGGTATGTATGTACGTTTACACTTATTATGTATGTATTACATAATTATTTTGGTATCAGAAAACGTTTTCCCTTGTTTGTGAATGTGAGGCAGGAGAAAGTTTTCGGGGATAATTCCTAAGTTGAAAAATACTTCTTTTTCATACGGGTGCCTCTATGTTAATCAGAAGACAAACGTTTATATAAGTGCAAATTTTTGTATTTTGAATTGATTTGATTAATTGAAAACACAATTTTAAACCTTCATCATACATTGACACCTGCATTGTCACCTGATTTCCCACCTCTGCCTACCCTTTCAGTGAAAATACTGCTGTTTTTACACCAAGATAATAAAAAGATTATGTCGTAAGTAAACAGCTAGTAATGGAATACCTATAATCAAAATGCGCAGAGGTGTTCATCACGATGTTTGAACGAAGGGCCCCGATACCTTTTAGAGGGGCATAGGCTCATCGTAAATGGTGTGGATTTTATAGCGATGTGAAGTGTCAAGTCAAGTGTGGAACTCCGATTCTCGGGGACGCGGACGACAGGATCGTACGTGTAGATTGTAATGGCCATGAACTTATGGCCGGTCACCGGTGGTCGTAATGTAACTGCAGTGGCCCACTTAGTCCCCTCCTGACCCCGTTGTCAAGTCGATGTAAATATAAGTGACCCTCGCGACAATGTTATAATTGTACTAAAGATTCGCGTGTGAATATTTTTGCAGTGCTTAGTATGAAGGTAAAATTGTAGGAGTTTTTGTTTTAAAGTAGATAATGTCGGACTCAAGGCTCGGTTGAAACATGGGTTACCTCAGTTCTAGTATATTTTTATACCTAAGACTTAGGTAGTTCAGTAAAAAAATATTATGTTCTAGAATATTGGCATAATTATCATTTGCACCGAAACGAAGAGCCTACTTAGTTTTGTTGTATATTTTTTAAAAGATATTAACTATATAAATACTGGTATCCCGAAAGTTGCATTTTTTAAATCTTCTGAACCCCAAATGCGATCTCTATAAATAAGCCTCACAAGTAAAATATTTTCGCACAGATTTATATTACAAATGAAATTGTTTAAATTCATTTAGTACCTATTTTTATGAGTGTATTTAGCTACTGGTGATTACCGTGACAAATCTTATAGAACAAGCGCGCAATCTAATAAAGTTTACTGAGTTAATCTTATTAAGATATTTCAAATTTAGTTGTACTATATATTACAGTATATATATACACATTTTGTATATAGAATGACCTTGATGTAATAGTTTTTCACAAGTTACACGAATTAAGTCTCTATCTAATACATTTTAAGCGGGTTTCCCAAGGTACTTCAGTATGGGGTTCTTCAAAAAAGAAGTGAACTAGATTTTTAGGATCAGTAATGCTCTCATGAGTCATGATGCCTCTGCTGGTGTAGGCGTCCATAGGCTACGATAACCCCTTACCATCAGACGGTACTTACGCCTGTTTGTCACCATAGTGGGATAAAAAAATACTTTTAATATATTTTTCCTAAAACTTCATTCACTTCATTCATTCAGCAGTTGGTCAATAAATGACTGAATGCAGCCTGAAAACTGGGTTGCCCAAATGTGCGACTTGTTTATATTTTAAGAAACGGTGCGACCATAAAACTGATAATATGGAATGCTCTGCGAAAAAAGCCACTGATTGTTGACCTCGTGTCCAGTAGTCATATTCACATTCGCTGCGTCACCTAAGCAGTTTATGATCAAAATATATACTTTTAACATAAACGCCACGCCTTTTTCCCCGAAAGGGTAGGCAGAGGTGTTTCACACCCACATTTCGCCAGCTATGTTTGGTCCCATAAAATAGGGGGCGAGCCTATTGTCATCTACCGGGATCATTTGTTTATCAAACTCCGGGAAAATCTCAATACTGGAATTTCATGTTAGAAAAGTCCAATACGATTTTCACCCGACCCGGGAATCGAACCCGGGACCTCTTGCACAGCAGTCTTATACACTTCCCGCTGCGCTACCGAGGCAGTTATTACTTACTATATATAATACTTTTAATATATCACCTTTACGTCACATATATCTTAGAGAAAGCCTTATGTTACCAATGTAATGTAGAGTAAATGAAGGGATTCAACGGGTCTGTTAGGTTACCATACATAACCCCTTCCCGTAGCCAAAGGGCTTAAAGAACAGACAGAGTGACACAAATAGAACCTTCCACCTTTAACTTTTGGTATAATTTTAGGTCAATTTAATGTGTGCTCCCGAAATTAAGTTAAAGTAGATGTGGTCGGGTAAGTATTGTCGACGGCTGAATGTTCAACTTAAACGAGGGGTGACCGGCTAACTAATCTCGTAACTAAAGCTCCGGTTAAATAATTAGACTAATCATAGTTAACTAGTACTTTATTATTTACTAGATACCGCGCGGGGCTTCGCTCCCGTCGTTCTTTATTTGGCCACTGTTCAACTTCTATTAGGCGTAGCGTGATTATATAGCCAATAATTTTTAATTTATTTGTTTCACAAATCGGAAAATACAGAACAACTTGCTGATTATCGTATTCTTATACTTAAATAAACACAGAACTGCATAACCTAAACTAGTGAACACAACATGCATATTAACTTATGAAAGTTTAGACTTAAAGTTTAATTTTAAATTACAATAACATTAAATAAAGAAAAAGAGTGGAAAAGAAAGGGCGTTCAGCCCTAATTTTAAATATTATTAAAACATAAAAACTAAAATAAATAAAAATTATAATATATATGCTTTCCATTACAAAAGCAACATGTTCATTCTAGAGACTCTATAATTACTATTCTAGATAAATGGGCTATCCAACACTAAAAAAATTTTTTGAAAATTCGTTCAGTAGAACCAGAGATTACCCCCTTCAAAGTCATAATCTTACAAACGTTACCTCTTTATAATAGTAGTATAGATGTTCAGATAATTATATTGCAGTGTGAATAGAAAAGTGGGAAGGGGAAGACTTAGAAGAAGTCTACAGGACTAAATCGGGGACGTTTTAAAGGACAGGTCGGTATTCTAAACTGGCCATTAAAAAAAACAATGCCCGCACTAGAGAATAAGCCTTTTATCGAAGGGAACTTTACAAACATGCAATGAACAGCCAAAAAGTACATCAACTTTCGAAATAAATATCTATGAATCACAAATATTTGTCTCGCGTGGGAATCGAACCCCCATCAGTGGGACTCGGGTCTACTCTCCTCTAACTAGAGAGCTGAGAGGGTCACTGGCCTAGTGCGGGTTGGTGAATCAGACATACTCATAGAGTTTCTTCTAGGGTATGTGGGTTTTCTCACGATGTTTTTCCTTCACCGTTAGCAGATGGTAAGTCACTTGACTAGTACATATAAATTCCACAAAGTGGAATCCACCTTGGTATTGCCGGCCGATCGAACTCAGACCGCGTGATTAGCATGCCGGTCCCTTATCCATTCAACCACCATCGCTTTATTCAGCCATCATCGCTTTATTCAGCCACCGTCGCTCTAATCGAACCCCCTTTGAGCTGTATGTTAATAATGTGAAATTAACATTTTTTTTGTAAATACATATTAAAGTATATACTTATATAATATATAACGTATCTACTAAAAACCAATTTATATCTAACTGTCCAAGATCTTATAATCTGCAATTCGGCCAAGAACGGGTCTCTATTAAATTATTAATAATAATAACTTCCTAAGGTGCCCAAAAGACCTCAGGTGATTATAAAAAATATTCTTTTCACTACCAATGGTGAAGGCCAGTACAGTGGTGTGAAAAGAAGGCTCTAAACAGCTACTCTCTAAAGTTAAAGTTTTGATGCATCCAATGTAACTGCAAAATTTTCTTAGAACATTCTAGGTTCAAAATATTGTTATCCTTAGTGGATGGTTAAAGCACTCACTACTACTACTTGAATATCAAAAGATGAAATTTCAGGGAATTTGTGCTCACATCTCACGAATGTTGAAGTAAGTTATACACCACTCCATTCGCCTATTTCTTGGTATGCACGGTATATTTCATTAGCGTTAAAATGTTCTACGTAATAATAAACTTTTTGAAAAAGTACTTATGTTTCAGATTATTACGTAATTATATCATCAAGCTCGACTAACTACTTCAAGCTTATACGGAACGATAGTGACGTAAATTTGATTTTACTCTATGATATTATGATATTATTTATTATGATATTATGGAGTTTGTTCAATGTTCACAAACAAACAAATGTTCCCGTTTGATGACAATAGGCTCTCTCGCCCCCTATTTCATGGGACCAAACATAGCTGGCGAAATATGGGTGTGAAAAGTCTCTGCTTACCCCTTCGGGGAAAAAGGCGTGGTGCTATGTTATTATGATATCAGGTATTTTCTTAAAGAACAATTTACCGTAAAAGTACAACAAACACACTGCAATAATAAAATACCGAAATACATAGTTTTAAGTTCAGAAACTTTAGCCGCCTTATTACAAAATACGGACTAAGTATTAAACCAGGTTTAAATTGACAATTTTGACACTAAAACAATGGCTTATGTCAATTTAAACCTGGTTTAATACTTAGTCCATATTTTGTAATAAGGGGGTAGTAATATAATGATATAATAATAATATTCTGCCACATTCACACAGCGCCATCTAGTCCCAAAATAAGCAATTATATTTGCTTGTGTTATGGGTACTAAACAACTGATATACTACTTAAATACATTTTTTTTTTCGTAAATACATACTTATTATAGATAAATTACACCCAGACACAAAACAAACCTTTATGCTCATCACACAATCATTTGTCCTGGGTGGGGATCGAACCCACGACCTCCGGCTTAGCAGTCAGGGTCACTAACCACTAGACCAACAGGCCAATCAGGTAGTAGTTTATTATTGTATGTGTTCTAAAAAAGTTTGCAAGACAACTAATAGTGCACTATGTATAAAGTTTTATGTGAGTGTGACACCGAGGTTTTTATTTACATATGGTGTGATACGC